>OZ023315.1:37518751-37705435 GCA_964007375.1 Ophion obscuratus | reverse complement strand
GTTCCCTTCGCGCTGACACTTTTAGTACTTACCAGGGCGCCCTGTGCGTGTGTCACCGCGCCTGCGAGTGTCTCCCAGCTAGAAGCGCCTTGTATAAAGGATAGAGGAGAAGAGAAGGAAAAAAAAAGAGAAACGAAAAAACCATCTTCAATCTTGTAGCCGAAAAAGCCGCCCACATGTCGCGTATCGACCGCGTATATGGAGAGGCAAAAGAGATCTGGAAGCGAATTGCGATCAAAGTTTTACAACGTCCCACGCGACCAAAGATCTGCAGTAATAATGCATATAGAGGAAAGTTTTAACCTGTCATGAAGTTTCAACCAACCGTAACATTTGGCTATTACGTGGAACGAAAATTAATAATAATTTGAGCTCGAAAAAATTGAGCTTTGGAAAATCGAAAAATATCGATTTTTTTTATAAATAGTGTGAATTCAAAAATAAAAATTGCTTTCGAAGAAAAAAAAGTAATTTTTTTTTTTTTCGAGAAATATTTCCAATGTATGAAATTTTTTTTTCGAAAAATATTTCCAATGTATGAAAAAACTAATTTGATGTAAAATGTTGTTACTAGGTTCAAAAAGCATTTCAAGTGAATCGGTGAAGATTAGACGATGTAATGTTGTCAGCCACTGTATCAGACAAATGTAACCCCATGTCGAATCCTACCTCGTCCCTATAGGGATTTGATAGGGACCGCGTGCCTTGCACGCTATTTTTCGATTGACGTCGTTTGTGAATGTTTTATTCGAATTTGTCAACCGAAATTGGTTGGTTTTCGAAAAAAAAATATTTTCGTGATCCCGTGGACGAATTTTTTGGGGAGTCCCAAGACCCACATTTCTATAAGAATTTATTAGGGACACGGCACATTGGGAATACGTGAAAAGTCACGAGAAAAAAACTCGGCTTGTTGAAACATAACCCGCACGTTTCGTGAGGGTGCACGTGTGTGGTGATTTTATGTCAAAATGCAGTAAAATAAATAACAAACGATAAGTACAGTGGGTTTTCAGTGATGTGATTCAAATCGATTTTTAAGATGATTCATACGTTTTACGATAAGATTCATACTTTTGTACGTTCCACTCATTTTATGTATGTACTAGCTAGCTTTCCTACAAACTTTGCTACCCCCTTTTTCCCTCAAGGATTGAATATCCAAAAACGCTGAAATACGAATTTATTAATTTTGTTGAAGAGCATTAATACTAAGTTTCAAGTAAATTTTCTGACTAGATTTTTTTAATTTTCCATACAAATTTTGCCTCCCTTAGGGGTTAAATTTCTAGGAATGCTGCAATACGTGTTTTATTAATTGTGTCAAGAAGCACGAATACCAAATTTCAAGTAAATCCGACCAGATTTTTTTTAAGTTCCATACAAACTTTTCCACCCTTTTTCTCCCCTTAAGGGTTGAATTTCGAAAGATCCCTTCTGAAATGGTGCCTACATAACAGAATCAACTTGCCCTCCCAACTTCACGTTTCTCAATTTAGCCGTTTAGGCTGAACGATGACGAGTCAGTCAGTCAATCAGGACTTTGCCTTTTACATGTACAGATATATTTTGTTTAGAAAATTCAACCCGCAGAATGCAATGGGTTCCACCAAGAATCGCATTGAGTTTTGTTCGAAAATGTGAGAATCCTTTGGGATTCAAATGGGATTCGTACATTCCAATGGGGAATCCTGATGAAAATCCAATGTACGAGCGTGACATTTTCGTATGGGGATCCAATGTTATGACCTATTGGATCCCTAGGGACAAGTATGGCATAGTTGTTACGCATTATTGACTCAGAAATTCCTTGACTTTCCCAGGTCTTTCACACAGGTTTTGCAAATATTCCCAAGTGATTGGGGTCAAATAAAAAACATTTTTTTTTGTAAATATTCGGAAGTGTCACTCCCGCTAAAAAGAGGCTGTAAATTTTGTTATCAATTCTTCATGATTATAAAATCTTACATTAAGTTATATTTTAATGGCGCATAATGTTTGGGTTTGTTCGGGTCTTGAAATTCTTGAATCTTGAAAGAAAAGTTCCAAAGGTCGACGAATAAAAATCTTTAAAAAAAATAATTATTGACATTGTTTTTTTTATGCGCTGCCATAATTATATTAAATATGATGTTTTTAACTGTAAGAAACCACACAAAAAAGAACCAGCTCGATTCTGACAGGAGTGACACTTCCGAATATTTACGATTTTTTTTAACAACAAATATATCAAAATCCTAAATAATAAAATAAAATGTTAAAAAAGTGAAATTCGAAAAATAATTTAAACACTGTAATGTAACAAAAAAAAACATTCAAAGCAAATACAGAATCTGTTCTTAATTATGAACAGAAATTTTTATGTAGCTGTCAATAAATGAACAATAAATATAATACTTATCTACAATAATAATTGTGTGGTTGTGTATCGACAAATCGAATCCAAATGTAGAGAGAATTAGAGTAAATTAGTTTTTAGTTTTTGAAATTTTCAATGCTGGGACGAACAACTTTTTTATATACAATGAAGAATAATATAAATATTAAAAATATACAAAAATATTTATTTTTATACTTTTCAGTTTTTTGTCCGGTTCGCTTCATTTTTCGTCATTGTTGCAAACAGTAAATTGAGAAAATTCCCGATAATTTCCAAAATTTCCTGACTTTTTCCTGATTGTTTCAGAAGGAAATTCCCTGGGTTTTTCCAGTTTTACCTGTTTTCCGTATGCGTAACAGCCATGTATGGAAATCCAATTGGATCCCTACGACAATTTCTGCACGGGTCACTTAATCGAGTGACAGCGCAGCCATTTCGTTATAAAAAATTGTGAAATTTTTTTGCCAAGAAACTCAAAGATATTTAAAACGAAGGCCACTAAACGGAATTATCATTCTATCAACTGGGTATCCACCAAAAATAGTCGAAATTCACCCTTTTCCGGCCTCCAAACTTGCACTCTCCAATTGACAATTAAAAATTTAAATATTAAAAGAACCTTTGAATTAAAATAAAAAAAGAGCCTCGAGGGCTCTGCATAAACTTTAAATTTAAAAAAAATACGATTTTCCCTCTCATAGTTTTATAACCCAGGCTCTAAACTTCAATTCGAAATAAAATTTCCAAATTAAAGCCAAAATACAAAAAGTCTCGAAGTTTCAACGCAAAACGAAATCACATTAAACATTTTTCTAATAAGCACTTTTTAAAAATATATCGTCACCTCAATAGAACTTACTTTTCACTCGCCTTAAATTATTTCCGAAAGTTCCTCCATTTTTTCGCGCTCGGGAGGAACAAAAAAGTATAGTCGGTATTCGCGTGTAGAAATTCGACGCTCACCACGCGCAAAAATCTAGTAGCTTTCGATAGATACGAGATCGTGATTTCGGGCCGGATGGGCGAGGAACCTCGACCTCGCGCTCGTTTACGTCCCGCGCACCGAGAACAGAGCTATATCGTCAAATGTCGTTGTCACTTGACAAGGCACGGGATGTGCCTTTTCCGTTGTAAGAGATCGGCAGGACATCACTTTTGGCCGGCGAACAGCCGCACCCAGAACATAGAACTCAATCGCAAGTTCCGATATTATATACAGGGTGTCCCTCTTGTCTCTGCCACCCGAAATAACTCGGTAATTATCGGCGTCACAAAAAAATGTTCGAGACAAAAGTTGTACGGTGCGACGAGGGCCATCAAATGCAACCATTTTTTTTTATTTCGGTGGAGGCGCTGACGCACAGTGAAGCTCACCTCCACTTTTTTTAATGGAATGGTACATTTTTTTTCAACCCTCTTGTTGAGCACCTCAAATCGCATAAAAAACATTAGAAGGTCAAAGTCGTTCAAGGTCATTCAAGGTCACCTATTAAAATGAAATACAAACCTAGATATCTCGGATCACTACCAATTATTTGGTAGTGATCCGAGATATTCAGATTTTTACTTAGACCCTATGTCCTAAGTGTCGGTAATTGATGTATGATTTTTTTAATTCCCTGAATGTGCGCCTTTAAGGGGCTATACAAGTGTGAACGCCGAATATTTGGGTGATTTTCGGGATTTTTTTGGAAGAAAAGTACTCAATCAAATGTTTTGGAAAATTGAGAATATATTTGGCTATATTTGACCTATATTACATAATTTTTTGATAGAAAAATATTGAGATCCAAGCGTCTTATGCGCTGCTTTCGGAGGCGCAAAAAAAGTTCCTCCACTGCTGAGATGATTCCAGCCAATTGAGTAGCTGAAACCGAAAAAGGGAAAAAATGTCGTTAAATTGGAAGGTATTTCCGGTACAATGACGTAAGATTTTCGAAAAATATCAAATTCTAACAAAATGGCGTAGTTATAAAAAAAGTCTGTGTTCTTGCCTATAAAATGGCCGTTTTTTTCAATGCCAAATCGTCAATTTTCATCCAATCAAAAATATCCCACGTCATTGTAGAGTAAATATATTCAAGAGTATTCAGAACAAATTTCAAGTCAATCGGATAATTGCTCTTTGAGTTACAATGTCAGCAAAATTGAAAAATCTCATTTCGAGAAAAACGCGTTTAAAGATTTAACTATCGATTTTTGCAAGATAAAATAATATCGATATAAATTATATAAATGATAATGATATTCTCGAAAGTATAAACTGTCAAAGAAGGCAACAAAAAAATCGTTTTTTTCAAAGTGTCACACTGGTATAGCCCCTTAAATCGTCATGACTTTTTTGCTTGTGGTTGTAATAGCACGGAATAACTTTTGTGGTATTCTGCAATGTATGACTATTATAAATATGTTATTATTCGATACAACTGGTTTCAAGAAAATGACTCTGGAGCGTCCAAAGTCTTAGAAATGTGAAATGTATGAAAAATTTTAATTTCTGAATTCATTATAAAAAAATTATCATTCTCTTTATTTTGACCACATAATGAATGATTTCTATGAAAGGTAGCATGGGTTGGAAAGGGTATAAACTAGAGAAGTTTTTTAAACAAAGCTAAGTTCAAAATAGCTTTTAGTTTTTTTTTATAACGAATCTAGAATTTGACATTTTTCATACATTTACGCATTTTTAAGACTTTGGAAGCTCATGAGTCGTTTTTGTGAAACCAATTTTATCAAATAATGATTTCTTTATAATAAACATACATTGTAGAATGCAAAAAAGTTATTCCGTGCTATTACGACCACAACCAAAAAAGTTATGACGATTTAAAGGAGAAATTGGCGGTGATTTTAAAAAAAGAAAAAAAATCATATGTCAATTACCGTGACACTTAGGGCATAGGGTCTAAGGGTGAAAAAAGTAGCAAATGATCAATCCAATCGCCCAAAAAATGGAGTCGGTCCATGCGCCAAACACCCTGTATATATATATATGTATATAAGTATGTATGAATATATGTACAATATATGAACGTTACGCAAAGCATACCGAAATGCATTGAGCAATACATCAAAGCGCATAATGTTGGGTGAAAAAAAATCGCATTAACAAAAGATGCACAGGGAAATATGATGAAAGTCCTTATGGTCAGATGATTTATAAAACGGTTAATCTCAAAATCTATTTGTCCGATTCATTCTAAATTTCGACAAAGTTCGTAGCTTATAACATTTTCGATCGTGTGCCTATGATTTATATATATATATTCATCCATTTGTTAATAACAAATGATTAAAGTTGTTTTCTCCGTCAAAAATTGAACATTTTTCTACAGCTGTTGTCGATAGAAACATTTGAAGAAAAAATATCATTTTTCGTTAAGAATCGTGAAAAATCCTTCATAACGAAAGGAGTTTCCAACTTTTTCAAGTGTCCATGAGTAAAACTGTGGAGAATTCAGTTTGGAGAATACTGTGCAAGTTTAAGGTGAGTGAATAACATTTTTTGTCGTATTACGAATGATTTTTTGACGTGTTTATCCATTTGTTAATAACAAATGATTAAAGTTATTCCTCTTGGTCGAAAATCCAACTTATTTTAAACGGCTTGCCATTCTCGTTGTTTTCAAAATTTCAAAAAATTTTCCAGTGGTTTGAAAGTTTTATTATTATACGAAAAGTACATTTTTCATTTTTCGTTCCAGTAACCCTAGTTGGCAGAACCACCTATACCGATTAGCCATGCAGCAACGGCAGCACTTTCTTCAAATAATAATAACTTCATTATTTATGAGCATTTTTTCATTTAAAATAAAACTCAAACTTGACAAGACTATGAATAAATTTTGTGGAAAACCTCGAGCCCGTCGTCGCAATACTCTCGTCAGAAGAAAATATTAGGTGTACAAATAAGTTTTAGGACACTTCGATTTTGTATCATAACAGCTATTCTAAATTAATTCAAAGGTCCCGCTCACTTATCATAGATGGCGCTTGATATGTAGTATCGAAACGTAAAGGAGTCATAAACATAACCTATAAATTCTGTAAATTAAACATGCAGACCGATCAGCTATTTATTAGACACTGCATTCGCTATGAATTCCATCAAGGAAAAAGTGTTAGGAAAGCGTGTGAATCGATATGTTCTGTTCTTGGAGACAACATTGTATCTAAAAGTACATGTGAGTATTGGTATAAGCGATTCAAAGAAGGTGATTTCGACGTTAGTGACCGTGAACGCACGGGGCCTCCTGTAAAGCTGGACGATCAGGAACTGCAAGCGTTGCTGGATGAAAACTCTTGTCAGACGGAGAAACAACTTTCGGAACAGCTTGGAGTAACTCAACAAACTGTTTCTTATCGTTTAAAAGCAATCGGTAAGATTCGAAAAGGAACAAAGTGGGTACCACACTTTCTGACTCAAGAAAATAAAAACAGCCGTCTTAACATTTGTGTGAGTCTTTACAACAAGTAACATAGAAAGTCTTTCTTGTGGAAAATTGTGACCGGCGATGAAAAGTGGATTTATTTTGATAATCCAAAACGCAAATATCATTGGGTTGACCCCGGCGAGCCGACAACATCCACGCCAAAGCGCAATGTTCATTGTAACAAAGTCATGCTGTTCATATGGTGGGATGTGAAAAGCGTACTGTATTATGAACTTCTCAAACCTGGTCAAACAGTTACTACCGATCGCTATTGTCATCAATTGATGCAAGTGAATCAAGAAATTGAGAAGAAACGTCCATTTTCTAGTAAAGGAAAACGTCCAGTAAAACTGCTCCATGACAACGCGCGGCCTCATGTGGGTAAACCGGTCAAGGATACGTTACTAGCGCTTGGATGGGAAGCTGTACCACACCCGGCGTATTCACCAGACTTAGCCCCATCCGATTATCATTTATTCCGGAAAATGCAGAACGATTTGTCTGACGTGCGATTCAAAACATTTGAAGAATTGGAAAAATGGGTCGCTAAATTTCTCACCTCGCAGGACGAAAGTTTCTTTGCGAAAGGCATCCGCGAGTTAGCTGAGAGATGGCTGAAGGTCATTCAGTGTGATGGAGATTACTTCGATGAATACCTGTATTTTACTTCTTTTTTAATAAATCTTGAATTTTTTGAAAACTGTCCTAAAACTTATTTATACACCTAATATTTAAAATCGACGAGTGGAGGGTCTGACAATTCCAATAACTTTTAAAGGGAACGTGAAAATGGAAAACAAATTTAAAAAATAAATAAAAATGACAAACAAATAAAACATTAAAAACAGATCATAAATAAAAAATGTTATTAAATAAAAAAATTAAAATAAAAAAAATCCCGACAAGGTCGTCGCAATGCTCTCGTCAGAAAAAATATTGAAAATCGACCTGTTCTGTCGGTCCCCCCCACCTAATAATGTGGATCAATATTTTTCTATGAATAAAAAAAATGAAATTATTCAGCTGTGCGTTCGCGTTTTTTTACGTTCTGAAACCCCATAGGGGGAAAATCCCTTTAGACGCGCGAAAATTCATGATTTTTTTAACGGTGATAAAATAATTAAATCATAAAAAATGGTCACATGATCTTATTACAACCCTGAAGTGTTAAAGTTGTTTTCTCGTCTGAACAAAACGGCAGCGTTATAAGGTATTCCTTTAGGCGGCTTTTGAAAAACTGCTCATGTTATAGCTCAAAAAGTTATCGATCGATCTGGCTGAAATGTTGGAAGGTTTCTCACTATAATATTATTGGAAGCATATACCTATAAAAATATGAAAAAGTATAAAATTAAAAATTAAGTAGGATTTGTAATTAAATTTTCATATTTTTTACCATTTTCTCGACAATTTGTACCACAAAAAAGTAATTTATTTACGCCATAACCTTAAAACTTTAGGTATATCCTTCCAATAATCTTATGGTGAGAAACCTCCCAAAATTTCAGCCAGATCGATCAATAACTTTTTTAGCTATAACATGAGCAGTTTATCAAAAGACGCCTAAAGGAATACCTTGTAACGCCTCTATTTCGTTTTGTTTAACGGGAGATATACACCTAGATGGCCGAGGTCGTGGATTTAGAAGCTATGAACATTCCGTCGACCGTACAAGACCTACACTATGGGCCTGGTATCGATGATTTCATGTAAGTTGACAAATTTCATGATTTATTCATTCCCAAATTTTCAAACGCGTTTTTCTCAAAACCACGTTTTTCAAATCGGTACCCAAAATTTCTCGAAAACCAATGAACCAATTGCCTTGAGGTTTTTTGTGGTCATTCTATACACCATTATCTAGTACTTGTCGTAGGATTTTTTTTCCGTTACTTAGTTTTTGTTTTACAGGCAAAATAATAACTAATTTTTGGCTCAAAAATCACTATTTATGTTCAAACGTCCGCCATTTTGTCATAAATCGATATTTTCAAAATCGGCTATGATAAGTACTAGATTATAGTATCTAATTTAATCATCTTTTTGGTTTTTTTTTCAGATGATTTTTGAATAAACGCCAGTGAGGACCGTATACGCAGATTTCTTTACGACGCTCCAAGGATCATACAATATCCTTGTATATTTTTGATATTTTTAAATGAAAAAAAGTAAACATATTTTCGAGTGTATCTACTTTTAGATAATTAAAACCCCAATCCGAAATTTCAAATAGTTTTCCTTGAAAAAATTCACAAAAATTACCTTTTTCCGGCTCCTAGGTGTATATCTCCCCTTAAAAAAGAAAAAAATTACACTTGAAAGTTGTAATAAGATAATGTCAAAATTTTAAAATCATGCGATTATTTTATCACCTTTAAAAAATGAATGAAAAATGACTCATTTTCAGGCGTCTAAAGGGATTTCCCCCCTATTTCGTACATCACACGTGTTCGTGTTTTTGTACGTTCTGAACCCTATAGCCATTAATGTTTCATACATCACACGTGACAGACGTTTGCATCCCTTATAACGTTTACATACACTGACACGTCCGTTTTCCCATTTTCTGGACACACTATACTCATCTCAAAGGTGGACAAATTTTCCGCTCCGAGAACGATCACTTGTCAAGAGTAGAATAAAATGAGAATATTCCTCTCACCGCCCACCGAGCTCGAAATTTCTTTGTAGCGAAGGTAAATCCATCGTCGGGGTCCTCGTGCATTCGCATTGTTGTATACCATCACACCACCCACCCACACACACACACACACACCGTACAAACGATGCCTGCTGGACGCTTCTACTTTTGGAAATCCGAGTCGGCAAAGGCCCCGGAGGATAAAATTGTATCCGTCCTCGTCCACGCTTTTTGCGAGCGCGGCGAGGACAGATGTCTCCAACTCCCGCGTTCCCATTATTGTCACGCGTGGCTCCACGTACCGAGGACCATCAGGATATTTAGACAAAAAAGATCGGGCAGTACGTTCGGTGGCTCGGAAACTTAATTTGTCGGAGCAACGCGTGGGAAATGTCAAAACGGAAATTTACAATGTCTGAAAACGTTCAAATGGAAGTACGAAATGTCTGACGTCGCGATTAAAAAAAAATTACTTCTTCTCGTTCTCATTTGTGTGATTTGCAGTGGTGGGTGCGTAGTGGCCAGTTGAGAGAGAAAATGTCACTATGAAAAATACTGGCGGTTTTTTTTTAAATCAAAAAATATCTTAAAATAGCGTATAATAAAAAATGTGGCAATACTTAGATGGCAATGTATACAAGAAGGAATTGTAAAAGGTGTAGCACAATGTACGATGGAATAACAACTAACTTTACTGTAAAGTAAAAATATAAGATTTTTATAATAAATATAAGAAATGAGTATATTAAAATTATCCTTCGTCGAGGATAACTTTAATCGTGCATAAATCACTGGATTCTGGGCCTTACAATCTGCAAACTATCGAGGCAGGACCAGTTTTTACTCGTGATGATTAACCGTTAAGAAAATTCGACACGTGAATGTAACATGTAAAATGTATTGAAACACAGAAAATGTATTGATATAATTTCAAGATCGACTATGAATTTGAAAATGATTTATCGTGGTTCAAATTTCATGGAAACAAACTCTCGAAGTAAACTACATTTTTCCCTCTATAAATATGTAAAAAAAAAAATTTAACAAGCTTTTATTTAATGTGTTAACAAGTAGAAAATAATTTTTTTTAGCAAATCACCTATGTGTGACTATAAATAAAAGCTTGTGCCGTTTTACTTTTCAAATGTTTGATAAATTTGATCAATTCAGTTTCATTAACCGCATTTAGTTTGGCACAATAAAAATTAGAGAAATTATTATCACACATCAATACTCAGTTTTAGGATTTTCATTTGAGAAATGTAAGGTTGTTTACAGTAAATAAATACAGTTTATATGTTAACGGATTTATGTAAATGAAAGATTAAATGTCTAAATTTTTTAAATCCAAGCTTTTATTTATAGTGTGATATAGGTGACTCGGTAACAAAGAAATTTTCTGCTTTTTAGTATATTAAATAAAAGTTTGTTTAAAAAAAATTACATATAAATTATTATCTACTTTTAGTCTTTAATTGATTTTACTAGTGCTCTAAGATGTTTTCAAAGAGGGCCTTCCAAATCCTTCCAAACAAACCGGTGTTATTATTGGTTGATTGTCAAGGGAAATCCTGGAAAACTGTGATAGGTGGCATCTATTATAGATGTTGGCTCACCGCCTATTGGGCCTTACCTTTTGACATATTGGACCCGTTTAACGATTGTGCGATTCGACAGCACTTAGAGCATATTCATGTGTTCTCATGCAGTTTCTATGTATTGTCACCTCTTAGATGCATGTTTGCAAAATTTCAGAGCTCTAAGTAGTCGGGAAGTGGGTGAAATATCGATTTCGCGTTTTACATATAACAGAAAGTCAAGTTATTTTTTTATTTTTTCAGTTGAATCCCGCATTGCCCCCCCCCCCCTTGGATGCATGTTTGCAAAATTTTATAGCTCTAAGTAGTCGGGAAGTCGGTAAAATATCGATTTTCGCGTTTGCCTCTCACAGAACGTCAAGTTATTTATTTATTTATTTTAAGTTAAATCATGCATTGTCAGCTCTTACATGCATGTTTACAAAATTTCAGAGCTCTAAGTAGTCGGGAAGTGGGTGAAATATCGATTTTCCGTTTCGCATATCACAGAAAGTCAAGTTATTTATTTATTTTGCTATTTTAAAAAAGTTGAAACATGCATTCTCTCTACTTAGATTCATGTTTGCAAAATGTCAGAACTCTAAGTAGTCGGGAAGTGGGTAAAATATCGATTTTCCATTTTGCATCTCACAGAAAATCGAGTTATTTTATTTTTTTAAGTTGAGTCATGCATTGTCACCTCTTAGATGCATGTTTGCAAAATTTTAGAACTCTAAGTAATCGGGAAGTGGGTGAAATATCGTTTTTCCGTTTTGCAACTAACACCTAGTCAAGTTAAATAAAAGCTTGTAAAAACGAAAGAGCAATAAAAGTCGAGCAATCTCAACCCGGACTCAATATTCATTCGGAACGATGCAATCTTAATATGTTTTTAGCTCAATTTATCAATTTACAGTGTCTGCACATTCGTCTTCTTTAATCAAATCTCAAAAATGCGATGTTTTATTGCACAGTTTTATGCCCTACAGTCTTAATTTAAATTTGCAACGACAATTTCGTAAAAATGTCAAAAATTCATCGCAAGTCCAAAAAGTCATTTGAGTTATTTGAAAACCAGGGAGCAATAAAAATCGAGCGGGCACAACGCGGACTCAAAGTTTATCCGGAACGGTGCGATCTTAAGGAGCCAGTCCACTTTGGAGCCACGAAAAAAAAGCTATTTTCGCGAGTTTTTTTGGAGGATTTTATAAAAGATATGAATATAAAATTTGTTGGGCTTGAAAAATAAAGTCTTGAAATACATTTAAAAAAATGTAATTAATTTTTATTCATTTTTAAGTACAAAAACTATAGTTTAACGTAACGCCTCAAAAATAGGGGGGCTAGGTAGCTCTATGACAACTCGGCAACGGCTTGACTGAAACAAAGAAATCAAAGTCCATTAGATTCAGTATGACACCGGCTACAAAATGACCCTCGGATATAAAGTTTTATTAAAAAATTAAAAAATGGCAGATGAAAAACGAAAAAGTAAAAAAAACGTGTTTTTTCCGCAGTTTTTCGCAAAAAAAAGAGTAAAAATCAAAATGTTAACACCATCGAGGATCATCTTGATACGAATCATGTTTACAATATGTGGTTCAAATTTCAAGAGAATCGGTTCCTTAGTTGTAGAGATACGATGGAGCTAGATTTTGAAAACGTTGTTGCGAGAAAAACGTGTTTGAAGTTTATACTATGATCGGCCGAGCGCGCTATACGCTCAGGTAGACGAAATGAGGTCCTGACGTTCAGGTAAAAAAAAATACTTAGGGAGCCCGGATTTTCACAAAATTTTGACACAATATTTCTGAATGTATGTACTTTCGAAAACAGTAAAAAAAATTGATTTTTTGAAATTTTCATTGAGGACTGGCCCCTTAATATTATCAAATTGTAGTATCTGTACTTTAGTTTTCTTTACTTGGATCTCAAAAATACGATTTTTATATTGGGCAGTTCTTTAAATTTAATCTTGCAACAAAAATTTTGTAAAAATGTTCAAAATTCGTCGCAAGTCCATAAAATCATTGGAGCTGTTATTTAAGGAGAGATATACACCTAGATGGTCGAGGTCGAGGATTTAGAAGCTATGAACATTCCGTCGACCGTGGAAAACCTACACTATGGGCCTGGTATCGATGATTCCATGTAAGTTGATAAATTTCATGATTTATTCATTCCCAAATTTTCAAACGCGTTTTTCTCAAAACCACGTTTTTCAAATCGGTACCCAAATTTCTCGAAAACCAATGAACCGATTGCCTTGAGGTTTTTTGTGGTTATTCTATACACCATTATCTAGTACTTGTCATAGGATATTTTTTTTCCGTTACTTAGTTTTTATTTTATAGGCAAAATAATAACTAATTTTTGGCCCAAAAATCACTATTTATGTTCAAACGTCCGCCATTTTGTCATAAATCGATATTTTCAAAATCGGCTACGACAAGTACTAGATTATAGTATCTAATTTGATAATCTTTTTGGTTTCTTTTTTCAGATGATTTTTGAAGAAACGCCAGTGGGTACCGTATACGCAGATTTGTTACGACGCTCCAAGGATCATACAATACCCTTGTATATTTTTGATATTTTTAAATAAAGAAAATTAATCATATTTTTGAATGTATATACTTTTAGATAATTAAAACCCCAATCCGAAATTTCAAATAGTTTTCCTTGAAAAAATTCACAAAAATTACCTTTTTTCCGGCTCCTAGGAGTATATCTCCCCTTAAGCGAATTGGAAATGGAATAACGTCACATTGGGGTACCCGAATTCCTGTGATGACCGCGCTCCACGGCTCGCAGGATATTGCACGAGCCTCTTGACAAGGGTTGGGGCTGCGGAGCACCGAGACGGTAAAGGGTTCATATATTCCTCGCCGCAAAATAAATATACAGTATACACGTATAAACGTATCTCATGAGCATGAAAAGAGCGTAATCGCAGGTTATTTGATCGTAAACGGTAATACCCCTATCGCTCCGAGCCGTTCTACTTACTCGCGTCGTATGCCCTTCGCGAAAAATCGCGTACCCCCATCTCGTCTCTTATTCCGATCTCGTACCGCACGGTTTGCGCCACATCGAGCAATCATTTTCGTGAATGATCGTGCCAATTGTTTGCCAAATGCCGCGAATTTATTTTCGCCCCGATAAAAATTGTGCGCTTTGTATGTATGGGGCCTTTCGACGCGAGCGCCACGCCGTTCGATCCGTTCGATGGACGATTTTTTACAATTTCTGTCTCTAATTCATAAGTGTCTTCCGAAGATGTCTGAGTGAGACAAAAAATTTCTCTCGTATACAATTTGATACAGTATTGAAATCATTTTGATGTAATACAAAGATAATTAAACAAATTTTAATACTTTTTTTTCAAACGAGATTTTTTCTAATTTGTTGATGAAAAAAATTGTTGAATATCTTCCTAATTAAAGGAATGCAAAAATTGAGGCGCAAATCTCTCTCGAAAAATCATTTTTCGTGGATCATTTTATTTTTGAGAATTTTTCAACGCAAAGGTGGGCAAGAGTCTGGTAATTCCAAAAAGTTTCGATCGGACCGTGAGGATTAAAAAGAAATTGAATTTTAAAAACAAATAAAAAAAATTAACAATTGAGAACAGATTGGAAATTTAAAAATTAAAAAATAAATGAAAATTCAAAATTCAATACAAATAAAACATAGAAAGTAAAGAACAAATTGAAAATAAAAAGTTCAAAGCAAACTATAAATTGAAAACGAATTGAAGATTAGAAACGAATACATTTTTTTTAAATAAATAATTTAAAACACTTTGTGGTGAACAGCGTTCGAAATAATTTTTTTATCCCGAAAATATTTATACTCGCGTACGAAACTCGGTGAAGAAAAAATCCAAAATGATGCGTTTGATAGAAAATGGATGGAAATTACTCGGAGTGGCCACCATGACTCCGAGTAATTTCCATCCATTTTCTATCAAACCCATCATTTTGGATTTTTTCTTCACCGATGTGCCTGAATGTGCCTCAGAATGTGATGTTTGTACCCATTCGAATGCACATCCATTTTACATGGGGCGCATCACGAAAAATTGTGTTCAGGATACAACATCCATATTTTCAAAATCCGGGCTCAGTATTCTCATAAAATTATTGTCTAGATATTCAATAAGAATTATCATTAAAAAATTCAATAGAAAATAAAATATTTTCAGTCGAATGAATGATCGTTTAAATGTTGAAAAAATGCCCAATAAAATCTAAGAGGCTGTGTGAAAATGAAAAAGCAGTCCAATTTTACGCGAAATGCCTCATGCGCAAAGCTCGATACGAGAGAGCGAGTCCTCGTAAATTAAGATTTATCGGAAAATATCGCGAAAGCTTATTTTCGACTCGCGAGCACATACGTTATGGTAATTTCCCTCCGGGGTATCGCGGTTTCGTTCTCTTATAGATCCTCCATTACCGGAGAATCGTACCAGTATCGAACTCGTATATATGTACGTGCCGTATCCGACGAATCTCGCGACCCTGCGAGTTTCACCGAGAGAACCGCGACGTAGGAGACGTTCTTTTAATTTTTTTTTCTTCGACTCACAAAGCGGGACCTGTCAGCCTGCATCGAGCGCCGATAATTTCCTCCGCAGTGACAGCAAATCCCAATAGCTTGCAATTTTCCTGTCATTCATAATTCTATCGGCACGGCTCGAAATTTCCGCATTTTTCGGAGCGCAATGAACGACGAAAACAAAAAGAATATATTTCAAGCCTCGACTCGCGGATCATAATTCTTGCGGAGCAACAACCACGATTCTTTGCATTAAACATAATTTGGCTTACTAAATCATTTTAAAATTCGAAGTGGTCTTTTGAAAATGTTCAGGGGAAAGACAAATTTGAAAATCCTCCGGACGTAATTGTACGGCAACGAAATAAGTTGCCCGTGAAAATTGTTATTTTTTAATTGCAATTTTTTATGTTGCCATACGGAATTATAAAAAATAGAATTTAGTCAATTTTCATAATTTTTAAATCGATTTTTTTTTCACGTTTATCTAAAAGATTAATCTATATTAATGTTTTGCCATCTTTCATAGGAAAAACAAACCCAAACAAACTCTAGGAGTCGTTGTATTAAAAATTACAAAATATTCATGTGAAAAATTATTGTTTTTAAAGTACTCGATAAACTGAATTCACTCATATATACATACACGGTGTTAGGAAGGTCGATGCAAAGCCTTAAGGGGGTGATAGATCACCTCGTTAGGAACATATCTAACCTAGGTTACCTTAGTCCAAAGTCTAAGGATTTCGAGTTATCGTGGTAGGTATGACTTTTGGAAAATTTCTCAAAATTAGGTACCAACTCGTTCACAATGTTCAAACAGACAACAATTGGTAACTGAAAACTTATTTGCGTCTTAGCTTACGTGTATTCAATCGACAAACACCAATACAGTCATTTGTATCCACACAACTAACTAAATTGGACGTGTTGAATAATTAAAAACTTGTCAAAAAATATAATTACCTCGTATGTTAATGCTAATTTTTTAAAAATAGCATTAATATAAGAGATAAACGAGTTAGTACCTAATTTTGGGAAATTTTCCGAACATCATACTTACCATGATAACTCGAAATCCTTAGACTTTGGTTTAAGGTAACCTAGGTTAGATATGTTCCTAACGAAGTGACCTATCACCCCTTAAGGCTTTGCATCGACCTTCACAACACCCTGTATTTATATATATATGCGTGTGTATACATATATATATATATATATTTATATATTTATATATGTAATGATATTGCATTTATATGGCAATGTGTGGCAATACAAAAAATGTCAAGTAAAAACAATTATTTTCAATTGCAAGTTTTTCTATTGTCGTACAATTATATATATATATATATATATATATATATATATATATATATATATATATATATATATATAATAATAAGTAAATTTAGTTTATTGAGCGGTTTTAAAATCGTAATTTTTCACATCAATCTTTTGCAATTTTCAATACAATTACCCTGAAATGTGTACAAATTAGTATTTCCGTTTAAAAATTGCATAAAATTCATGTAAACAAAATCCGATCTTAAAATTATCGAATAAACTAAATTGTTCTTTTCAATTCAGTATAGTTATATAACGAACAACAATAAACTATATTTATATTTACTTACATAGGTATATGAATATATATATATATATATATATATATATATATATATACATGATAAATATCCATTTGAGATAAACGATTTCGAGGACTATGTGATAAAGACCGAAGGTCGCCGTAGCCTCGAATACGTACACGATGTAGTTATAGGACACCGCACATGTCTTATCACCACTCTCGAACCATTTGGACACTGCTCCCTAATTTATTAGGAACTAAAACACATCCTGGCACCCACGCGCCGCCAGTAAACGTTTTTTATTTCTCGCCTCTTTCACATGTATCCTGGTACAATTGGGTTTCGTAATCATGCGTAGCTCCTCTCATTTTTTGGATCTCACGAGTCCCGAAATATCTCGGCCTGCACGAGCTCGTGTCTGTCATTCATAAATTCGTTAACACTCGTGACGAATTATTGCAATGAAAGGTACGTGTGTGTGTGTGTGTGTGTGTGTGTACACGAGTGCAGGAACGACCGGTTAGTGCGAAATGGAAAGCACTTTTAAACGAACATTAGCTACGATTTTCATCGGTATATTGCGTTGATACGTGCATATGTATATATGCATGGGACATTCCAGGGCAGACAGTGACTCGAACTCTCCAGGGCGTGATTTTCAGTTTATTGGGCTCTGCAGCCACTGGGGACCCGTGTCATTTCATCGTGCCCGTCCATCTGTCACGGCGGAGTGCCCCCCCCCTCCCCATTATTGTAGCCCTTTCATTGAAAGTCTGAAATAATTCATGAAAAACCATTTCGTGAGTACTTTAGGATAATATCATTTTGGTTACGAGGCAACTATATTTTTCACACCCCTATATCGGCCTTTGTAAAATATTGGTAACTATATTGGTCTATTTGGCAACTATATTGGTCTAATATTGACAACTATGTTGGCAACTAAATTAGTATTTGTAAAATATTTTTGCTTAATAAACGAAAAATTAATTTACAAGGTTTTCAGAGGATTTAGCTTTCAATTCACTATTGCAATTATATGCAATTATATATCGATAACTGTAGGCATTTGTAAAATGTTTTTTTTTTAATGACAGATTAATTGGCAAGATTTTTCAGAGGCATTACTTTTTAATTCGTGAGTAAGTTTAGGATAATATAATTTTGGTTACAAGGCAACTATATTGGCAACTATATGGGCAACTATATTGGTCTATATTGGCAACTATATTGGTCTAATATTGACAACTATGTTGGCAACTATATTGGTATTTGTAAAATATTTTTGCTCAATAAACGAAAAATTAATTTACAAGGTTTTCAGAGGAGTTAGCTTTCAATTCACTATTGCAATTATATGCAATTATATCGATAATTGTAGGCCTTTGTAAAATGTTGCTTAAAAAATCGCAGATTAATTGGCAAGATTTTTCAGAGGCATTAGGTTTTAATTCAATATTGCAATCATATGCGTACATGCGTTCTTTGCTTTACATGTTTTTTTTCATAAGTATCCACTCTTTAAACTACAAAAAAAATATCCGTTACCGACTTTCCAAAAACTTTTTTCAAAATAGCTTACGAACATTTTTTCGCATTTCGCGTGTCCAGAGAACAAAAATAAAATTAAGTAAAGTAATTGCATAATTTTTGTGAGTGGCGACAAGGGCCAGGACAAGTTCGAGACGGAATATCCTGTGCGAAAACTTTTAGGATTCGGATCATCGACTGAAAAAGCTTCCTCGCGATCTTCGCTCATTGGGAACGAGGTGCACGCGCATCCCGCGAGTCTCATCGAGTTCGCGCGCGATCTTTCGACTCGCGATCTCGAGATGAATTTACGAGGTCTCGTAATCGTCAATTGAAGAATAGAATCCTCGTTTCTGCGCCGTCTACGCCGGGCAAAAATTACTCGGCAATTTGACCGCGACGCGCGAAAAACCGAACGCCGAACAGATGCGAGGCTAATAATTAGAAAGAAAAAAAAACGACATTGCGGAATGAAAAATCGAACGAAGTTTTTCATTTTTCATTCAAGATGACCCAGGTTGCCGGAACTACCTACACTTTATCAATATTTTTCATTTAAAAAAACTCAAAATTTCGCGGTATTGTCGGGTTATGCCTAGTTGGAACAGTCGAAAACAACTCATTTCTGGGATTTTTTTTTTTTTGGAAAACCGTGATGATAAATTTCTACAAAAATTAGGTATTTGAAAAAGTATCATCTAAAGGATACTGTAACTTTTTTGTGAAAAAATATTTGGTTATAATCGATTGACAGACGATGATTTTTGCAAAAAATGCGAATTTTTTGTTCATCGAATCTAAAGTAGGGTAAAGCCACCAAAGAGTACGCACTTTATATACTTTTATTTCCAGAAAAATTAATTTTAATAATACACTTTGTACTCATATTTTAAATTCAAGGGTCTTCTCACTTTAGACGCTAAAAAAATACTATTTTCATTAATTTTTTTGATGGGTTTATATTATGGACATTGAAATGAAAGTTTTTACACTTAATGAAGTTCGGCTTCTTGATAATAGCTTCGAAACTACTGAACCAATCCTTATGAAACTTTAACCACATATTCTTTACATCTATAGCTATAGCGCATATCAAGGATTCTTTTTACATTTTGATATTTACTATCCCCCCCCCCTCCCCAAATGGTGAAAAAAAAACGTTCTTAATTTTTTTTCGGAAAATGTTCGCGATTTTGTTATTTTTGCATATATAAAAAATCGTATGATATGCGCTAAACATACTGAATCTAAAACCATTTGATTTTTTTGTTTCGGATGATCCATCTCCGAGATTTCATCAACAGCATAGACCTACAAGTTTTTTAGGACATTTATTTAACAACCATTTTCGCCTATAAATAGTGACATAAATAAATAAATAAATTGTTTTAAATGTATTTCAAACGTGTATTTATTAACAACAGTGTAACCACTTTTTTATCAATATCTATAGCATAAACGTATTTAAAAAATGCATGAAAATAGCGTTTTTAGCTTTGGTCATTTAGGAACATTATTATAAATATAAATCTTAAGTCAAATTCTCGAAAAAAAATTCTAAAAAGCTTAAACTTGGAACTCGTCACGTGCGCACTCTTAGGGTGCTGCGTTACAAAGACTACGTAGTAAGAACCTTTCATGGAAGCTAAGAGTGCGCACGAGAGTAGAGTAGTGGTAAGGAATAGTGGTCAGAGCCAAATACGTGTTTTTAGTCTATGGTCACTATAACTTTTGTAAACCATCAAAACGGCGACATAACCTCTCAATCAAAACAAAAATGGATCCAAAATTTCAAGTATAACATTCGTTAGATGCAAATTAATCGCAAACCTTACATCAAACGTGTTTAAAATTGTTAAAAATAATATCAAATACCTCGAAAATCTATTATTAGTCATAAAATAAAAACTAAATACCTTAACTAAGCGAGTTGTTGTCCAAAACCTTGACCTGACATATGCCACTGACAGGTTAGGTGGTGTTGCCAATACAATAAAAAATAAAACAATGAACAACACTGCATACTCTTTGGTAGCTCGCACTCTTTGGTGGCTGTACCCTATACATCCGAAGAAAAATCCTTCGATCAAATACTATATTGAAGATTAATGCTTTATTTCAAAAAATAATTCCTAATGCTTTCAAATGTTTCGAAACTGTTGTGGGATCAATTCCTAATGCAAAACAACAACAAAAATGTGTTCTGCTAGCGTTTGACATGAGTCTTCATGAAGTAATGGCCTAAAAATAATGATTTTTGGAGCGTCTAAAAAAATCTCTGCCTGTTGTTTCCGACAGAGCATGGTCGCCGTAACCCTCAACAAGAATTCTGTGTGCTTCAGCTGCGGATTTTTTAAATATAAAGTAGCGCACTAAAATTCCCCGCAAATATTCTTTTTTGGCACGAAATTTGACACGTTTAACACTATAAAAAAAAGTTCTTTACACTTCGGCGAAATGACATATACTGAATGGCAAGCTTTTAATAGAACCTACTTCTTTATTCATCCTTCACCATCTTAAACGACACGCACGCAGTTCTGGTAACGCAATCAGTTGGAAAACAGCGAGAACTTATTCAACGTCCTGATAGATCTAGAAAAAGCCCGACAAATTTCAGAAAGATCGATGCAGTAGTTTTCGAGATATTTTGCTCACCGACTTTGGAAACGTACTTATGAGAAAAAACCGTTTAAGGGATATACAGTTAGACAGGAAAAAATAAGCAATATTGAGGGATTTTTTAAAAGAACAATAAGAAATAATTATTCTACAATCATCAACTATATACTTTAATGGTATATTTAAGAATACAAAACAATATTTTTTAATTAATTCGCCATCAAAATGACGGAGCTGTGGCAGAGGGTTACAGCAAGGTCGCCGCGGGAGTTGTGAATCGACGTGCAGTCTAGCTTCCCGTAGACTTTGATTTGCAAAAAAGTTGAAACATTTTTTGACGTGATAACGTCTTATAATTCGATGGAGCCGGCTGCACGCACGAAAAAGCATGACTCATCGCCGTTACCTCGCTCTGAGGCGTTCCATTTACGGCTTGAAGTGTAAGCGAGACCGCGGAACGAGCGACAAAGAGGTACAATCGGCCTCCGCGTTCGGCAGCGTTCGGCAGCGTTCGACATTTGTCTCTCTCCTACTTGAGTGATGGCCTCTGTACACTGCGAGCGACGAGCGACGAGCGATCAGCGATATCCAATGGCAACGTCACTCTCATAGAGCATTTCCGTCATACTCGAGCTCTCATTGGATATCGCTCATCGCTTGTCGCCCATCGCGCGCAGTGTGCAGAAGCCATGAGCGATGCGTCCGCGTGGACAGCTGCTATACAATAATACATGTACATGTTTTCGTCAAGTATGAAGTGCAGTGAAAAGTGAATGTGGTGTGAATTGTTTATAGCAACGATAATTGCGGCGATAAAGGTAATGATTCTTTCGATATTAAATATATGTTCAGTGATATATTGTCGAATATTCGTGCTTTCATCATTAAAATAAATAGCATCGGTCCGCTAGTGCAGCGATTGTAGGTTATGCTATAATTGACAGAACTATAACAATAAGTTAACAGAACTATTTCACGATGAGTAAAAATCAATTGCTTTACTATTCGATCGAAATAATTATCGAGCGTAGCTATGATTTCAAAAAATTTAAACATAAATGTTAAATCTTCCACATATCATAACAACGTGTCTGAAATGACAGGTTGGACCAGCCAGCCGTCAAAGGGAACAATTTTCTCCTATATCAAACACATTGCGGCGGGTTTTTTAAAAGCTAGAGTTACAAAAATTTTAATGATGTTTCCAATTTTTTAATTTTTAATTTAAGATTTATGAACAATAATTTAATCGCAGTTTATTCTTATAATAAATTATTCAAAATTATTACTTTTTTACAACAAATTACAATTAAATTTGCAAAAATAATTAAGTAACTAATTGAACAACAACTTTTATTCAGTTCACTTGCTGAAAGAAATAATGTCAATACAAAATTTATTATTATAAAATAATAAAATCAAAAATTAAATTTTAACAGTCGAGTAGAAATTTAAACAATAAATTTTATTCAAGTATTTTGTAAATTTAAAATGATTTTCTGAACGAAGAATTTTATGAAAAAATAAAAGTTGTAAAACAATTGCTCAAACACATTCATACTTGTAAAAAATATGTACATTGTAAACAAAAAAAAATTGACATAATTGTATTTATGCGTACAAATAAATGTAACTTGATCAATTCAATTGTGATTTCCATTTACCTCCTTCTCTATATCCATACAAAATATCTATCAAACAAACAAAATTAAAATTTTCTTTTGAAAAATGAAACCTTTCCATCAGTATTTAGCTAGAACATGTGTAGTTTCTATGTGGCGGTAATTAAAATGAAGAAAATGCAAATTTTAAAAAATGGCACGCATTTACAAAAAAATCAACATTTCACGCGGGATTTCTGTAAAATGTCGATTGAAAAAGTAGTTTTTTTCTAATTTTTCAAAAAAAATTCTCGTCAAGTAGAAGGTACCAATATTATCAGTATTTCTATCAAGTTTCAACTCAATCGGCTTAATAGTTTTTGATCCTGCACGCCAATTTCGATAATGCAGTTTTGAGAAAAACGCGTTTGAACTTCACGCCCGCTCCGAATCCGAGCAATGAGGCACAGCGTTGACGGGCTGCAACGTTCAAAGTTTTTCGAATTTCGCTTTGAAACTTTAGGAAAATATTCTACATATATAGTTCGGATAATGTTCCGAAAACCCCCCACCTCCGATTGCGCTGGAATGTTGTGAAGACCTTCATTCTAGTGTTGTCAAAGAACCCCTAAAGGGATTTTTGACGCATTGAAGTAATAGTTTTCGAGATATCGATTTTTGAAATTGTAAAAAAAATATTTTCTTTCGCTGATATCTAGAAAAATAGTGGTTTTTTAGTGGTTAAAAAAGTGGGCTTTCCGTAAATCCCAAAATTAAAATAAAATAAAATGAGAAATAAACCTAACTTTGGCCTATAATAAAATAGGCAGTTCTACGAAATCCGTGCGGCCACGAATTGATAACGGATTCTTATAGATTTTGATAAAAGAAATCGAAAATGAAGAATAAATGTTTTCGATATCTCGCTTAGTTTTTGAGATATCGATCGATTTTTTATTTTAGATGCGTTTCAAAATTCTCGGTAAATATGCAGTTTTTTGAAAAAATGATAAGAGGTACTTTTTGTAGGAAATTAAATTTCCTACAAAAAAGGTCTTATAAGAAATTTTCAAAAACTGCATATTTTAACCTGGAATTTAAAAAAATTTGTTTAATTGACAATGGGCAAGTTTTCAGTCAGCTGACCACGGTGAACGGAACATTCATTAATTTTTTTTATTTCTAATCAATTTTTAATCATATAAAAAGTAGTTTTAGTGTTATTGGGGGGCAAACCCCCGGAGGGCGACCCCCCGGGGGGACTCCGCCCCTCCGCCCCACAAGGGGCGCTGCCCGCGCTTGACTCCGACGGGGGGGCCCGGACCAGTGGTCCAGCAGCAACTCATTCCAGTTGCCACTCACTCCAGTAGCCAGCACACCCTTAAAATTAGCCAAAAACCCGCCCATTGTCAATGAAACGCATTTTTTAAATTTTCAAGCAAAAATATGCAGTTTTTGAAAACTTTGTATAGGACTTTTTAGGACACAAAAAGTGGCTTACTATTTTATCAAAAACTGCATATATACCGGGATTTTAAAAAAATCAAAATTTTTTTCACAATATTAAAAATCGATATCTCGAAAACTACTTCGATGCGCCAAAAATCCATTTAGGGATTCTTTTATAATACTAAAATGAAGGTCTTCACAAAATTTCAGCTCAATCGGAGGTGGGGGGTTTTCGGAACTGCACCCATAGTTCTATCGTTCAAAGAGAAAAAAAAGAAATCGATTTTTTTATCGTTGTAAATGTATATTCCGCCTTAAAGTTTCGAACGACGCTCCAAGCGGTCCGACGAGCATCAACATAACAGCCTATAAATCTGTCCATTTTGATCCGATCACCTTGAAACTTTCAGGAAACATTTATAAGATGATATACTGTCAAAATATGTATTGGGTACGAAAAAGGTGATTTTTCGCCATGTACAACTAGGCATAACCCCTTCAGTGTGTGTAACTATATGGTAAAAGTAAAAATATTGAAAATCGACCTGTTCTTAGGGTCCTAAGCTCATTGTAACTTATCTGACTCATTTTTTGTGTTCCAAAGACCCTAAAGCCCATTTCCGACTTACACTCTAGGAAAACCTAGTCATTTATAAACGCGACAAAAATGTATAAACTTCTTCAATTAGCCAATAAAACGCCCCGACGAAAATGAATTTCTCCCTCAATAACGTTTTCTAAAAAGATCCAACGAAGCCTGGTAACAAAAACATCGAAGCCCAGTCGCCGATAAATTATCACAACTATATCGAGGTCAATATTTTAACCGCAACGATTTCTGCGAATACGCGTGCGGTCGGAGAAACTTCTCGCCGTTTGCAAGTGCACTGGATGCGTAGTCGATGACGTAGAACCGATCGCAATGCGAAGCATATTGGCAACGTCAAGATTAATCTCGTGTCCCGTCACTGCTGCTGACTTACGTGATACCTTGAAGAGGAAAGACGCACAAAAAAAAGAAGCTTTTGCGTCTGTTTTGTGTAGAGAGGCAGTGATCGCGTCCATATTCATACTCGTGTCTGAAAATAGCAAGAAACTACCCCTCTCGTTCCAGACGTCACCCTCCATTATATTTTTTTCCAGCTCCCTCCAAAGATGCTGCTTTTCGTCAAAGTGTACCGGCGCAATTTGACAATCAACTCTAAGTAGTGTTACCTAGGCCCGAATTGCGATCTGTGCCGACCCTAGGCTAATCTCTTCGCTCCGTTACTCGTTACCCAAGAGTGATCATCACAGCACAATCCAAATACAAAAGCGACAATAACACAAGATAAAAATAAAATCTGGGTGCCGGGAAAATTTGTGTGAGTTTTTGTCAAGTGACTACCAGTGAGCCCTATACCAATCTATATTTCTAGTTACTACACATCGACTCAAATGACTCAAATGACTCAGATGGATTTTAATTTCACAGTGAGTGTCGTTAGTAACTCATCTAAGAAATGTTTTCTCTGTTTTCTCTATTCATTGCTATTATAAACTAATCCAGTGATATCTCGACGGCAGCGAAGCGAATACGAGCTTGTTCGGACTACCCCAATACACTTCTTCTTCTCTTCGCTTCTTTATACTCCCGGATAAAATTCTGAACCAATGGTTCGATTTGGATGCGATTTTCACCAGTGTATAGCGTATTTTTCGGTGTACTTTTGGAGCTACGTATTTCTCTATATATGGTGTCTCAAAATGACTTGACATTTAAATTTATTAATAAAACGTATTATTTATTTGGAAAATACGAATATTTTTATTTCAATATGAGGTACAAACATGGAGGTTATGGGTGAAACACAATTTCCGATAAATGCCCGCCTAGTCCCTGTTTGCAAACCATCACTTTTTGACGAAATTCAATTACTACTAATTTCATTATTGGTGCGTCCCATTGCTTTCTTAAGGCAGTAGTCTGGTCTAGAGCGAGATTTTTCACGTCATTTTTGGGTTGGAATAACTTTAAAACCGTTCAATTTGTCTTGATGAAACTTTACATGTGTATTTATTGTTGCTTTGAGAATGTATCTACATTGAAAAAATACATTTTAAATATTTTCATGTAGTTTTTTTATTTTTTTACAACATGGTCCGCCGAAAACCACCTCAATCGGCCCCCACTCTGGGTGATGTATGCATCTGAAATATATATATATATATATATATATATATATATATATATATTCTCAATCTGTATGAGTATTTTGAGCACTGGTAGCGAATGAGTACTTAAAAAAAATTTGTTACAAAATGGTGGCCTGTTAAACTTTGATTAACGATATTTCATACATTTTCGGGTATTCGACGAGTTATAAAATGTGGGCAAAATTATTCTTCGACTCAATTCTGCTACCAGTCCTCAGAAAGAGGCTACCGAAGGTATGTGCAAAATTTGAGCTCGATCGGTCAATTAGTTGTCGAGATATCGTGGGCGCCGATTTGAAAAACATAGTTCTGAGATAAACGCGTTCAAAGTTTTGATACCGTTAGATGAGGTTTGCTTATAATTTCTATTACTCTGTTAATTTTTGAAATATTAATAAACCGTATTCACGAGCATATTAAGAAAGGTCTAAGGAATAAAAAAATGAAGAAAAAAATCGATTTTGTCAAATATCTAGACCAGACTACTGCCTTAAGCTCCTTTTCCTTTCAGAAAACCGCATAGAAAAAAGTCCAATAGCGTAAAATCGCACGATCTGGATGGCCAATTCACATTGCCGTAGCGCGAGATAACATGTGCGGCCGTTTCGAACGGTCTCTGAAAAAATTTCACCATTTTTGTAGTAAATTTTCACAATTTCTATGCATTGCTCGATCATGTAATTCTCCATGACCTAACCTCAATACTTTATGATGCCAGTTGCTAAAGATTAGTACTCTATGTTCGCCACAAAACAAATGGCGCACAATTTAAAATGTCAAGTCATTTTAAGGCACCCTTTTTTTAAACTTATAAACGGTAGTGGGGTTTTCTGTCTGTCCCGGATAAACTTCCGTACCAATGATCCGATTTTGATGCGGTTTTCATCAATGTATAGCGTATTTTCCGGTGTAAGTTCTAAGCTACGTATCATCCCGGTAGGATATCGGGGGGCCGAGCAGTGAACAAAAATGTGAGACCCGCTAAAAGAAAATTGACAGCGTAAACATGCCCGTCGACCCGTCGCGCGTGCCGTTTCTGTTTTCGTACCTAGCCGAGTAGAGGTGTAGGCACTGACTTCATTAGCCCTAGCATGCCACACTAATTCTTGGGAGACATACTTGCCACACTCGAGTCTGTGGGACCCGATTCACATTTTTAATCATAACTCCGAGGAAAATAGTCATATTTTGATGGCTTTTTTTAAACCGATAGCCCATTAGTCGAGACATTTATCTATGAATTGACCGGATTGCCAAAGTTGAGAACTTCTCAGATATACTCGTTTGAAAAATATTTTCTCTCGAGAAAAGCGAAAGAATTATGATCTTACGAGTTTCGTTCTGGTTTCTCAGACCTCAATGAGGCATGCGAGGGTTAGGTTAATCTTGATCAGATGACGTCACTTGCGTACTTTCATAATATAGAGATTAATTTAATGTTTTCACAATGCCAAGTAGCTCCTGGCGCAAGAACATCGTATACAAGGAGGCTCTCGGATAAGTCGACGAAAAACAGTTGCATCTGACCGGAGCCCGGTACAACAGCTAGTTTTGTTGTATATGCAGAGTGCACGATATCCAAAAGATTAGAAAAAAAACTCTTACGGACTTAGTGAAAAGTGCTTCTTTTTTTTCTCATTTCGGGATAGAAATAAAGGATCAAGATCAAATCGCAGAAAATGTTAGCTCCTTTAGTGAAGAGCAAACAGAACGCTTCCACCAAGCATAAAAGTCATGGAAATAGGTATCGGGGAAGATGGGACACACACACATGATGGCTGATTATGTTTGGAGATTGATGCGTGACTGCTTCGATAAGTCTCACTCAAGAAAATCACGAAAGAGAAAATTACTTAATGTTAAAATATCTAACGGGCTACACTACCTAGGCGGGTCAAAAAATTGCATTTTCCAAAAAAAAAATTATTCGATAGTAGCACCTCTTAGCTGTATTCCCTGAAAATTTCATTGAAATATTCATAAAATTGAATGGGCTACAGTAATTTGAAATATGGGCGAGCACCATACTTCAAACTTTAAGGGGTCAGAATTGTCAAAAAATCGATTTTTTTGCATTTTCTTGAAGTATGATGTTTCGAAAATATTCCCTGAAAATTTCAAGTCAATCCGATGAATAGTTTCCGGGATATCCCACAATTAGCGAAGGGGCGTGGTAGGTAGTGGATGACAAACGCCCAAACGATAATACCCGGGAAGGCAATGCTTCGAAGAGAACAACGAATTGATATTTTGGAAGCTTCCACATCGGCGGAAGCTCTATTGTATGGGCCAGAAATTGATCATTCGATGTAAGCAATTCTTTAGTTAGTATTTCTATACATAAATCAAGTGTAAAATTGGAAAACTCTTTCAGAAATTTTCATAAATGTATTACTCAAAAACTATGAACTTTAGCAAAATTTGATAAAGAATACTTTCGTTTTAAAATTGCCCAAGATATTTTTAAAAAATAATTCAACCCGAAAAACTTTAATTTTTTGAAAAATTGTTTTAACAATTGGCTATAAACAATTGAATGCTCGACTTTTCGGCAAACAAATTGTGATATTCGGACTCAGTGGATCAAAATACATTAAAAAATTTAGCTTCATCCATCGAGCTCAACATTTTACAAACACATACCGTGTCCACATCGACAAACTTCAAACGCGTTTTTCTTGAAACCATTTCTTTCAAGTCGGTAACCACTATAATTCAAAAACCACTCGGTGGATTTTGATGAAATTTGGTGTGCTTATTGATAGCATTTAAAACTAGTCCTTAATCGAAGGATTTTCATTTTTGTTGGAAATTTCTATTTTTTTTAAACAATAAACGAGCGATTTTTTGGTCGAAAATCGAAAGTTATCTGTCGGAAGCCGCCATTTTGTTAATTTTTGAAAAAAAGCTTCGATTAAGGACTAGATTTATTATTAAACTAATGATTTTTTTGTTTTTTTTTTATTTTTATTTCAGAAGATCCAGTTAAATTTTATTATGGTCACCGCAAAGCACCACATGCCGAAGGGGGTCCGACAAAGATGGCGATATTTTTTATAAATAATCAGTATTGTTCTTTGAAAATTTGTACAAGTCAAGTTGAAATATAACATAAAAAGTCTGTGTAACCACTTTTGTAAACCAAACTTAATTACTGTAAAAAAAATTAACGAAAATGCTCATTTCTTCACGCCTCTGACTGCATCTCACCCCTTAAGCGCGTTTTTCTCGAAACACTGTTTTCAAAGTCGGTGGACATGATATCTTGAGAACCACTCGACGGATTGTTTCCAAATTTACCAGAGATATGATGAGAAACATTTGAAGGTCGTTGACGCTCTGACTTTTTAAAAATTGTTCTTCATTTTTTAATAGTTACCTAAAAATGACAACTTTTTAAATAGATTTTGTATGCTCGAGTTTCAATTCATCGCCACTTACAAAAAAAAAAGATTAATCAAATCTACGGTCGTCAAGGCCTCGTAATTATTGTTAACTTGAATAACCTGTTTTGTTTTTAGATTTCGGATAGACCGTTGCTGAAGCGTACACCGCCAAACATCACGAAAAAAAAAAATTGCGGGCCTCTCGGTAAAGGTAGCCCCTCAATAAAACTTAAATTGTTCAATAAAATTATATTTTATAAACAAAAAGTTGTATAGTTCCGTGTTCTTACGTAGAATATCAATATTAGGTGTTAAAACAGGATCACCCGAGCAGAAATTTTTTTCATAGTGAAATCCGGACCGGATCAGGCAAATTTAGTCCGGCCCTGATCAGGGATGTAACGCTTTTGCATATTCAGGTCCGGATCAGGCACCTTATCAGACTCTGATCAGGCGCTTTATCAAGCCCGGATCAAGCAACTTATCTGGCCCGGATCAGGCATCTTATCAGACCCGGGTCAGGCTCCGTATCAGGCACTTTATCTGGCCCGGATCAGGCACCTTACCAGGCTCGGATTAGGCACTATATCTGGCTCGGATCAAGCAACTTATCCGGCTCAGATCAGGTGCCTCATCCAGCCTGAGACATGCGTGTCGTCTGGCTCAATCATTTGATTAATTTTTTGTTTAAAAATAGATCAACATTTATTAAATTATTATCGCAGTTACACGTTATCAAGTTTATTAACGTTATTAAAAATATGAAAACATATTTTTTAAGTTTAGGTTTTTATTTTATTTGACTTGATCGTTTAGTTTTTGTTCCAGTTTTGGCGATGACCGTCCCAATCTTTCGCACTGTTTATGACCGCCGTTAGCCCATCCGAAATTTGTTTCTCTTTGATAGAAGCTGCATGGGTAGTACCATCATACTCTGTCAAGATTGCATCTGAAATATTTTGAAGACATAGAAAAATTAGTGAATATACATAGAAAAATCACATCTTTACATTAAGAGCATATATCAGTCGGACCTAGGGAGCGCCACCGCTCCCCCGTCGAGTATATCTATATTTATCATAAGTATAGATATATTCGACCAGGTAAAAGTGAGCGATATAGGCTCCGACTGATATATCCTCTTAAGATAATTAAATAATTAATAATTATTTTTAAATGGTGTACCTCGTAGTGGCGTAGCTCAATCTCTTTTTGTCGTTCTCGCATCATTTGTATATATATATAGTGTTGTATATATATTATTAAGAAAAAAATGTTCGACGGTACAAAATGCAATTTGCGCAATTATTTCTCGTCACCTGATCCTTGTACGTATGTATGAGTACATTTATGTACATATACGTACGTTTGTGCTGTTGAACATTTTTTCTTGATACGAAATATATTACACTATATATACAAATGGTGCGAAAGTGTCAAAGTGAGGTTAAGCTACGCCGCATAGTCTTCGCCCATCAAGTCGTATTTTATATATTATCACTGTTCATGTGTAGATAATCCACAGTATAATCGCAAATATACTTTACCGGAGATTTTGTATGCACTGCACTTTATTGAAGGGCTTACCTTTCTTCGGGAGAAATTGATGAACCGAACGAGATGTGTCGATGTAGCTATGGCGTGGCTGTTTGTGCTTTCTTCTACGTATATCATACGGGACTGGCTGCCCGTATTATATACAAAAGTTTTGAGTCCATATAACAATAATACAAAAAAATTAACATAAATATTTATTTATGATAAAAAAGATTTTGAAACAAATTTTGACGACACGCACTTTCGGTTGATAACCATTGTTTTCATATATTTCGCGTGCCTGCGTGTGCAGCCGTCAAAATATTTCGTGAGGCTTCGCCGACAGAGGCGCTGTCTAGTCCTCGAGAGGAGAGGATACGGAGTGACGAGCTTCATGCGAGATAAGGCTTCTACTAGGGTGCCACTAGGTGCCTTATCGATGCCTGATAAGGCTCCTATCCGGCGCAAATCATGCGTGCCTGATCAGGGCGCCTTATTGATCCCTGATCCGGGCCTGATGGATCCTCAGGCAGCCTGATTAGATTTCTGCTAGGGCATTGCATAAATAAGAATTAGAAAAAAATATAGTTTTGCGGCACCAAATCAGCTGTTGAGCTGTATAATAAAGCAGTCAGGTAAAAATGGTTTATTTATACAATCATTAAGGCGGTCATTTCGTAGGCAGGTCGATAAAAAATGTTTTGCACAAATTGCTAAAAATGTGTGCGTGTTATATGGACCCGGCATAGCAGACTAATGGTGAGTCAACATTTTATTTGTGTCAATCGTACTTGAACTTTTCAAACCCGTTTTTCTCATAACTGTATATTTCAAATTGACTCCCATGATATCTCAAAAACTATTGAACGGATTTCGCTCAATTTTTTATGGTATAGTCAGCACATTTATAGTTTTCACACGAACTAGAATATTTCTGATATCTGCCATATTTTTTTGTTCAACTGAAAGACTCGAAAAAAATGACGAAACTTGGAACTTAAGGCGTTACCCCCACTTGTAGCGCAAAAAAGGCCTTTTTCATTAATCTTTTTAAAGAAAACTGCAAAACTTTTTTAATCGATCAATATACCATCTTAAAGAACACATCTTGAAGAACTTTCAGTAATTTTTTTATTGAAAAATATTACATTGTTTAGTGGCAATGGCCGTCAATGAAATAATGTTTTTATATACACGGTTTGCGGTGACCAACATTGCGGCGAAGTAGATGATCTGAAAAAAAAATTCGGATGAATTTAGTCAAATATAAGTATAAACTAGTCTTTAATCGAAGGATTTTAAAAAATATTCATTTTTCACAAAATGGCGGACAGTCAAAGTTAATGGTTCGATTTTAACGAAAAAAAACGGCCGTTTTTGGCTATAAAACGGCAATTTTTTTCGAAAAAAAAATCGAACGATTAAAGACTACATTTTTATGTATTAAATAAGCCTGCAAAATTTCAAGAAGATCGGTTCATTAGTGTTCGAGTAATCTTGGTCACCGACTTCAGAAATGCCATTTTGAGAAAAGCGCGTTTAAAGTTTCAATTTCCGGTCGTTTACACAACGGATTCTTCTCTTTCAACGCTCGACAAAAAAAATCGAACGATTAAAGACTACATTTTTATGTATTAAATAAGCCTGCAAAACTTCAAGAAGATCGGTTCATTAGTGGTCGAGTAATCTTGGTCACCGACTTCAGAAATGCCATTTTGAGAAAAACGCGTTTAAAGTTTCAATTTCCGGTCGTTTACACAACAGATTCTTCTCTTTCAACGCTCATATCTCAGTCAATTTTGTTCGGATCGAATTGAAATTTTCAAGACATATTCTCAGATACTTATACTTCAAAAAAATGCAATAAAACAAAAATCGATTTTTTCAAAATCGCAAGTGGGGGTAACCCCTTAACTTTTAAACCGAGCCAAAAATTCTATTTTTGATATTTTTACTTTTCTCTAGTTCCGGCGATAGCTTCAAGTCTACAAATTGAAATACCGTTTGATTTTTTTATTTCAGATGAGCAAAACCTCCGGAAACATGGCAGCCGTCAACCAACTTTTTAAAACATGAGTGTCTTTCGAAAGGTGTAAAGTCGATTCAACTCATTATTTCTGTTTGATCAAATTCTGAGGGACTGTAAAAAATGTTAATAAATGTGTGGTAAAAATTCAAAGATAGTGTACTTCAATGGTTCATAAAAAAAATTGCAAAAAAGCGAAAAAAATTGCTATTACATGGGATGACCTCTTTAACCGAAAAAACCTCTACGAGATTTCAGCCGCTTCGTGACACAAGATAGCAAGAGCATTGAGGAGCTCTTGTGATATGATTGATCTTAGATAGTTTTTAACTCGGGCCACTACCGAAAATGAACGCTCAGATGAACAGCTCGTTGCTGGCATACTCAAAAATATATGCAGAGCAATGTTGACTTTCGGATATACTGGCCCTAAGCTTCTCTCAAACACCATAATTTACTTGCTGCATTCGATTGAATTTACAATCATCTCAGGTTTGCACCATGATTTTCGACATTGAACTTCAATCAACTTTTCTAAATCTCCGGGACAGGAAATCGCGTGATTTCCATCCAATGCCAGAATGGTCAATGTTTCACATTTGGTCAGATTAAAAAATAATTTTAAAAAACTATATCTATAGAAGAATAGTACAGCTGTTCGCCAGAGGAAAAAAACTTCGAAAAAAATCGGGCTAAGTGCGGTTCCCGAATTGTGCCCCTATAGGGTAGAGCCTAGGCGATAATGCGTCACTGGTGTTACCCCCTTAAGTTGTGACAACGTCCGCGATTTACGGTGGCAGTGGTACGGATTACTAAATACGAATCGATGTAAACAATCGTTACGACGAATACGTAAATTATCGCGGTAACTCGAAACTCGGCTGTTAAGCGATAAATTCTTCATCTATGCGTGGGGAGCAGAAGACGAGGGCGAGAGAGCGAGAAGGAGGGAAAGAGCGCGAAGAGCCACTTAAGTACGAACGAGGGAGAAACACCTTTTTCGTGATTGCATGCCGACGGCATGTGAAATAGTGTCCAAATTATAGTCCACAGGGTGTATAATTCGACGATACGTCCGAGGGACTTTACTCTTGGTTAGCCAACGGGAAGAAAAAAAATGGAATATAAGTAAAGAGGAGTATCGAAACGGGCGTTGCGCACCCACTTCATCTCTCCACATAACACCCATAGTCGCGCTTGTAAATGTACCGATAAACGTTGGCCGTTACATCGCAAAAATCGATTCGCGTACCGCGCGGGCAGCGTTGCACTTTTGGGGCTCGGTATTTGCCAAAATCGTGGCAAAGTATCTTGCAGACGGCCGTAGGGGTCGAGAATTTTGCTGCGCGACAGTTTTCGGAACTTCAAGTTTTCAGGCTTCCACGGCTTTTAACGGGTTATGCTCAATTGTCACAGTCGAAAACAGCTTATTTTTTAGATAAAAAAAAATCGCGATGATACATTTCTACCAAAATTATGTCGGGTAGACTGGGTACGGTTGAAACACGGCGAATATTCACGAAAGTATAAGTGGTGTGGAGAGGGGTACAAGAGGAAGACGCACGTCTTGTCCAGTGAAAGAAATGAAAACCCAGCACTTTTAGCGTACAATTAGAATTTTTGACTGAAGCTGGAAGGTTGCATACTGAAAGTAATCCCAGTGAAATTTTGCGCCTCAACTCGCCCAAACCCTGAGAAATACGGGTTGAAGAAGGGTCTCGTTTCCACAATGTTTACTTCTACAACGTTGACAATCCGTTTTTCAACTTTACAATGACTTTATTTCTCATCCGTATAAACTCGGAAATCCACCAACTGTAGGGGAGATCTAGGAGGGTTGAAACAATTTTCAGATTTCACCCCACATCTTGCAATCGAAACGAGTGATTCCGGTAAATATAAAGTTGTTTTGTAGCTTTTTTAATCGACTAATCGATTTTCGACTAGAAATGACTCCAGGAATTATGTAACCGGTAAAAAACCATTTAAGTACAATAAGTCGTTTTGTTTCAACTCTCCTCATATCGAGGTAAGTTGAAACAGCTATCGAGGTGAGTTGAAACGCCTGGGAATTGGTACAAAATATGGGTATAAATGATGTCAAAAAACATTGTTATTAAAAAACTTTATTAAAATTAAAATAAACTTAACCTCGACATTAATCTAAGTGTCACCTTGTAATTCAGTATGACAAATTTTTATAAGCTCTAACTGAAACGAATATATACTCACGAATCTCACGGATTTAAATAGTCAAATATAGCAAAATAAAACATAAATTGAAGGAGAAACTTTATGGTAAGAAGGCAAATCAATCTCTATTCTGACAAACAATTGTGACATACATATGAAAGTTCTCCACCAGTGCAGGCTTCGTGCGACCATGCTTTGCACTCCAGGCATTGCACCTACTTTTTATTCGGCCTGCTTTTTGAACACGATTCCATACAACACACGCAAAAATACTCTTCCTCGTCTTCACTTTCCACGTTCTCTTTGTGCTTGATCTTTCATCCCGTAGAGTAACCTCTCCAGCGGCGAGCTCATATTCCTCGGCTCGCCATGCCTCTATCCGTTTTCCTAATATATTTATTCGGCATCTGAATAAAACAAATGCTAGCCTTGCAAACCACACCACGAAATATAAACGTATGAAAACATTACTGCAACCGAGGTAAGTCGAAACACCTTGTTTCAACCCTCCTAGGTGTCGAAAATGCGATGCCACTTGATTCGGAACTCACTATTGATAAAGAGTATGGCAACACAATAAATTCAATATGACAAATCGAATGCTAAGTTAGTAAGCTTCCAAACAATGTATATTACATACCATCAAATATATAAACAAGGTAACTAAAGCTTAATGAAAAATACGACGCATACTTACTTTTGCCAATTATTTTGGCGCGGGTGTCGATGTGACGCAACTGAACTCGCAAGGGCACCGGAGCGAACTGACAAGTGGCGCGCGTCGTAGCTATGAAAGAATGGCATTGTTAGCTCGCTAACAATTACATCTACCGAGACATTGACACTGTTTCAACTTACCTCTGTGTCAATCCGCCTAGGTGCCCCCTACAAGAGTCTCAAGTTTGCAATATTGAACCTCTACAACGATCTGGCCTTATGATTATCCCTACAACGTATTTATACGGATTTGTATGAACTACATAGTGACGGATTTGCAATATGCGTTAATTCTATAATGTATCAACTCTACAAGAACTTTGAGTACTCAACGTTCAACTGGGCAATATTCTTGTTAACTCTACAATAGCTGTTATATCAGGTGTATCAATTGAAGAAGAGATATATTAACCCATTAACGCCCAAGCGACTATGTTTGAACACTTGAGAGAAAAAGGATGTTTTTTGCAGTCTATAGCAAAAATAATGTCACCCTATAGGTAAAATCGCTCGTTCTTCCGATTTATGGCATTATCTTTAACTTGTGACCCTTCCTAAAGGGTGAAAAAGTGGTTTTAACTCGAAAATCGGAATAAAATCAAAATATTCGTGGATAAATGTATAAAAAGATATTTTTAATCGCTAAAAACGTATTCTTACTCATTTTGGTATAAAATGATATAAAGGTGGTATAAAATTCACGAATTTGGCTCAAACACCGTATGAAAATGCAAAATATCTTCTTCAATGCATATTTATATTCTTATATATATCTCTTCTTTCGTCTTCAATGAAGAATACACCTGATATATCAGCTGTTGTAAAGCTAACAAGGATATTGCCCAGTTGAACGTTAAGTCCTCAAGTTCTTGTAGAATTCATACATTATAGAATTAATGCAATATTGCAAATCTGTATTGTGTAGTTGATGCAAATCCGAATAAATACGTTGTAGGGATAATCATAAGGCTAGATCATTGTAGAGGTTCAATATTGCATACTTGAGATTTTGTACAGTTTGTGGATTTCCGATTTTATATAGATGAGAGATAAAGTAATTCTAAAGTTGAAAAACGGACTTGCAGCGTTTGAGAGATAAACATTGTGGAAACTAGACCCTTCCGGGGTTGAAAACTTAAAAATCGCCGTATCTCGATAATGAATAGCCCGATAAAAAATGTTTCAAACAAAAGTTGTTTGGAATAATAACATTTTTGATCAGGCTATAAATTATCGATACACAGCAATTTTTAAGTTTTCAACCCCTGTTTCTTAGGGTTGGGGCGATAGAGGGGCAACATTTCGTTGGGGTTACTTTTAGTATGCAACCGTCTAGCTTCAGTCAAAAGTTCTCATTCTACGCTAAAAGTTCTGGGTTTTCGTCTATTTTACTGGACAATGCAAGCCTCAAAATGCTTGGCAGTGCTACGCGCCACTTCTCACAAAACTGACGCTCGCAGAGGGTCCCATTGAGTTTTTTCGCTCAAAAGTAAGTATTTTTGATAAAATCATTTTTTATATTACTTCCTTGATAAAACAGTTTGCATATTGGATGATTTTCTAAATAATGATTGAACTTTAGAGCTTAGTAAACAAGCAACTGTGTACTGAATACGTGTTTTTAATTTTTTGAGTGCTTACAATGCACGCACTGTGTGTTATTTGGATGTGTTACAACTGACCACCAACCCTGTTACAATCGCCCCTGGCATAGGTACGGTTGTAACAGTGGCACATGTTTTACAAAACGAGCTTTATCTCATATTCTTAAAGAGATGGGCACCTAATTGTGTTTTCGATTTCAAGGCAGATGTTCAGTCTTTAATATAAAGCATTTTATTTGCACGTGTTATACCATAATTGCAACGTTATAAGCGATCCACGGAAAACTGTGTCATTTTTTTGTGACAAAATATTTCATTGTAATCGATTTACAGCCGATGTCCGGGAAGCAGCCCTCGAAAACGTCTTTTGCGATGAGCAATGTCCTTCTGAACCAGGGTATCTAATCGGAAAAAATCAACCAGATTTCGTTAGTATGTTGGTATATGATTATCCTATGGTGAATAGAAGGAATTTCCGAAATATCGAAATTGAAAAAAAAAATGGCGCGTGTTTTGATTTTTGCGACAAAAAAAATAGTCATTTCTCGATAATGAAATCTAAAGTACCTATACATCCGAAAAAAAACCTTCGATAAAATACTATATTTGTACACCTAGGAAAAGCCCTAAAAGTTGCATAAAAATCGATGCAGTAGTTTTTGAGATATTTTGCTCACCGACTTTGAAAACGTACTTTCGACGAAGAAGCGTTTAAAGTTTCGAAAGACGCTCCGAGCGTCAACATAACAGCTTATAAATCTGTCAATTTGGATCCCGAGACCTGGAAATTTTCAGGGAACATTTATAAGATGACATACTCTAAAAATATATTGGTTTTGAAAAAAAAAAGGGTTTTTCGACGTAGTGGGCCTAAGCCCTTGATGTTACTACACAAGTTTGTCGCTTCCGAATGGCAGCCGTGTTGAGAACCAGCGTTACGCCGACGTTCCGCCGAAGTTACAATCTGCATCATCAGTGCTGAGAGCCTGAAACTGAAGCTCTCGTCGTACCTTTGGTTTTCCATTTATCGTTGCAGCCGTCGTTCCAGATCACTGCGCCAGCCAATCGGGTGATTATAGTTGATCAGCTGGTCAATTAAGTTTTCCAAACTTGTCACAGGTTGCAACGGCTCTAGTAGTAGCCGCGTTTCTGTCGTGGCTAGATCGAGTTTCTCTGCAATTGTCGATTGATCCAACCGGAAATTAATTTTACAATTTCCGGTCCAGCGCTAGCAACGCCAACCGGCCACTCAAGATTTTCTCACCAGTCCCTTCTCAATTCGGTCATATAAAAGTGTGAAGCTTCTCCTTTATTCGCGAAGAAATTCGCGCAAATATATATCGCAACGTATTTTACACGAAAATGTACAATTTTGGTTGTTTTATCTTCTCGATGTTTTTCCGTCCGCTCAAGTGGACAAGAGGCCGATCGTCTGCAGGCAAATTTGTGCCGCTTCCGCCTTCGCTTGCTTCTTGTTTGGACTGGCGACGGTTGGCTTGTACTCTATACCGTTTACTTTCACCTGTAACAGAACAACTTGAGCGTCATTGCCATACGTTGGAACGAAATTTACAATTGTAATTTGAGAATACTTCAGGTATTTCTTATGTAAAGTGTCGTTGGATCTTATAAATTACTATCGTATGTAAGCACAGCGCGGCTCTGCCGTAGCTACTGCGTATGGGACTTGGGACACGACGCTTAGAAATCTCTTAAGGCGTCTTTTAAATTTTCAATTTAAAAAAATTAGATTTTTTAATAACATTTTTCGAAATTACACATATTCAAAAGTATCAGACTTAAATTTTATAAAGATCGGAGGAGTCTAACTGTATTTTTGTGTGACCTTTACTATCTAAACACGTGTAACGAGTACGAGCTAACTTTAAACGCGATTTTTTTCGAAACGTTTTTCGACGGCTTGTTGATAAAATCTTCGAAACTACTGAACCGATCTTTATGAAAATTTTAATCACATATTCTTTACAACTATAGCTATTGCGCAAAATAAGGTTTTTTTTAAATTTCGATATTTACTATTTTTTGTTGCCAAAAACGGTGAAAAAAAACACGTTTTTGTTGTTTGTTTCGAAAAATGTTCCCCGTTTTAACATTTACAAATTAACATACTGAATGTAAAACCGTTTGATTTTTTTGATTCAGATGATCCATCTCCGAGATTTCGTCAACACCGTAGAAGTACAATTTGTTTAGGACATTTTTTTAACTACCATTTTCGTCTATAAATAGTGAATTAAATAAATATTTTTTTATTAATTTCTAAAGTGTATTTATTAAGTGCAACAACTTTTATATCAATATCTATAATATAAACCTATCAAAGAAATTCATGAAAATAGCCTTTTTCAACGTCTTAAGGGGGAAATACATGTAAACGACGAAAAAATAGCGAGTTTCGAACGTTTTTTTTTTTTTTTTTTTGTTTTCAAAGAAACAAAACATTCAACATTTATGAAACTTCAGGTTCAATTTATGACATAATTAAACTGTTTCTTTAAAAAATAATGCAAAATGGCGACGTTATGGCGTGGTCTTTCAGAAAGTTTTTGGCGGAAGTTGTTCGTTTGTGGGAAATCCAGCGACTTCAATATCAGAAAAATGTTAGGCAAGAATTTGTAGTATTTTAACACCCAAATGCTGAACTTTCACCTTACAGGAACTTTTAAAAAGTTCAAAATAATACAAATGGGACACTCGAGAAAAAAAATGTAAATTCTGCGAAAAAGGTTCGTTCTTTTTGCAAGAAAACAGTACTTTTTAAAAGTGATTCTCACAAACAAGTAGGTATAAGCTCAAGGTAATATCATTATCGAGTCGTGTGTACAATTTTAGCACGATCGGTCAACTGGTTCTGAAGTTGTTTTCCACAAACTTAAAAATGTAGTTTCGAGAAAAAGGTGTTTGCGGTGCGCTTCGTCTAAGTGGTGAGATGAGTCACTCTCAAAAGCAGAACCTCGAAATGGCTACAAATTTCGGTTTAAAACTTTCCCACCGTATTCTTGAGGAGTTCAAGGAGGTTGGAGCGGTTCAGTTGAGCCAAACAACGGTTTATGATTTTTTTCCTATAAACCTCAAATAAATGCATACGAGGTATAGATTTTTTCTGTAGATGCTAATTTTTCATAAAATATATAATTGAAGGGAAAAATTATGCATTTTTATATTTTCATGACGTGAAAAAGAAAAACTTTTGTGGTACTACCAAGTTGAAAAAGTACAACACTATCGATGATTATTATGGAAAACCTGAGTCAGTGAATGTTTTATATACCTCAGAAATGAATTTTGAGTCATTTTTAATTGATGTATTTTACTCTATGTAATAAAAATACCAAGAATGTATACATAAGGTAGTTTTCGCAATAAGCAATAGAATAATGTTGGTTTTAATTTATTAAAACCAACATTATTCTATCAATTAAATATGACTCAAAATTCTATAAATAGAAACACAAAATAAATGGTATAATTCATTGTTTTTAAAGTACTTTTTCTATCTGTTCAACGAACATGCGAAACGGTTGCCGCCATAATGGATTCCGACGTGACATCATTGACATAGTAAACAAACAAAGCAGTAAACGTATTACTCTCTAACCTGTGAAAGAAAGCGTCAACAATCATATATTCTCGTTAGTCATAGTTAATTGCAAATTTTGAAATAGTTATCTGTACTGCAAAAAAGAACAAATGAGTTTTTTCGAACTATGACTTTGGATCTCTTCTCGCAAGTTTTAACCAAGTCTTCCTCATATTTATATCAATTGGCATTTTAATCCACAACTTTCCCGGAGTTTTTACACTAGTATTCTTACATTTAAGAACAACACACCAATGACAGGGATTGTTATTCACTTTTAACCAAAAAAATGTACGTATTCACAATTGGCGCAGCGTCGATGTTTACTATGCAAATTACGTCACGAACCGAAGCAGCATGGCAACTGGCGTCTTCGCGCGGAAATTTGAAATATAAAATTTAAATGCATTTTTATGGCACTTATCGATTTCATAAAATAGAAATCAACATTCTGGTAGTTTATTACCACCAATGGATAAAATAGACACTTTTCAAAAAAGGGTGTAATACCCTATTATGCCTATCTGTCACGAGATTATTGATTATTACCATTAACTAATATTAAGGTAGTTCTGTAGTTTTGGTCAAATTTTAGGAATTGGCTGAAATCTATGCATGGTGTAGATATGACCTTCATGGACTGATGCGGAAAAATTCAATTCGATTCACCGTTTAGTTCATAAGATAATTTCAATTGAATATGGGTATTTGCATACGCGATCCCTATACCTAACACGTAAACCAATAGGAGTTTGCTCGCATTTCTCGATATAGGTTCTAAACGGATCGTAGGATTTAAAAATAAGAACACACGTGTAGGCAGTACTATTGTAGGATTGATTTTTAAAAAATGACAAACTTTGGCCGTTTAGTTTCGAAGATGTCGACTTATGAAAAGTGGTCATTTTATTCCACACCGAACTCGGGCCCAACCATCTGCAACGGAATGGCAACAGTGTACGCTGCAGCCAGCTGATCGGCGCGTGGTCTGGGAACTTGAAGCGTGTTTTTTTCCCCCGAGTTCTAGTAATTCTGAGACGGATGTGAAATAAATTTATTCCGCAAACAAATTTAATTTGTTCAATTTATGCATGTATTTATGCATGTATTTGTCTTTGTTACAGCGAATACAATTTAAACTGTCGGCAAGATGTTGTAAATCCACGATCAGACGTCCTTCGACAGCGAATTTTTGTTGCTGATCGTTGAGGTTATGGTTATTATCATCGCGTTTAGCCGCACTTGCTTGACACATGGCTGCCACAGCTTTCAGTCTTTTAGCAAGCGCCTTTTTTCTTGTAAACTTTCCTTTGTATCGCATTTGGGTTGACATTTTCACGCTTTTTTTATTTATATAAAATATTTTGCGGAAGACGGATCGTAGGAAGCTCAACGCTATGACTGCAAGAAAATCGCGCTGTTGCCACGATTACAGCGCTGCTCTCCAAACGAGTATGAGACCTATCTATGCATGAGGTGCGAACGTGTGGGACATATAGAGGGTACAAGCTCTGTCAAAAATGTACAACCAACAGCATCGTATAGGCATTGGATGTTACTATACGCTTCGACCGAAACTTTTGGCTCATACGTGTACCTACAGAACTACCTTAAATGTTGCCGACGTACGGCAACGTCGCGGACATCGATGTTGGCAGCAATGCTCTTGATTCGCCATTCGAAATTCGTAATCTTTTATCAAACCTTGATGATTCGACATTGAATGTGTATTCAATGGGTTTTTTTTCTTCGTAATGTTTACAACGATTTAGTTCACGTTGATTCGTTGTTGGGAATGGTTTATCTTGGTGCTAAATAGCCAAAAAGTTACGTCATTCGAAGCTTGAACGTCTTGCCCATCTAGCCGCACGTGAAATTACATACATTCAACCAATTTTCGTCTCTGGCATTTTGTGGTTAAAAAATGTCAAAGACATTGTAGACTCAGTATACATTTTTTAAACCTTGGATTGTGGCTAACCGTCCACCCTCCTTAACTAACATTTTACGTTAAAAAATCGATCTTTCAATGCCGCTACATGTATTTTCCCCCTTAATTCGCCAGATTTCAGGCTCGGCAAGTCGCCGAATAATAACGATGAAACGACAACGTACCTTGAAGAGAAAATTCTTCTTGTGATCGGGACCACACTCGAAACACATTTCGTAAACGGGCGCCCCGAATTTTCGTTTCGAACAGTATTCACCCAGCAGCGAGACGGGATGTTTTCCTTTAAGAAGAAACGAGAAAAAGCAATTATTACGTCTCTACTACAATTTAAATTTGCGAAAATCGTTGCGCCGCTGGTTTCGATCTTGGCGCCAGGAGCACGTGGGGTCGGCAAAGACCCCACGCGCTTTTCGACGTACGCTCCTGAAAGACGGCGTTTTCAAGCCAGAATCTCTTCCATAATGCTATTTAACTTTGTGCGAAGGGAGTCTAACCCTCGATAATGCCGGGGCGCAGCTGATTTCGTCTCAGCAGTGAACTTTCGTTTCTTACTGGATAGGGAAGGGATTCTATAGCGAGGGTATAATCTCTGATTCATCAACGATTTATTTGGATCCACTATAGTAACAGTACCTTCGAGAGTTTTGATAATCGGTGCAGCGGGTTTTTGAAACTTGCTGGACCTCTGTCCAAGGTCCTGCTCGCTAACGAGACCTCTCTTGTCGAGTTTGACTTCGAGCTGCAACGGGACGAGGGTGCCCTCCTTGTTCTTGCCCAAACCCTCGCCCGGTCGCCAGCCCATTTTCTGCAGCAGCGCCATTCCCATGCCGCCCGATAGCGGCGCAGCCGTAACTAATTGATCCTGCGTAACGGGAATCGTCTTAATTTAGCATTAAAAAACCAGCATTCCCCACTCTCATTGTGAGATATGACAGACTCGTTCGTTTTGTTACTGTGTAACTCTTTTGCGTTTGGGGCAGGTTACCGTTCATGACGATGAAACATTCGTTTTTTTACATAATTCGCATCCTTAAGGGGTTACGCCACAGTAACGGGTATAAAATCATGTGCGCATTTGACAATTTTTTTTCGTATGAAAAAGTGATTCACTCATAGAATTAATTACACATCTATTTAGTATGAATATGAAGCTGTTGGAAATTTTTTTGTTTCTGCGATGTACGAAATGGCCGACTACTCGAAACTTCTCGAAACAGCTTTTTCCAATTGGCGTGACAAATAACTTCAACAATTTTCACTCGATTTACTTCAAATTTAAAAGTTATGTTCCTAATTGCATTTCGCAGCGAAGTACGTACGGAATTTCTGATTAATCGAAAACTTTTCATTTTACAAGCAGTTTATGAGCAGTTATAACGAAATTTTTCACTGAAAATTCATTTCTTAAGTTCAAATACCTACAACTTTTGCATAAAACAATATTTTTTAATTCCGTACGTACTTCTTTAGGTATTCTAATGTAGATTGACGAGAATTTTTGTTTTTTTTTCTAGGTAAAACATTGTGGATGCTAAACGTTACGCCGTGGAGCGCCGACAAAAAAAAAGATAACAAAAGAAAATATTTGTAAGATGCCATTTTGTACATCGAACAAAAAAATTCTAACCGCCTGATATTCATACTAAATAGATGTGTAATTAATTTCATGAGTGAAGCACTTTTTTATGCAAAAAAAAAATTGTTAAATTCGCACATGATTTTATACCAGTTACTGTGGCCTAACCCCTTAAAGTGTTTAGAACACGTGGGTTTGTTTACTTGTGTTGTCAAAAACAAACGTTGAATACGATTTTTTATAACGTTAAATTTTAAATGCGTTTTTCTGGTAACAGCATTGTTCATGTGAATATCTGCGCACTTGAAAGGAATTTCGATTTGCGGGGCCATCACGAAATAATTTTTGTTAAAAATTGAGCTAGACATTTTTTTTCGTCCGTTGAAGCAAAAAAATTGGGTTTTTTTTCAAACGACTGCCATATTTTGTTGTCCAGGCATTTATCAGAAAACAAAAAACGATGAGGCCCGCCAAATTTAGTCTAATTAACAGTCTTACATACAGGTCGTGAAACGACGGTCGTATTTAAATAGGCTGCGAGTGCGGCGCTGAGTGTCCAAGTTTTTCATTCTTATCGTCGCCACCGTGCGTCGTTGTGATCGAGGGGTGTCATGAGACTAACCTAAACCGATCATAAAATGTTTGGTGGTATAGGCGTATGTGCGTATAACAGTTGAAAATCGTTACGCGTATGAAAAAAAAAACTGCATATGCCTAAATAACTGTTATTGACAATTTAATTCAGTGACAATCCTGAACTTTCGGGTTCCGAGTACGCAGCGTAACAATTCGGACAACAGCGTAACAAATTTGGATACAATATTCTTCGATAGTTTTTCCCGTTCGCCACGTAGGATTTTTTTGAAATTTTCATTTTTGACGGAATTGCGACCGTTTTAATTTAACATTCGTTTTTCGTTCGCAATTTCCGACGATCTTGGATTGCATACACATTGCATAAAAAAGCAATGGTTCAATCAAATGAAAAACCCCTACGTGGCGAACGAGAAAAACTATCGAAGAATATTGTATCCAAATTTGGACAAAATCGGACAAGCCGTTTTCGAGATACATCTGGCACCGACTTTGAAAACTATGTTTCGAGATAATCGCGTTTGAATCGCTTCCAGTCAACGAATTTATTTTTAAAAATTCCTGAACATCCCTCAATGTACATATTTTCCAATAAAAAAAACCCCCGGATCCAATCGAAACATTCGTTTTTGAGATAAAAATTCCCGAAGTTTACCTGTTTTTCTCGCCGTTTACTCAGGTACTACCCTTAAGCATGTATGTATTAATTTGTTCATTTTAGCATACAAGTACATACTTTTTTCGTTTACTTTCCGTGTAATGGATATTTCTTACCAAAAAGGAACAAGAACCCGTATACCGAGACCTTACAGTCTAAAGTTCATGCGCTGTATGCAAGACAGAGACATGATATTGCTGTCTTCTTCGCCCACCACACCCCCTTTCCTATGCGTACCATGCGGCCGAAAATTGAAGCACAAACTGGACGCTGAGTCCACCTTTCCTCACTACCGTCGATTCAAGACCTGTATGTAAGACCGTGGTCTAGTTTAATAATTTTCAATCCGTTTTCGTTTCAAATGAACTGACAAGGCTGTGGAGCGCCTCGCGCAGACAAAAACACGCCGTGCATGGCTTCATTTAACGGGAGCTGGAGCCGCCATATTGGATTTTTTAATAAATAAAACTCTAATTTACTCTCCATTGATAGAAGAATAAAATACGTTGAAACCGATTTCCAAAACTATTTATTTTATATGAAAAAAAAGTTCCCGAAGTTCATGCATTTTTCATGCCTCTCGACGGTAACCTCCCGCTAATTCTTGGACATTCAGGGTGTAACAATGGGTTTTTGCAACATTTGTGAGAAACATTAATGTCGAGAGTTTACGATGAGCCAAAAGATGAACAAGAAAATACAGGAGACCGAAATGTAGAGTCGAAAAAAGGACATATCGCGATCGTACGTTCTCTTTTTTTTTTTATATGTGTGTGATAACGCATTGAAAATTGTATCAGGATGACAAATACTCACCAATTTAAATCATAAATCGGTCATCAGGCTGCCGGTGTCATCTCTTCAATGATGCAGATATGTGCCTGTAACAAATTCTCAGGTGGAACCAGACTAATGCTAAATATCGCAGCTTCATGTTTTTCTCGTTTTTGGGTTTGCCCCTCCTACCGCGGCAAAAAGGAACATGGGACACTTTATTTTCGGCTAAAATAGCTGACGATAATTAGCAATAATCTCATAGGAGCTTCGTGGCCTACTCGAACGGAATATCAATCGAGGGAGAGTCTCGCGAAGAATTCTTGAATTGCAAAGAACGAGGAGTTTCCGTTCGTACCGCGATGCCACGACGATCCAATGTCCGCGCAGGCACAGAATCCACCTCTCTTACGCAGAAGTGGTCTGTGCCTACGACACAGTCTCGTCGAGACCAAGATCTTGCGCGGATCATGGAACGGTCTTGTAAGAGACTGTACCTGAAAATTTGTTACAGGCACACACACACACACAAACACGCACACGCACACTTTCTTTACACAATCGAGCAAAGCTAATCGCTCGTTGGTATTTTCTGTATCGTATGAATTCCACTTTTTGACTGTTTCCGAACGAGAATTCCTTGCCTTTCATTCGAGAGTACGAGTTTTCCAATCACTGCCCCAACTCTTTGACTCGACAACGTTTCTCCGTTAACTTTGACGGCTCGACGAAAACGTCTTTTCTTTTTTACATAGTTTTCAATTTTCTATCGTAATTAAGGATAAGCTTTTTTTGTAACTCGGGCTTTTTTCTTATTCCCACCGGCGGGAAGTTTGATCAATGTTTGTCGAGACAAATAATGCATCGGGTTTCAACAAAATTGAGACACACGGGTGTTAAAATATTTTTTGGGCTCCGATCGTAACTGAATGTTATGCAATTTTGATGTTAAAATAAAATTCGCAACGTTGAATTTAAACTTGATTAGTTCCAAAAAGTCTGCGCATTGTTCCGTTTCTTATTAAATATCTTGCTAATACCTGCTAATTAATAACTGCCGACTCGACAGGCAACATTTTTCGACTCGTGCCCGAAAAAGCGGTAAACAAAATCATCAAACCAAATACAATTATTTTTATTTTTTCCATATCCAATAATTCAACAATAACCGCGCACGTTTTAAAAAGAACTCGCTAAATGCTATTCTCGTTATTTTTTTTTTCTCGGATTGTCGAATGGGCAACGTTTTTTTTTTTTTTTTTTTTTTTTTTCAATTGTTGGGCCGGCAACTGGAACGCTCGTGAAATTTTGTATCGTAATGTTATCGCGAGCTTCTACGGTCGTTTCATTTTACACCGCGTTTATAGATTGTCTGACGTTACCTTCCGTGCCCAGGCTTGATAGCCCGAATGAAGTTCTGCGGGTGACAAGACTTTCACACCGGTATTACCCGTGAACTGACCTGGCATCTGCTTACTTTCAGCCCAGTTCTTCATCTGATCGAAAAAGAGATAAAAATTAACGCAATGTATACTTGCACGATTCAATTTGGGTGGAAAATAGATAGCAAGAAATTAAGGTGGTCGGCCCAGTGATCGCCGGGGTCCTAGTGTGATCGTTATTTTCACACATTAAATAAGTATTTTAAGATAAGAAACAGTCATTTGTGCAGATCTGTGATATATTAGCATCCAGGATGTATTCACTTTGTTGTAAGGGAGCGTACACAAATTACGCAACGCAAAATTTCCCAATTTTACCCCCCCCCCCCCCCCCCCCGCGCCTATGCCGTTACGTAACGGGTGCTTTGTCGTCAATAATTGCGATTTTTTTTCATAGACATAACTAATTATGAAAGGATCGGGTTTATACTCATTTTATGAAGTATATATTCACCTAGTTCTACACCAATTTTGATGACAAAATATTGAAAATTAATCGAGATATATGCCTTGATTTGACGACGAAACAAAAAATTTCTCTCCAATGTCCCATCGATATCTTTATGAAAGGTTATCTGTGAATTAAAAGTCAACAATTTATCGATATCTATGCAAATGTAGCTATCGTTATGCGTAGCCGGTTTTTTAATTTGGATTTTTTTTACAAAATGCCGACGGTTTGGACATTTTTTTCTATTTCCAAGGCCCTTTTTCTGTATTCAAGCAGTCTTTAAAAATAGTACTTATCAAATGTTAAAAACGCGGATACGTACAACCTTAGTCACTACGATTACAAAAATGTTGTTAAAAAAATTGAAAATCGGTTGATAAGTTTTTAAGTATTCGCTCGGACAAGGTCGAAAAAACTAGTTTCGAGAAAATCGCGTTCGAAGTTTTCGTTCCGTGTTTCTTGATATAAAGTTATGTTTTTTTTCTAGAATATTGATACTCACATTGAAGTATCTAGTCGCGGGCGATAGGACGGTTCTTCATCTTCATGATAGCTCACAAAATAATAAGAGCCTGTACTTGATCTATTGTAAATGATGCCACACCTGTAGGGACTGAGGGCACTAACCGGTCGCGCTACCTGTTCTCACTAAAGTCACTATTACTCCGTCAATTTTCGGACTTGTGAATAAAAATGTTGCCAACATATATTGTTCAATACATGTACTTTCTATAATTATTTTAAAAAAAATCCTTCAAATTTTGCTTGAGGGATGTGGGAAAGTTCTTGCACAGTGACTTTCCCCCTTAACTGACATTGCGTATTGAAAACTGTAAAATTCACTGTCCACGGTAAAATTGCACGCGAGGTTTAAATTAAAAACTTGAACATGCAGAAATTTTGCTATTTCTGGCAGTTTCAAAATTGTGACGTGACGCAAACCTTGACCCCCCCCCCTCCCGCCCCCTCCGTCCGTAGACCGTAACGCTTGGCCGAACTCCCCCAATTGCGTTACGTGACTTGCGTACGGCCCCTAATACATTGTCGTACGCCTAAACATACGTATTCAAGAGTAATCGAATCAAATATATTCCTATCAAAAATAAATCCTTCATTTGGAGGTTAAAGTGAACCGTGTCACATGTCGGTGAATTTGAGAATACCTGCGGACCTGCGTGAAGTACGTTTGATTCCAAGTTATAAAGAAGCAACTTAGTTTCCCGTTCAGCATAATAAACTATGGTTTTATGTTAATTTTAACGGGTGTTTATATATGACGATTACTAGTACAGCAACGTAAATACTCTGCCGATGAATTGCCATGGCTGTGGATAACTGGGACAGTGTCGGCGAAAAAAAATCTCATGGGCGAATATGAGTTTATAGAAAATCAGAAAGGAAATCTGAGTTGTGTTGCATCAAAATGTTTGTGTGTTTGTTTGGGTTTGTTTGGGCCGAATAAACCCAAACAAACTCACCGGTGATTATCTTTTTCATACACTTCCTTGAACCTGTGAGCAAGTTTATAAAGTACCTCGGAATTGTATGCATCACCTAGGAATTATATGTACCAACAAAGAATTTCACACTTTTCCTAAATTAGCTTGGCATTTTATGAATTTCCTAGGAATTACATGTAATAACTGTATTTTATACATTTCCGGTAACTCATAAATAAACGGTGCCGATTACTGGGTCGTGACCATGTCGATAACTGGATACGTCTCAAATACACGTGAACACCACTCGAGCGAAAAGATATTAAACATTATAATTCTGACGTCACAGCCATGATTAGTTTTACTTTCTTAATTAATAAAGTTGTATGCAAGAGAAATTTATGTCTTAAACGGTTTGTCAAATGTTTTAATAAAAAGCGAAATGTTTGTGACTGACAAAAAACTATACTGCAGTCCTATATGCAGACACAGTCGAGTCAACGAAGACCTAAGGACCCTTGCGTAATTAGTTAAAGCAGTTTGAACGCATGTGACGATTAGTTGGACGTTAACACGGTGATTACTGAACCAACCGTCATGACGGCATGACGATGACTCGTACAATAGCGACTTATAACCTTAACGAGATATTTTTTCGAAAACTGTACCAGGCACGAAAATTTCACGATGACGTTCTTCTTCGTAATACAAATCTGATTAAGAATGACACAAAATAACTTCTACTCATTTTCCAAGTTGAGGTATATAAATTTTCAAAGTCGAACGATCTGCATAAACGATCCCATAACGACGCATAAAATCCCATAACGTCCCAGACGTAATTTAAAAAATGTTCCAGACTGCATCAGAATATGTCCCGTCAGGTGTGAAATGGTTAAAATGACGATTACTGGGCCAACTACCTTGATTGAATAAATTTCACAACTCGCAAAGTCTTCTCCAATCTCTTCTACAATTGGATTTTACAACTTTACGAAGACCAATTTACGAAACAAAGAGCCTTAAACTAGTCGATAATGTGGGAAGAAAAAGGCAGTTACCCCGTTCTGGGCGCGATACATCGCGCTCAGTGCTTGAACGTCGTGAGGATCTTCGCGGAGCCTTCGCATTGCAGCCAGCCTCTGAGAAACTATGGATCCGATGTCGACGGGCTGCAATAAAGAGAATTGTTTATTCCCACAACTGATCAACGAATGCAACGCAGTATTGTTGCTCAACAATGTGAAAAAAAAGTCCGCTGCGTTAGTAATAAAAACGTTAGGAAAAAATAAGTACGGTGTATTAACCGCTCATTGAGAGGCAACAATAGTCGATGGGTGGGCAAAAAGCTTTTTTTGTTTTCAGGAGGTGCGACTAGTCCTTCGGGGTCAACAAAGAAACTAAATTTTGTGTTACGCACAGTAGTTCCGATTTATGTTAACTTGTATTGAATATTCGTATTGTCGATTCTAATGGACCAAATTTGTGGTGAATGTTTTATTTACTGCATAATTACTAATAAGAACTGATATATTAGATCCCCAACGACTCTGGAACAGTCTCCTTCATATTTACAATAACAGTTTTACCATAAAAAGTGACTAAAAAACGTTACACTAAATCTGTCGGAATCTTATTTAAATAGCTCTGAATTACTTAGCGTAAAAATGTAATTAAACATGTTATTGGTACGCGATCAATTGTGAATCTCAATAAATGATACAATGGAATTTTGAACAAACACCTTTCACATCGTCGCGTGTGCGCTGCTCAAAGTTGGCACTCGGGACTCATTGATGTGAAAGATTAGGTTACGGTGCAAAGATAGGTCAGGCTCGCAAAACGCATCAGGTGTTACACCCGCCGTTGCCAAGTCTGGGGTCGCTCTATTTCGTCGTTCTGATCATTTTAAACGGAAATTGAAGAATTTTTGTAATGTAGTGCTTGAACTACACGGTGAAGTTAGAATTTTCGATTTTTTACTAAATCTATTATGTCTGATTTATCAAATTTCGGTTTCCCAACGACCTCAGCTCAATGAGCAGCAAAACCATGATCGACGTACTTCCCGTCGACCGTCTTCACAAAACGCCGTACTTCATTACCTCAAAGTACTCGGCTTTGCAGTTTTATTACAAAAAAAACTAAACGGCCAATATAGCTCAAATTTTGCCAAAAAGTGCATAACGTATTCAACATCAGAAAAAAAAATATCAAGTCCGAAAGCTGGATTCTTCTTGATGATCGTGCCTTCTTAAGGAGGTACGGTGATGACCACGCTAGTAAACTAAGACTCTATTTTTCGCCATAATACCGCTACGTTTTAGACATATGTGTGTGGCCTATATTTCGAGAAATATTTTTTAAGTATTGAATTTCAAGCTACTTATTATTTCTATAATATGAAAACAAACGTAATAATCTACTACTCGACTTCAGTAGTACGCCATATCGTCGACGTTTAGCATCGTTGCATTTTCGATATCTGTCATCGATCCCAGGCGCTCGGCGTATTATTTTTGGTAGCCGGTAAACATGGAGAATGAAAATAGGTACTGTAGAAGTTTATCAAGAGAGTAACAGGATTGTACCTGAAGTCCAGTTTAGAGACAAAGGTAGATTCTGTCGGACAAGAATTAGAGAGTGAAAAGATGATATTGCGAATGCAAATGAAAAACGTCGCGTTGACGTTAACCTCAATATCCAATGTCCAATCTGTCCGAAGTCAAAACATATTTCATCGATTGTTATGTTATTTTTCCCTTTCCTAATTTTCACAATATTTGCAGATATAAAAACGAACGTTCATTTTATATGACGGTTTTTCCATGCTGAATTTACATATAAATGCGTTGTATACATGTCACCAGAAAGATTGAGATGCCTTAGCTATACATAAAAGAACTTTGAGTAAATATCGACGAAAGGCCTTTTATGATCGATTAAAAAACGTACGGCTTCACACAACCATATTTTTAATTCGCGTTGAAAATATCCGATAGAAGAATCAAATTTGCGCGGGTATTCGGCGTTGCCACACTTCGCGCAAGATGGCTGCGGTTACGTCACGAGACGTCTCTCTCGCCGAATACATCGGTTTTTCGCGACTTTATTTCTAAATTTATTGCTTATTTCTGCGGTGAGCTTCCCAATTCAAGTTGCCTTATTAATCACAACGAACCAACGAACGCAACCGTTAGTTTTTTTTACGTGTGTCTTGGCTCCAAGTAGCACAAAAAAATCGATATATGAGAGGACAGGCACATTTTGTCGTCTACGTGTGACTAATTGACCAACTTCAACAATTAATAACTCGAAAACTGTACGGTAAATCTCGTGGAAACTCCGCATACGCATGGACGAAGCTCTCGACAATGTTATTAAAAAAAATCGGGCTTTTATCTTGGACTCGCTCCAATCACCGTACCTCCTTAAGGTAATCCTATCGCTTCACACTAGTCATACCACTGATCATACTTGAGACTTGTACAATTTATATTTTTTAACATATGCAAAAAGAATAATTTGTAATAACTTAATTTTCCATGTGTAAACTGTTGAATGAATGTTCACGTTTAATTAGAAAAATGAAAAAATAGCTATTCCAACAATCCGCGCGGTATTTCGAGGTTTGATATTTGGCAACATTGGTTCTATCTCCGTCTCTTTTTACTCAACCAGGCGAGTTTAACCTCCATGCTTTTCAACGTCGATCTGTCAAAACAATGTCAGGGGGCTTATTACGGTTCTCGGGTGAGAATTCTCACTTCTCGCATTTTCATCTCACGTGAGTTTAGTCACGCTATTACGGATCGGTCGGGTGAAAATGTCAGATCACTAGGAACTTCCGGCTAGTGATCTCACATTTTCACGACACCGTAGAAGAGGTATATACTAGCACGCCCATTAAACCCAGCCCAAAACGAAAGACGTGCGCATCGACAACAACAACCTCCTCACTCGAATGAGCAATAAGTTTGAATAGAATCTCAGTTTGGAACATGAATGTTACCGAAAAACCAAAACAAATGTTATTAGATATCATGAAAAAAGACGAAGATTTAGCACGAGGCAGATTGCGATACAGCCATTCAAATAAAAAAGTACTGGTATATTTTTGTATCATATTAGAACATAAAACGGTTCTTATAATACAGTGATAGAATTATTGTTTTATGTTAATAAATCGAACATTTATGCAACTTATTCTTGTTCCGTTATACTGAGGGGATCCAAGGCATCGCACAGTGATTGTCGTATCCGAAGCATTCGATTTTCCCGATCTCGCAAAATCACAATCATCAGTAAATTATTCATTATTATCGGATGGCATTACCTAAGTCGCTACGATATCAACTTTAAGTTGCTGAATTTTATTAATTATTCGGTGCCGAGATGCTACCGTCTCTGAATCAGCTATTTCATAGTAACTTTGGTTATGTTTTAGCTTTAGACGTGTTGTCACTGCGTTGGGAAGACGCTTACGCATGCGCATTTCGATTTTCGACATGACATTTCGTATCGAGTAAACTCACGTGAATAATCTCGCATTTTCACTGGGTGAAGAGAACCGTAATAGGGTGAGCTGCTCACTTTAGTCATTTTCACCCAAACGGAGAACCGTAATAAGCCCCCAGGTGCGGGAAATATAGGCCTCCGAAGTAACTTTCGTGGTGGCGCCGCGGAACGGCTGCCGGTGGCAAAACTTGGATTGGCGCATGGCAGTCAAGGCAAACCGGCACAAACACGAAAGAGCTAGGCTTGAGCAAGCATCTTCGATTGTAAATCTCACATTGCGAATGGAATGTGCTTGTAAATAAAATAAAATAGTGTGATGGAACTAATAACGATTACTTGCGGATTTCAATGTATGCTCATGACTTCCTTTCGCCCTAAAAGCATATCTATCGGTATGTGACGAAGAGAATGTTAATGAAATTGCGTACATTGGCTGCACACAAATTGTTTTCTGCCGTACAACAAAATTTCTGTTTAAATTGTTGTTTGCATCGGAAATTTATATAAAGGACGTTGTAACATAGGCAGAAAACTTTCGATAGTCATCATGTATCGGAAGTTCGCGAAATTGTTGCTGGTGAGAAAAGGACTGTGATGGGAAAAGTTCTTCCACAAACACGCGTCAACAATCCCAAATATGACGTGAAACGCTGTTTTTACAACGTAAACATCACACGCGGTGCTGTCATTCACGCAAACACCTGATTTAAATGGCGACCGGCATACTGCACCAGCAGACGAAAACCAATCCAAGTTTTGCCAAAACTCGCCGCAACGGCTGCGCCACTAGAGTTACTTCGGAGGCCTATAAAGCATTGTATTCGGGCCACGACTGGCAAAAAGCGTGGAAAATTTGTGTCGACGAAATATGTCGGTTAAAAATGAAATACGTGTGGAAATTCGAATGAGTGAGATGAAGTTAGGACTACGTTCAGCTGTTGCCTTGCTGTCACGTCTCTTAATCGTAGCAAGTGGTAATAAATCCAATACCGGAAGTTCAAATTAAACTTGATATTACATGAAAATTAGGTCAATAAGCGTAATTTTTTCTGAGAGCATTGGATTACTACAAGTGGTAAGTATGTAAATCTGATTATTTTTAAGAATCTGACGGATTCCCACTATTATATACACTTTTGTAGCGACCGGAAATTGGGTTTTTGCATATCGTCTCGGAATTCCTTCACAAAGATACATAATTTTAATATTCTGTAATTAGGTCGATAACCGACGCTGAAATTTTACAGAGACGATTATTAATATATTTAGTGAAATTCGAAAAAAAATAACATTCCTATGTATTGAAGCCTGGCAATAGGACTACCTTAAACATGCTTTAAGGCTGTAGAAAAGGTGCAATCGATCCGATGCCAAAAAGCTACTATATCAACTACTAAATTTTCACGGTCAACTTCGGATGATGCCTTTTTCGAATTCCGTAATTTTCGATAAACTCCAGCAAATGCTGTGAAAAAATATTCAGCAGAGATCGAAAACTCAATGGAGAAAGAATTCTAAAGTGACAGCCCGAGTTTCGTGATCTTGGGTACGTTCTCGATAATTTACGAACCTCGGCGTTGGGAGGTTGCGGAAAAACGGACGGTTGTAGCGCCGGTAATGTTTGTTGCGAAGGCATCGGTACTGGCAACGGAGCCGGGACTGGCAGAGGGACCGGCGGTGGAGCCATAATAGCGGGTGCAATGGCAAACATTTGCTGCACTGGTTTGTTAGCGGCTGGCACAAATGTTTTCTTTGGCTCGGGCTTTTTGGGTACCACTGGTATCCATTCGCTCTCTGAAACGCACCGTCATCATTCAAACTTTGCCTGTACCGCGGGCGAAAATACAAACAAACGAAAAATCTATTGAACGTTGAATACGTTCTCGCTGTCTCCAACAAATGGCGTTACCAGAACTGCCTGCGTGTAGTTTAAGAGGGCTACGCATCTATAAAGAAGTACTATAAGCAGGCTTGAAATTCAGTGTATGTCATTTCGCCGAAGTGTAAACAACTTTTTTTGAGTATTAAGGGGTTAGGCCACAGTAACGGGTATAAAATCACGTGCGAATTTAACAATTTTTTTTCGTATGAAAAAGTGATTCACTCATAAAATTAATTACACATCTATTTAGTACGAATATCAAGCTGTTAGAAAATATGTATTTTTTTCGATGTACAAAATGGCCGACTACTCGAAACTTCTCGAAACAGCTTTTTTCCAATTGGCGTGACAAATAACTTCTAACAATTTTCACTCGATTTACTTCAAATTTAAAAGTTATGTTCCCAATTGCATTTCGCCGAGAAGTACGTACGGAATTTCTGATTAATCGAAAACTTTTCATTTTATGAGCAGTTTATGAGCAGTTATAACGAAATTTCTCACTGAAAATTCATTTCTTAAGTTCAAATACCTACAACTTTTGAATAAAACAATCTTTTTTAAATTCCGTACGTACTTCTCTGGGTATTCTAATTTAGATTGACGAGAATTTTTGTTTTTTGTTCTAGGTCAAAAATTGTGGATGCCAAATGTCACGCCGCGGAGCGTCTAAAAAAAGATAAAAGAAAATATTAGTAGTCGGCCATTTTGTACATCGAAAAAAAAATATATATATATTTTCTAACAGCTTGATATTCATACTAAATAGATGTGTAATTAATTTTACGAGTGAGTCATTTTTTCATACGAAAAAAAATTGTTAAATTCGCACACGATTTTATACCCGTTGCTGTGGCCTAACCCCTTAAACATGTCAAATTTCGTGCGAAAAGAAGAGTATGAGCTGAACTTACAGAATCATTAGGAGTTGATCACACAACTGTTTCGAAACGTTTGAAAGCATTAGAGAATTTTTTTGTAATAAAGCCTTAATGTTCGCGAAAAAACAGCGAGAAATTATTCAACATCCCAATATATCGATCGAGTCGTGACGTAAGTTCATCTTCGATTACCAGTCTTTCTGTGATGTTGACCACTGGAAACCGGAAACTTCAGTGTCAACTGCGTCGACGATTCCGCAGTTTTCTCTTGGAAAGTTTTGTTCGGCAACTGCTTGGCATCCTGACGAGGAAAAAAAAAATCGAATTTCATACCTATTTGCGGGACAAGTTTTCGAACTACGAACCTTTATATTCATAATAATCGAGGTCGGTCGCTCGCGCAGTACGAACGGATGATGAAATCCTTTGTCCGAACTTTTTTCATCATCGTCCGACGAAATACTGGACAATTCGCCGAGAGCTTCCGACTTTGACAGAGACTTGCAGAAATCTGCGATCAGAGGGAGAACGAAGCGTTAGATTGCGCAGAAACAAAAAAAAAGTAGAATTTGCGAGGAGTGTTATAATTTACCCGTGAGTTCGTCCACGCTTTTTCCACCCGCTTGTATAGCCGCGATAGCTTTATCCTGCTGCGCCAAAGACAGGGCTCCCTGCTTTATCATGTTGATCGCATTGCGACGCGCTATCTCCAGCAACTTTTTCTTGTCTATCTCTATTCTTTCCCTGGAACGAAGCATCGATAGGCTCAATTGAGTTATTACGGAATATTTTTAACGGGCTACAGCTACCCAGGTGGGTCAAAAAATGCATGTTCCGAAAATATTTTTATTTAAATATATTTTTTAAAAATCTTATAAAAAAATTAAAATATATTGAAAGAAAATTATTTTAATAGTTTTATTGAATTTTTAAATTTAATCTAAAATTGGTTTAATTTAATATATATTAAATTATTTAGTATATTTATTATTTTCATATGTATTTAAACAAACAAAAATATATTGAAATAAAATAAAAATATATTTAAAAATTTCATTGTAATATTCCTAACATTGAACGAGCTTTTACCATACTTCAAACTTTGAACGCGTTTTTCTCGAAACAGTTTTCAAAGTCGGTAGACGTAATATCTCGACAACCACTTGATGGATTTTGTCCAAATTTACAAGAGATACGATAAAGAACATTCAAAGGTCGTTGACGATATCGCTTTTTTAAATCGATATTCGGTTTTTTAATGGTTACGTAAAAATAACGACTTTTGTCATCGATTTTGTATGCTCAAGTTTCAGTTCGTCGCCACGTTGTTAAAAAAATTATTTAAAAAATCGACGATCGTCAACGACTCGTATTTATTGCTAACGCGAATAAACTGTTTGGTTTTTAGATTTCAGATGGACCGTTTATGCTGGAAAGTGTCCACCGACAAACGTTGCAAAAAAAATTGCATTATCAGCCGGCGGCCATGACTTTGTTGTTTTTCTGTATTTTTTGGTGATTTTTTTTAAATCTCTCTATATATGTACCTTTGTGTTTAAAAAATGCGTTTCTTTTTCACTAATAGTTGGAATCGGAAAAAATTAGAAGGCTAGTTTTTTGACAGGTGATTTTGTCTGTTTTGTTTGTTTGTTTAAATGTACGAAATGTAGAGAATAATTTTCTCTATATTTTTTTTCCTATGGACCACCCTTGAATTTTGCTTTTTCGCACGCCTCTCAGGGGTTGAAAATTCAAAATGAAATTCTGGGAAACTTATTGCCCGAAAATAAAGAGATACGAGTTTGGCGCTGTGGACAAAAATGTAGCTGAGGGTTCAAGCTACAAATTCTTCCGCGGCGGCGAATTCGTGCGGTCAATAGTTTTCCCAGAATTTCATTTTGAATTTTCAACCCCCGAGAGGGGTTGGAAAATTCCCGAAAAATCGATTGTTTTTGAGTTATTCAATAAACCAATTTTTTGGGGGTATTTTTTGGGAGTATTTTAACCATTTTTTGGGGGTGAAGATATTATGGGAGAGTGATGATCAAATACTCGATCGACGCGTCTTTTCAAAGGCTACATCGTTCCCATTTGAACAAAATGTGTACAACTTTTTTTTCTAAAGAGTTATTGAATTAAAACTGATTTTTCAAACTTTCACCCCACTTTTCACCCCCAAAATGAACTTCCACGACTTCGGCGCTGCGGACAAAACTGAAGCCCGGATTTTTCTGCACATTTTGTCTTACAGCGTCAATCTCGTAGGGGTTGTAGTTTCGCATTAATCCACCCCCATCTCCTTTCATCCCCTAAAAAAAAATCCTACGGCCCGATTTTTAGGCAAACTTGAATTTAGCACCCGCGGCACCTACAAAATCACCTGTCAAAAAACTAGCCTTCTAATTTTCTCCGATTCCGGGGTTTTTCAGTAACAGCACGACTGTACTATACTGGTGCGCAACTAAGTTTCCTGATTTCACACATGGATGGCGTTAACGACCCACGTAGTCGGCATACAGGTCTGAAATTAGGTGTTTTTATAGCTTGGATATCTGTTAAGAATACTCAGTCGTAATAAAAACAAATATCGCAACACAACGACCTTTTTTCTAACCTTGAAAATGTCAAAGTTTTTGCCAAATAAACAGCATTTGCCGGAAGCATTGCTTTTCTGCTTCAACTTCAAAAAAACAGCAGCTGAAGCACGTCGGTTACTTGAGGAGGCCTACGGCGAACATATACCATCAAAAACAACGTGTGAAGATTGGTCCAAACGGTTTAGAAGTGGCGATTCTGATACTGGGGACAAGGAGCGCTCGGGAAGACCGCAACCATTTGAGGATGCCAATCTGCAAGTGTTATTGGATCAAGATGACGCTCAAAGAGAAGATCAACTTGCCGAGGCATTAAATGTGAGTCCGCAATGTATTTCGAAACGTTTGCACGACATGGGAAAAATTCATAAGGAAGGAAAGTGGGTGCCGCATGAGTTGACTGAGAGACAAATGGAAAATCGAAGAGCCACTTCCGAAATTTTGCTTTTGCGGCAGAACAGAAAGAGTTTCCTGCATCGAATTGTTACTGGCGATGAAAAATAGATATATTTCGAGAATCCCAAACGCAGAAAATCGTGGCTTCACTTGGCGAAGCGTCAACATCGACGGCACAGCCAAATCGCTTCGGAACAAGGACAATGGCTCTGCGTTTGGTGGGACCAGAAAGGAATCGTGTACTATGAGCTGCTGAAACCGGGCGAAACTGTCGATGGGCATCGCTACCGATAACTAATCAATTTGAACCACGCATTGCTCGAAAAACGGCCAAAATGGGACACGAGACACGAACGTGTGATATTGCAGCACAACAACGCTCCGTGCCATCGCAGTTCCATCGTCCAGGACACCATAAAAACACTGAAATGGGATCTGCTACCGCACCCGCCGTATTCGCCAGACCTGGCCCCTTCAGACTATCACTTGTTCCGGTCGATGGCGCATGGCTTGGGTGGGCTACACTTGGCCAGTTACGATGCAGTACAAAATTGGTTGGACGAACGGTTTCAGTCCAAAGAGGCGTCTTTTTATCGTCGCGGTATTTATGTATTGCCAGAGAGATGGCAAAAATGTATAAATAGCGAGGGACAATACTTTGAATGAACCATTTTTTGTATTTGTCTTGAAATTTTTGATTTTTGATTGGTAAAAAAACCGGAAACCCAGTTGCGCTTACCTAGTAACTGTTTCCCAGCGAAGAAAATCGTCATTTGGCCATTTTTTCCATTTTCTAACGGAGAAGAAAAAAAAACATTACTAACGATCGGTCTTACTTTCTCTCTTTGCTTCGACTTCGGGTCCTGTTCCCGTGCTGGTATCTGCTGTCGCTGCGACTCGCGTGACCGTCCGGTTCGTCGTATTTTCTCCGGTCGCGACTTCTCCCGGAGCGTTTGTCGCCGCTGCGATCGCGTCTCTCGTTGCTCCTTCGACGATTCTCGCGAGTGCCGCTGCGACTGCGCCGTCGAGCCGCCGAGTGCGTCGAAGACGAGTCCGCGATCTTACGATCGCGCGATTGGCTGCGCCGAGCGTGCTCGCTCGTCTTGTGCCTCGTCTCTTTGTTGTTCCGGTGATCACGGCTCGTTTTGACTCGCGAGTCGCGACTCTCGGACTTTTTTCTCGTGCTCCCGAATTTCTTCTTCTCCTTTTCCTTCAGCACGAGCCTGAGATCGGTCTTGATGATGCCAACGGAATCGGGACTGGCCGTGGCGTTTCGCTTTCCGTACGGGCGCGGACTGAGAATCGGCGAGTCGCGATTGAGCGGCGGGGTCGGCGAGAGCGTCGGCGTTCTGTTGTACGAGCTACTGTCCGATATCTCACCGTCCTCCATTCTTGCCGCTTTCTCCTTTTGCTTCGTCTCGATCTCCTTCACGGTCTCGTTGTACACCGCGCTGTTCTTCAAGTCCTTGATCAATATTTTCACCGCCGGCTGCTGCTTGGCCTTCTCTGTGGGAAAACGAGAAGTTGATGCTCCGAGGTACGTACGAACCGAAAAAAAATCGAATACTATTGAAGTTTGCAACGTTGGCGTGCAACGAAATTTCTCTTCTTCTCCGCATGGCAATTTTTTTTTGACAGCGTCGCTTTTCGAAGCGACGCTGTGCTTTTTTTAAGATCCTCAGAGGCCTACGACATAACTGTATGGAAGAATATCTTGGACAATAATATAAATGCAGAAAAAGAAGGGGCCGGGTTGAAATTCCGAACTTTGAATTATCAGAACGCTCAAAACTCCGGAACATCAAATCTCCGAACGAATTTTACCCGAAAGACCAAAACTCCGAAAATCTGAACACCGTCAAAATAATTCAGCTATGGAAGTTTTAAAAGTTTCGAAATTTTCAATAAATCGACGAAATATTTCAAGAATTTTTTTTATTAAGAAGTGATTTTACGTCAATTTTGAAATTTGTCTAGACAATGTTGTACGTTTAACATCATTCACAGTTATCTGTGTAGACTTTCGATGGCATAATCTTGACGAACCTTGTAATTTCGGAACATTAAAATTAGGAATTTTAAGGGCTGGATAAAGTATTAAAATTTTTATTTTCATTTTTTTTAAATTTTTTAAATGAATGCATAATATATCAAGAATATTGTGTTAAAATTTCAAGTCGATCAGAGTAAAATTGACGAAGTTATGAGTATTTGAGCGTCTATTGCTCCATGCCGTTCTTTTCTCTTCTGCGTTTTTCAAACCGTTTTTCTGAGACTTGTCATATTTGAAGTCCGTGTGCACGATAACTCAAAATCTACTGGACCAATCGCTTTGAAATTTTGCACAGTACTTCTTCACATAATTCACCAGTTATTGTCGAGAGCTTTTTTATTTTTTTTAATAATTACTAATTTTTCAACAACAAATTAGCCGATTTTTTTTAGTGAAAATCGGGTTTTTGGGTCCCAAGTGCTACGAAAAATCGAAAAATCGAAAAAAAAAAAATCCTCCCGTCATTACCTCGAGAAACATCTCCTTTAACAAATGCATTTTGATTTTTTTGTTTCAAATGATTCTGTTGCGAGTTATGGTGCACACCGCAAACCAACTTTGTTTCGAGGCGCCTCCGGGGTTTAATTTTCACTCGCTCAATTTTGAATATTTTGCCATGCAAATTTAGGAGAATGTTGTTCAAATGTTACTTTATTATATGTAATTTTTTCAATAAACGAACACTATTCGTTACGCCAAAAAAAAATCTTAAAAACATGCCTTTTTTTCGCCGAATTAACTTTACCCCGCCGTTAAACCGTCGGCGCATTCAAAGTTCGGAATTTTAACTCGGCCCTCATGTCAAGATCATGCCAGCTAAAGTCTACACATTTGACTGTAAATGATGTAGAACGTATAACATTGTCTAGACAAACTTCAAAATTGACGCAAAACCACTTCTTAATAAACCAAAATTCTTAAAATAATTCGTCGATTTATTGAAAATTTTTAAACTTTTAAAACTTCCATAGCCGAATTATTTTGTCGGTGTTCAAATTTTCGGAGTTTTGGGCTTTCGTGTAAAATTCTTTCCGAGTTTTGATCTTTCAGGGTACTATTCCTTTGTAGTTATGAGTGTTCTGACCATTTAAAGTACGGAATTTCAACCCGGCTCCAACTTGAATTTCGGAACATTAAAATGCGGAATTTTAAACCGTCGGAGCATTCAAAGTTCGGAATTTCAACCCGGCCCCAAAAAAAGGATTAAAAAATGCCCATTGCATTCCACTGATGCACACTTCAACAGCATAAAATTAGTCCGTGACAAAACAACCCGGAGGCTAATTACACCAAAGGGGAAAAAACCACGACGACACGTCCCAACGACAAAGAAACCTACACAAAATATCTCACAAGAACATTCACCCGAGAATATTTCAATAACAGATATACCACAGTGACCAGGCAACGAAAAGGACGCCCAGGCAACTAACAGAAAACATCACTTAAGTGCCAGCCTTCGATTTTGTTGAAACTCATAAATGTGATGATGCATTGAAAACGATTAGATGCGTATGTTTTTTTTGATTGGCGAAAATACGGTTTTAAGGGGGGGGGAGCGACCTTCCCTCAAAGCGTGGCATATAGAGTCATGACGAGCTAAACCATAAAAATTCAAAATCATTCGAATCTTTGTATCTTTGAATCTTTGTATCTATCTCCCAACCTAATACACAACCCAAACAAACGCAAGCAACTTTATATCTATTTACAAACTCAAGTCCGTATTCTAGTATAAATACCCATTTTTGAGGTGATATTTCGGAAGTAAATTTAGAGAAACGGTTGAATCTACAGTGTTAGTATTTCACATTTATATTACATGTTTGAAGTAAAATCTTAAGTTCTTTCAAAGCGTTTTAGTTGAAATTGTACACGATATTACGCAATACATTGATAGTACATAACCCAAACAAACCCAAACGAACGCAGGCAACTTCATACCTGTTTCCAAACTCAATACACTTTCCAACAAACCCAGCCAGAAGGCGGCTGGCAAATTTATTGCCGAAAAACTAGGAACATTCGATATAATTGACGTGGAAACCCAAACGAACGCAGGTTACTTTGCATCTGTTTACAAATTTAATACACAACTCAAACCAACGCGAACGAACGTGAGCAACTTTGTATCACACAAACCTTGTATCAAACAAACCCCAATCAGTGCGTGGCAGGAAGAGTAATTTCAAACAAATCCATAAAAAATCGAAATAATTAATGTCAGAACCCAAAAAAGCGCAAGCAAGTTTGTATCTATTTACAAGCTTAATATGCAACCCAAACAAACCCAAACAAATGTCAGCAACTTCGTATCTGTGTCCGAGCTTAAGCGGCTATACCAGTGTGACCCTTTCAAAAAATTGATTTTTTATGCCTTTTTCGACAGTTTATACATTCAAGAATATGAGATGAGATTTTTATACTTTCAAGATTTATACTTTCAAGATTTTTATACTTTCAAGAATATAAAATGAGATTTTTCAAATTTGCTGACATTGTAACTCAAAGAGCAATTATCCGATTGACTTGAAAGTTGAACTGACAAGGAACATCCCTCAGGTGTCCGCCTCCGATTTTGTTGAAACTCATATATGTGATAGAGCATCGAAAACTTTGAGACACGTATTTTTTTTTATCGGCGGAAAAGCGGATTTAAGGGGAGAAACCGCCCCTCAAAGAAAGGCGCGTCGAGGGGTGATTTTGCAGTTTCACCCAGAAGCAATCCACCGATCTGAACGAAACAAAAACGAAAACTCTTCTAATGAAAAGCGATGAAAAATCCACTATGAAAATGTTAAGAAAAAATTCAATTAGGGGGTAAACCACCCCTCCATTTGCCTTTTCTTCACCCCACACTTAAGAGGGTTGTATGCAAATTAATAAAACAGGTATCATTTTGAAGGGCAATTAAAATTCAAGTTGACGGGTTTTTGCGTTTTGGCGGCATAGCAAATTTAAGGGGGTAAACCACCCCTAACATAAATTTATTTATCATGGTCGTTTTTTCTGTGTTTAAAGTATATCCGCTGATTTTAAATATTTCTATAAGCTACAATTTAATGTTTTATCATATTTCAAAATTATCTTAAGGGGTCTTAAGGCGTCTTAAGGGGTAACTACCCCTCTGATGAGAAACATCATTGAAGTATCCGCTTTCGATTTCGTTGAAACTCATATATGTGGTAAAGCATTGCAAACTATTAAACATGTTTTTTTTGTATCTGCAGAAAAACGGTGTTAGGGGATGAAACCACCCCTCAAAGTTTCTCCCACAAGCAGTCCACCGATCTGAATGAAACAAAATCGAAAATTCCTCTAATATTAAGCGATGAAAAATCCACTACAAGAGTGTTGATTAGAAATATAATTAAGGGGTAAACTACCCCTCCATTTGCCGTTTTTCACCCCACGCTTAAGAGGGTTGTATGAAAATTAATAAAACAGGTATCATTTTGAAGGGGAATCAATATTCAAATTGACGCGTTTTTGCGTTTCAACGGGACAGTAAATTTATGGGGGTAAACCACCCTTAACATAAATTTGTTCATCACCGTCGTGTTTTCTGTGTTTAACATGTATCCGCGGTTTCAAAATACTCTCCCGCGTTTTAAAATTATTACGTTCTTAAATTTTTACATTTTAAGGGTAAACTACCCCCTCTAATTGCTTTTCGTTTGAAGTTTCGCGAAAGGTTTCACGAATTTCGTTTAAACTGTTTTCATTTAATCGGTAATATCAATTTTATGTTAGTGTGTGTGCCGCATATTCGTTTTGAGCTTTATGAGCGGTACTTTGGGAGTGGGGACGTGGGGCTACCCTTTACTCATAAGACTCATATTTTCGTGTCGAAACGCTTCCGATTTTAATATGCACGTCCATTGAGCATCTCCATAGGAATAATTATACACTTCTACTATATCATTAATTCTAATAATTTCCAGAATAAGTTATAAGGCTCACTTCGATAATTTAGCCAGCGACGTAGTTTTGTGGAGGAATGTATATTTTTATTATTTTACCGTTTATTTAATTAAACATATTAATGAAACTAAGAGTTTTACAGTAGGTTAGCGAACATGTTTTTAATATATTTTAATATAATTTCATTTGGGAATCATATCAGCTGATTTAATTAATAGTACTTGTGAAAAGTATCGCAGTCATATGCCGTCAAATCATTTTCTTGTGATATATACTTTTTTCTTTCTAGTCTATCAACTATCAACTATCAACAATCATGGCTCGGAATTCCTGCAATAATGATAATCATCAAAAAATGCTTTAAACACAACGACTTTTTGCACCATGCACATCTGATAATGGGCAAATATTGCAGCCGGGTATTTCACAATGTGTGTTCGATTCACCAAAACCAAAGATAGCAGGATTTTCAAAATCTTCTGGTTTTTTAAATGAATGGAAATGAACAAATTTATGTTAGGGGTGGTTTACCCCCTTAAATTTGCTGTCCCACTGAAACGCAACAACGCGTCAACTTGAATTTTGATTCTCCTTCAAAATGATACCTGTTTTATTAATTTTCATACAACCCTCTTAAGCGTGGGGTGAAAAACGGCAAATGGAGGGGTGATTTACCCCTTAATTATATTTCTAATCAACACTTTTGTAGTGGATTTTTTATCGCTTAATATTAGAGGAATTTTCGATTTTGTTTCATTCAGATCGGTGGAATGCTTGTGGGAGAAACTTTGAGGGGTGGTTTCACCCTCTAACACCGTTTTTCTGCCGATACTACAAAAAAACATATTTAATAGTTTACAATGTTTTACCACATATATGAGTTTCAACGAAATCGAAAGCGGATACTTCAATGATGTTTCTCGTCAGAGGGGTGGTTACCCCTTAAGACGAATGTAATACTTTTGAAATATGATAAAACATTAAATTGTAGCTTATAGAAATATTTAAAATCAGCGGATATACTTTAAGCACAGAAAAAAACGACCATGATAAATAAATTTATGTTAGGGGTGGTTTACCCCCTTAAGTTTGCTATGCCGCCAAAACGCAAAAACCCGTCAACTTGAATTTTAATTGCCCTTCAAAATGATACCTGTTTTATTAATTTGCATACAACCCTCTTAAGTGTGGGGTGAAGAAAAGGCAAATGGAGGGGTGGTTTACCCCCTAATTGAATTTTTTCTTAACATTTTCATAGTGGATTTTTCATCGCTTTTCATTAGAAGAATTTTCGTTTTTGTTTCGTTCAGATCGGTGGATTGCTTCTGGGTGAAACTGCAAAATCACCCCTCGACGCGCCTTTCTTTGAGGGGCGGTTTCCCCCCTTAAATTCGTTTTTCCGCCGATAAAAAAAAATACGTGTCTCAAAGTTTTCGATGCTCTATCACATATATGAGTTTCAACAAAATCGGAGGCGGACACCTGAGGGATGTTCCTTGTGAGTACTCTTGAATATATTTACTCTACAATGCCGTAGGATATTTTTGATAGGATGAAAATTGACGATTTGGCATTGAAAAAAACGACCATTTTACAGGCAAGAAAACAGATTTTTTTTCATAGCTACGCCATTTTGTTAGATTTTCATATTTTTCGAAAATCCTACGTCATTGTACAGGAAATACCTTCCAGTTTAACGACATTTTTTCGTTCTTCGGTATCAGCTACTCAATCGGCCGGAATCGTGTTAGCAGTGGAGGAACTTTTTTTTTGCGCCTCCGAAGGCAGCGCATAAGTCGCTTGGATCTCAATATTTTTCTATGAAAAAATTATGTAATATAGGTTAAATATAGCCAAATATATTCTTAATTTTACGAAACATTTAATTGAGTACTTTTCTTCCAAAAAAATCCGGAAAATCACCCAAATTTTCAGCGTTCACACTGGTATAGCCCCTTAATAATAAACCCAACAAACCCAATCAAAGCGTGGCAGGCGGAGACATTGCAGTGAAAAACTGTAAAAATTCGAAATAATTCACATGAAAACCCAAACAAACCCGAACAAAAGCAGACAACTTTGTATCTATTTACAAACTCAATACACAGCCCAAACCAACGCAGGCAACTTCGTATGTGTCCGAACTTAATACAAACCCAATCAGAGCATGGTAGGCAGTCATGATAAAAAAAAAGCTAATAAAACGAGTAAAAATTCGAAATAATTGACGTGGAAACCCAAACTGGCCCAAAAGAACCGTGGCTGGCAGTAATCGCCAACAAAACGATAAATACTTGAATTTATTGATATCGTGCTGTCTTTTTCGCTCTGCCAAAAAATTGTAAACCTTGCAAGTCGCGAATATTCAATCGCATAACCAAGTACCAGCGCAAGTGATAGACAAAGTGGAATTTACAAAACTGCTATCTTACCAAAAAGCCTAGGAATTCCAGGCCCCGTTGCCTCATCCTCGTCATCGTCCCGCGCCTTCCTCAAGACGGAAGGCAAAATGGGACTACCCGGGTCGCTGATCGGCAAATCCTTCTTCTCCCCAACATCGTCAACATTCCCCGCGCCGATCTTTTTATCCGCAGAAAGGCTCGATTTCGCAGCTTCCTTGGGCTCCTTTTTGCACTGCAGTGGAGCCGTACTTTCGGCTTTGCGTTTCTTGGGATCCGGCTCGTCGGAGTCGGAACCTTCGCTCGAATGGGACGAGTGCTTTCTCTTTGATTTTTTCTTGTGACGCTTTTTCTTTTTCGTGCCTGTGAACAATGCTCGTTTTAATATCTGCAAGAGTACGATTTCCGTGGTGTCGCAATCTGATAGTGAATTTTGGGTTATCAAGTCAAAATAAACACAATTTGAAGAATGGTAGAAGTTGATATTCCCATTATTTTGCGCTAAAATCAGAATTTTTCGTTAGCTATTAAAAAAGCCGATTTTTTGGGTATTTGGAAACTTTGTCTTTGCTCATTGCGAAGATACCTTTATTTTATTACTACAGTCCGACCTCCGGATAAGAAACGAAAAGCCCCCAAGGGGAAGAGTTTCTCTTATATATCGCATACCCCCACCAGGCGCGCGCTTCGCGCTCGCTACCTCTGTCTGTCTCTCTCACTCTTTTCCGCATGCAATCCTCTTAACAAGAAACTCGTTCGAACGAGTTGCAACTTAGTATCCACATTGCTCATGCAAAAACGTTTTCGACTGCGCGTGGACATTTATTTAGCGAATTTTTGTTTCGCGTTAATGTACATACTATTGAATATTATTGTGTACTACTGTATCTGAATTACTATTAACTGTTGTAAAATGACCGAAACTGTAAAGAAGCGTAAGAGATCAGACTGTAGTATACAAATCGAAGAAAATATTACAGAATCTGCACCACAAGGTTATAATTTAAACAAAGAGCTTTATGTCCATATTGTTTTATCCCATTTATATAAAAGAAGAAGTCAATATCTCTGAGGATTCATCTTCAATGGTAGAGTTCGACTCTCTCGAAAATATTCCACTGTCAGTTGAGTGCATTGCGGATCGCAATAATACACAACAAGACGAAAACGCTTTTCTTTACGTCTCGGAAACTTTTGCTGTTTTATATGAAAATCTTTAAACGCCCTTATCTTTGTTTTTATTTTATATGAAATCTTGTCAACACATATATGTATCTTTTTAATGAATACAAAAAATTTCTAATAAACTTGTAGATTTTTTGTTACATTCACACACGCACACACACATACTCACGCACGCACGCACACATCAATTTACACTACAACGTTTACTCTATTTTGTCCGAATAATCTCCCCAGGCTGGTTTCTTAACCAGAGGTTCCGCGCACAAAATTCTCGAGCTCAGAGTTCGAGTCGGAGTGGGGGAAGCGCTAGAGTGAGAAACTGGGGAAAGTTTCTTATTGCTGGGTTTCTTATTCGGAGGTCGGACTGTAATAGTAAAAACGAAGCAGGGTAACTTGGAAATATATAGTTTAAGCAGTGGCTGATAAGCCATAAATTTGTTTCATATACCACTACCATGATTTCATTGCTTATAGGTGCATCTAGACAGGGAGTAAAGTAGTACTTTTAATCACTAGGAGTCCGAAGAGGGATGGAAAGTAGGGAAGACCTGGGCATAGCGAACAGCCCAGGCAAAGCAAATACAATACAGCGTCGATTTTCCGAACGTCAGTTATCCGAAACGTCAATTATCCGAATGGCGATTCGGGTTATCCAAAATATCAATTATCTTAACAATAATTTTGTTCATCCCAATGCTCAGTTATTCGAACGATTACGCCCTATATATTGGTGCACAATGTATACATTGCTGTACGTCCTCTCTACTTTCTAGGTTTGCACGCACTTTGCTTTCCTCTAGCAGTCCAGATTTGGTAGCAAAGAACTGAGCTTCCGTTATGAAACAGACGAAAATCGTCGAGTTTTTCTAAAATAAATAAATAAGAACTCAAAGATGTACGCATGTTGATTATTTTTAAATACATATTTAATTTCGTTCTATATCATTAAATGATACAAGGGATATTTGCAATTCACCAAAAATGTACTTGTATTATTAACATATTAATGTTCATTGTGTTTTCTAATATATATATTTTAGGCTGTGTCACATCTGACCCGACGACAAAATATCCGAAAGACAAATTATCCGAAAGACAAATTATCCGAAAGACAAATTATCCGAAAGACAAATTGTCCGAAAGACAAATTATCCGAAAGACAAAATATTCTCATGACAAAACATCCGTGAGACAAAATCCTAAATCTTGTCCACCACATGAACGGGGTCACGCGCAAAACACCTTTGTGGAGTGTGTGAGATACTGGGATGGGGGCATAATATGAATTTCTTCATTGCACCCAAACAAACTAACCGAAGCAAACAAACCCAAACAAACGAACCAAAACAAACAAACCCAAACATATCCGTCACATATTAATAATTTTCATCCTTTTTGTGATGGAATAAATTTCAACGGCATGACTGTACACTTGACATGGAATTAATTTCAATGGCACGAGTGTGAGCTTTAAATTTTAATCGGCAGAGATTTTGTCTTGCGGATATTTTGTCATGAGAATAAAACACCTTTATGGGGTGTGTGAGATAGTCGAGTGGGGGCATAATACGAATTTCTTCATGGAACCCAAACAAACAAACCAAAACAAAAGAAACAAACAAAACCAAAACAAACACACAAACCCAAACATATATGTCACATATTAATAATTTTCCTTCTTTTTATGATGGAATAAATTTCAATGGCATGACTGTACACTTTAAGCTGTATATAATATCGGCAGATATTCTGTCTTGCAGATATTTTGTCACGAGGATATTTTGTCCTGCGGATATTGTGTCGTCGGATATTTTGTCGTGGATATTTTGTCGGGGATATTTTGTCGAGGATATTTTGTTGTCGGGTCAAAACGCGTATTACCATATTTTATCATATTTACAGAATGAACGTTTTTCCCCCACGGAATATTGCTGTTCGGTTATACAAATTTTCGATTATCTGGACGGCACCCGGTTCTAATTGATTCAAATAATCTACATTCCACTGTACCCCCACACGCAAACCAGGGTCTCTCCTATATGAGGTTGAAGTTTACATCGTTGGGACGCAACGAAAATGAATTTTTCTGAGTATTTTTAATATGTTTCGACACATTTTGCCTACCAAAAGCATTTGACCGTTTTTAAAACTATTCACTTTGCGATCAATATAAATCTAATATATACAATATAAATCTAAAAAAAAAGATCTATAATAATAAAAATATGGAAAATAAAATGTAAAAAAGAACTTTTGTCACGTTCCAACGATGCAAACTTCAACTCCATTCCCCTATACTGTTCATCCCTCTTCTAACTCATAAGGCTCCAATGTGAATTCACGGCCTTCAGAGTGGATTTTTTTTATGTTTACCTGCTGTTGAAAGTAATACTTTCAACAGCAGACTGGATTATTATCCTAACAGCTATCTTCGTTGCATTTCTCGCTGCTTGATTATGACGATGATCACGAAACATCATTTGTTGCATCCAAAGTTTGGTCAGTTTCCATTATTAGTGATGAAATAAAGGTATTGTTAATCATGAGCCAAAAAGACTAAATTTTTGCGTATTTCCAATTACTGCTGAAAGCGCTGATATTTCCCTAAGGAAGCCGAAACGGCCAATTTTTTGTTCTTGAAATTCTCGTGATTTCGGTTGAAATATCGGAAATCAATAGTGAAAACTTGGCGCCACGGATATCGTATAATTCCCGAAATCTCCACTGGTGTTAGCGCGACGTTGAACATTTTTGAGGTTATATTGACGTTTTTCTATGGACTCACCAGCATTGTCATCGCTGTCGCTTTCCGAAGAGTTGTGCTTGCCCTTCTTCTTGTGCTTCTTATCCTTGTGCTTGTGCTTCTTCTTGTTCTTCTTTTTCTTCTTTCCCTGTGTCGACTTGACGTCCGCTTTATCGGCTGATGAGTTGTTGTCGTCCACCGGCGAGGTCGGGCCCTCGTCAGCGTCGAACGTACTAAACAGTTCCGTCAATATTTGATTCGACGATTTCTCGGGCAGCCCCGGCTCTTGTTTTATCTTGACCGCTTCGACGCCAACGGACGTTATTAAATTTGCAATGTCGAAGATATCGGCCATTAAAATGAGATATTTCGTATCTCGTACGATATTCAAACGCAAATACAGAAGCACCGGGCGCCCGCAAGGAAATACATTTGCCAGCTGACACATGCGAGACTTTGCGCCATTAACGCGATAACGAGCTGCCGAACCAGAGAACATAGATTTACATGGAACAACAGGGCCCGTGTTAAGGTTTGGCTCAGAAAAAGTAGTTTCGATTTTGGCTGCAGAGCGCGCAGCGCTGTATCGGTGTGCCGACGCATTCAAAGCCCCAGCTGACTCCCCCTCCTATTATGTCCCGCGCACACCGATGCGCGAGTGTCGATAACCCTTTCTCGCTCGCTCTTGCACAGACGCATGCTTGAAACTTTAGAGGGGATAACACGCTGGTGGTCCAAAAAACGAGCATGTAACTGAACCATGGTCTTACATACAGGTCTGGAAACTCCGGCGTTTTTGCATGGTGGAAAGTGTCATCGTTAGCAGAGATTAGTAGGGAGATGTACAATGCTCCCCTTTTCGGCAGAGATTAGTAGGGAGATGTACAACGCGGCCCTTTTCGGCGTGCCTCGTAAATGGCGCTAAATCGCGGCGGCGAGTTCGGGAGTATGATTTCGTGATCATCGCCTCTGTCGAGGTTGCAGATTCCCTTGTAGCCGCGCGAGTCAGCTATGTGAACTTGGCGATTCGACTTTGGATTCCTGTATTTTTTTTGGCGTCAATCGTTTGTGAGTCGTTTGTGGTTGATTGTGGTAACAATTAAAACGTTTGTGAGATGAGTCGTTAGTTAGAAAATGAGCATCAAAAATTACCGGTAAGTTAGCGACTTGACTTTGACTTTTCGAATTTTTTTTTTTTACATCGTTTGTGAGTCATTTGTGGATGATTGTGAGAACAATTAAAACGTTTGTGAGATCAGCCTTTAGTTGAAAAATGAGAGTTAAAAATGACCGGTAAGTTGGCGACTCGACTTTGACTTTAACAATTTTTTTTTTTTTAAATCGTTTGTGGGTCGTTTGTGGTTGATTGTGAGAATAATTAAAACGTTTGTGAGATCAGTCTCGGCGGTGAAAAAGAGACATGTAAAGAACGGGAAAGTTACCGATTCGACTGTCACTTTTGCACTTGTTTGTATACATTTTTGATCGTTTGTAGTTGGTTGCGCGAACAATTCGAAGGGTCGTACGTTTAGCGTTTACAAAGTAAGACGTAAAAATGTATATGGAAAAATTCCCGACGAACGGTTATATTACCCAACACGTCAGCACCGAAATATTCATTTTTATTATATTTCCATATCACGAAGAAGTTAATCGATGTTAAATGGTTGACGAATACTTTAATTAGAACATTTTGTGAGGTCAGTCATTAGTTGAGAAATGATGGTGAAAGATTACCGCAAAGATAGCGAGTCGACTTGACTTTTAGATTAAAAAAAAAATTGTTTGTGAGTCGTTTGTGGTTGATTGTGGTAACAATTAAAACGTTTGTGAGATGAGTCGTTAGTTAGAAAATGAGCGTCAAAAATTACCGGTAAGTTAGCGACTTGACTTTGACTTTTCGAATTTTTTTTTTTAGATCGTTTGTGAGTCATTTGTGGTTGATTGTGAGAACAATTAAAACGTTTGTGAGATCAGCCTTCAGTTGAAAAATGAGAGTTAAAAATGACCGGTAAGTTGGCGACTCGACTTTGCCTTTAACATTTTTTTTTTTTTTAATCGTTTGTGGGTCGTTTGTGGTTGATTGTGAGAATAATTAAAACGTTTGTGAGATCAGTCTCGGCGGTGAAAAAGAGACATGTAAAGAACGGGAAAGTTACCGATTCGACTGTCACTTTTGCACTTGTTTGTATACATTTTTGGTCGTTTGTAGTTGGTTGCGCGATCAATTCAAAGGGTCGTACGCTTAGCGCTTACGAAGTAAAACGTAAAAACATATGTGGAAAAGTTCTCGATGAACGGTTATATTACCCAAACAAGTCAGCACTGAAACATTCATTTTTATTATACTTCTATATCATGAACAAGTTCATCGATGTCATACTGTTGACGAATACTTTAATTAGAACATTTTGTGACGTAAGACATTAGTTGAGAAATGATAGTGAAAGATTACCGCAATGTTAGCTATTCGACTTTGACTCTTATGGCCTCTGCACACTGCGCGCGATGAGCGACGAGCGATGAGCGATGTCCAATGGGAGCTTCACCCTCCTAGGCCGTTTCCGGAATACCTGAGCTGGCATTGGATATCGTTCATCGCAAATCGCGCGCACTGTGCAAAGGCTATTAGATTTTTGAAAAATCGTTTGCGAGTCGCTCGTGGTTGATTCTCAGAACAATTGAAACGTTTATGAGATCCGTCTTTCCTTGAAGAATGAGAGTAAAATATTACCGCTAAGTAGTAAACTTCACTTCGACTTTTTTAATCGCCTGAGGGTCGTTTGTGGTTGATTGTGCGATCGATTAAACCATTTGTGAGATCAGTCCCGAGGGTAAATAACGGGTAAGTTACCGATTCGACTGCGGAAAAGTTCTCCACGAACGGTTATATTACCCAGCCAGTTTCCACCCAAAAATCCGTTTTCACGATACTCATTGTAACGAAGACCTCAATCGACGTCAAGTTGTCGACTAATACTTTATTAAAAATATTTATGAAATCTTCATGTCTCGAACAACTGGTAAAATTGCTAGTGGCGTGAACTTGGGAAACGAACTTTGTATGTTTTATCTTGAATGGTTAGTGGTTCCTCATAAGGGCAATTAAAATGTTTATACGATTAGTCTCTCGGCGTGAAATCGTTTGTTTTACAAATATTTCAGTTAAAAACTTTTATGAATCATCTATTGTGAAGTAGAAGGTAAAAATCCCCAACAGCGTGAACTTGCTAAGGAAGATTTGATTTTTTGAAGGTAGTCCATCTTTAATCGTTTTCATTTGCTTGAATAACTAATCAAAACGTTTGTGAAATCAGTCGCTCTATACGAATTCATTCATAGTTTACGGAAATGTTAATTTGACCGTTTGTGAGACCATTTTTACTGAAACAAAAGGTACAAATAGTCAACGTCGTGAACTTGGCAACTCGACTTTATCTCTGGGTTGCCTTTGTTAGTAATCGTTTATGTTTAATTGTGAGATAATTAAAAAGTTTTATCAGATTAGCGCCTCGTCGTAAAATTTTTTAGATTTGGCGAATGTTTATTTAAAAATTTTGTGCAGTTACGGTGTTCGAAAAAGAAATAAGCTTGATGAGGCAAATTGCCCTAAGTAGCTATATTACCCGGCAAAGTCGGCCCCGACAAACTTATTCCATGTTAGTTTCCCCATGGCTCGTTAGACATGAAATCGTTATTAATTCATCAGTATTTTCGTTAAAACGTTTTTAAAGCATTTATTCTGAAAAAGTGATCAATAGGAAGGGTCAGAGTGCTACTTCCTCGACAGTGAGTGGCAGCGTTTCAGTAACTCACTAGTTCTCACTAACAACAGTTTGGGTTTTCAATTGTCCACATGAAGTACTTTTGGCAGAAGTTCTTACTGCTTTAATTTTATTCGTTTAAACAGCAAAGCAGTAAACTCGCTAGTTTTATTTACAGCAGCAGTGAGCAACGCTGGAAATGTGGAAGCATCCACAGTACATGCAGTCGGCTAACAATTTACAAATATAATAATTACGTACAATACTATAAGTAAGGTTGCTTGGGCTGTATTCTGGGAGCATTAAATCTACGAACGGTTGCTAGTAAAAACTAGTAAGTTAGTAAAACACTGCTACTTGTAACCGCTCATCAATTAGTACCCCTACACGTCTGCCATTCGTTTTTCTCATTTTTATGCATCAGCTATCTCCAAAATAAACTTAGCCAGACCATTTTACCTTTTTAATGTTTCATTTGATAAATTGTTTGGTGATTGTTTCGTGGTGATCGGTACATCAATAAAAATGTTTTGTGGCTAACCATTTTCTTATAATTAAGCAATACATTTCTTTGTAAAGTTGGCTGGACTTTTTAAAATTTATCCTGTAATTCATCAAATAACGAGCTCAATCCATGGAGATTCGTTTGGTGATAAAAATAAGGTAATCCCAACATTTGGTAATTAGTTCCTTCACTACGCCGATCGAAAATCCATCAACATTTGGACGCAGATGAAAGAGAGCTGTCATTGGTCGCTGGGCGATCCAACGGAATACGAAGCAATTACACTTTGATTTTATTAGGTTTGCTTCACCGATCTCGCTCTAATAAGTCTTAAAAGAGACGATATTCGTTTGGTAGTGAATGGTAGCTCAATGATAATCTTAGGTAGTTAATTCCTTAATTACGCAGATCGAAAATCACCCCTACGTTTAGGCGCAGGTGATAGAGAATTGTAATCGATTGCTGATGAATCCAACGGAATAGAAAGCGGTGATGTTTCCATTTCTTTATGTTTTGTTCATCATTTTTTTTCTACTCAGTCTGAAGATAATCGGTCAGTAGTGATTAGATTTGATAGTTCATTCATTAAATACTTAGTCGCTGATGTCTGATACTCGTCGTATCAGAGTCGCTAAAATATAATTAGTCGCTGATGGATCTAACGGAATAGGATGTAGTGGTATTCCGATTAATTATGTTTTTTTTCGCTAATTTAGTTATAATAAGTCTCAAACAAGAAATAATCGTTTGGTGGTAATTTGTAATCCAACTATAACGTGTGGTCGTTGATTTCCTAATTATACCGATCGTAAAACCATGAAGGTTTAGGCTCATGCGATAGAGGTCTGTAATGGACACTGCATGGTTGATCAGATCAAATCAAATAAGAACCAGTAATATTTCAGTCTTTTTATTCATTCACTAATTCGTTCCGATAACTCTCAATTAGGAGGTAACCGTTTAGTGGTAATTGCTATTTTGATTGTAACATTTGACGGTCAATTCCTTAATTCCGCCGATCGAAAAAATACGTATCCTAGCTGACACGTACAGAGAAATCAAATTATAACTGCTTTTTATTCCGCTGGATCCATCAGCGACTAATCACAGCCCTCTATCGCCTGCGTCTGACGTAGATGGTTTTCCATTCATTGTAAATAAACTACTAATCACTATCAAACGATTATCTTCTGTTTGAGACTTAATTGAATGAAAGAGGTGAATAAAACATCACGAAATCGAAATATCACTGCTTCCTAGTCTGTTGGACCCATCAGCAATTATAGCCCTCTATCGTCTGCGCCTAAACCTAGATGGTTTTTCTATCGACGTAATTAAGGCATCAACTACCAAACGTTATTATTAAGCTAACAATCACTACCAAATGATTATCTTTTTTCTAAGATCTATTAAAACGAAATGGCGAAGAAAACATGAAGAAATAAAATATCACGGCTCTCCATTCCGTTGGATCCATAAGTGACCAATTACAGCCCTCTATTGTCTGCGCCTAATTAAGGAATTAATCTCAATTATACGTGCCATTCACAATTTACTAAAATTTGCATTCTATTTTTCCAGCTATATAAGCAGTAAAGAAAAACCAGTGCATGCGAATTGAACCGAAGATAACAAACTTTTTAACCAGGCATCAAGTCATTCACCCAGAATCTATTTTATGCATGACAGAACAAAATTAGTGTATCCCTATGAAACTCGCTTGGATTTCAATGTTAGGGTTCATGAACTATTTGCCAATTAATTACTGAATAGATTTTCTGAGTTATACGCGTCAGTTTATAAGTTCATGCATTTCTATTTGAATAGGAATACTATTCGATTTCTAATAACTTGTGGGATATTTAGATTCTCAGGTTAGGCTACAACGAGAATGCATGGACCCTAGCGGACGGCTTCGGCAAGGGAACCATCCCCCACCACTAGTGTTACAATGTATGTAAAATCACCAAACGATTACAAAAATGAAAACATTGAAACGTTAGTTAAGGTCACGGTCGTATAGACAGGTCTGGGCACTCCCGTATATTCCGTATACCTCAAAGCATGCCTCTATCTGACGCCACTCTTTGCGGAATTGGCCGCAAAAGCGTGGAGCGCTGCTATCTCGGAGGCATGTGCGACAGAGCGCGATGTATGCGCGTATGCGAATTTCTTTCCCTTTTACGTGTAGCACGCATTCCTTTCATTAGTAGTGTAGTAGAAAAGTAGTAGAAAATATCAGTAGACATCATGCCCCGTAAACGCGGTATAAACAAAAGTGCCTCCCCTTCACTAGCGCCGCGGTGAAATGCGCAAATAGAGGCGTCACTTATACCCGTATTCATAGTCCTTCCTTGAGGAACAAGGCTTCCTTGTTCCTCATTTCGCGTTTCATAGACCTTCCTTGACAGAATAAGGAGCCTTATTGGCCTCCTTATTTCAAGGCAGGTCTCGAGCTTCCTTGAGGAAACCTTCGGCGCTGTGATTGGCTGTTTCGTTTCATGTTACTAGCGCTTGCGCTTGCGCTTGGCCTCTATGCAGTTTTTGCGTGTATCACAGACCAGTCTACAGATTAACCTCAAAAACAGTTAAAAGTGAAGCACGTAAAAAGTTTCGAAACATATCGCAGTGAACGGAGTTTAAACAAAAAAAAAACTGTTGAAACTCGTAAAAAGTTTCGAGGTGTACCACAATTCACGACGTAATCAATATAAGCAATTAAAACCACGTAAAACGTATCGGAGTGTATCAGTGTACGGCGTAACCTCAATAAATAATTAAAACCGCGTGAAAATTCGTACAGAAGTGTTGCATATAATTACTCGGCATAATGAACAACGATTTTTTAAACAATTCTGATAATGAGCTTGATGATGATTTTGAGGAAATTGAGAATATATTTCGATGGCGACTCGTCAGAAGGTACATTCGGGACTTTGAGAATCCTATCGAAAAGTACGACGATGTGCCTTTTCGAATAAGATATCGGTTCAGCAAAGGAGCTGTGGTCGAACTTTTATTGCCGATGGTAAATGCACAATTAAGGAGATTAAATAAACGTGGGCTGCCTGTGTCTCCGTTGATACAGCTCTTAATAACTTTGCGTTTTTATGCAACAAGTAGTTTTCAGGTTTGTAAATATGTTTCTTGTTTAATGTGATATGAAAACGCATTACTGACTTCTTATTTATTTGCGTTGTGCGTTCGTTGCAGATTGTTAATGGAGATTTACGAGGATATAGTCAACCATCTGTATCACGAACTGTGGCTCGAGTTTCAAGAATTTTGGCATCGCACTTGAAGCAACATATACATTTTTCTAACGAACGTGTACGTTCAAGCTACAAGAACAAATTTTATGCGGTGGCCAACTTCCCGGCTGTAATCGGATGCATTGATTGCACCCATATACGAATCGCGAACCCTGGAGGAAATAATGGAGAAGCATTTCGAAATCGGAAAGGCTGGTTTTCTCTGAATGTGCAGGTAATTCTTTGAATGCTGTATTTTTATTAAGAACGTATGAGTCACATTGTCCAAGCTAAGAATTGTATTTGATCGAAATTTCCGTATTTTATGATTCAATGAAAATTTGATATTATTATGAATAATTGTTGATCATAGCTTGCCAAATGTTGAATTTTTTCAGATTTTTATTGAATCATGAAGTACTGAAATTTATATCAAATGCAATTTTTAGCTGGAGCAATATAGCTTATACGTACTTAATACATGGACTTTTTATTAATACATGGTGCATTGAATTATTCGATGGAAGCTGGATAATGAAGAATTTTTTATAGGTTGTATCCAGTCCTGACCGAGAAATTCTGGATATAGTAGTTCGACACCCTGGTTCAACTCACGATGCAGTTATATTTGATCGCAGTGGCCTGCGCTGTCGTTTTGAGCTAGGACAACTTGATGGAATTCTACTTGGTGATAGCGGATACGAATGTCGCAGCTATCTATTGACACCTGTTTTGAGGCCTGAAACGGATGCCGAAGAGCGATATAATACTGCCCATAAAAAAACACGAGTTATCGTTGAACAACTGTTTGGAGTGTGGAAACGTCGATTTCCATGTTTGCAGTATGGCTTAAAAACGAAATTAAGCACAACTGTGGCAATCATTTGCGCAACCGCTGTTTTGCATAACCTATGCATACGACACAATCTGGACGACTTCTTTGAGGGGGAGTTCAATGAGATCGCGTTTGAAAATGATCTTATTCCTGAGCAAAATGGCGTAGGACTTGCATACAGGAACGCTTTTATATTGAGACATTTCACGTGAATGACAAATAATTGTATATATGTAAATATATGGAATAAATATACATTGCTCAAAATATGTTTGTATTTATAATTAATAATGAAAGATGACTTGAATATAATTGACATAAAACTTTGATTTCATAACAAAAAACTATATAGAGAAAATTATGTTCGATTTTTTTTCAATCAACTTGACTTAAGCACTTCTTCTAGTTTTAGAAGATTCAGTATTGCTATCTTCTCTTCTGCTTCGGCGATTTTCATTTTTTTTGCATGAAGCTCCCGCTGCTGTTCAATCGCTTCTCGCAGTCGTATCAGTCTCAGTACCTTTTCATCGGAAATATTCTGAAAAGCCCTTGCATAAAATTGTGAAGTATATATGTAATTTTGTACAGATCGGGTAAAATAAATAAAAATAATCATGCAATGTTAATAAGAGAGAATCTTCACTTTAGCAGTAATGAAATTGCTATCCACGTACTTGGACTCATATTCCTGATATTATTCAAAATTATTCAGCTGGTTTCTTATTACTTGTCTTATTTTTCATTTATTATTTTGTCTTTATACGTTTTATATATTTTATATTTATTAATTATTTTTACCTTGAGGTTTTCATGACTCGTGTCCCTTTTTTTCGACGCTGACGTTAGGTGCGAAGACACTTGCCTGTGACTTCGGTTTTCAGGATGAGATTCTATGATTTCGCTGGAAATATCTTCATCCTGGTCCTGCACAGTTAAACTTTCGTTCATGAACCCCAAGTCATCTGAAAAAGTTAAGATGATAGTTTTTTTCTAGCAGAATAAAAGAATGCTAATAAATGTTTACTTTTAAAAATATTTACAATCTCTTTCAAATGCTGCTGTGCTGTCAAATGGACAATCGATTTCCACGTCGATATTTCCAGTTGCTCCATCCATGAAATCCATGACTGGATCGACACGTTCTACGGGCGCAGGGCCCCCACCAGTCATAAGACGTTGATGCTTCATTATTGTTGTCAACTTTCGTTTTCTGAAATGATTTTTGATAAAACAATAATTAGAATAGATCCAAATATTTGTGACAACGCCCCTATTTTCAATTTTTTTCTAACTGGCTTGGACTGGATCAAAAGGCCATGTGTGGTACGGCCTTTACCACGAATTTTATAAAACAATAAGAATGGAAGTGCATTTTGAAATAGAGAAAAAATCATGCATTAATTCAATTAGATAGGAACAAAATAGTTATTACTTACTTTTGTTTGAGATTGTCCCAGCACTTTCTCAATTGTTTACTGGTACGTGGGGTGCACCCTTCGCTTATAAATTTCTTCGTAACGCGTTCCCACGCGTCAGCTTTTTGTTTTAAATCAACAGCACCCGTTTTTTTGCAGTCTATTAGGCTTTCTTCTGATACTAGCTGAGCTAATAACAGCCTTTCGCGCTCTGTATAATGAACATTCTTTCCTTCATCCATAATTGTATTCGTCGCAACTCAATTTCTAATTTTGAACTTTGAGGTTATACACTCGAGGCTATACAATCGAGAGCCAAGCGGTTTGAATTCGTTTCAAATATAGCCGAGTGGCGCTTCTTTCAGCGGTTTTACCACCATAAGCAATCACATATCCCTAAATATGTCTTCCTTCTGGAAGGGAGAGTCGAGTTGCGACTATGAAACAAGGACGCCTCTGAGATTCAAGGAAGCCTTCATCAAGGCGTCCTTATTCCTTGAGATAAGGAGGGACTATGAATACGGCCATTAGAGTCACGCATTTTTTAACGGAGTGCCCAGACCTGTATATACGACCGTGGTTAAGGTATTCCTTTCGCGGAGGGCCGTATTTTGTGGGGGCATAAGCAGGGCCTTCTGAATCGTCGGTAAATTACAATTGGGCTTAATAAAAAAAACAAGTTATAATGGATTATTATACACAACGATAAACTAGAATGACAAAATTCGCGCAAATTTAGTAGATTGAGACATTTTTACATTTATTTGAAACGTCACGGCTACAAAAATTCTTCTGCTAACCACACTTTTCCAAGTTTTAACATTAATATTTTCTTTAAACGTTCGGTGACCCTCTGTTTTTATTGTTGTTACGGAATCTTTAGACTTTTTTACACCTGTGAGCAGTTTGTATTAGGCATCTAGAGTTATTTAGTGTATAAATTATTAGAAAGACATGTGGCCAGCGTGACATGTCCATAAAGCGCCGTATAAGTGAGACGATTTTTAGGGCCGTAATTTTATTCGTTAAAGGTTCGGTAACTTGGCTTGAAATTTTACCAGTATACTGGGATATATTTTTACTTCATTATAGACGAAAATCAGTTAAGTGTAAAATATTTGGGTTCGTGAAAGGAATACCTTAAGTGGGCCGGCTAAGTTTATGGTGCTTTCGCTGTTCTGCATCTTTCACACATATTGGAGAAATGTTGCGTGCGCGATCTATGGCCTCTGCACACTGCGCGCGATTTGCGATGAGCGATATCCAATGAGAGCTCAGGTATTCCAAAACCCCCCCTGGGAAAGTGAAGCTCCCATTGGATATCGCCCATTGCTTGTCGCAAATCGCGGGGCGTGCAGAGGCCAGTATGGCTTCTGCACTCTGCACGCGGCTTGCGACGAGCAATATCCAATTAAAGTTACGGTATGCCGGAAATTCACTAGTGAATCCAAGCACTTATTGGATTTCGCTCATCTCTCATCGCCGATCGTGCACAGTTTGAGCAGCTCAACCAGATGCACAGGCAGATAACCCTATTCCCGCAGTCTCATCCAATACGGGTAGTCAAAACGTGTAGTTGACAGCTGACAAGAGGCGTTTTCACACCCTTGTAAAGAAAATGACATCTAAAGTAGAAAATAACAGATTAAAATGGATATCTCGGAAAATTTATACCCATTATCCCCTCTACTTATTTCGGCATTCTTTCTGACAAAAATGAGAACTGCTTTTCAGCAGGAATCGTGCCGATCATGCCGTTGTACCAGCATAAACCGGACGTTTGTCTATGCATCTCGACAAGACTCGATTGGAGCTTTAATTTGTTTTCGAAACAAAAACATTCTGGTTGGGAAACTATATTGTTAGAAATGGAAAATCCGAAATAAATTTGATACTTTGTCTTGCTCTTTGTTTTTTTTAACAAACCATTCAAGTCTTATTTGGACAGCCGTAAAACATTTTTATTATTATTTATATTTTGGGCCGGTAGTTTGAAAAAAAGTATTAATTCTGGATAAAAAAGTTCATAGGAAATGAGAATTGGGATTACCGGCTTAAGTTGCAATGCTGCCAGGGATCTACTGTTACCTGTTAAAAGGTGTGCCAGGGAAAAAAACTCATGTACACAGAACATTTATTATAACACATGTTAGAAAGATGTTTGAAACTTTATTATAGCACACGATAGAAATTTCTCTGAACACACAAATATACACCAAAACATGAAAACATATGTACATATATACATGAAAATAAAAATTAGAATATATTATAGTTTGAAACAAATAAACTGTTGTCAAGACACTAGTTTATCACACTGATTGTCTAGAGCACCGAGAGTCGAGTTTTCCAATTGTGTACCTATGAAGGGATTTTCACAGCTGATGTATTATCATCTAAAGTAGCGAAAATTTGTTGTACGGACCCGACACAGTCTGCAATGTTGACGCACGATCCCTTATTGTGTTGCCATATCACATTTAATTGACAATTGCTGTAACAATGATTTTTTGTTATCAACTCGTGTAGATATTTTCCAAAAACAATTGGTTTTTTATTTAGCCCTCATATCTGAATTGTTTTTTTTTTCTTCTGCAGTTATACAGCCATTTATCCATATTTATGTGTAAATGTTTTGACTAAATATATTGTTTTAATTGGCTTCTCTCATTCAGGAAAAAATATCTTTGCAAATTTATATGTCGCCGCAAGAGTATATTTTTCTTTATTTAAGACTTACTATCATTAAAGTTTCAGTTCTTCTTTATATAAATTGCGAGATGTGGCTCAATAATCGTGCCTGGACGAGAAACTCTTTTTTTTTTATCCAGGTCATTGAATTTGTCCCATATCCCACCGTTGCGAAATGAATGAGCTATATAGTGCCCTGGTACGTATTCAACTACTCCGGCAAGTCTGAAACAAAGCAAAGAAAACATTTGAGTAATGTGACTGAACATTTTTAAGGACATGTGTAACGAGTCTGGTCTGTAAAAGTCATACTGCCAAGTGTTTTCCTAAACAAATTACTTTTCCGTCAAACAGAGAGAAAGACGTTGTTCCTCTTTTAACAGAGAATAAAAATATTGCTCTGCTTTTTTTTTAATATCAGCCATCTCAGAGAACACTGGGAATATGTAAAACAGCTATCTGCGCACTGATGGTCAAAAGAAACGAGTAACACATGTCCTATTGTTTTTGTAACGTACCGGTACTCTGAAGTTGGGCTTTGATTCCCTGGTCCAAGATGTAGTTGTGTTGGAAATTCCTGTAGGGAACAGCGCAAAGCTTTTTCTAGGTTTTTCTCATCACGAATATCCATCTCGATGAAGATGTGCTCAGTGAGGTGACTCGTGCGAGTCAATCTGCCGGGGCATTCGTTTCGACATTTGATGTTAAATATTGGAGAGTGAAATTCCAAGGCCTCTTGGAGTGCCGAAAGACTTTTTTTGAATAGAGTCCTATGGTTCGGTGCTATAGTGTAGTGCGAAATGTTGTTTGTTCCGCAGCAAGAACAGGTGTGAATATCAATTTTACTAGGACTGGAAGCCATCGTATTCCTGACGGTGTCACTCACGTTGCTCTCAGCATCAACTTTATAAGCAATGGCCTTGTCTCCTATTTTTGCTTGAACCGTTGGGATGTGAAAAGCGCTCAGAATCCGTGCTCTTTCGGTTAAAATATTTTTTGACACGCCATTTTTCATGAAGTTTAAAATAAATTTCAACGTCTCATTTGAAGAATTCTCCAAGAATATGCGATATTCCTTATTGTCAGTCCCGGCGGTCGCTAAAATCTGTACTATTGAATCGAATGCACAGGTGTTCCGGATGAAGTGAAAATGTCCTTCCAGATTGATCGCAGGAGAACATGAGCCATTAGGTAGCAAAGTCACTTTTTTGCGATAGCAATTCTCTTTACTTGCGACGAAATTGTTGTCTTGTGATATATCCGGGTACGGTTTGTAGTATTTACCAGCGGAAGCAACCGGTCGATTCTTTATCTGTTGCGTTCTTTTCGTTATTGGTGATGAGACCGACTGACTCTGTTCCAATTTGGATTTGAAGATGCTGTAGCTCAACGCCCCAAAATCCGCTGATTCAATAAGATCCAAATTTTCGTCACGGCTGGCTTCCTCGAGATGCGCATGATCGCTGTCTTCATTCGTGAACGGATGAAAGTTGTCCTCATCAGTGCAAAGATTTTTTACTTCATGCACTGTTTTAATTTCATAGGTCACTGAAGGACTAACTTCATTAATCGGCGTTAATACATCGACAAAATCAGAGTCGGCTGTTGCACATGCATTCGAGCTCTCCTGCGGATGATAATTAATATGTTGCTGCGCATCTGCCTTGCCGCCCCAGTTTTCTACTTCAACGAGGTCCGAATCAATCTCGTTAGCATTATCTGAAACCTCTTCTGTATTTTTTTGTTCACTCTCCTTTACCTGCGCCAGTTCGAATTTATTGTTATGTAGCCGCTGGTTGTTGTGGTGAATTATGTGTCCGGAAACTATACAGCTGGTTTGCTCGGAGTCCTTGATGTGCTCTCTTATAAACTTATTGACTGAAATAGGGAGTTTGTAGTCCTTGAGAGTGCGATTTTTGAGGTCGTTAAAATACCCTTCGATGTAACTGGAGGTAGCACGCTGAGTGTTTGGAGCCATGCCGACTGACGACCAGAGCACAAATTCCTTGGCTACCCCGGTGAATTGATCAATGAAGTCCGGGAGATAAAAAGGATTGAGATTTTTACCGATTTTACGTACTCTTTTTACGTTCATAATGAGATCATCGATCCATTGCCCGATACATGTAGGTGACGAGCTCGAAATGTTGTCCTTTGGCTCAGTGTCATCGCCGACGTCGACTTCCGAAAACTGTTGACAAAATGGTGCATTTCGTGTTTTTGTGTCTTCGTAATGTAAGAAACTTTCGATTACGTTTCCCGAGGAAATGCAGTGTTCTAGTTCCTTTCTTGCATTTGTGGGCGTGTACGCTTCTTTTGTGTCTACAACAGAATCCTCGTGTGTATGAAGAGCAACAGCGCAGGTGAGCACAAAAATTCGCTGAAATTGTACGAGCGTCTTTGACTCCACCATCAAAGTCACGCAGCGCAGGAAAAACTCCTTGATTGCATTTTGTCGCGTATTTTTGAAACATTGCCACCGACAAACCATATGTGTAAAATGTGCAACGTCGATGCGAATAAATGTCGTCGGCTCGGTTGCGATTTCCTGACGAGGATCCATTAACGCTCTGAATCGTTCACTGATGTATTCTTTAATCGGCCTTTTGTTAAACGCCATGCTTAAGCCCATTAGAAGGGCGCGGGAATAGTCGCATACTGCTTCTTTGGGCATTTGAGCTCCGTTTTGAACCCATCTCAACAGCCACATCATGATGGTTACAGAATCGTGACGTTCAGATAACATTTGATAAACACAGGCCGTTGTCCCACTGAAGTTTATTACGATGGCATATAGAAAAATATGGCCTGACTTGGTATCATTTTTTCTTTGTAATTTTGTCACGAGACTTCCAGTTGCGTCAATGCATATCGTTGCCCGATTTTTCATTAAACGTCTGTATTCTTGGTATACTCGATACTGTGCGCCGGATCCGTATAGAACGCGAAAAGGGAAACCTCCTACTTCCTGAATTACTCCGCGGTATTGCGGGTCTGAAGACATTTCCTCTATTGCTCGAACTATATCGCGTCCATCATTCTTTTTTATGCCGAGATTTTCGTCAATATTTCTTTTCTTTGCCTGACGGAGCACGTCGAGGCTCGGTACTACGGGCGGCTCGATATCACCTGCTAGCATTAACTCTTGCGCCCGCCGCTTTCGGTATTTCGCACCTCCATCAGTTTTCAACTCAGTGTAGGCGTTTTTTCTTTTTTCTCCATTGAACGGCCGTTTGACAATTTCGTGGTTTTCGTGACGCGTATCTCGCGTTCTGATAGCAAACGTCACGCCTTTTTCGTTGTCTTTCTTTTCACCTGTGCCGTCAATTACATTCTTGCAGATGTTGCTTTTACAAACTCCGTGAAATTTAATGAAATAGGCCTTTTCTTCCGAAGAGTACCGGATTCGTCCCCATTTGAAGACGAATGCACAAGGCATTCGAAATTGCAACCAGAAGGCATCTGCTACGACATTGGCCCAAACTCCCGGCTTCATTTTTATATTTTCTCCTGTATCCGCTGGTTTAATGTTATTCCACTCCTCCTCCGTCAGAAGCATCGTTTTTATTGACTCGTCGTTGAAGTCAGCTAGATTCAGTCTGCTATTCTCTGAATTGTCATCGTTCGTTTCAGATGCACTCAACCTCGATTCAGTATGAACGTTGTTGTTCATATCCGGTGGTGACAACATTATGCCCATTTCTTTCCGCGCTTGAGACAAAAGGTTCCTTCTGTTGTATATCACATTTGTGTGGAAACAATTTGGAGTCCAATGAAACCCCAGGTCCTTTAACGCTTTTGACATCTGCTGCCACACGGCGTCCGACCACGGAGGTAGATCGTTTGTACGAAAGCGGTCGATGAACTGCTTCATGACGGCAATGGCAGTTTCCAAAGGCACTGCACAAGCCGGCGGCATGGTAAACCGCTAGTTCTGTGGAAATGTTTATTATTTTAAAAAGAATATTTATCATCGCTGCATTAAGGTTTCTGCACAATCAATGTTATAAGCACCAGTTAACAAATATTAGAGATGATACGTGAAAATTCAAAAAACAGCTGTATTTTAACCATTTTTCTTGTCGCATGATCTATTGTTCGTGTGGTAAATATTTGATTGTGTCCAGGTTCCTACTGCACAGCATTTAAACGTATTATGTAGAAGATACACGGAAAAAATACATAGCAAAATAAATATCCATTAAATGAAGAAGTGTATACAGAAATAATCGTGTATAACCAAAGCCAATAAGCACTAATGTAATAGTACACTGTTACACTACATCCACGTTTTTTTTTATTTTTTCGAATTTGAACGTATATGATTGACGGCAATCTTTGTGGAATTTCACGATGGGTGTTCTTATATTTACGGTATGTTGGATGTGGGGTTTTCGACCCACAGCATTGAAGAATCAGAGTTTTAAAGTTTAATATTTTTTTCTATATATCAATAATTTTCAATATATCAATACTCTCCTTTGACGGTGTGATTTTATACATACTTTGGTTTGTCGCACAGAAGTAATGACACAGTATACACTCCGAGAAATGACGGGATAGTGCACTCTTTTAATATGATGGAGAAAGGCTCTTTTTTTGCAAAATATCCGTTACTAAATGAAGAGTGTTAAATTCACAAAGAAACTACCTCTCTGACACGTACGGCGGCTCGTAGCCGCTGCACACCGTATTGGATTGGCCATGAGTGCCATCCAATGAGAGCAAACGTATTTCGAGAAAATTGTAAGGAATTGCAGTTTTTCCGAAGTGACGCTTGTTGCGGCAAAAAAGAAGAGAACAGGTCTGTTCGACTTTAAATAGAATAAAACTTATTTCTTATCTTTTTCTTTCTAAATATTAGTTGTTCCAGAAAAAATTCGAAGAAAATGTATCTACTATCCCTTGTGCGATCATTGTGCCTCAGTTGATAAGTCAAGACCCCTTAAGTTCATGGCTTATCACCCATCGCCAGAAATGTGCAGAGGCCATAATATTCTTTATTCCAGTAAGTGTTGAAATTAAATCGACCTCCAAGGACATGTGACACATATCCATTCAGTGGAAACCCTATATCTAAGTGTTCTTTTAGACGAACCATACATTTCAGGCAAATGAAGAGAGAGCCGTTATGCGCTTTTCAACAGAGCGGAAGGTGCTTCTTCTCTTTTTTTTTCGAATTTCAACCCTATCGGAGAATATGAGGAATTTGCAAAGCAGCTATCTCTCCTGCACTCAGGGCCGAACCGGACATGTGACATGCCCTCAATACATTGGATGAAAAGAGACCAAATGATGCTTTCTGCCGCAATCTATATGCAACCGAAAGCGCCCAAAAATGAATAAAGTGACCCGCGCACACAAACGCTTTTCATAACCGATCCATCATCATAGCCGAAATGTTTGGACCACCTATGGCTCGGTGTACGTACACTTCGCAACGCTATTGGTCGAACCATTGTGGCTGCGGATGCGTATGGAAGACGCCGTAAACAGTTGAAAAAGGAAATAAGATAAACATTCAATATGTTTATCCAAAAGTTCGTATTATCAAACAAAAATGAATTTCAAATGAAACTTATTTAAAAAAAAGGAGAAACAAAAGTTTTCATGTGCTGTTAAAGACATTTTCGGTAATAAAAACAAACATAACCCTTTTTCAGCGTTTTGTTGCGATTGTAGTGTCAATTTTTAAGCTAAGAGTTACTAAGTGATTTTTTTCTACATTACTTTTGTGTTTTATGAACAAGATTTGGGCGGCTATTAGGTTGTCATTAAAGTGTAAAGAAGATCTTTGCACTTTGATGTATTTGATGTCAAGTTATCGCCAGAATGGAAGCAAACGTGCCGAATCGTAGATTGTCGCCAAAATACAGGAAAAAAAATATGCTACATTCGCTTTGCTACTTGTTGCCAATTAAGCATCAAATTGTCTCTTGCAACTTTGATCGCATTTTGATGTCGATTGCGCATAACAAAGCCTATACATATTTTGCCTCCACATTGGCGACAATCTGCTGACAGGGAGAGCTAGTTGATATCCTTTAAGACCTTAACCTTGCTACCAAAGGTTCAACATTTAAAATTCATATATGATCATATGAATATGTAATAAAAACATTGAAAATGCCCGACGGAACCAGCACATCGGGAAGTTGCGGGTTCGAATCCCAGTCTCGTAATCTTGGAGAAAAATAAATAAGAGTATGTTACATACAAAACGCGACCAGTTCCAAAACTGGGAAGCTAACCTTGGACGGCTGTCTTGGTATAGGTTTTCAGCAGTACCCCTTTACCCATGGCAGAAATGTCATGGTGAATGCGATACAGAGAGGGAAGTTGACTGCCGCTGTGAGGTGAGGATGAGTAGTAGAATATGGTGGGGAATGTAATAAGCAGAAGGACCTCATACAATGGAATCTACAATAATAACAAAAATATTTTTCTCTATCTTTAGACGCTATAGATGGAAGGTACTTCTTTTCTTTTTATTACAATATTCTTCGTTTTGGCAAACACTTGGAATCATACTAGAAATTCGTAAAAAAAGCTATCGTTCTTGCACATGTTGTCACATGTAAATACTTTAACTACATCACATTGAAGTGTACGTTAAAATATTAATAACCATAGCTTGAGAAACAGCTGTGACTGATAGAGGAGAAAATACTACATTCACTTGGGGCCATGAAAGGCCTGGTAACAATCCCTTCCAAATACTCTTTGGCCTGAATCCAGACCTCAGAATTTATTCAATATGAAAAAATAACCCCTAAGGCAAACAGTGATTCTGTACGAATACCCTCTTCCATTTTACTCAGCTGATAGTGTACTGTCAAGGGACATCTTCGGAAATCATCGGCAGTATCACCCTCAGTGCCTCGAAGATTCATTTTTCATATTGAATAAATTCTGAAGAGAACACAAAATGAAAATAAAACGGGTTCAGAGACTACCTTCAAATAAAGGTACCAGTATAATCATACCAGTTCATCCATTGTTGCAATTGAATTGAATAATTAATAATTATATGCTACTCACCTTTGTGCCTGACAGGTTTCCGGAATATTCGATCTATCTCCATTGTTGTGACAGAATGAAGGAATATCCAAATAAACGTTGCCATTGTCAATGCCCAAAATTAGCCGGATATCTCTCAACAACCAGTTCGAATTGCTACCGTTTTCCACTACCGATGAAGGATCTAAAAAAGAACTTTTATAAGTCTAGTGAAAAATCATTGAATTATAACTCAACACAAAAAATTTGCTTGAGACGAGGTACCAAAGGTATACTGACAAGATTGTTTTTTTCACCAAAGAAATCACCTCATATCACGTCTAGATATTAGTTAAGCACAATTTTTAAAAATTATTCTCCTTTGTAAAAAATTCACCATCTTAGAACACGCTTTTTCGAAAATTACAGCTGTCTCGTGCATTAATGTATATCTAATATTTTTTTTAAATATTCAGTTACATCATATTTCTAGATAATGTTAACTACCTAGGTAATTATGGGAATACTACATGAGTAGTATATAAGTAATACTACCAATAGCTATAATACTAGTTTCATGCAGGCTGCGGCTGTGAGGTGAGGATGAGTAGTAGAATATGGTAGGGAATGTAATAAGGAGAAGGACCTCACACAATGGAATCTACAATAATAACAAAAATATTTCTCTTTATCTTTAGATGCTATAGGTGGACGGTACTCCTTTTCTTTTAACGACAATATTCTTCGTTTTGGAGAACACTTGGAATCACACTTGAAATTCGTAAAAAAGCTATCGTTCTTGCACATGTGACAGCTCAGTTGATTCGCACCATCGTCTTTATAGTAAAGACTTTAACTACATCACATTGAAGTGTATGTTAAAATATTAATAACCGTAGCTTGAGAAACAGCTGTGACTGATAGAGGAAAAAATGTTACATTCACTTGTGGCCATGAAGGGCCTGATAACAATGATTCTATATCTTCCAAATACTCTTTGGTCTTAATCCAGACCTCAGAATTTATTCAATGTGAAAAAATAACCCCCAAGGCAAACAGAGTGATTCTGTACGAATGCCCTCGTCCATTTTACTCAGCTGATTGTATACTGTCAAGGAACACCTTTGGAAATCATCGACAGGATCACCCTCAGTGTCTCGAAGATGCATTTTTCATATTGAATAAATTCTGAAGAGCATACAAAGTGGAAATGAAACGGATTCAGGGACTACCTTCAAATAAAGGTAGTATAATTATACCAGTTCGTCCATTGTTGCAATTGAATTAAATAATTAATAATTTCATGCTGCTCACCTTTGTGCCTGACAGGTTTCCGGAATACTCTATCTATCTCCATTGTTGTGACGGAATGAAGGAATATCCAAATAAACGTTGCCATTGTCAATGCCCAAAATTAGCCGGACATCTATCAACAACTAGTTCAAATTGCTACCGTGTTCCACTGTAGATGAAGGATCTAAAAACGAACTTTTATAAGTCTAGTGAAAAATCATGGAATTATAACTCAACACAAAAAATTTGCTTGAGACGAGGTACCAAAGGTATACTAACAAGATTGTTTTTTTTTCACAAAAGGGATCACCTCATATGACGTCTAGATATTAGTCAAGCACGGTTTAAAAAAATTATTCTCCGTCGTAAAAAGTTCACTATCTTTAAACACGCTTTTTCGAAAATTACAACTGTCTCGTGCATTAATATATATCTAATATTTTTTTAAAATATTCAGTCACATATTTCTAGATAATTTTAACTATCTAGGTAATTATCGGAATACTACATGAGTAGTATATAAGTAATATTACCAATGGCTATAATACTAGTTTCATGCAGTAAGACAGAAAGGCTTTCATAAGCCGCTAAAAGTTGAGCAACTTATGAAAATTCTTTAATCGTGCTAAGTAAATACGAAAAAAATAAGTCCACGTTTAAAATTCGCCTATTTGAAAAAATTATTTGGTGAATAACTATTTTATTCAAGAGCACCGTTTTATATCTCTTTCTAACGTGAAGTAGTAATTTTTATATTGAAAATACACAAATGACTATGGTGCTCTAACGTCATACTACTAAGATGGCCGCGATGCGCCACGTTAATTTTCGGAGCACATTGCTTAGAAAAGGTAAGCTTTCGGAGCACCTTGTCCCGGAAATAAAAATAATGAATTCACTGAACAGTTCATTCGCTCAGGAACAGCCGGAGTGAATGAGACTAAAATAATGAAGTTGTTTAAAGTTGAAGTTGTTTAAACACTATTATTACCTGTTCCAGCTCCGATTCTCGTGGATTAAATACGGATTTCACGATCTCGTTCACCCTTTCGTGGCCATTGAAAAATTTACTCCAGTTTTGCTATGGAGTGTTACCACGTGACCAGGTTGCCATCAGCTGGCGTTGCTCGATTGCTCGATATCATTGCGGAGGGGATCTTTGAAGTAGCTACATATACACAGAATGATCCCTCTCGCTGCAGCCACGGCGTGAACGGATCCGCCCACTGTTATTATGGCCTCTGCACACTGCGCGCGATTTGCGATGAGTGATGAGCGATATCCAGTGGGAGCTCAGGTATTCCAGAAACCCCCTGGGAAAGTGAAGCTCCCATTGGATATCGCCCATCGCTCGTCGCAAATCGTGCGCAGTGTGCAGAGGCCATTATTGGAAGGTGATATTTCATGGGCAGGAAAATAAAGCACCGTTTTCATAGATTACTACATGTTACTAGCATTAGCATGTTTATTTGCCAAACCGATTCTAGTGAAAAGTTCAGACGGTGCTCCTCGTTAGTTCACCAAAGTTACCCCCCCCCCCCCCCAAAATTGACTAATCGAAATTTTATTTTACGAATCGTTTGGTGGTCGTTTGGTAGCGCATTGTAATCGTTTGGTAGTTTTCCGTGTTTTTTTAAATCGAGATTTAAAAATCGGTCAACAATTTGCCACCCTCCCCCCTCACTTTGGCCAATCAAGGTTTTTTCCACGAATCGTTTGGTAGTCGGTTGGTAGCGTATCGAAATCGTTCAGTAGTTTTCCGCTAACCAAAATTGGCCGAAAAAACTCGGTTTTTCGGCAACCAATCACGACCCTCCATTCAGGACCCACAAGTATTATGCGTTGGCATAATTTAGTAATCGACTACTAAACGCCCCAGATACAATACCAAACTCTCATATGCTTTTTTATCGATCAAGTCTCGTTAGAACTGGATTATTAGCTAAAAATAATTAGGGAGCTTGCGTAGATAGGTTCTTTGTCCGCCGTGACTTGTGGCGACCAATCAGAGCTCACCGTTCAGTTGATCACGGTGAGCCGTGATTGGTCGTCAGAAGCCACAGTGAAAAAAGGAATTACTAACAAAAATTCACCCATTATTTTGTGGTTAATTTTATTGTGACAAGACCTAATCGATAGAAAAATAAATAATATCGTTTGATATTCTATTCAGGACGTTTGGTAGTCGATCGCCAAATAACGTCAAGGCAAAATACATCTGCGTCCTCAGGGAACGGTTCTGATTGGTTGCCAGAGGCGGCAGGGGCAGAGCGATTCATTAACGTAAATTAACTCGTTATTTTTTGTCCGATTTCGTTCTAATGTGTCTGAATCGATAAAGAAACATCCGTTAGCGTTTGGTATTCTATTCAAAACGTTTGGTAGTTGATCAGTCAATAACGCCAACGCAAAATACAGCGAATCGGGAATGGAGAGCTGGGATTGGTCGCCAGAAGCCGCACTGGCAAAATGATTTATTAGCGTAGATTCACTCGTTATTTCTTGTTTGATTATGTTCTAAGGGGCCGCGATCGATGGAAAAACATCCGGTAGCATTTGGTATTCTATTCGGGACGTTTGGTAGTCGATCAATCAAATACGAAAACACAAAATACGTGCGTATCAGGAATAGGGAGTGATTGGTCGCCAGAAACCGCAAGGGCCGAACGAATTGACATTTTCACAGTTAGACTCCAAAGTCGAAAGCATTGTAACAATTTATCTTTATTTACATTTGTTGCTATGGTGTCAAAATATATGTGAATACATTTATTTTGTATCACCTGTCTTCGGAGATTAACAGCTTTATTATGTCATTAGCCGCATCAATAGAAACGTATTAAAAGCTTTTAGAATCGCACATTGTTAGCATAAAAGTTTGGAACCCTACCATTTATGTCGTTCTTCTTGAGAAGGGAGGGATGAAAGCAATCGACAAATTGAATATATATATATATCGATTTATTTACAAAATCGTCAAACGGCTCGACGAGGGTGAAGATAAAAAAGACAAAAACATAACTGTTTGGGGGCTGATATATTTGTAGATTTCGCTGACCCGTCGAATAAAAGAAGAAAGGAAAGGTCGATGGAAACAATAGGCGAATCAGATATCGATTTATTTACAAAACCATCGAACGATTCGCTGAGGGCACGGCTGAGGGTGAAGATTTTAAAAAAGGACAAGACCATAACCATTCTTCTAGTTGGGCCTTTTCATATTAGTAACGCCATGGGGCCGTCCATATATTACGTCATCGATTTTTGCTGATTTTCGACCCCCCCCCCCCCTACAATCATCCTATCGTCATTTCCTAATGACCCCCCCCCCCTCTCTCGCAAAACTGACGTCATTACCAGTTTGGCAAAATTAAAACATTTGCGGATTTGAGAAAAATTGGGTAACATTAAAACATTTTGTTATAGAATCATCTTTTATTATTTTATACTTTGGCAATGTTTATTAATATAATAATATTATTCTTCCCTATTCTTTAGTTTTCTTTGGATAGCTCCCACATTTTGTTATAGAATCATCTTTTATTATTTTGTACTTTGGCAATTTTCATTAATATAATAATATTATTCTTCTCTATTCTTTAGTTTTCTTTGGATAGCTCCCACGGAGTTTTCACCCATTCTTACAAATCCTGGATCACGGGTAATATCTCCGTATCCTCCCCATATTCATTTTGGCTCGATCGAACTATTTTCATAGGTACGCTGTTATTTGAAGTTCTCGAATATAATGTAGGCAAACCTTATGTAATAAATAAATAAATAATGAGTTCAATAATTAATACCATTAGGTACTTGCAAAATATTTTTCATCACTCATGCGGGGAAACCACTCTAGTTGTACAATATACTATTGTACATTTTGAAGTAAGGTAAATGTCCCAATTATTGAACACTATCTTGTATTCTAATTATTTCTCATTCACCTGCATGCATTTACTTTTTTATAAAATTTCATTACATATATGGAACTTTTAGCTATCGAAATGTTACCTTACTTGTGCAAAAAAAGCTTTAATTAATAGAGAAAAAAATTATTTAATCAGCAACGGTGACTCGTTTTGACGTCTCGTGGTAACTGCTTATCGTTTTTGCCAAGACGCGCCGCTTCATGCGTAAGGGCATAAAAAATTCAAAAACTGTCGCATCTCAAAAAGTAAAGGCGTTTCAGGTTCCTCAGAAAATTTGTTACAAATTACAATTTTTATGAAAAAACTTTATTTAATTATTTGTTAAAAAATACGGTGTTCGATCATTGGGACATAGAAAATGCAGTGTGTCCCAATTATTGAACACTCGAATTCTCCAAGTTGGCGTCATTAAACCCATCAAAACATCGAGACAGTTAACGTGTGACAGATCGTGTGAATCGGATTTATTCAAACAAAAACTGTAAGTTCCTGAATAAACTTTCCTCTATTCTTTTAATAATAACTCTAAGATCGTCAAATATATTTTTCATTTGTATTTTCGTGCAATAAACATAAAAAGGAAAGTAAAAAGAGAATATAACCTAAATGTAATCTAAAAATACGAATTTACTGTTCAATATTTTTTGCTCTCCGATATTTCAGGGAGCCAAGCTGCGACAAAATCAAACAAAAACAGAATATGAAAACGAGGAAGTTGAAAATAAAAATAAAATAAAGTTCGAGTTGAAAAGCAAAAACAAACCAAATGCGAATGAACCAAAAACCTTTCAAAAGAGACTAAATATATATTTTTGTATTTTTTACATGATTAACAAAAGATTATTTAAGTGTTTCATTTTGCTTTTATTTCTCAATATTGTACCCAAAATAATATTTTTAGAACGGAAAAAGAATTCTCGAGAGTGTTCAATAATTGGGACATTTGCATTCTTCACATTGTTATTGTTTTTTTTTTTCATTTAAAATCATTTAAAAATAATTGAAAGGGTGATTTTTCGAATGTAAAAATATCAAAGTATCATTTGAACCTGAAAGCGATGGTTTTTTCTTGATTTTATATTTTTTTCTCATCGAATTCAATCCCCCAGATCCTTAGCTGTTCAATAATTGGGACATTTACCTTAACTGGTATCACAAGAATGACGTCAATTTCGAAACGCCCCCCTCCCCTCATCCATCATTTACCGTCATCCGCAGACGAACCCCCCCCCCCCCGCTATTTTAAAATGACGTAATTTATGGACGGCCCCCATCCACTCAGCAATTAGAATCGTGCTTGTTCGGTCATTCGGAGCTGTCGCGCTGGTTTGGGTCTTCGAGGCTGTTTTCAGCTCTTATCACCGTGTGTAGAAATTCGAAACAACGCTGCAAGGTTTACGGTACATTTGCGGCCTACCTAATTGATAATTCGTCGAGTCTTTGCTTGAACATCGAGAGTACACTGCATTGAGCCCGACTTGCATTGGCCGTCGTCTCTAAAAACCACCCGGCGTTTCTCAGCATGATATTGAATATCTCGGTTCCTTCGATGCTCACGTTCAGCATTGTTTCTAGAAAGGATAGCGAATATACAAAAGTGAATTCTCGGGTTTGAAGATCCTCGTACTTTCCCTGCACGATATCACTTTTGTGGAAAAATCGAAGTTTGAGTAATACTGGAAGAGTAGTTGGAGAAGACTCTAGAGACTTACTATATTTTTATTCTCCTCTCGATCGGCAACCTCATCACATCCCGAAGAAACCTCCAGTCCACGTAGTGATCTGTCAATCGAATGTCAGCTGTACGTTTATTTTCCATCGTTTACCCTTCCATCTACCGTTGAAGTTATGTATCATCGGGATCTCTTACATATTGGTCATTAAAAAGTCGCACTCGAATCCCATCAGTGACTGGTCATAATTGATTTTCGAAACTCGAGCCTTCAATTTCGATAACGACTTGGTGTGAAAGTTCAAGTCACTCGATAATTTTCCCTGCAGTGGTTGTCACGAATTATTTTGTCGTTTTTGAGGGTAAGGATTAGATCGAGATGGCAGTCGCGTCTACCAAAACTGTTAACCGATGATCCAAACAGCAAAATCGAGACGTGAGAAACGATACCTATGAAACTTCGCTCCAGCTGATGTGCCGTCAAGAAGCGTAAATCTATACCAATCTCGTACAACCTCCATGCGTCACGAAGCGACTTCATTTGCTGCGATACCTGTGTCCATTTGGCAAGAAAGGAAAACAAGAGTCAAGGGTAAAAGCCAGGATGGAAATAACAAACCCAAACAATAGAGAAGAACTGAAACCGTTTTGGTCGCAACGAACCTGTCAGTGATGTCCTTCATGTTCAGAATCGTAGAGCCATTGGTCGTCACTACTGCTAAATCCATTGCCGCTTTGTTTTCTATAGTGGATTTCCGGGCTGTTTTAAAATTTCAAAACCAGAGCATCGGCATTGGCACTTGTATAAACTTGTCTGTACTGACACGAGTCGCTGCTGTAAGGGCAGCTCCGACGAAGCATTTAAGTCTATCGAGAAAAAGTGCTGCACACCTGTTTGACGTCAGGACCCTTTTGTCCCGAGAGTTAAGTAAAGCACACTTTGAGCCATAAATTCCCGTCGCCTCTCGATCAAACGATCAAATAGACATTTTTCAAAATATAGCAGTCTATAAATCTTGTTTTTTTTCCTACAATGGTTTCAACGAAATGAATATACAAATGTTAAAACAAGCGATGAAATATAGAAAAAATTACGATATCGCCTTTGATGGAATAACGATGCATATTATCGAGGGTTCGAAATTGTTTGCAGTAAGCTTAAAATTCCTTGGATGAATTTGGCGATTGTACCTGCACGACAATGAAGCACGCATTTCTTGTTGCAGTTCTTGGGCAATTCTTGTTGTGCGGTATAACGTGACATTTTTGTGTACAACAAATCTAAAACTCGTTCGTTAATTTAAGAAATTCGTAACACATGTTGATGTTATCGAGAATCGGCTAGTTCGATTAAAATGTTATAAAGGTTATACGAGCTATAAACAAATCAATTTTATAATAAACTCCGACCGAACCGAACGAAATTACGCGTATCCGAAACAGAACTCTGTGATTGGTCGCAGCAATATACGACGGGGGCCAACTTACTGCCCGATTTTTGATTATCGGTTTTTCGAAAAACTGTGAACTACCAAACGATTTGAATGGACTACCAAACGCTACCAAACGACCACCAAATGATTCGTAAAAAAAAAGTTTGATTAGTCAAAGTGGGGAGGGGGGGGCTGACTTTGATGAGGTCTCCTCGTTGCTGTCTATGAAATGTCGCCGTAAATGTCTATGTAGACTCACTTATTTTTGTTTTTGTATCGAGTTTTTCTTTTATTTGTCGTATTTTTTCCTGTAAGAAGTATGCAATATAAGGATTACGTGCCAGAGGACCCTGCTTGGTCCTAGCGCACTAATAAATCTATCTATCTATCTTCAAGATTCAAGAACTAAGACGAAATTCTTAAACCGTGGGTATAATAGACCTTAAGGTGATGTATCTAAGGTTCGGTCGACCATAACCTTACAAGACAGATTTCTCACAGACGGATTACATTTCAAGCAAACGAGGAGAAACACTTTGTTCTTACATTTACAGACCTAAAAGTATTTATTTTGCTTCTTTCAGGTGGGTTAACGAGCACACTTGGAATTTGCGACACAGCTATCTTCCTCGCAGTCATCGTCGACTCTGTCGGTATGCGCCCTTTTCTCAGGGATATGTCCTTAATACGTCAATGGGACTCGAATTTCATCGAGAGGAGTAAATCATTGTAAAATTATGCATTAATTCGAATTTTATTTTGTAATGTAATATTAGTGAATAATCTTGGAAAATTGGGTAGGGAAGGTCCACATTGCTTCTCTGTTAATTTATTGGCTTTCTAATTTGATATTCTGATTCCATTTTCATTGGAATCTTCGGTAAAAATACACAAAAACAACATTCCTCGAAACAAATGTTCGTCTATGAGAGGCAATAATGTATGAAAACAGTTATGTACAATTTTCAGAATAGAATCGTAAATAAATAAATAAGCTGTAACTGAACCATTTCCGAAAATGTGTCAACTTCGTCATTCACCCTGTAATTTTTCGCTCATGCCAAATCAAAAGCTAATGGCCTCTGCATACTGCGCGCGATGGACGCTTCACTTCATATCCCATGAGAGCTTCACTTTCCCAGGGGGTTTCTGGAATGCCTGAGCACTCATTCGCTCATCGCTCATCGCAAATCGTGCGCAGTGTGCAGAGGCCATAATGGTACCGGCATACTGCATGAGATTTGGGATGAGCGATACCCAATGGGAGCTTCACTCTCCTAGGGGTTTTCTTTAATACCATAGCTCTGATTGGATATCGCTCATCGATCGTCGCAAATCGCGCGCAGTGTGCGGACGCTCTTATGGCCTCTGCATACACGCATGATTTGCGCCGAACAATGGGCGATATCCTATGGGAGCTTCACTTTCCCAGGTGGTTTCTGGAATACCTGAGCTCCCATTGGACATCGCTCATCGCTCATCGCAAATCGCGCACAGTGTGCAGAGACCATTAGTCGGATAAAGAACTTTCCCACAAGAATTTCGATAAAAATTTCGATAAAAAAAATTTCGATCAGAATTTCGATAAAAATGTCGACAAGAAATTCGATAAAAAATTCGAAGATTCCGAATTTCAATAAAAATCACAACAATTCAGCAAACTATTTCACGTTGAGCCGCTGATCCGAAAAGTGTTTTAATTTATATTTCATTAAGCACAATTAAAAAAAGGATAGAAAAATCAAAATAGTTGAATCCTTTGTTTTTGGTTGTTTATTTACGGGTAAATAGGCCCCTAACGTTCTATTTGGAATCTTCGTCAACGACAAACACCGTGTTAATTACACGTACAGCAAACTACAAACGATTAAAATTAGAAAAAACGCAGTTCAGTTGTTCAGTTCACCGCTGGTAATTTTTGTCTGCTCTTCATTATTTTTCAATAACTTAATAAAAACAATTGCAAACTTTCTCACGTTGAGCCGCTGATCCGAAAAGTGTATTAAAAGTGTCTAATTAAAACATTCGGTAACAATTTGACGTCAATTAAGCTCTTCGTCATATAAAGAACGCAAAAATAGCAGTTTTCTGTGTTGGCCTGTGTGTTTGGGTTATATGATCATGCGAAAAGAGATTTGGCAAAAATGTTTTACTTTCCATTTTGAAACCGATCATCTTACAAACGTTTTGATTATTGTCAAAATCAGCCACAAACACTTAAATTTGAAAATGTCAAAGCCGTGTCGCTTACTTACCAGTCACAATTGTCTTATTTTTCCACCAAAAGTGAGCTCAGAAACGTTTTGATTGATTTTACAATTCCACAAACGACTCACAAACGATTTTTTTTAAATCTAAAAGTCAAGTCGACTCGCTAACTTTGCGGTAATCTTTCACCATCATTTCTCAACTAATGATTTACCTCACAAAATGTTCTAATTAAAGTATTCGTCAACCATTTAACATCGATTAACTTCTTCGTGATATAGAAATATAATAAAAATGAATATTTCGGTGCTGACGTGTTTGGGTAATATAACCGTTCGTCGAGAATTTTTCCACATACATTTTTACGTCTTACTTTGTAAACGCTAAACGTACGACCCTGAGAATTGTTCGCGCAACCAACTACAAACGACCAAAAAAGTATACAAACAAGTGCAAAAGTGACAGTCGAATCGGTAACTTTCCCGTTCTTTACATGTCTCTTTTTCACCGCCGAGACTGATCTCACAAACGTTTTAATCATTCTCACAATCAACCACAAACAACCCACAAACGATTTAAAAAAAAAAATTGTTAAAGTCAAAGTCGAGTCGCCAACTTACCGGTCATTTTTAACTCTCATTTTTCAACTAAAGGCTGATCTCACAAACGTTTTAATTGTTCTCACAATCAACCACAAATGACTCACAAACGATGTAAAAAAAAAAATTCGAAAAGTCAAAGTCAAGTCGCTAACTTACCGGTAATTTTTGACTCTCATTTTCTAACTAACGACTCATCTCACAAACGTTTTAATTGTTACCACAATCAACCACAAACGACTCACAAACGATTGACGCCAAAAAAAATACAGGAATCCAAAGTCGAATCGCCAAGTTCACATAGCTGCGCGAGTCCGTGATCACCGTTCAAGTCGGTATCGCAGTCAGCGTGAACACGAATGGGTAGCTCGGTGGGGGAAAAGTCTCTGCCCCTCGCAAATCGCGCTCGCTCGACAGGCGAACGGAGCGAGGTTTTCCGTCGGATCGAGCTCGACATATATGTGTAGCCGTACTGCGGATTGGAATATGCATTAAATGAATTTCAAAGTGAAAAACATGTATCGAGATCATTGTTTTCTCTCGGTTGCCCGTTTATGCCGAAAATGCGGGTTAAAAAATTAACAACGAACCGCGTTGAAAAATAAAACGCCGAAATGACCGTGGAAGGTTCAAAAATAAATCTTGAGCCTTTGCCGCGATTGTTTCGGCATTTTTTTCAACAGTAAACATTACGGATGAGGGTGTATCATAAATGTTTCTTTATCTGCGATGAGCGTTGTGGCTGAATTGGCAGCGTAGCGAATTAACGATGCTTACGGTCCGAGTTCAATCCCCGGTGATTCAACTTTTATTTTTTCATTTTATATTCAGAAAATTTCGAACTTACTCTCACTTTAGCTATTCTCGCCTGTTCAGGCATTATTTATGATATTTAATTCGCATATGCTTAATAAAAAAAAACAAGCCATTGCTACCGGGGATCGAACCCGCGTCCAGTGCAGCCGGATCGCACGTAAAAGTTACCCCCTCTTTAGTCTCTTACGCGCCCATCACCTAATCGCGGTAGCGCGTGACTGTGAGCGAGCGACGCTCGGATATCTTCGGAAAGAGCCGAGCACGGTTTAAGGTTCCCGACCGCGCTTTTGGCAGCTACACCAATCCATGGACGCTGAGCACGTTCATGTGCGGCCAAGCCGAAACGAAGGCTTCGAGGGAAAAAGCAATCTCATTGTCAGCACGACTCGCGCGTGACGCGACGTCACCCGACGGCACGCGCGACGCTCTTAGATGATTTCAATGCTTGTTTAGTTCTTTTTCCTATTGAATGAAAGGCTGCGGAGATATTCGGAGAAAAGTTATAGATAAAAAAAGAGAATTTCATAAAAAAAACTTATTACATTTTTTTATCCCTCATAATTCTGAGAAATAATGAATTTCCGAAATTTTTGCAAACATTATTTTCCTTAAGGGGTAACACCACTGTAACGGCCTGCCACAAAGGGTTTTAGACAAATAATACTTGGGGTAATTATTAAGCATATATTGAAGTATATTGCAAAAAAATGTATGGGAAAATATTACAAAATGGCGACACTGCAGCAAATTCTTCCGAGGCATGTTGAACTTAAGGTGCTCTGCGGCACGCAGTATAACTTGTGCCAATTTTAATCTGGCCAAATAATTTTTTTAAATTAAATCTAGATGAGTGTTGCAAGTAAATCACGTAGGGGATTTTAGAAATATTGATTTTTGAGTAATTGACGAGTATTTGACTAAAAATGTTCAATTTTTTAAAGACAGTTATTTTTTAATAAATATTGTTTTAATTAACTTATCGAAAATCCCCTACGTGTTTCAGTAGCTACACTCATGTAGACTTAATAAAAAAGAAAACTCTTTCTTTTAGATTAAAAATGGCACAGTTATACTGCGTGCCACAGAGCTTCGACATGCTTCGGAAGAATTGCTGCAGTGTCGCCATTTTGTAATATTTTCGGATGAAAAATTTCTAGCAATATACTTAAATATATGCTCAATAAATACCGCAAGTATTATTTGTTTATCACATTTTCTCCCGCCAAAAAAAATATCAAAAAATACGCTTCCTGTAAGGCCGTTAGAGTGGTGATACCCCTTAAAGAATGCATATAATTTCCGAGATTTTTCCGTGATTGTAATAAAAATGATGAAATGTTCGGAAAAATTCGGAGAAACTCGGATGTTTGCGTAAAAACAATTGTCCGCAAAACTCCGAATTCTTCATATTTGTTCCAATTCATAGAAAAATTCGGGAAAAAATCGGAAAAATTTTCTGGAAAAAATCGGAGTTTTTTGGAAAAAAATTGCACTAGGGGCGCGGGATCGTTCCCCGCGCTTAGTGCTTCTTTTAAAATGATTATTACTATTAATTCTTATTTGATTAGTTATCATTATTATTTTAATTGGTTATCTTTTAGTGTCGAAAAATTTATCGCGCACTCTGACCGCTTATTTTATTAGTTTATATGTTAATTTAAATATAATAATAAATCTAAATTACAACTTATTTTACTTCTGAAATTTTTTTGCGCTTTACTCACACCCGTCCCTTTGCCAAATAAATTGTAATTCATAAAAGTAAGCGGAAATATATTCGTATTATTATATTCATTCTCATATACTTTCAGCAAGCGATAAAGCATTATCATAGTGTATCCGGCCGCGAATTGTAAGTACCAGAAAGCGCACATATTTACAAGCGATGAGATGGTCCCGTTGGTAGCGTTCCTGGCTTCGGTCCGCAGGGGTGCGGGATCGGCCCCCGCGCTGAGTGCTTTTATAAAAATTATTATTACTATTAATTCTTATTTAATTAGTTATTGAATGAATATAATAATACGAATATAAATATATTTCCGCTCATATACTTTCATCAAGCGATAAAGCATGATGATAATGCTTTATCGCTTGATGAAAGTATATGAGCGGAAATATATTTATAAATATATTTCCGTTTACTTTTATGAATTACAATTTATTTGGCATAGGGACGGGTGTGAGTAAAGCGAAACAATTTTTTAGAAGATAAATAAGTTGTAATTTAGATTTATTATTATATTTAAATTAACGTACAAACTAATAAAATAAGCGGTCAGAGTCCGCGAAAAAATTTTCGACACTAAAAGATAACTAATTAAAATAATGATGATAACTGGTGTGTGTCATGTGAGTGTGACTGTAGTCTGTGAGTTATTTCTCGACGAAACGCGACTTGCTCCGAGACTGGGAAGCGAACTCGGGACCCGAACTCGGGATATAAACTGGAATGTGGGGTATGTATCAAGGGGGAAGAACCCTGTACAGCTGGAAGTTAAAAAAAATAAAAAAAAGTGAATGATGATAACTCATAAAAATAACTAATCAAATAAGAATTAATAGTAATAATATAGGATTATAGAATAATAGGATCCCGCGCCCCTAGTGCAATTTTTTTTCCGAAAAACTCCGATTTCTTCCGAATTTTTCTATGAATTGGAACAAATATGAAGAATACGGAGTTTTGCGGACAATTATTTTTACGCAAACATCCGAGTTTCTCCGAATGTCTCCGAAGATTTCATCACTTTAATTACGATCACGGGAAAATCTCGGAAATTATATAAAGACTGTAAGGCGTAACACCACTGTAGCGGCCTTACAGGAAGCGTATTTTTTAATATTTTTTTTTCCGGAAGAAAATGTGATAAACAAATAAAACTTGCGGTATTTATTGAGCAGATACTTAAGTATATTGCTTGAAATTTTTATCCGAAAATATTACAAAATGGTGACACTGCAGCAATTCTTCCGAAGAATGTCGAACCTTTGTGGCATGCAGTATAACTATGCCAATTTTAATCTAAAAAAAATAATTTTGTTTTATTAAGTCTAAATAAACATTTTTAATAAAATACTCGGCAATTACTCAAAAATCAATATTTCTAAAATCCCCTACGTAGTTCACTAGCTACACTCATCTGGATTTAATTTAAAACAAAATGATTTTGTCCAGACTAAAATTGACACAAGTTATACTACGTGCCGCAGAGCACCTTAAGTTCAACATGCCTCAGAAGAATTGGCTGCAGTGTCGCCATTTTGTAATATTTTCCCGTCCATTTTTCTGCAATATACTTCAATATATGCTTAATAATTACCCCAAGTATTATTTGTCTAAAACACTTCGTGGCAGGCCGTTACAGTGGTGTTACCCCTTAAGGAAAACAATGTTTTCAAAAATTTCGGAAATTCATTATTTCTCAGAATTATGAGGGATAAAAAAATGCAATAAGTTTTTTCTACGAAAATCTCATTTTTTTTCGTCTATAACTTTTCTCCGAATATCTCCGCAGCCTTTCACTCAATAGGAAGAAGAAAAAGTTCCGAAAAAAATAAAAACAAGTTTGTTTTACGAAAATCTCATTTTTATAATCTTCAAATTTTCTCTTAAATTTATCTTTAAAAATCTCATTTCTTTTTATCTTTAACTTCACTCCGAATATCTCCGCAGCCGTTCACTCAGGTCATAGGAAAAAGAGAAATTTCCGGGAAAGAAATGAGAAATCATGAATTTTCTGTGAAAAAAAATGTGTTTTTGGGAAATAGACCAGAACTTGAATCGGTTTTAAATCATTTTTTCTCCGAAAATCTCAAATATGATTAAAATATGAGAAATTATGAAAAATTTGGAGAAAAATTTGCACCACGGGCCCCTGCGGGCCGAAGCCAGCAACGCTACCAACGGGACCATCTCATCGCTTGTAGAATATGTGCACTTTCTGGTACTTACGATTCGCGGCCGGATGGATGATTGGCTTGTTTTTGGGGATAATGCTTTATCGCTTGATGAAAGTATGAGAATTAATAAAATAATACGAATATAAATATATTTCCGCTTACTTTTATGAATTATATTTTATTTGGCATAAGGACGGGTGTGAGTAATTTTATTATCATATTTAAATTAACGTATAAACTAAAAAAAATAAGCAATCAGAGCGCGCGATACATTTTTTGTATACATTAATAACGCAGAAAATCAAGAGCTAAATAAGCATTGAAATCATCTAAAAGCCTCGCGCGTGCTGTCGGGTGACGTCACACGCGAGTCGTGCTCAGATTGCTTTTTCCCTCGAAGCCGCCGTTTCGGCTTGGCCAAACATGAACGTGCTCAGCGTACATGGATTGGTGCAGCTGCCGAAGGCGCGGTCGGGAAACTTCGACCGTGTTCGCGGTCGGGAAACTTCGACCGTGCTCGGCGCTTTCCGAACATGTCCAAGCGTCGCTCGCTCACGGACACGCGCTACCATGATTGGATATGGACGCGTAAGAGACTAGAGAGGGGGTAACTTTTACGCGCGATCTGGCTGCACTGATCCCCGGTAGCAATGTCTTGTTTTTTTTATTAAGCATATACGAATTAAAAATCATAAATAATGCCTAAACAGGCGAGAATAGCTAAAGCGAGAGTGAGTTCGACATTTTCTGAATATAAAATGAAGAAAAAAAATGTTGATTCACCGGGGATTGAACCCGGACAGTAAGCATCGTTAATACGCCACGCTGCCAATTCAGCCAAAACACTCATTGCTGATAGAGAATCATTTATGATACACCCTTATCCATAATGTTTACTGTTGAAAAAAAAATGTCGAAACGATCGCGGCAAAGGCTCAAGATTTATTTTTGAACCTCCCACGGTCGTTACGGCGTTTTATTTTTCAACGCGGTTCGTCGTTAATTTTATTAACCCGCATTTTCGGCATAAACGGGCAACCGAGAGAAAACAATGATCTCGATACATGTTTTTCACATTGAAATTCATTTAATGCATATTCCAATCCGCAGTACGGCTACACATATATGTCGAGCTCGATCGGACGGAAAACCTCGCTCCGTTCGGCTGTCGAGCGAGCGCGATTTGCGAGGGGCAGAGACTTTTCCCCCACCGAGCTACCAATTTGTGTTCTTGCTGACTGCGATACCGACTTGAGCGGTGATCACGGACTCGCGCGGCTACAAGGGAATCTGCAACCTCGACAGAGGCGATGATCACGAAATCATACTCCCGAACTCGCCGCCGCGATTTAGCGCCATTTACGAGGCACGCCGAAAAGGGGCGCGTTGTGCATCTCCCTGCCACGGTCTTACATACAGGTCTTGCAACGAAGCTAAATTTTCGTGGTGGGGGTAGGCACTCTTATATGTTTTAATTTTCGATTCACTAGGCGCCGCTACGCGTCGCTACTAGCGAGGGGAAGTAGTTTCCCCCCTGCCTCTTACCGGCGAATGGGCCAAAGGTGTTTACGTCACGCAGCCAACGGCGCATGCGTTGCGGTCAGGAGGGAAAAGGACACAAGAGCTATTTCTCTCTTCGTCGCACCACTACTTTCCCTTGCCGTCACGCACCAAGCGGCAGAAATCGGAATAAAAAGCAAAACATCTAAAGGTGCCTACCCCCACTACCGCCGTTGTCAGACCTGTATGTAAGACCGTGCTCCCTGCTAATCTCTGTTTTCGGCGTGCCTCGTAAATGGCGCTAAATCGCGGCGGCGATTTCGGGAGTATGATTTCGTGATCATCGCCTCTGTCGAGGTTGCAGATTCCCTTGTAGCCGCGCGAGTCCGTGATCACCGCTCAAGTCGGTATCGCAGTGAGCGTGAACACGAATGGGTAGCTGGTGAGGGAAAAGTCTCTGCCCCTCGCAAATCGCGCTCGCTCGACAGGCGAACGGAGCGAGGTTTTCCGTCCGTTCGAGCTCGATATATATGTGTGGCCGTACTGAGGATTGGAATATGCATTAAATGAATTTCAAAGTGAAAAACGTGTATCGAGATCATTATTTTCTCTTGGTTGCCCGTTTATGCCGAAAATGCGGGTTAAAAAAAATTAACGACGAACCGCGTTGAAAAATAAAACGCCGAAACGACCGTGGAAGGTTCAAAAAGAAATCTTGAGCCTGTGCCGCGGTCGTTTCGACAATTTTTTTTCAACAGTAAACATTATGGATAAGGGTGTATCATAAATGTTTCTCTATCTGGAATGAGCGTCGTGGCTGAGTTGGCAGCGTGACGGATCAAGGATGCTTACGATCCGGGTTCAATCCCCGGTGAACCAATTTTTTTTTTTCTTCATTTTATATTCAGAAAATTTCGAACTTACTCTCGCTTTAGCTATTCTCGCCTGTTCAGGCATTATTTATGATATTTAATTCGTATATGCTTAATAAAAAAAACAAGACTTACGCGCCCATCACACAATCATAGTAGCGCGTGTCCGTAAGCGAGCGACGCTCGGACATTTTCGGAAAGAGCCGAGCACGATCGAAGTTTCCCGACCGCGCCTTCGGCAACTACTCCAATGCATGGACGCTGAGCACGTACATGTGCGGCCAAGCCGAAACGAAGGCTCCGAGGGAAAAAGCAATCTGAGCAAGACTCGCGCGTGACGTCGCCCGACGGCACACACGAGGCTTTTAGATAATTTCAATGCTTATTAGCTCTTGATTCTCTGTGTTATTAATGTGTACAAAGAAATGTATCGCGCACTCTGATCGCTTATTTTTTTAGGTTGTACGTTGATTTAAATATAATAATAAATCTAAATTACAACTTATTTATCTTATATAAAATGGTTGACACTTTACTCACACCCGTCCTTATGCCAAATAAATTATAATTCATAAAAGTAAGCGGAAATATATTTATATTCATATTATTATATTAATTTTCATACTTTCATCAATCGGTAAAGCATTATCCCCAAAAACAAGCCAATCATCCATCCGGCCGCGAATCGTAAGTACCAGAAAGGGCACATATTCTTCAAGCGATGAGATGGTCCCGTTGGTAGCGGTCCTGGCTTCGGTCCGCAGGGGCCCGTAGTGCAAATTTTTCTCCAAATTTTTCATAATGTCTCATATTTTAGTCATATTTGAGATTTTTGGAGAAAAAATGATTGAAAACAGATTCAAGTTCTGGTCTATTTCCCAAAAACACATTTTTTTTTCACTGAAAATTCATGATTTCTCATTTTTTTCCCGGAAATTTCTCTTTTTCCTATGACCTGAGTGAACGGCTGCGGAGATATTCGGAGAAAAGTTAAAGATGAAAAGAAATGAGATTTTCGTAAAAAAAAAGATGATTATTTTTTTCCGGAAATTTTCCTTTTTCCTATTACCTGAGTAAACGGCTGCGAAGATATTCGGAGAAAATTTAAAGATTGAAAAAAATGATATTTTCGTAAAAAAACTGGTTCTTTTTTTTCCAGAACTTTTTCTTTTTCCTATTGAGTGAACGGCTGCGGAAATATTTGGAGGAAAGTTACAGATGAAAAAAAATGAAATTTTCATAAAAAAAACTTATTACATTTTTTTATTCCTCATAATTCAGAGAAATAATGAGTTTCCGAAATTTTTGCAAACATTGCTTTCCTTAAGGAGTAACACCACTGTAACGGCCTGCCACGAAGTGTTTTAGACAAATAATACTTGGGGTAATTATTAGGTGTACAAATAAGTTTTAGGACACTTCGATTTTGTATCATAACAGCTATTCTAAATTAATTCAAAGGTCCCGCTCACTTATCATAGATGGCGCTTGATATGTAGTATCGAAACGTAAAGGAGTCATAAACATAACCTATAAATTCTGTAAATTAAACATGGAGACCGATAAGCTATTTATTAGACACTGCATTCGCTATGAATTCCATCAAGGAAAAAGGGTTAGGAAAGCGTGTGAATCGATATGTTCTGTTCTTGGAGACAACATTGTATCTAAAAGTACATGTGAGTATTGGTATAAGCGATTCAAAGAAGGTGATTTCGACGTTAGTGACCGTGAACGCACGGGGCCTCCTGTAAAGGTGGACGATCAGGAACTGCAAGCGTTGCTGGATGAAAACTCTTGTCAGACGGAGAAACAACTTTCGGAACAGCTTGGAGTAACTCAACAAACTGTTTCTTATCGTTTAAAAGCAATGGGTAAGATTCGAAAAGGAACAAAGTGGGTACCACACTTTCTGACTCAAGAAAATAAAAACAGCCGTCTTAACATTTGTGTGAGTCTTTATAACAAGCAACATAGAAAGTCTTTCTTGTGGAAAATTGTGACCGGCGATGAAAAGTGGATTTATTTTGATAATCCGAAACGCAAATATCATTGGGTTGACCCCGGCGAGCCGACAACATCCACACCAAAGCGCAATGTTCATTGTAACAAAGTCATGCTGTGCATATGGTGGGATATGAAAAGCGTACTGTATTATGAACTTCTCAAACCTGGTCAAACAGTTACTACCGATCGCTATTGTCATCAATTGATGCAAGTGAATCAAGAAATTGAGAAGAAACGTCCATTTTCTGGTAAAGGAAAACGTCCAGTAAAATTGCTCCATGACAACGCGCGGCCTCATGTGGGTAAACCGGTGAAGGATACGTTACTAGCGCTTGGATGGGAAGCTGTACCACACCCGGCGCATTCACCAGACTTAGCCCCATCCGATTATCATTTATTCCGGAAAATGCAGAACGATTTGTCTGACGTGCGATTCAAAACATTTGAAGAAGTGGAAAAATGGGTCGCTAAATTTCTCACCTCACAAGACGAAAGTTTCTTTGCGAAAGGCATCCGCGAGTTACCTGAGAGATGGCTGAAGGTCATTCAGTGCGATGGAGATTACTTCGATGAATAACTGTGTTTTACTTCTTTTTTAATAAATCTTGAATTTTTTGAAAACTGTCCTAAAACTTATTTGTACACCTAATATTAAGCATATATTGACGTATATTGCAAAAAAAATTATGGGAAAATATTACAAAATGGCGACACTGCAGCAAATTCTTCCGAGGCATATTGCACTTAAGGAGTAAGGCCACTGTAAATTTTTTGAAAAATCGATTTTTTTTTATTGGCTTAGAAAATAGTTTAAACCCTCTAGTTTAAAAATAGTTTAAATCCTTTTAACTTCTTTTTTTAATTTTTTCCAATAAAAAACTATTCGCAAAACTTTAAACGCGTTTTTTTCGAAACATGGTTTTTCAAAATGGCACGCAGCATAACTCGAACAATTTTCATTTTTTTTACTTGAAATTTTAACCAGATGTGAACATTTACATTATCTTGAGAATGTCGATCGGAATTTTCAAGAACTTTATTTATTGATTTTTTATTAACAATAAACTTGCCGTTTTTTTCGTCAAAAATCAATTTTTTTTTTCAAACGCACGCCAAATCCACAAAAATTGATACTTTTTAAAATCCGATCGACATTCTCTAGCTATAGCCCCCTAGATTAATGGTTTTTTTTTTGTTCTAGATTCAAAAGTGCACCAGTGGTGCTGCGTGCCGCGGAGCCCTGGAAGCAAAACATGTCCCGGGAAGATAGCTGTGGAACCGCCATTTTATTTTTTTTTTACTGTAAAAAAATTTTATAATAAAGTTTAATGTATGCCCGATAACACCATTAAAAGTTTTTTTCAAATACCTTCAATTTCGGGAGCAAAAAATTAGTGAAAAAACCTTTTTTTTTGGGCCGTTACAGTGGCCTTACTCCTTAAGGTGCTCTGCTACACGCAGTATAACTTGTAGCAATTTTAATAGCAATAAAATAATTTTTTTTAAATTAAATCTAGATGAATGTAGCTAGTGAACCACGTAGGGGCTTTTAGAAATATTGATTTTTGAGTAATTGCCGAGTATTTGACTAAAAATGTTCAATTTTTTTTTAAGACTGTTATTTGTTAATAAATATTGTTTTAATTAACTTATCGAAAATCCCCTATGTGGTTCAGTAGATACACTCATGTAGACTTAATAAAACAAAATTCTGTTTTTTTTATTAAAATTGGCACAGTTATACTGCGTGCCGCAGAGGTTCGACATGCTTCGGAAGAATTGCTGCAGTGTCGCCACTTTGTAGTATTTTCGGATGAAAAATTTGTAGCAATATACTTAAATATATGCTTAATAAATACCGCAAGTATTATTTGTTTATCACATTTTCTTCCGCAAAAAAAATATAAAAAATACGCTTCCTGTAAGGCCGTTACAGTGGTGTTACCCCTTAAAGTCTTCATATAATTTCCGAGATTTTCCCGTGATTGTAATAAAAATGATGAAATATTCGGAAAAATTCGGAGAAACTTATTCGGCACGGATGTTTGCGTAAAAATAATTGTCCGCAAAACTCCGAATTCTTCATATTTGTTCCAATTCATAGCAAAATTCGGAAAAATCGGAAAGATTTTCCGGAAAAAATCGGAGTTTTTCGGAAAACAATTTGCACTTGGGGTGCGGGATCGTTTCCCGCGCTCACTGCTTTTTTTAAAATTACTATTACTATTAATTCTTATTTGATTAGTTATTTTTATTAGTTATCATTATTATTTTAATTAGTTATCTTTTAGTGTCGCAAAACTTATCGCGCACTTTGATCGCTTACCTTATTAGTTTATATGTTGATTTAAATATAATAATAAATCTAAATTACAATTTATTTTACTTCTGAACATTTTTTTTGCGCTTTACTCACACCCGTCCCTATGCCAAATAAATTGTAATTCATAAAAGTAAGCGGAAATATATTCGTATTATTATACTCATTCTCATATTCTTTCATGAAGCGATAAAGCATTATGATAATGCTTTATCGCTTGATGAAAGTATATGAGCGGAAATATATTTATATTCGTAATATTATATTCATTCAATAACTAATCAAATACTTTCATATACTTACGCTCATATACTATATACTTCTTTCATATACTATCATCAAGCGATAAAGGATTATCCTAATGCTTTATCGCTTGATGAAAGTATATGAGAATGAATATAATAATACGAATATAAATAAATTTCCGCTTACTTTTATGAATTACAATTTATTTGGCATAGGGACGAGTGTGAGTAAAACGCAAACAATTTTTTAGAAAATAAATAAGTTGTAATTTAGATTTATCACTTTATTTAAATTAACATACAAACTAATAAAATAAGCGGTCAGAGTGCGCGATGAATTTTTTCACACTAAAAGATAACTAATTAAAATAACTAATCAAATAAGAATTAATAGTAATAATAATTTTAATAAAAGCACTGAGCGCGGGGAACGATCCCGCGCCACTAGTGCAATTTTTTTTCCGAAAAACTCCGATTTTTTCAAAAATTTTCTATGAATTGGAACAAATATGAAGAATTCGGAGTTTTGCGGACAAATATTTATACGCAAACATCCGAGTGTCCCCGAATTTTCCCGAATATTTCATCATTTTAATTACGATCACGGGAAAATCTCGGAAATAATATGCAGACTGTAAGAGGTAACACCACTGTAACGGCCTTACAGGAAGCGTATTTTTTAGCAGAGGCGGTTTATACACTAGGCTCGCTAGGCCCGGGCCTAGGGCGCCACGGCAAAGGGGGCGCCACGCGTCGGCGGAATCCGCAAGTACGTGCCTCCCTTTTTATCTCGCCCCCTTATGATCGCCAAACGGCACGGCCGGCGGGGGGAGGGGGGGGGGCGCTAACTTTCTCAGGCCTAGGGCGCTAATTTTCGTAAACCGGCCCTGTTTTTTAGATATTTTTTTTGGCCGAAGAAAATGTGATAAACAAATAATACTTGCGGTATTTATTGAGCATATACTTAAGTATATTGTTAAAAATGTTTATCCGAAAATATTACAAAATGGCGGCACTGCAGCAATTCTTCCGAAGCATGTCGAACCTCTGCGGCACGTAGTATAACTGTGCCAATTTTAATCTAAAAAAAAAAAGAACTTTGTTTTATCAAGTATAAATGAACTTTTTTAGTCAAATGCTCGGCAATTACTCAAAAATCAATATTTCTAAAATCCCCTACGTGGTTCACTAACTACTCTCATCTAGATTTAATAAAAAAAAAAAAATTTTGTCCAGATTAAAATTGGCACAAGTTATACTACGTGCCGCAGAGCATCTTAAGTTCAACTTGCCTCGAAAGAATTTGCTGCAGTGTCACCATTTTGTAATATTTTCCCGTACATTTTTTTTGCAATATACTTCAATATATGCTTAATACTTACCCCAAGAATTATTTGTCTAAAACGCTTCATGGCAGGCCGTTACAGTAGTGTTATCCCTTGAGGAAAATAATGTTTGCAAAAATTTCGGAAATTCATTATTTCTCAGAATTATGAGGGATGAAAAAATGTAATAAGTTTTTTTTACGAAAATCTCATTTTTTTTCATCTATAACTTTTCTCCGAATATCTTCGCAGCCTTTCACTCAGGTAATAGGAAAAAGGAAAATTTCCGGAAAAACAATAATAATCAGTTTTTTTTACGAAAATCTCATTTCTTTTCATCTTTAACTTCTCTCCGAATATCTCCGCAGCCGTTCACTCAGGTCATAGGAAAAAGAGAAATTTCCGGGAAAAAAATGAGAAATCATGAATGTTCAGTGAAAAAAATGTGTTTCTGGGAAATAGACCAGAACTTGTATCTGTTTAAAAATCATTTTTTCTCTGAAAATCTCAAATATGACTAAAATATGAGAAATTATGAAAAATTGGGAGAAAAATTTGCACCACGGGCCCCTGCGGACCGAAGCCAGGAACGCTACCAACGGGACCATCTCATCGCTTGTAGAATATGTGCACTTTCTGATACTTATGATTCACGGCCGGATGGATGATTGGCTTGTTTTTGGGGATAATGCTTTATCGCTTGATGAAAGCATGAGAATTAATATAATAATACGAATATAAATATATTTCCGCTTACTTTTATGAATTATAATTTATTTGGCATAGGGACGGGTGTGAGTAAAGCGTAAACAATTTTATATAACATAAATAAGTTGTAATTTAGATTTATTATTACATTTAAATTAGAGTATAAACTAAAAAAATAAGCGATCAAAGTGCGCGATACATTTTTTTGTATACGTTAATAACGCAGAGAATCAAGAGCTAAATAAGCATTATCATCATCTAAAAGCCTCGCGCGTGCCGTCGAGTGATGTCACGCGCGAGTCGTGCTCAGATTGCTTTTTCCCTCGAAGCCTTCGTTTCGGCTTGGCCGCACATGTACGTGCTCAGCGTCCATGCGTGGTGTCGCTGCCGAAGGCGCGGTCGGAAAACGTCGACCGTGCTCGGCTCTTTCCGAAAATGTCCAAGCGTCGCTCGCTCACGGACACGCGCTACTACGATTGTGTGAAGAGCGCGTAAGAGATTAGAGAGGGGGTAACTTTTACGCGCGATCTGGCTGCACTGATCCCCGGTAACAATGTCTTGTTTTTTTTTTATAAAGAATATACGAATTAAATATCATAAATAATTCGTGAACAGGAGAGAATAGCTAAAGCGAGAAGCGAGGATAGCAGAAGTTCGAAATTTTCTGAATATAAAATTTCAAATATAAAATTATATTCGAAATTTTCTGAATATAAAACGAAGAAAAAAAAAGTTGGTCCACCGGGGATTGGACCCGGACCGTAAGCATCGTTAATCCGTCACGCTGCCAACTCAGCCACGACGCTCATTGCAGATAGAGAAACATTTATGATACACCCTTATCCATAATGTTTACTGTTGAACAAAATGTCGAAATGATCTCGGCAAAGGCTCAAGATTTCTTTTTGTACCTTCCACGGTTGTTTCGGCGTTTTATTTTTCAATGCGGTTCGTCGTTAATTTTTTTAACCCGCATTTTCGGCATAAACGGGCAAACGAGAGAAAACAATGATCTCGATACATGTTTGTCACTTTAAAATTCATTTAATGCATATTCCAATCCTCAGTACGGCCACACATATATGTCGAGCTCGATCGGACGGAAAACCTCGCTCCGTTCGCCTGTCGAGCGAGCGCGATTTGCGAGGGGCAGAGACTTTTCCCCCACCAGCTACCCATTCGTGTTCACGCTGACTGCGATACCGACTTGAGCGGTGATCACGGACTCGCGCGGCTACAAGGGAATCTGCAACCTCGACAGAGGCGATGATCACGAAATCATACTCCCGAAATCGCCGCCGCGATTTAGCGCCATTTACGAGACACGCCGAAAAGGGGAGCATTGTACATCTCCCTACTAATCTCTGTCGTTAGTGAGGCAAAAACGTAGTTCCTCATTTATCCACGGAAGCGCTGTCAAGTAGAAGTAGTCTTGTAGATATAGATATACAGCAATGGAAAAATAACCTGATAGGCACTACACGTGTTTGCAGTGTTTCTAGAAATCTACCTGAAACGCTCCGGTGCAACCGTATAGTGTACACCCGGCTTTATCCTTTGCTATATTTTATTATATTCGATTGCGGATGCGCCAGTCCGTCTATCAACAAATCCAAAAATAGCAAAAACAATGTTTTGTAAACAACAAACTCGCCAAACTGACAAATCAATAAAAACGGTGCCTTTCAAACATACACAAGGAGTTCAATTCTTTTTTTATTCCTCTTCCATCATATTTATTTTAAGTTTATTATTAACATTGTTAAAAAAGCAAAAGCAAAAATAAAAGTTGCAGAAACAAACAAGCAATGCAATATACTAAGAATAAATATAAATTATACGGAACAAAAATTAGACCGCACAAATTTGTTCATACCCCATCTACTCAAATGGCGAAAGACCAAATAAAAACCTTACAAAAGTTCGAACATACGAGAAATACAGTCTACTGAAATAATAATTCTCATTCTGCCCGGGGGTTCAGGAGTGAAAAAATACCACGGTTTTACATACAGGTCTGGAAGCTCCTAGGGTGGGGAGTGACTCAGATAATGAGGCGAACAGGCAGTTCTCGCTTCTGCCACCCGAAGCGCGGGTAAGTAGAAGTTAGCCAATCAAACGCAGGTCCGAACAGCTGTGCAAAGGCGCAGATTTTTCGAAATAAACATAGTCTTTTCGGTTTAGCTACAGTTTCTACAATTTCAATCGATACAGTAATAGAAAGTTCTCAGAAGGCGTAAGAAATGTAGAAAAGTGTAGCCAAAACGAACAGACCCAATATGTGTAAGAGCGATATAAATGGAGAATGATTGAGAATTTTTTCACTGTGAACAGAGAAAATGTTTATTATAATCATTATTATAATGTAATTATTCCAATCGTGTAAAATAATGTAACTAGAAATGTATGTGTTTTTTGGCAGTTAGAGACCGGGAAGTGTTTACGTGCGTGTCGGTTTCTAAACATGCATGAAAATTTCAAGAAATAAATCGATACATATAAATGTGAGGAAAAATATATTTATTTCCCTTGAATAATTTTTAAATTCACAATATCAACATTTAATATACATTTTAATAAAATGACCGGTTTTTTTTAATAATACATAAATAAACCTTGAATATTTTTTACGTGCTACAAAATGTCGATTTTTTTTCTGCCGTTTCATTTTTTGTCAACACATTTTCTGACTGTAGCTGTTCTGTCTTGGCCCACGGAAAAAGCGATGGGACACTTCCTTGTTTTAAGTGATGGATTTTGTATTTCCCCTGAAATTTTGTCATAATTCGAATGTAATAGGAAAAAATTCGGGTTACGACAAAAAAATAATCGAACTCCCTATTCCAAGCACTTTTCCACCCGGACTTAGAAAGTGGCGCTCCCAAATTATTTCGGTTTTCTAGAAATGCTTCTCGCAAAATGCTCTCCCACTTTTCACACAGCTACTCTTTCGCCGTGCATCTATTTTCCACAAATTCTCACTTTGCGGATTCTTGGGAATTGTGAAAAAATCCACTTTTTCTCCGTTTGATTTGTACCCTGAGGTACAACCAAGGACGATGCATGTCGGCATGATTCATCTCAAACCAATTGCCCCTCTTCGTCGTTTGATAAATATAACCTACACACAATACAGAAGGTATGTCATGGTAAACAAAAAATACACTTCACAGATCGCGGATTGATTTTTTGACATTTAAATTGTTCTGAAAATTGTATTGTACTCACAAGTCACAACACAAACGTAAAACGCGTAAAACTTCAAATACTCCAAACATGTTATTATCATATCGAGCATGGAACGCGCATGCGTAAAAGAAAACAAGCAGATGACTACTAGCGCCACGAAGTGGGCTAATCATGCCAATATCAGAGATTAGTAGGGAGATGCACAATGCTCCCCTTTTCGGCAGAGATTAGTAGGGAGATGTACAACGCGGCCCTTTTCGGCGTGCCTCGTAAATGGCGCTAAATCGCGGCGGCGAGTTCGGGAGTATGATTTCGTGATCATCTCCTCTGTCGAGGTTGCAGATTCCCTTGTAGCCGCGCGAGTCCGTGATCACCGTTCAAGTCGGTATCGCAGTCAGCGTGAACACGAATGGGTAGCTCGGTGGGGGAAAAGTCTCTGCCCCTCGCAAATCGCGCTCGCTGGACAGGCGAACGGAGCGAGGTTTTCCGTCGGATCGAGCTCGACATATATGGGTAGCCGTACTGCGGATTGGAATATGCATTAAATGAATTTCAAAGTGAAAAACATGTATCGAGATCATTGTTTTCTCTCGGTTGCCCGTTTATGCCGAAAATGCGGGTTAAAAAATTAACAACGAACCGCGTTGAAAAATAAAACGCCGACATGACCGTGGAAGGTTCAAAAATAAATCTTGAGCCTTTGCCGCGATTGTTTCGGCATTTTCTTCAACAGTAAACATTATGGATGAGGCTGTATCATAAATGTTTCTTTATCTGCAATGAGCGTTGTGGCTGAATTGGCAGCGTAGCGGATTAACGGTGCTTACAGTCCGAGTTCAATCCCCGGTGATTCAACTTTTTTTTTCATTTTATATTCAGAAAATTTCAAACTTACTCTCACTTTAGCTATTCTCGCCTATTCAGGCATTATTTATGATATTTAATTCGCATATGCTTAATAAAAAAAACAAGCCATTGCTACCGGGGATCGAACCCGCGTCCAGTGCAGCCGGATCGCACGTAAAAGTTACCCCCTCTTTAGTCTCTTACGCGCCCATCACCCAATCATGGTAGCGCGTGTCTGTGAGCGAGCGACGCTCGGATATCTTCGGAAAGAGCCGAGCACGGTTTAAGGTTCCCGACCGCGCCTTCGGCAGCTACACCAATCCATGGACGCTGAGCACGTTCATGTGCGGCCAAGCCGAAACGAAGGCTTCGAGGGAAAAAGCAATCTCATTGTCAGCACGACTCGCGCGTGACGTCACCCGACGGCACGCGCGAGGCTCTTACAAGGAACATCCCTCAGGTGTCCGCCTCCGATTTTGTTGAAACTCATATATGTGATAGAGCATCGAAAACTTTGAGACACGTATTTTTTTTTATCGGCGGAAAAGCGGATTTAAGGGGAGAAACCGCCCCTCAAAGAAAGGCGCGTCGAGGGGTGATTTTGCAGTTTCACCCAGAAGCAATCCACCGATCTGAACGAAACAAAAACGAAAATTCTTCTAATGAAAAGCGATGAAAAATCCACTATGAAAATGTTAAGAAAAAATTCAATTAGGGGGTAAACCACCCCTCCATTTGCCTTTTCTTCACCCCACACTTAAGAGGGTTGTATGCAAATTAATAAAACAGGTATCATTTTGAAGGGCAATTAAAATTCAAGTTGACGGGTTTTTGCGTTTTGGCGGCATAGCAAATTTAAGGGGGTAAACCACCCCTAACATAAATTTATTTATCATGGTCGTTTTTTCTGTGTTTAAAGTATATCCGCTGATTTTAAATATTTCTATAAGCTACAATTTAATGTTTTATCATATTTCAAAATTATCTTAAGGGGTCTTAAGGCGTCTTAAGGGGTAACTACCCCTCTGATGAGAAACATCATTGAAGTATCCGCTTTCGATTTCGTTGAAACTCATATATGTGGTAAAGCATTGCAAACTATTAAACATGTTTTTTTTGTATCTGCAGAAAAACGGTGTTAGGGGATGAAACCACCCCTCAAAGTTTCTCCCACAAGCAGTCCACCGATCTGAATGAAACAAAATCGAAAATTCCTCTAATATTAAGCGATGAAAAATCCACTACAAGAGTGTTGATTAGAAATATAATTAAGGGGTAAACTACCCCTCCATTTGCCGTTTTTCACCCCACGCTTAAGAGGGTTGTATGAAAATTAATAAAACAGGTATCATTTTGAAGGGGAATCAATATTCAAATTGACGCGTTTTTGCGTTTCAACGGGACAGTAAATTTATGGGGGTAAACCACCCTTAACATAAATTTGTTCATCACCGTCGTGTTTTCTGTGTTTAACATGTATCCGCGGTTTCAAAATACTCTCCCGCGTTTTAAAATTATTACGTTCTTAAATTTTTACATTTTAAGGGTAAACTACCCCCTCTAATTGCTTTTCGTTTGAAGTTTCGCGAAAGGTTTCACGAATTTCGTTTAAACTGTTTTCATTTAATCGGTAATATCAATTTTATGTTAGTGTGTGTGCCGCATATTCGTTTTGAGCTTTATGAGCGGTACTTTGGGAGTGGGGACGTGGGGCTACCCTTTACTCATAAGACTCATATTTTCGTGTCGAAACGCTTCCGATTTTAATATGCACGTCCATTGAGCATCTCCATAGGAATAATTATACACTTCTACTATATCATTAATTCTAATAATTTCCAGAATAAGTTATAAGGCTCACTTCGATAATTTAGCCAGCGACGTAGTTTTGTGGAGGAATGTATATTTTTATTATTTTACCGTTTATTTAATTAAACATATTAATGAAACTAAGAGTTTTACAGTAGGTTAGCGAACATGTTTTTAATATATTTTAATATAATTTCATTTGGGAATCATATCAGCTGATTTAATTAATAGTACTTGTGAAAAGTATCGCAGTCATATGCCGTCAAATCATTTTCTTGTGATATATACTTTTTTCTTTCTAGTCTATCAACTATCAACAATCATGGCTCGGAATTCCTGCAATAATGATAATCATCAAAAAATGCTTTAAACACAACGACTTTTTGCACCATGCACATCTGATAATGGGCAAATATTGCAGCCGGGTATTTCACAATGTGTGTTCGATTCACCAAAACCAAAGATAGCAGGATTTTCAAAATCTTCTGGTTTTTTAAATGAATGGAAATGAACAAATTTATGTTAGGGGTGGTTTACCCCCTTAAATTTGCTGTCCCACTGAAACGCAACAACGCGTCAACTTGAATTTTGATTCTCCTTCAAAATGATACCTGTTTTATTAATTTTCATACAACCCTCTTAAGCGTGGGGTGAAAAACGGCAAATGGAGGGGTGATTTACCCCTTAATTATATTTCTAATCAACACTTTTGTAGTGGATTTTTTATCGCTTAATATTAGAGGAATTTTCGATTTTGTTTCATTCAGATCGGTGGAATGCTTGTGGGAGAAACTTTGAGGGGTGGTTTCACCCTCTAACACCGTTTTTCTGCCGATACTACAAAAAAACATATTTAATAGTTTACAATGTTTTACCACATATATGAGTTTCAACGAAATCGAAAGCGGATACTTCAATGATGTTTCTCGTCAGAGGGGTGGTTACCCCTTAAGACGAATGTAATACTTTTGAAATATGATAAAACATTAAATTGTAGCTTATAGAAATATTTAAAATCAGCGGATATACTTTAAGCACAGAAAAAAACGACCATGATAAATAAATTTATGTTAGGGGTGGTTTACCCCCTTAAGTTTGCTATGCCGCCAAAACGCAAAAACCCGTCAACTTGAATTTTAATTGCCCTTCAAAATGATACCTGTTTTATTAATTTGCATACAACCCTCTTAAGTGTGGGGTGAAGAAAAGGCAAATGGAGGGGTGGTTTACCCCCTAATTGAATTTTTTCTTAACATTTTCATAGTGGATTTTTCATCGCTTTTCATTAGAAGAATTTTCGTTTTTGTTTCGTTCAGATCGGTGGATTGCTTCTGGGTGAAACTGCAAAATCACCCCTCGACGCGCCTTTCTTTGAGGGGCGGTTTCCCCCCTTAAATTCGTTTTTCCGCCGATAAAAAAAAATACGTGTCTCAAAGTTTTCGATGCTCTATCACATATATGAGTTTCAACAAAATCGGAGGCGGACACCTGAGGGATGTTCCTTGTTAGATGATTTCAATGCTTGTTTAGTTCTTTTTCCTATTGAACGAAAGGCTGCGGAGATATTCGGAGAAAAGTTATAGATAAAAAAAGAGAATTTCATAAAAAAAACTTATTACATTTTTTTATCCCTCATAATTCTGAGAAATAATGAATTTCCGAAATTTTTGCAAACATTATTTTCCTTAAGGGGTAACACCACTGTAACGGCCTGCCACAAAGGGTTTTAGACAAATAATAATTGGGGTAATTATTAAGCATATATTGAAGTATATTGCAAAAAAATGTATGGGAAAATATTACAAAATGGCGACACTGCAGCAAATTCTTCCGAGGCATGTTGAACTTAAGGTGCTCTGCGGCACGCAGTATAACTTGTGCCAATTTTAATCTGGCCAAATAATTTTTTTTAAATTAAATCTAGATGAGTGTTGCAAGTAAATCACGTAGGGGATTTTAGAAATATTGATTTTTGAGTAATTGACGAGTATTTGACTAAAAATGTTCAATTTTTTAAAGACAGTTATTTTTTAATAAATATTGTTTTAATTAACTTATCGAAAATCCCCTACGTGTTTCAGTAGCTACACTCATGTAGACTTAATAAAAAAGAAAACTCTTTCTTTTAGATTAAAAATGGCACAGTTATACTGCGTGCCACAGAGCTTCGACATGCTTCGGAAGAATTGCTGCAGTGTCGCCATTTTGTAATATTTTCGGATGAAAAATTTATAGCAATATACTTAAATATATGCTCAATAAATACCGCAAGTATTATTTGTTTATCACATTTTCTCCAGCCAAAAAAAATATCAAAAAATACGCTTCCTGTAAGGCCGTTACAGTGGTGATACCCCTTAAAGAATGCATATAATTTCCGAGATTTTTCCGTGATTGTAATAAAAATGATGAAATGTTCGGAAAAATTGGGAGAAACTCGGATGTTTGCGTAAAAACAATTGTCCGCAAAACTCCGAATTCTTCATATTTGTTCCAATTCATAGAAAAATTCGGGAAAAAATCGGAAAAATTTTCCGGAAAAAATCGGAGTTTTTTGGAAAAAAATTGCACTAGGGGCGCGGGATCGTTCCCCGCGCTTAGTGCTTCTTTTAAAATTATTATTATTACTATTAATTCTTATTTGATTGGTTATTTTTATTAGTTATCATTATTATTTTAATTGTTTATCTTTAGTGTCGAAAAATTTATCGCGCACTCTGACCGCTTATTTTATTAGTTTATATGTTAATTTAAATATAATAATAAATCTAAATTACAACTTATTTTACTTCTGAAATTTTTTTGCGCTTTACTCACACCCGTCCCTACGCCAAATAAATTGTAATTCATAAAAGTAAGCGGAAATATATTCGTATTATTATATTCATTCTCATATACTTTCAGCAAGCGATAAAGCATTATCATCGTGTATCCGGCCGCGAATTGTAAGTACCAGAAAGCGCACATATTTACAAGCGATGAGATGGTCCCGTTGGTAGCGTTCCTGGCTTCGGTCCGCAGGGGTGCGGGATCGGTCCCCGCGCTGAGTGCTTTTTTAAAAATTATTATTACTATTAATTCTTATTTAATTAGTTATCGGATGAATATAATAATACGAGTATAAATATATTTCCGCTCATATACTTTCATCAAGCGATAAAGCATGATGATAATGCTTTATCGCTTGATGAAAGTATATGAGCGGAAATATATTTATAAATATATTTCCGTTTACTTTTCTGAATTACAATTTATTTGGCATAGGGACGGGTGTGAGTAAAGCGAAACAATTTTTTAGAAGATAAATAAGTTGTAATTTATATTTATTATTATATTTAAATTAACGCACAAACTAATAAAATAAGCGGTCAGAGTCCGCGAAAAAAAATTTCGACACTAAAAGATAACTAATTAAAATAATGATGATAACTGGTGTGTGTCATGTGAGTGTGACTGTCGTTTGTGAGTTATTTCTCGACGAAACGCGACTTGCTCCGAGACTGGGAAGTGAACTCGGGACCGGCTGTATTGGTATAGGTTTTCCGCAGTTTCCCTATACCCATGGCAGAAATGTCATGGTGAATGCAATACAGAGGGGGAAGTCGGCTGCGGCCGCAAGGTGGGGATATAAACTGGAATATGGGGTATGTATCAAGGGGGAAGGACCCTGTACAGCTGGAAGTTAAAAAAAAATAAAAAAAAGTCAATGATGATAACTAATAAAAATAACTAATCAAATAAGAATTAATAGTAATAATATAGGATTATAGAATAATAGGATCCGGCGCCCCTAGTGCAATTTTTTTTCTGAAAAACTCCGATTTCTTCCGAATTTTTCTATGAATTGGAACAAATATGAAGAATACGGAGTTTTGCGGACAATTTTTTTTACGCAAACATCCGAGTTTCTCCGAATGTCTCCGAATATTTCATCACTTTAATTACGATCACGGGAAAATCTCGGAAATTATATGAAGACTGTAAGGGGTAGCACCACTGTAGCGGCCTTACAGGAAGCGTATTTTTTAATATTTTTTTTCCGGAAGAAAATGTGATAAACAAATAATACTTGCGGTATTTATTGAGCAGATACTTAAGTATATTGCTTGAAATTTTTATCCGAAAATATTACAAAATGGCGACACTGCAGCAATTCTTCCGAAGAATGTCGAACCTTTGTGTCATGCAGTATAACTATGCCAATTTTAATCTAAAAAAAATAATTTTGTTTTATTAAGTCTAAATAAACATTTTTAGTAAAATACTCGGCAATTACTCAAAAATCAATATTTCTAAAATCCCCTACGTAGTTCACTAGCTACACTCATCTGGATTTAATTTAAAACAAAATGATTTTGTCCAGATTAAAATTGACACAAGTTATACTACGTTCCGCAGAGCACCTTAAGTTCAACATGCCTCGGAAGAATTGGCTGCAGTGTCGCCATTTTGTAATATTTTCCCGTCCATTTTTTTGCAATATACTTCAATATATGCTTAATAATTACCCCAAGTATTATTTGTCTAAAACACTTCGTGGCAGGCCGTTACAGTGGTGTTACCCCTTAAGGAAAACAATGTTTGCAAAAATTTCGGAAATTCATTATTTCTCAGAATTATGAGGGATCAAAAAATGCAATAAGTTTTTTCTACGAAAATCTCTTTTTTTTTCATCTATAACTTTTCTCCGCATATCTCCGCAGCCTTTCACTCAATAGGAAGAAGAAAAAGTTCCGAAAAAAATAAGAACAAGTTTGTTTTACGAAAATCTCATTTTTTTAATCTTCCAATTTTCTCTTAAATTGATCTTTAAAAATCTCATTTCTTTTCATCTTTAACTTCACTCCGAATATCTCCGCAGCCGTTCACTCAGGTCGTAGGAAAAAAAGAAATTTCCGGGAAAAAAATGAGAAATCATGAATTTTCAGTGAAAAAAAATGTGTTTTTGGGAAATAGACCAGAACTTGAATCGGTTTTAAATCATTTTTTCTCCGAAAATCTCAAATATGATTAAAATATGAGAAATTATGAAAAATTTGGAGAAAAATTTGCACCACGGGCCCCTGCGGGCCAAAGCCAGGAACGCTACCAACGGGACCATCTCATCGCTTGTAGAATATGTGCACTTTCTGGTACTTACGATTCGCGGCCGGATGGATGATTGGCTTGTTTTTGGGGATAATGCTTTATCGCTTGATGAAAGTATGAGAATTAATATAATAATACGAATATAAATATATTTCCGCTTACTTTTATGAATTATATTTTATTTGGCATGAGGACGGGTGTGAGTAATTTTATTATCATATTTAAATTAACGTATAAACTAAAAAAAATAAGCAATCAGAGCGCGCGATACATTTTTTGTATACATTAATAACGCAGAAAATCAAGAGCTAAATAAGCATTGAAATCATCTAAAAGCCTCGCGCATGCTGTCGGGTGACGTCACACGCGAGTCGTGCTCAGATTGCTTTTTCCCTCGAAGTCTTCGTTTCGGCTTGGCCGGGCATGAACGTGCTCAGCGTCCATGGATTGGTGCAGCTGCCGAAGGCGCGGTCGGGAAACTTCGACCGTGTTCGCGGTCGGGAAACTTCGACCGTGCTCGGCGCTTTCCGAAGATGTCCAAGCGTCGCTCGCTCACGGACACGCGCTACCATGATTGGATGATGGGCGCGTAAGAGACCAGAGAGGGGGTAACTTTTACGCGCGATCTGGCTGCACTGATCCTCGGTAGCAATGTCTTGTTTTTTATTAAGCATATACGAATTAAAAATCATAAATAATGCCTGAACAGGCGAGAATAGCTAAAGCGAGAGTGATTTCGACATTTTCTGAATAAAAAATGAAGAAAAAAAAATGTTGATTCACCGGGTATTGAACCCGGACCGTAAGCATCGTTAATCCGCCACGCTGCCAATTCAGCCACAACACTCATTGCTGATAGAGAATCATTTATGATACACCCTTATCTATAATGATTACTGTTGAAAAAAAAATGTCGAAACGATCGCGGCAAAGGCTCAAGACTTATTTTTGAACCTTCCACGGTCGTTACGGCGTTTTATTTTTCACCGCGGTTCGTCGTTAATTTTATTAACCCGCATTTTCGGCATAAACGGGCAACCGAGAGAAAACAATGATCTCGATACATGTTTTTCACATTGAAATTCATTTAATGCATATTCCAAGCCGCAGTACGGCCACACATATATGTCGAGCTCGATCGGACGGAAAACCTCGCTCCGTTCGGCTGTCGAGCGAGCGCGATTTGCGAGGGGCAGAGACTTTTCCCCCACCGAGCTACCAATTCGTATTCTTGCTGACTGCGATACCGACTTGAGCGGTGATCACGGACTCGCGCGGCTACAAGGGAATCTGCAACCTCGACAGAGGCGATGATCACGAAATCATACTCCCGAACTCGCCGCCGCGATTTAGCGCCATTTACGAGGCACGCCGAAAAGGGGCGCGTTGTGCATCTCCCTGCTAATCTCTGTTTTCGGCGTGCCTCGTAAATGGCGCTAAATCGCGGCGGCGAGTTCGGGAGTATGATTTCGTGATCATCGCCTCTGTCGAGGTTGCAGATTCCCTTGTAGCCGCGCGAGTCCGTGATCACCGCTCAAGTCGGTATCGCAGTCAGCGAGAACACGAATGGGTAGCTCGGTGGGGGAAAAGTCTCTGCCCCTCGTAAATCGCGCTCGCTCAACAGACGAACGGAGCGAGGTTTTCCGTCCGATCGAGCTCGACGTATATGTGTGGCCGTACTGCGGATTGGAATATCCATCAAATGAATTTTAAAGTGAAAAACATGTATCGAGATTATTGTTTTCTCTCGGTTGCACATTTATGCCGAAAATGCGGGTTAAAAAAATTAACGATGAACCGCGTTGAAAAATAAAACGCCGAAACAACCGTGGAAGGTTCAAAAAGAAATCTTGAGCCTTTGCCGCGATCGTTTCCACATTTTTTTTCAACAGTAAACATTGTGGATAAGGGTGTATCATAAATGTTTCTTTATCTGCAATGAGCGTTGTAGCTGAGTTGGCAGCGTGGCGGATTAACGATTTTACGGTCCGGGTTCAATCCCCGGTGAATCAACTTTTTTTTTCTTCATTTTATATTCAAAAAATTTCGAACTTACTCTCGCTTTAGCTATTCTCGCCTGTTCAGGCATTATTTATGATATTTAATTCGTATATGCTTAATAAAAAAAACAAGACATTGTTTTCCGGGGATCAGTGCAGCCAGATCGCGCGTAAAAGTTACCCCCTCTCTAGGCTCTTACATGCCCATCACACAATCATAGTACCGCGTGTCCGTGAGCGAGCGACGCTTGGCCATTGTCGGAACGAGCCGAGCACGGTCGAAGTTTCTCGACCGCGCCTTCGGCAGCTAAACCAACACATCGACGCTGAGCACGTTCATGTGCGACCAAGCCGAAACGATGGCTTCGAGGGAAAAAGCAATCTGAGCACGACTCACGCGTGACGTCACCCGACGTCACGCGCGAGGCTTTTAGATGATTTCAATGCTTATTTGGCTCTTGATTCTCTGCGAAGCAGTTAAGGATAACTGTTTCGACAAGCGAATCAAGAGATTAGAGGAATTTCTTCGGAGGAAAGAATTGTAAAGAGAACGAAAAAGGAAACGCAGTAAGTCTCCATTGAGAATATGTTTTACTTTATTGTCGATTTTTTCCTTGAAGCATTCTTTCTCAAGGTTCTCAATGAAAAGGTTTAGTGACAAAAAAAAAACCCTTCAATGAGAATAGTTATCAGAGCTATACTGTCGACTTCAACCTACACGAAGAGTTTTATCGAAGCATTCTCCACACCTGGTCATTCGAGCTATGGACGATTATTCAGAGAAATGAATATATCAACGGCAATCCGTGTAGGATTCCGTGTAGACCTACACGGAGAGTTATACTCACGCCCAGCCATTTGGAAAATGGACATCTATACACGAAAATAATCGTCATGACAATACTAGCTGCCATCCGTGTAGGCTCTAACCTACACGGAGAGTTTTACTCCGGCAAAGCTGTCATCTGTGATATTGTCTTCTGAGAGGTTTTCAGTTGGAATGACAATATAGACGGCCATCCGTGTAGGCTCTAACCTACATGGAGAGTTATACTCAGGCTAGAACAAATAACGGCAATTAGATACGAATACCCGTTCTCAAAAAAAAAAAAAAAAAAAAAAAAAATTGAAATAAATTTCGGTCATTATCGATTATCTATCAGGACACCGACATGACTCCAGTTATTCTCGATACTCTCCTGATGCCGTTCATATGAACAAAGAGTGCCAAAGCTCGATCCGGTCCGTTGATAACTACGAACCTGAGAGAGCGAGAAACCTTGAACCCCGGGCTGAAACGCCAACTACGCAAAGTGCGGAAGCTATAGAGCAAACGGACAGCCCCGACCTTCCTCAGGTCTCCGAATCTAAGACACAAGAGGATGGCGGCGAAATTACCCCTGATAAAAAAATTCTGGAGGTAATGGGAAAGCGGTTCATAGAAGATCGCTGTTTGGCTGCTCCCATCCCCAAAGACTTGAGCATCCGCTGGGAAGAAATTTTAAAGAGAGGTTTGCCATCTGAAGACAGGATGGCTCTGATTAAAAAATACCCACCTCCAAAAAATTGCGACACAATAGACCCCCCAAAAATCAATCCGGAGGTTCGGGCGTCTCTTCAAGAATCGATCATCAAAAGAGATGAACGCATTGAAGCTAAGCAGGCAAAAATTACAGCATGCCTAGCGGCAGTCGGAAAAACCTTCCTGAACACATTGGAAAGGTCAATCGCTCAAGATAATTTGATCGTTTTTGAGCAACTGAGTGACATTGGAAGACTGTTGGCAGATATACAGCATGACGAATCGAACATTAGAAAGAGTCTAATATTGACAAACCTGACTGGAAATTTTAAAGAAGCTTTAAGCGAGACTACTCCCGATAAGTTGCTATTTGGAGAACAGCTTGAAGAAAAATTAAAAGCTGCCAAAGTATTGGAAAACTGCAAACGCGACCTGCGACCAGTGACGAAGTCTCAAACGAATAATGCCACAAAAAACTCGAAATTCCCGCCCCGTCGCCCTCAAGCAAATCAAAGATCGGCACCGTTAACGTTGGGCGGGAAAAGATAACAGAACTTGAAGGCTCAACATTTTCCGACTTATCGACGAGGCAACCAGAAATACGCGAGCAACTGGAAAACCAACCAGAGACTCGACAACCATCGCCAGAGAAAATATTAATTCCTCCAAATGTAATTGCTGGCAGACTCCGTTTCTTTATTTCAAAATGGAAAGAATTGACTTCCGATCCATATATTTTGTCGTGGATACGAGGGTATACAATACCATTCGAATCTTATCCAACTCAAATTAGTCTGCCGGCAGAACGTACTCTCAGCCCAAAAGAGCTTCTCGAAATATCGGAGTTAATTTCAAAACTATTGGATAAGGGTGCTATAAGACCATCTCACGAAAAACGAGACCAATTTTTATCAGATATTTTCTTGATTCCGAAATCAGACGGCACCAATCGCTTTATCCTCAATCTCAAACATTTGAATGAGTTTATTAAGACAAAACATTTTAAACTGGAAGACCGCAAGACAGCTATAAACCTAATGAGCGAAAATTGTTTTATGGCAACAGTTGATCTAAAGGACGCGTATTATGTAGTTTCCATAGCAGAATCTGACCGAAAATGTCTCAGATTTCGACACGATAAAAAGCTTTTTGAATTTAATTGTCTGCCGTTTGGTCTTTCGACAGCCCCATATACGTTTACAAAGATCTTGAAACCAGTAATGACTAAATTAAGACAAAAAGGACTTACGTCGGTAATTTATCTTGACGACATCCTATTATTCGGTAGATCCTATAATGAATGCCAAGAAAATGTCCGATCTACGTGCTTGCTTTTAGAAAAACTCGGTTTTGTTATCAACAAGGATAAATGTCATCCGATACCATCAAAGAAATGCAAATTTCTTGGTTTTTGGCTCAACTCAGAAGAAATGACAATTGAGCTCACTCAAGGAAAAAGAAGTCGCGTAAAGAAAGAAATCAAACGATTCCGATTAAAAAAGACATGTAAAATTCGTGAATTTGCCGAGTTTATAGGTGTAATAGGCTCATGTTGTCCCGCCGTTAAGTACGGTTTAGGACACACCAAGGCGTTCGAGAGAGCGCGATATTTAGCTCTAAACGCGAATAATTATGCGTATGACAGTTATATGAATTTAGACAAGAGTCTACATATGGACCTTGATTGGTGGAAAAAAGTTATTCCACATACAAAGAACTCCACGAGACCGTTTCAATTTTGCCAAGAGATTTTCTCAGATGCTTCATTGTCAGGATGGGGCGTCGCTTGCGGGAAGGCAAGATCGCATGGTTTTTGGAATAAGGAGGAGCGTGAATTTCATATAAATGTATTGGAATTGACCACAGCCTTTTTTGGCCTTAAATGCTTCGCGGACGGCCTAAAAAACTGTGATATCTTATTGAGGCTAGACAACACCACAGCTATAGCGTATATAAATCGAATGGGAGGCGTTCGACATGTGCGCTTAAGTAATCTGGCCAGGAATATTTGGGACTGGTGTGAAAAGCGGAAAATTAGGATTTTCGCATCTTTCATTCGCTCAAGAGATAAATTCAAAGCAGATTTTGAGTCGCGTAGATTGGAGCCGGAAACAGAATATGAGTTATCTCAAAAGGCATTTAACGAAATAGTATACACCTTTGGGAAGCCTGAAATCGATTTGTTTGCTACTCGAACAAATACAAAGTGCGAAAAATACGTTTCATGGCTTCGAGATCCAAACAGTATAGCAGTCGATGCATTTACGATATCTTGGAAAGATTTACATTTTTACGCTTTTCCACCGTTTATAGTCATTTTGCGAGTGTTGCGCAAAATAAGAGATGAAGGATCGCGGGGTATTCTTATAGTCCCTGAATGGCCGGCACAACCGTGGTACCCACTTTTTCGCGCTCTTCTTATTGCAGAACCCATATTATTCAGACCTAACGTTGATTTAATATCTTCTTCGAACAGGGAACCACACCCTCTGTGGAGGAAAACTACCCTGGTTGCCTGATTTGTCTCCGGAGATCTTTCGAAATAAAGGGTATTCCAGAGGAATCAATGGAATTGATGATCGCCTCTCTTCGAGACTCATCCCTTAAACAATACAACAGCGCATTAAAAAAATGGTGGAATTTTTGTTGGGAAAAAAGAATCAGTCCTTTTCAATGTTCCATCGAGGATGTCATATTGTTGCTTACGAAAGAGTATAATAATGGAGCTTCACAGGGCTCCTTAAACTGCCTCCGATCCGCCATTGCATTAATTGTCGGTCCTGAAATAGGCCACGACTTCAGAATACGACGTTTGTTCAAAGGTGTTTCTGAGTTACGTCCATCCAAACCAAAATATGATCAGACATGGAACCCTAGGATTGTCTTAGATTACATCGGCTCTCTTGACTCAAACGAGAATATGTCTCTCGAAATGATCTCCTTAAAACTTGTCACTCTACTCTCCCTCGTAACCGGACATCGAATGCAAACATTTTCGTTAATAAAAATTAAAAATATCGAAAGACACGGATCGTCCATTCAAATCAAAATCCCAGATAAAATCAAGACTTCTGCAGTTAATAGGAAACAACCTCTTCTAATTTTGCCATTTTATGACAAAGATAAGTCTATTTGTGGCGCAACTACATTGGAGGCATATCTAATTAAAACAAAATCCTTGCGTGGCTCGACAGAAACGTTATTTATCACCTACAAGAAGCCATATAAAGCGGTTTCTTGCCAGACTCTAGCACGATGGACAAAAAATATGCTGTCAAAAAGCGGGCTAGATACCCATATTTTTACTGCTCATAGCACTCGCCATGCATCGACATCAACTGCCAAAGTCAAAGGGATAAATATCGAGAGTATAAGATCAACAGCAGGATGGACGAACAACTCACAGACCTTCGCTCAATTTTATAACTTACCCATCATAAATGACAATGAGGCATTTGCTCGAGCTATATTACAATGAACGTTGATAGTTTATCATAATGGTTAATTTACGGTACGGTCGTGTGTAATGTGTTATAAAAAAAAAAAAAAAAAAAAAAAAACAATAAATGTTGCCGTATAGAACTTTAAACATCTACGATTGATCTTGAGGAAGAGATGCGAAATACAATTAAATGATTAAACGAACTTACCAAAGTGAAGTTCTATCATAATTGTATGTAGCATCTCTTCCGAAAGATCAGTCCCACCCTTTATATTTATTATATGTATATCTATAAAATGCCCATATCTAATGAGAACAATAGATATATACCCAGATGTCTACGGCAACGCTTTGAATACATGAAGGTGACGCGTTACCAGCGTAAACAAGATGCGGAAAACAAAAACGAAAGCATGTGTATATGCTTTAAAACTATGTGGTGACACCTGAGTGGAATGAGGGTACTACGATTGATCTTTCGGAAGAGATGCTACATACAATTATGATAGAACTTCACTTTGGTAAGTTCGTTTAATCATTTAATTTTATTAGTTTGTACGTTAATTTCAATATAACAATAAATCTAAATTACAACTTATTTATCTTTTAAAAGAATTGTTTGCGCTTTACTCACACCCGTCCCTATGCCAAATAAATTATAATTCATAAAAGTAAGCGGAAATGTATTTATATTCGTATTATCATATTCATTCATATACTTTCATCAAGCGATAAAGCATTATGATAATCCTTTATCGCTTGATGAAAGTATATGAGCGGAAATGTATTTATATTCGTATTATTATATTAATTCAATAACTAATCAAATAAGAATTAATAGTAATAATAATTTTTAAAAAAGCACTCAGCGCGGGAAACGATCCCGCGCCCCTGCGGACCGAAGCCAGGAACGCCACCAACGGGACCCGGGACCATCTCATCGCTTGTAAATACTATATGTGCACTTTATGGTACTTACGATTCGCGGCCGGATACATCACGATAATGCTTTATCGCTTGATGAAAGTATATGAGAATGAATATAATAATACGAATATATTTCCGCTTACTTTTATGAATTACAATTTCTTTGACATAAGGACGGATGTGAGTAAAGCGCAAAAAAAATTTAGAAGTAAAATAAGTTGTAATTTAGATTTATTATTATATTTAAATTAACATATAAACTAATAAAATAAGCGGTCAGAGTGCGCGGTACATTTTTCGACACTAAAAGATAACTAATAAAAATAATAATGATAACTAATCAAATAAGAATTAATAGTAATAATAATTTTAAAAAAGCACTGAGCGCGGGGAACGATCCCGCGCCCCTAGTGCAAATTTTTTTCCGAAAAACTCCGATTTTTTCCGGAAAATTTTTCCGAATTTTTCTATGAATTGGAACAATTATGAAGAATTCGGAGCTTTGCGGACAATTATTTTTACGCAAACATCCGGGTTTCTCCGAATTTCTTCGAATTTTTTCGAATATTTCATCATTTTAATTACAATCACGGGAAAATCTCGGAAATTATATGATGACTTTAAGGGGTAACACCACTGTAACGGCCTTACAGGAAGCGTATTTTTTGATATTTTTTTTGGCCGAAGAAAATGCGATAAACAAATAATACTTGCGGTATTTATTGAGCATATACTTAAGTATATTGCTAGAAATTTTTCATCCGAAAATATTACAAAATGGCGACACTGCAGCAATTCTTCCGAAGCATGTCGGACCTCTGCGGCACGCAGTATAACTGTGCCAATTTTAATCTAAAAAAGGAATTTTGTTTCATTAAGTCTAGATTTCATTCATCTAGAGTTAATTTAAAAAAATTATTTCGTCCAGATTAAAATTGGCACAAGTTATACTACATGCCTCAGAGCACCTTAAGTTCAACATGCCTCGGAAGAATTTGCTGCAGTGTCGCCATTTTGTAATATTTTCCCGTACATTTTTTTTTGCAATATACGTCAATATATGCTTAATAATTACCCCAAGTATTATTTGTCTAAAACGTTTCGTGGCAGGCCTTATTCATTATTATAGAAATTATTCATTATTATAGAAAAAATTATAGAAATTCATTATTTCTCAGAATTATGAGGGATAAAAAAATGTAATAAGTTTTTTTTACGAAAATCTCATTTTTTTCATCTATAACTTTTCTCCGAATATCTCCGCAGCCTTTCATTCAATAGGAAAAAGAAACAGTTCCGAAAAAAAATAAGAACAAGTTTTTTTTACGAAAATCTCATTTTTTCATCTTTAAATTCATTCCTTATGAACTTATGACTTATCATCCCGAATATCTTCGCAGCCGTTCACTCAGGTAATAGGAAAAAGGAAAATCTTCGAAAAAAAAATAATAATCAGTTTTTTTGACGAAAATCTCATTTCTTTTCATCTTTAACTTCTCTCCGAATATCTCCGCAGCCGTTCACTCAGGTCATAGGAAAATAAGAAATTTCCGGGAAAAAATGAGAAATCATGAACTTTCAGTGAAAAAAAAGTGTTTTTGGGAAATGGACCAGAACTTGAATCTTTTTTAAATCATTTTTTCTCAAAAAATCTCAAATATGACTGAAATATGAGAAATTATGAAAAATTTGGAGAAAAATTTGCGCCACGGGGCCCTGCGGACCGAAGACAGGAACGCTACCAACAGGACCATTTCATCGCTTGTAGAATATGTGCACTTTCTGGTATTTACGATTCGCGGCCGGGTAGAGGATTTGGGGATAATGCTTTATCGCTTGATGAAAGTATGAGAATTAATATAATAATACGAATATAAATATATTTCCGCCTACTTTTATGAATTATTATTTATTTGGCATAAGGACGGGTGTGAGTAAAGCGTAAACAATTTTATATAAGATAAATAAGTTGTAATTTAGATTCATTATTATATTTAAATTAACGTATAAACTAAAAAAATAAGCGATCAGAGTGCGCGATACATTTTTTTGTACACATTAATAACGCAGAGAATCAAGAGCCAAATAAGCGTTGAAATCATCTAAAAGCCTCGCGCGTGACGTCGGGTGACGTCACGCGTGAGTCATGCTCAGATTGCTTTTTCCCTCGAAGCCTTCGTTTCGGCTTGGCCGCACATGAACGTGCTCAGCGTCCATGTGTTGGTGTAGCTGCCGAAGGAGCGGTCGAGAAACTTCGACCGTGCTCGGCTCTTTCCGAAGGATGTCCAAGCGCCGCTCGCTCACGGACACGCGCTACTATGATTGGTTGGGCGTGTAAGAGACTAGAGAGGAGGTAACTTTTACGCGCGATCTGACTGCACTGATCCCCGGTAGCAATGTCTTGTTTTTTTTATTAAGCATATACGAATTAAATATCATAAATAATGCCTGTACAGGCGAGAATAGCTAAAGCGAGAGTAAGTTCGAAATTTTCTGAAGAAAAAATGAAGAAAAAAAAGTTGATTCACCGGGGATTGAACCCGGACCGTAAAATTGTTAGTCCGCCACGCTGCCAACTCAGCCACAATGTTTATTGTAGATAAAGAAACATTTATGATACACCCTTATCCATAATGTTTACTGTTGAAAAAAAATGTGGAAACGATCGCGGCAAAGGCTCAAGATTTCTTTTTGAACCTTCCACGGTCGTTTCGGCGTTTTATTTTTCAACGCGGTTCGTCGTTAATTTTTTTAACCCGCATTTTCGGCATAAACGGGCAATCGAGAGAAAACAATGATCTCGATACATGTTTTTCACTTTGAAATTCATTTAATGGATATTCCAATCCGCAGTACGGCCACACATATATGTCGAGCTCGATCGGACGGAAAACCTCGCTCCGTTCGCCTGTCGAGCGAGCGCGATTTACGAGGGGCGAGACTTTACCCCCACCGAGCTACCCATTTGTGTTCTCGCTGACTGCGATACCGACTTGAGCGGTGATCACGGACTCGCGCGGCTACAAGGGAATCTGCAACCTCGACAGAGGCGATGATCACGAAATCATACTCCCGAACTCGCCGCCGCGATTTAGCGCCATTTACGAGGCACGCCGAAAAGGGGAGCGTTGTACATCTCCCTACTAATCTCTGCCAATATGAGGTACATCCGTCTATCTGGGTCACGGTCTTACATACAGGTCTTGCAACGAAGCTAAATTTTCGTGGTGGGGGTAGGCACTCTTATATGTTTTAATTTTCGATTCACTAGGCGCCGCTACGCGTCGCTACTAGCGAGGGGAAGTAGTTTCTCCCCTACCTCTTACCGGCGAATGGGCCAAAGGTGTTTACGTCACGCAGCCAACGGCGCATGCGTTGCGGTCAGGAGGGAAAAGGACACAAGAGCTATTTCTCTCTTCGTCGCACCACTACTTCCCCTTGCCGTCACGCACCAAGCGGCAGAAATCGGAATAAAAAGCAAAACATCTGAAGGTGCCTACCCCCACTACCGCCGTTGTCAGACCTGTATGTAAGACCGTGATCTGGGTAGTGTTAGGGGCAAGGAGGACTAGAGAGAAAGAGTCGACACTCCCTACTAAAACAGTTCTTTCAATCGGTCGCAGAGGTGTAGTGGTCAGTTCCGCCGCAGGCGTCGCTAGTGTTCTTGGGAAACGATGATATATAGTAATACAAAACTGCATAAGGTCCGAGCTCCGCCTCAATGACCAATCACAAAACTGGGGTGATCGTGTTTCTCTCTCGTACTCACTTGGAACAGTCATGGTACGATCTCTCTCGCACACCCGAACGATAATACACCCAAGTGGGGATTCCTTCCATTATAATATGTAATAATATTGTGTACATATATACAACTAATAATATATAAATCATATTAATAAAGCACATATTAAGGGGAGGGTAGGGGTTTCAGCGTGAAAAGAAAACACTTTTTTGCGAATTTTTTTTCATCTATATGGATAGAGTAAATTTGTTGAAAACTTTTGTACATTGTTCAGTGTCATTTCAAGAACATTCCGTAAAATTTGTACGCGAAAATATCAACAAACAAGCGAACTTCCGGTGAAGCGAGCAAAGCACGCGGATCGTATGGCCAATTAGTCCTGCTAAAAGTGATAGAAAAGGTGGTAAAAAGTGAGAGCTGAGGGGAGATTCGGTGGTGTGGGGATAAAGTGGAGCGGTGAGAAAGGGTGGTAGGAAAGACAAGGTGAAATATAAAGAGTTTGAGGAGATAATGGAGTAAAAACCTGCCGGTGAGAAAGGCGGAGGTTAGGCACAAGCATAGAAAAAGTGAGTGGAAGAAGCGGGACGGAGGGAAAAATGAGCCGGAAAGGCCCCAGCGCTGCCACTGGGCCGGAAAGCGAAGCACAGGTGGAGGCGCTGGAGCTCGACAAAGGAGACGCGGAGCCTGACGTACACAGAAAGGAGGCGGTAAGAAAGACGCGCGGGAGACCGAAGAAGGTGGCAGCGAAGGAAGATGCGGAGTTGGCCGGTAGCATGGAGCGCTACCTGACCAAAGGGGCTGAAGAGACGGTGGCGTTCTCGACGAGAAGCAAAGTCATGCACTCGCCGGGCGGGAGCATGGCACAACAGCGAGAAGGAAAGAGAGAACAGGAGGGGGGAAGCGAAGCCGAGCAAGCAGGGGAGAAGAGCGAGATGCAAATGGCGGAGGAGAGCGAAGAAGAAAGACGGGTGGAACGGCAGTCCCAACAACAAAGCGCAGGCGTAGAGGTGGTGCGTGCAGAGATGGAGGAAGGGGAGTGGGGCGATGGCGATACGGAGGGGATAAGCGAGGCAGAAGCCAGGCTCAAGAGTGTTTTGGAGATCGGACTACGCCGTATAAAAGAGGAACTGAAGAAGGAGATATCGCCACTCCCATGCAGATACGAGGATATGAATAGAATTATCAGAGAACTAGTAGGGGAGGCAGAGCAATGGAGAATGAAGGCCTACAGGGACGGCGTGCAGTGGAACGATGAGAAGGAGCAGATGGAGAGAGAAATGCACGAATGGAAGAGGAAAGCGCTTGCAGCCGAAGAGAGAGTGAAAGAAGTAGCTCAGGAGGGGAGGCGTTACGAGACTCGAAAAATTCAGGTCGGGGAACAGCAAACCATATGTGATGGGAACAATAATGAGACGGAGAGTGAAGGGGGGGAAAGCGCGCGTAACGCAAGGGGCTGTTCGTGCTCGGGAGTAGAGCGGACGAGAGAGGAGAAGGGTGGTCCGGAGCGTGGCAGTGGAGCAGCGCGGAGGGTCCCGAAAGAGAGGAGCCCGTCGGCGCAAAGGACCAGCGATATAAGAGAGAGGGGGAGCGGAAAGTGGAGAGAGAGAGGCGCCCGGCAGAGCAGAGGTGGGATGTTAATGGACGGAGGAGGCATCAGGGAAGTGGAGCCCCCAGTGGAGCCGAAGATCACCGCGGCGGAGGAAGCGTGGACGGAGGTTCGACGCCGGCAGAGGGGAAGAGTTGAACCACGGTGTCCGGACCCGATGAGTGAAGGGGAATGGAAGGCGGAATGGCAAGAAAGAAGAAGACGGAAGAAGAATGTGAAAGTATGGGGTATGAGTGCAATAGGAGGGGAGCGGAGGGTGGCAGAGAGTATCGTGAGAATGTTAAGAGAAAAGTTGGGCCTGGAAGTCTGTATAGGTCAGGTAATAAGGGAGGGGGGGGGGGCCAGTGGTGACGTTCGAGACCCTGGGAGAAAAAATAAAGGTAATGAAAAAATGTGGGGGACTGAGAGAGTCGGGAATTAGAATAACCGATGACCTAACGCAAAGAGAGAAGGAGGTGAAGAGGTGGTTAAGGAACCAAGCGGACAAGAAGCGGAAAGAGGGGCAAGTAGCGATAGCTGGCTACAATAAGATATTTCTGAATCAAGAGAGGTGGTATTGGGTAGAACGGGAGGGGCAGTTGGTGACCGAAAAAGAATTTTTTCGACACTAAAGGGGAAAACAAGGGATATAAAATTATGCTGTGGAATGTGGCGGGGATGAAAAATGCAGTAGAAGCGAGCACGTTCATTCAAAAATACGACGTCGTAATATTGCAGGAGACGTGGATGGAGAAGAGTTGGGAGGAAAAGGCATTGGATAAGGTGGGTAGAGGCTATAAGTGGTGGATGTAGGAAGCGGAAAGGAAGGAAAAGAGGGGGAGAGCGAGTGGAGGACACCTGATCGGTGTAAGAAAAGAAATTAGTGAAAGCTGTCAGGTGGAAAACTGGAAACACGGATTGGTGATGAAAATAAAAAGGCGTAGGGGGGGAAGGGAATATGGATAATAGGGGTATACAACAATGTGGGAATGAAAGAGCTTGAGCCGGAGTTAAGAAGGTATATGGAAAAGGGGATGGTTGAGGGGGTGGCAATAGTAATAGCGGGGGACCTGAACGCTAGAATTGGGTCAAGCGCAGGCGTAACAGAGTGCGAAAAAGAAGGGGGGGTGGCGTGGCAAAGAAAATCTGAGGACGAAGTAGTCAATGCGGAAGGGAGAAAGCTTCTAAAGTTTTGCGAGGAAATGGGACTTACGGTCATGAATGGAAGGGTAAACGGGGACGAAGAGGGAAAGGTTACGTATGTAGGGAGTGGGGTGGAAGGTAAAGGATCGGTGTTGGATCTGATCCTCTGGATGGAGGACGAGGAGGAAGGGCTAGTAAGCTCGGTTAAAGTCGAGACAAGAGTAGAATCGGATCACTTGCCGGTGACCTTCACATTAGCAGGATGGGGGGAAGCAGTGGAGAGGAGCGGGGAGAAAAGGAGGAGAGGAAAACAGAAAGGCGAGAGCAGGCTTAAATGGAAAGAGGAAGAGAGCGAAGCCTTTGAGAGGGAGTTAGAAAACGCGAGGGAGCAAGAAGGGGAGGGGGGCTCAATAAACGAAAGGTGGAATAAGCTAAAGAGGGCAGTGTGGAGGGGGGCGGCAGCGACAGGTATGATAAAAACAATCAAGGCAAACAGGGTATATGGCGGTTGGCTAAGCAAGGAGAGTAGGCAACAAAAGAAGATAGTGTGGGGAGCGCTGAAGAAGTTTAGGAGGAACCCAAATAGGGCGACAAAAAGAAAATTAGAGGAGGAGAGGAAAAAATGGCGAGAGGCAAGAGAAAAAGAGAAGAAAACGTGGCTGGAAGAGAGGTGGAGAGAAGTTAGAGAGAGTTCGAACATGGAGGAGTGGTGGAGAGCAGTAAATAAATTTAGGAAAAGGAGCAGGGGCGGAGGGGAAGCCATAGGGAAAGAGGAATGGGTAGCACACTTTAAAAAATTGATGGGTGAGGAGGAGGAGGGGAAGGAGCAGAGGGGAGAGGAGACAGATCAAGGGGAAAGGGTAAAAGAGCCGTGGGAGTCTGAGGAATACGGGGTAGTACCGGAGTGGGATAGAGAAATTAGCAAGGAAGAAGTGCGGAAAGCACTGAGGGCACTAAAAAATAGAAAGGCGGCGGGGGAAGACGGGATCACTGCCGAATTCCTGAAGAATATGCCTCTAAAGGAGAAGGAAGAGCTGTGGAACATATTGAACGGGATATGGCAGTCGGGGGAGATGCCGGAAGGATGGGAAATCGCCAGGATCTTCCCATTACACAAAGCAGGGGACGTGGATGAAGTAGGAAACTACAGGGGGGTGTCGCTATTGAACTTGGGCTACAAGATTTTGGCGAGTATAATGGCCAGAAGAATAAGTAGGTGGGTAGAAAGAGAAAAGATATTAAGGGAGAGCCAAGCAGGGTTCAGGCCGGGCAGAGGAACGAGAGACCACATATTCGTGCTGAACGCCCTAATAAATAATAGATTGAAGATCAAAAGGGGAAAACTTTATGTGGCTTTTGTCGACTTTAAAGCGGCATTTGACAAAGTAAGCAGAAAACGAATGTTAAGGGTAATTTGGGATAAGGGAATCAGGGGAAGGATGCACAAAATGATAAGGGGAATTTATGGGACAACAACGAATGAGGTAATCACAGGTCAGGGAATATCGAGGAATTTCAGCACGAGGAAAGGTGTCCGGCAGGGGTGTCCTTTAAGCCCAACATTGTTCGGCATAGCACTGGACGACATCGACAGGGAGTGGGAGGAAAGGGGGGTAGGAGGGACGGTGATGGGGGGGTTAAAGTTCTACGCGCTAAAATATGCCGATGATATCGCGCTAGTGGCAGACGAGGAAGAAGGGCTGAGGGGAATGCTGCGGGGCTTGGAAAGGTTTGAAAAAAAGTCAAGGATGGAAGTAAACGTGAAGAAAACAAAAATCGTGGTCTTCAGGAGGGGAGGAAAAAGCAAGAGGACGGAAGAGTGGGAATATAAAGGGGAAAAGTTAGAGGTGGTTAAGGAGTTCAAGTATCTAGGATTCTGGTTTTCATCGGGAAACTCCGTATCCAAGCACCTGAGCATGGTGGTAGCGAGAGCGAGAAAGGCGGCGAACGCGGTGTGGGGAGTGTTGAGGAGGGCGAGGATAGAGGGTCTGAAGTATAGACTGCAGCTTATGGAGGCGCTGGTGAAAGCAGGGGTTTTACACGGGGTGGAAATCTGGGGATGGAAGAGGCGAGAAGAAATCGAGAGGTTACAGGCGAGGTACATCAAAATGGCCATGGGGGTGGCGAGAAACACGCCAGGGTATATTTGGAAGATAGAGGCGGGGAAACGGAGTATGGAGGTGGAGACAAGAAGAAGAGCAGGCGAATACATGGTAAATGTACTGAGGATGGATGAGGGACGATGGCCCAAAGTTTGCCTGAAGGAGGAAATAAGAAGCATCCTTAACAGAAATGAGGCAAAATGGGGAAGGGAGTTGCGGGAGGCGATGCAGGAGGTGGGGGAGGGTAGGATTCTCGACCTGGTGAGAGAGGGCGGAAATACAAGAGAGGTGGAGAAAATCCTGAAGGAAGGAGTAAGTATAAGAAGGGACCAGGACATCCAAAGTGACTGGGAAGGGATTGACAGGTCGACGTATAATGGATTGTACAAGATGTACAAGGAGAAGGAGGGAAGAGAGAGCTACTGGGAGCAGGAGGGGCTGTCAGGGATAGCCAAAGAACAATGGGCCAGGTTGAGATGTGGTAATGTTGGGAAGGCGGGAAAAAAAGGGTTCGGAAGCTGGTTATGCGGGGTGTGCAGAGAGGAGGAGGAGACGTTGGAACACATATGGAAATGCGAAATGGCGAGAGAGAAGATAAACAGGAAGTGGGTGGAGGGGGTGGACAAATGGAGAGAGGGGAGGGAAGGGGAAAATCTACAAGACTGGTGGATTGAAACGTTAAAGGGAGAGGCAATAAGAGACCTGTGTGGATATACGACAGAGTTCGCAAGGTTAGCAGGGGAGTTGTAGGTTAGGAGGTTGGTTACAAGAATAAAGTGGGTAGTAAATAAGTTACGAGTTAAGAGCTAGCAGGTATAAGTAATGCTGGAATACTGTGTTATTAGTTATTAGTTATTAGATTTAAGTAATGTAAACGAGAAGGGCACTGTAAAAAGCGCAACAGCGCGTACAAATGAGGAATAAACATCTATCTAATCTAATCTAATCTATCAACAAACAAGCCGATGACAAAGCGTTTCCAATAACGCCTCTGGAAGAACACGATTTGCTGTGTTCACTGTATCTCAGCTAGAAATTGTCTGAAATCAAGTACCGTTAAAATTTAGTCAAAGTATCATCAAATCCTCCGCCCAACGGTCTTTGATAATTTTTTTTTTTTTCATTTCTAAATTTTTGGTGGCCATGTAAAGTGAAGAGTGCCATTTTTCACAAAAAAATCCGCCATTTTTGGGGTGGAAAACCCCCTCAATGTAAAAAAAATCTCAAAATAACCGTTGGTGGGAGGAATTTTATATGTAAGAAAGTGTGTACCAAGTTTGAAATAAATCGGTCATGTAGTTTTCAAATGGCAGTGAACACAGACTTTGACAATGTGGTTTCGAGAAAAACGCGTTTGGAATTTTAGAAGCTAAGAAATGAAATTTTTTTTCCAACTTACACTAAATCATCGAATCCAGCTCCATAGAGAGAATCCAGCTCCCTGCAGCAGTTTCGATGTCTTGAGCCTCTTTTTTTCAAGCCTTTGCCTTATCCTGGCTTCTTTGCTCTGCTTCTAAGCTTGCATCTCGGCCTTGTTGATGCGACAGTTATCCTCCAATCTTCCGTACTCGTGAGCGCTCGGCCCAACGCTGATGTTCATATCAGAAAAGCACCAGCAACTTCATTGAAAGTGCATGCAGCCACGTAGGATGCAAATTCAACGATTCGTTTGCTGCCAGGCAACTTTTTAGGTGCAATCCTCCAAATTAGCTGGCTCAGACATTCTTTGGCATTTTGGGTAAAACCTCCAAGACACCTTTCAAGAAGTTCATCCTTGTTCAGATCTTCATAAATCGGTTTGATTGCTTGTAAGACATCTTCTGGAAGTGGAGTGTAATTGTGTTTAAAATTTTCCACTCCTCGAGGCGAGGACCCCACAAGTTGTCGCCGCTCAGGCTCTTATCGTGTAGAGGGTTATCGTCTGTCGACTGCTGGTGGTAGTACGTTGCCCAGATGCCATTTTTCATTTTCTCTACTGAATCACAATTATGTCTTATTGCTGCTCCGTAGTATCGACTCAAATTATCGATGACTTTTCCGGTGAGTTTTCCTTTGCCGCCGAGAACTTAACTTCGCCATTTTTACCTGAACTTTTTACTGTTTTCACGACTTTATCTTCAACAGTATTTTTTACCAGATCACGTAGACGTTTTCCCATTCTCTTTTGCACGTGACCTACACATTCTTTTTTATTTATAGTCAAATTTTCACCGTGAGGTTTTACTTTCACTAAATTGCCATAAGTTTTGCTATCGCCGTCTCCGACATAGTTGCTGATCTCTGTTGCATACTTTTCCTCTGAGCGGCGGAACATCTCGATTACTGCCCCTACTTCCATGTTACCTGATGGTCCGGTGTGATTGGCTTGACATTCATTATTATCAACGTGTTCTTCATGCCACTCTTCAAATTCATTTGTATTCAATTTTTTTTCCCACAATTTGCAAGACTGACAATACAAACTACTTACGAAAATATCAATTAATTTTCCAGTCCAATAACCAATCAATGAAGTGACGCCAAACAAGGATCTATAGCCTTGCTTCTGCCACGTGCCGTCGCCAGAAACGGCCAAAGTATCAGACTCCGAATTTGCCCTTGATTTCTCCTTTTCTTCGTCTGCGGCGGAAAGGAGACATTTTCAACACACGTTTCGACGTAGGAGCACATTGATTTTATAATATCCAAATAAGACGATATGGCTAAAAAATTACTTGCAATGTCCATTAGACCGCAAAACTTATTGCAGCCTGCTAAACCCAAACCTAATGTACGCATTACGAAAACAAATCGAGTGTTGATTTCGTAGCGATGACCAGTTTTCTCACTCGACAGTCTATAGCGTAGATCACAATTGGCACATTTTACCTGGATTTGAAAGCCAAGACCTTCTTTTTTACAGCTTTTGAACGCAACTGAACCATCACACTGAGTACATTTCACCAAACTTGCAATTCTTGAGTAAACAAGCAAAAAATCGACGATTCTATAATGATTTTCAACGTCTTTCGGCACGCTCGCACTGGTATTCAATTTTTTTGGTCGATGATGCACTCTCCGTATTAGCTTCATCCTTATTTTTTACATGGATTAGGCCTTTTTTTCTATCTGCACAAATACGTTCTTGTATCTGTTCGGTCACCTCTTGAAACTTTAGACAATCTCGGCATTTTTAATCAGAAAATTTATTGACGAAATTATAAAATCACTGAGAACAAGCGCTTGACCGAACGTACAACAACTAACTGACGCGGGTTTCTCTTTTGAAAATATTATACACCTATAATATATGTATAGGGCTTTTGTTACTTCTCTTTACTCAATAAAACCTTTTCGAAACAGAATAATGGGAAGGACGATCGCCAAGTGAATAAACTGCATACCTGCTCGTCAGCTGCGCGCTGCCTTTCCGACTCCCGCAGCTGTCGGAGCTACAGTGTTAGAGGAGCGGGACTAAATAGTCAATAACTTCGAGAGTTTTGTTCTGATTGACTTAAAATTTTGGAATTATATTTTTGAAATGTTTAACTATAAGGAAAGACAAAAAAATCGATTTCTCAAGAGTGCAAACCCCGACCCTCCCCTTAATGAAACAACTCGTGTTGTTTTATTCACATGGGCTTATTATATAATAAGCACATCAGATATAATAATTATATAAGTACAAAACGAGTTATTTTATTATGGAAACTTATGATTTGCCTGTTTTTTTTTCATCGTGGTAAAAAGGGGAAAAAATCTTTTAAAGACTATGGGCGTCTCCACTGCGCCAAGGGTTAGGAGTTGCGTCTTAAAACCCGGAGCATCGTCGCCACCCGTGTGCCGGACTCGCATCATAGGGTCGGAGGGGGTCATCCCTCTCGGCCAGGGTTTTCACGAGATGCATACCGGCTAAATCCCCCCCCCCCGCCCCTGGCAAAAAAGTCGAAATTTCTCGGTCAGGACGGGGGAACCACTTCTGTGCGATGACCGGCCCTGGACTGCGTTAGCATTACTTCCGGCCGGACATCCTGTCCATGTCCTCTTCTCTGATCGTGTAGTCTCTTCGTGGTCTTGGCTACTGAGTGCCGGCCCTTCTCATTCGCTCAGTCACCCAAGCATCCGTCTGCATTCTTTTTCCTGTTATGTTTAAAAATATAGCTAATTAAAATGAAACGCAAATAAAGCGATAAACCAATCGTAATGTATTTCGTAATGTATTTATTATTCGGATGCACGTTACTCTGTTTTTATGTACAATAATAATAATAATAATGATAAATAATAATAACATGTATATGCAAGAAGCCGGGCGAATGCGGGAATGTTGGCTCTACATGCTGGGGTCAGTGGTGTAGCATGGATTTTTGCCGCCCGGGGCTAACCGTAAATTTGCCACCCCACCCCCCGCCCTATTTTGACAACTAAGTGCCGTTCGCCGCCGCCGCCCCACATCTGCGCCGCCCGGGGCCATGGTCCTCTGCCCCCCCCCCCCCCCCCCGCGCTGCGCCACTGACTGGGGTTGTCTTCTCACCACGTGCTTACTATAGGTTTGTTCGCGCTAGCTACACTTTCTACACTCGATCTTGACGAGGTGTAAAAATACACAAAAAGTGGAACAGCGATATTACTAGAATAACCCCATGACCAGCGAAACTGTCAGCGAGCGTATACAGAGGTGAGTACGGCATAACCTAAAATATATAAGGTAATCGCACAAACAAATTCTTATTTATTACGAAAAACAATCAATAATAAAGGTTCAAAATAACAAAGTATTATAATTATCAATATCTATTCATCAAGGTGATAAAAAAATTGACAATATATAATGACAAGTGTTTATTATAAATTCGCAGTATCACAATACGTTCCAATCTACTATCAACGCAAACAGAAGCTAACATGGAACAGGAACAAAAAGTTAAGTCAGCAGTGCTGTTCCGAGATTCAGAAGGCGGCTCAGTCGTTGATGCTGATAACTTGTTGTGCATTCGTGAAGGTTTTGGATTTCTACAATCTTATCGCTAACACTCCGTTCTATGTAAAACTGGTATCAATACATCCATTCCGAGCGCAATTACAAGTACAAGTTAATAATTTCAATAACACTGTCCATTGTAATCAGTTTACGAGATGAATAAACCTGAGGTTATACGGTATATCTCTTTAACGGTTAGATGAGACTCCGTAACCTCATGTGTTATTTGAGATTAAGGTGTGGTCCACTAGGTCGCCGCCATGTTTCCTGTACACTATCGCGTTCGCGCTAAAGTTGCTTACCCGCGAGGAAATAGACTGCACTATCTAGACACTGCCCTAGTTCCGTTTACACTGCCGAGTGTAGAGTGCAGCTAACGCGAACAAACCTTATATGTATACCCATGAAAACTCGTGATTTGCTAGTTACGTTTAAAAATGAAGCTAAATATGAATTAAATTATGCGATGAACCAACCGAACAAGCCGTCAAGCCTAATTGAACCCCAAGCGCGGCAATCACTTAAATATGAGAAGATTATATTTATTGCCAAATGATTGTGTGGCGAAGTTGGTAGAACGCTAGATTACTGTATTGAAGGTCCTGAGTTCAGGCCTCGGTAGTTTTAATTATTTTCTTTCTTTTGCATATGAACAGGTATCGGGTTGTACGAGCGAATTGAAGCAGCTTCGACCAATCAAAGAACTCGTCCAATCCCAAAAGAACTCGAACTAAAATAACATGGAAAAATATATTTTTCAATTTACTGCCATCAATAGTTGAAACTTGTTTTATAATTCGTACCTAGAGTGTTTACTTTTTCCTTTTATCTCATTGACTCGCGAGGAGTCATCTCCATTATTATACACATAGTTCGATAGCTGCTGTGCTGGTGTACATGACAGATATATTTGTGTTTGACAGGCGCTAACAATTTTGCCGCCATAACACGGTCAGTTTCACCTTATGCAGTTTTGTATTACTATATATTATCGGTTCCCAAGAACACTAGCGACCCCTGCGGCGGAACTGAGCACTAGACCTCTGCGACCGATTGAAAGAACTGTTTGAGTAGGGAGTGTCGACTCCTTCTCTCTAGTCTCCTTGGTCAGGGGCAGCCCCCTGACACTGGTAAGTAAATGCTGATCGCAAAATGTCCTTGCCGCACTGTGGCGCTAGTAGTTGTGTGGCAGGCATACATGTATATGTATGTTGCGACGGTGCTTCGAATGTTTGACATGAATAAAAGTCTATTAACATATTTGGAATAATTTTTCGTTCTAACGATTTTCCGATCGAACACAATAAATAACGTAGCAATAAGATAACAGAACAAAAGCCACGAAAGTATCGAATCGTTCAGCTGATCGGAGTATTTAGAGCCGAAGGCTGTCACATAACAGCCAACGCTAGGTAGTGGCGATTTCAAGAACTAAAAAGCCGGGACAAAACCCATTTTCGTTTATCGTATAGTAGTCCAGTCGAAATAGGATTTCACCTGGAATTAATTCGGGGCTTCGATTTTCTTTTTTTATACTTAGGCGGGGGTGGTTGGTAACGTAAATCTCGATTTTCGGGAAAATCCCCCCGGAGCGTTTGCTGCCATCTTGATGTAACGAGGGATTTTTTTGTTCTTCGAATAACTCGCTTATTTTTAACCTTAAAGTGAAAATCATCGTATTCAAAGTTGTAGGAAATATAATTCCCCACAAGTTTGGTGATTGTAATTTTTACCCTAGGATTGATATTTATAGAGTTAGACTGCTAAGAGGGGTAAAAACGTTTTTTTAAACTTATCTCATTTATTGTTAAGTTTATGGTAAAAATGGTAATAAATAATCACATAGGAAATTTTATTTCCTTCAACTTTGGTTATTAGCATTTTTACCCTCGGATCAATATTTTCGGACTTATACTTAATTTAGGGGCGAACTTTTTTTTTATGTTCAGTCATTTCATTTATTATCAAGTTTATCTTAAAAATGGTAAGAAGTAATCGGGTAGGAAATTTTTCTTTTCTTCAACTTTGGTTAGTACCATTTTTACCCTAGGATCAATATTTTCGGACTTATACTTAATTTAGAGGTGAACTTTTTATTTATGTTCTGTCATTTCGTTTATTATCAAGTTTATCGTAAAAATGGTAATGAATAGTCAGGTAGGGAATTTTATTTCCATCAATTTTGGTTATTAGCATTTTTACCCTAGGATCAATATTTTCGGACTTACACTTAATTTAGGGGTGAACTTTTTATTTATGTTCAGTTATTTCGTTTATTATCAAGTTTTGAGTAAAAATGGTAATTGATAATCAGGTAGGGAATTTTATTTGCTTCAACTTTGTTTATTGCCATTTTTACCTTACGACCCTACGATTAAAAGAACTAATCAGGTGTTAAAATCCACAGGTTTCTACTTGCTGGAATGGCTCTTTGCGACGAGAGAACACAGCCAAAGTCGAAAAAATTTTAATTACGTACGGTTGTCCATCATTATTTTTATAACAAATTCAATAATAAATTGAAGAAAAAATGAAAAAAAATTACAACCCTATTTTAATTATAACTCCTAAAATATTGATCCTAGAGTAAAAGTGGTACTAACAAAAGTTGGAGAAAATAAAATTTCCTACCCGATTATTTATTATCTATTTTACGATAAACTTGATAATAAACGAAATAACTAAACATAAAAAAAAGGTCACCCCTAAATTAAGTATAAGTCTGAAAATATTGATCCGAGCGTAAAAATGCTAATAACCAAAGTTGAAGGAAATAAAATTGCCTACGTGATTATTTATTACCATTTTTACAATAAACTTGATAATAAACGAGATAGTTAACAAAAAACGTTTTTTACCCCTATTTGCAGTGTAACTCTATAAATATCGATCCTAGGGTAAAAACTATAATTACCAAATTTGTGGGGAATTATATTTCCCACAACTTTTGACATGATCATTTTCACTCTAAGGTTGAAAATAAACGAGTTATTCGAAAAAACAAAAAATCCCTGTTTAAATCAAGATAGCGGCAAACGCACAGAGGGGATTTTACCGAAAATCGAGATTTACACTACCAACCACCCCCCATGAGTATAAAAAAAGAAAATCGAAGCCCCGAATTAATTCCAGATGAACCGAATTTTAGACCTATCTCGACTGGACTATAGGAATAGTAGGCCAGTGTCAGGGGGCTGTGCTAGACACACATTCTCGGCAGCCCCCGCTCGCTACACGCGCAGTCGTACCGTACGCCCGTGTAGGCGGATTCTCACTACGCGAGCGACAACTTGCTTCGTACAAGTTGCCAATCATATCTCCATCGTAACCACAGCCTTCCATACAGGTCTTGCAACAAAGCTAATTTTTCGAGGCGGGGGCAGGCACGCTTGTGGTCCCTACTTTTCGAATCCCTAGGCGCCTCTACACGTCGCATTAGCAAAGGAAAATGCAAAAAGGTCTGTTCGTGTTAGCTACACTTTTTACACCTTCTGTGGACTTACTATCACTGTATCTGGTAAAAGTATAGAAAGTGTAGCTAAAATGAACATACCTATTGTATGCGCTCGGCCGCTAGACTTTCCCCTCGAACCACCTGACCGGTGCAGTCAGATGACTTCTACTGTGATGAACATACCTATTGTATACCCTCGGCCGCTAGACTTTCCCCTTGAACCACCTGACCGGTGCAGTCAGATGACTTCTACTGATCAGTCAGCGGTGATATGAATACGCATTCAGTGTGCATTTGGCCACCGAGCCTGTAAGTAGTACTCGTTTATGTGTAAAATAAAAGTTGAAAAAGTTGAAACCCAAACAAACCGAACTACAATCAGAACTGCTTTAGTACATAATAGTATGATAAATATGATTTTTTGCGAATGGATTGTTATCCATTCATAACGAATGGATTGTTATCCATTCATAATTCATAACGAATTATATCGATAATTCGAATTATTTCGAAAAAAGCCGAGAAGCCGTCGCGTGGCGTGCGTGTGACGATGAGCAATGTGATTGGTCGCGCTATATTAGCCACGCCGTCACAACATTAACCGTAGACTTCCGAAAACAGCCGAGCAGCCGTTGCCTGGTGTGAGTATGACGATGAGCAATGTGATTGATTGCGCTACATTAGCCACGACCTCGGTCTTGTGCCAGCTCTTCACTCTCGTCGAGGTTAGGCGAGGCGAGGTTCAACAAAGTTATGCGAGGCGAAGCGACACGATGTGACGCGAAGTCTACGCTCTTGCCTTTGCTCAGTTTCTCCGCCAGCATACTGGACATGCTTAAAGCGACGGCTGCCTAAAATTCAATAACTTCCAACAAAATTTGGCAGCATACCGAGTGAAGGGCGCGAGTGTAGTCGATGCGTCTTGCCTCGTCTTCCCTCACACCCTTTGATTCGCTCCCGAAAAAACAGACTCCAGCGCACCAGCGTATAGTTAGCAGACAAAATTCATGAATCTTAATTTTTTTCACCAATCATTTGGGAATGGTTTGGGCAAGTTTAGGAAATAATTATTAAAGTTTAGGAATCATTCATTTATTTGCAATAAACAATTTAAATTTGACGTATAGTTAGCAGATGATATGCTTGAATGAAGGTTTATCGTACACCATTCGATTGCAAATAGTTTAGGCAAGACTGCTGTAACGATTTCCTAGTTTGGGAAATTCATTTTCACAATAAAAATCGATAATTACCTATCGACGATCTACCTTATCGCGTAAGCGCACGCAATCGTCAGATCTGAACTTGCTCACACCATTTCCAAATTGTTGGCATAAAAACATATAGATCCCAATTGATTTTGACATTATCTCCGTTCATTTATATACAGGTAAGATGGTTGCGTATGTTTACGTAATAAGGGAGATTGTTGAAAAGTAATTTTCGATTTTAATTATGAAAATTAATTTCCCAAACTAGAAAAACGTTAGGTGAGTCTTGTCTAAACCATTTGCCATCGAAAGGTGTACGACGAAACCTTCTTTTGATCATGTCATCTGCTAACTATACGTTAAATTTTATTTATTTATTGCGAATAAATAATTGATTCCCAAACTTTAATAATTATTTCCTAAACTTGCCCAAACCATTCCCGAGTTGTTGGCATAGAAAGATGTGGGATCCAATCATTTTTTCGCATTATTTCCGTGAATAACAGGTAAGGTAGATCTGACGGTTTCGTGCGCTTACGCGATAAGGCAGAGCGTCGATATGTAATTATCGGATTCTATTATGAAAATTAATTTCCCAAACTAGAAAATCGTTACAGCAGTCTTGCCCAAACTATTTGCAATCGGATGGTGTACGATAAACCTTCATTCGAGCATGTCATCTGCTAACTATATGTCAAATTTAATTTGTGTATTGCGAATAAATGATTGATTCTTAAACTTTAATAATTATTTCCTAAACTTGCCCAAACCATTCCCAAATGGTGTGTGAAAAAAAATTACGATTCGGGAATTTTGTCTGCTAACTATATGGCGGTCTCCAGCGCGAGAGCAAACGAGGCGTGGAGAGGCGCGGCGAGGTGACGTGAGGGCCCAATCTGCATTCTCGTGCTCGCACTACCTCGCGTAGCCTCGACGAGAGTGATGAGCTAGGTCTTGAAACGAAGACGAATTTCAGTGACGGGGATGTCCCGCTTAGTGTCCAAGGCGCTGCTGTCGTGGGGTGTCCTTCCCCTGTCCCCTCAACCTGCCACGTCGATGATTGCTAAACGTCACCTATCACCTAGCATAACCAAAATACAAAACATCACGGCATGGAGGCTAGAGTGGGAGGAGTGCGAACTCTTATGGAGAGACTTGAAAAAAGTGGCTACAAAATGTGGTCAAACATGGATGGCGCCACTATTGCTAAGACCTCGAGAAATGAGCTGCGTGTGACAGAGAGGGAACAAATAAATAACGAGAAGTGAGCTGTGTATGAGGCAGAATGATACTTGAGAAGTGGGCTGCGTGCGAGAGAGATGAAAAATGATATATACCAGAGAGATTTCCGTAAACGTGTAAAGATAGAAGAATATTTTTAATATAGCAATGCCCAATGAACAATATTTATTAGTTGCATAATTAATGCTGAAAAAGGTCGATAATAATAATAATGCAATCCGTAGTGATGGAAAAAGATTTTTATTGCAACAGTGTTTAATTGTACAACGAATGGTAGAAAATGTCTTCAATAATACTGATGCTTTTTTTCTCGATTCAATTTTTATTCCCTTAAATAAATACGACGGTAAATTAATCCCTGCTGTCAAGAACAATTTTTGTGATCTGTTTCTATTAAAACTCGCGAACAGTGAACGATAACGCGATAATTCTTACGATAACGATATTTAACCCAATAACTCATGGCATTTTTTTATCGTCAAACGCATGGCTGCGGTGTATATGCACCCCGTGCTATTCTTTGTCATTAAGGCGTCTGGCCACCTTGGCCGATCGAAAAATGGGTATATTTAAAAAAAAATAATAAACTCGAAAGTAAGGGCTGGAATATTTTTATTTTTTTACACGACGTCCGAAAGGGCTTAAAAAATAACATTATCAAATTTCCGTTCAAAATATTAAAAAATGGTGCCGTTATGCACATTGCCGCGGAGGCCCTCCACACGATACGCGCTTTCGTTGTCCCAGCTGTTACCCGGTCATGTCACATCTGAAGAAAAAAAATCGGCTCTTTCGTGAGTAGTGTCACTACAATGTATCGTAGCGGTTTTTTTTCGACCATTAAAAAAATTTCGGTGAGCCGAACATTCGGTGAAAAATACAATTTTTTTTCTTCGGTTCACCATAATTTTTTTAATGGACCGAAAGGTTTTTAATGATTTTTTAATGGTCGAAATTTTTTTAATCTCGAGGTCTTAGAGATAGTGGCGCCATCCCTGTTGGACCACATTTTTGTAGCCACTTTGAAATGCACAGATCGGACTCCTCCCACTCCAGCCTCCATGCATCACGGATTCGACTTCGGAACTGATGCACACGGCCGAACTGTTTTCTTTAGATTAGGTAATAAATATTGTTCATATTTATCGACCTCGCTTGGATTTAAAAATGTTTTATAGTTTAGAGGCGGATGCGATTACCATTATCGGAAAAGTTTTTAGTAAACCTGCTAAACATTTTACCGGGAAAAAAAGTTCATGTCTGAGTGGATATATTCATATATGTTTCAGATATTGTCATACATGTATCAGATATATTTATATCTGACATTTTACAGTACCATATATGATTAAGTCTGATCATATTCCACATAACATATGCATATAGAAGATCATATCTGATCAAAAACAGTATCTGACCTGACCATATATGAACTCATATCTGTTTATATCTGGCTAAGTACCAAGGCGAGGTGGTAGCGTAAATTCGTATCTGAACATACATGATGCGATATGTGAACGTATCTGTTCGTATAAGATCATATCCGATCAAATACGGTACCAGACTCCGCTATATAGATCTCATATATGTTTTTGTCTGGTCAGGTACCAAGGCAGGTTGGCAGCGTGCAACCATATCTGAACGCTTATCATGTGATGTATGAGCAGGCACGTTCATATAAAATTTTATCCCATCAGATACAATACCAAACCTAGAAAATATACGAAGTCTTATACACTCATACCTTGTCGTATATGCAGTTCAGTTGTTCACACATGAAAACATCTGAATATATGAAACGATATATGAGGATATGAGACGATATTCGATCAGATATGGCACCTCACCTGACTGTATTATATGTAATCATGTGAGTTACTATAATATTATTAATTATTAATACGTCAAGTGATGACGTGTTAATAACCCCGCTCTATATATGTAAACATTTTAATATCTTTATGACTGCACTAACAAGATTTGATCTGTCTCAACAGGGTAAGATTTGCTCTTATATAGTCGGAGTCATACCTGGTCTGATGGTTCAGATAAACTATGATTCCATCATATGGGCAGGTCTATTGTTCATAGATGTCCAGGTCTACTGGGATCCACGGTATTTTATTCTTATACGGACAGACAGATCTGGTCCAATAAGATTAGATTTGCCTGACATGATCAGATCTGGCCTAATAAGATCAGATCTACCCGACATGATCAGATCTGGTCCAACAAGATCAGATCTTGCCTGGGGATTGGATCTGGTCAGACCTGCTGCGATATAGACGGGTCTGCTCTCAAAATTATCAAAATGGCTCTGATATGATCATACATGCTCAGATATAAGCATACATGCTCTGTCATGACACTACATGAACAGATATTGCCAATTTTCTTGTCTGATCATATCTGATTCTACAGATATGATTCAGATATATTCAGATATTAACTTTTTCTCCCGGGATATACAAAATTACGATTAATATATATGGCTAGCGGCTATTCCGGCTAGTGCACTAAAGCAGTCCCAGTATGTTTGCGAGAAGCATTTTGAGGAAAAACATATCGTAAGAGCGATGGCACACACAGCGGTTTGTGCCTACTCGCCAATCGAGTTGGCTGCCGCTCGACGACGACACGCACAGCGGTTTTTGACGACTCAGCAGCCGGGCGGCCGTGGGAAGTGCACAATTGGGACAGAACGAGTGTGTCTACCCAAGTGACAAGATGAACGAAAATTAAGAATCCGTATTAATTTTGGGCTTGTTATATTTGCTTTGGAAAATAAGAAATAAGAATACGATCCTATCGCTGTAATCTTTTTGGGTCATGTCCCACAATGCTGAACGATCCTGTACTTCCCCTGATAGACACACGTGCTGTGAAAATTCACATGTCAGCATTATAGTGGCAAGAGGACAGCATACGGCGGCACACCCCGACACCAATATGCTGTCTTTTGCTTCCGCATTAAGCCCCGCATTAAGAACCGAAATAAATGTGTGACACCAAGACGACAAGTTTCCAGCAAATATACGCAACAATTACCTGCTGCAACAACGGTACTGATGCGACAAGCTCCAGATTTGGAGTGATGTCATCTTTATATCGCGTTTCAGTTATAAATACACCACGCTGTGACGCTCCGTTGCCGGTAAAAACGAGGCAAATTATCGCGGCATTGAGACGGAAAATTTGGAATACGTTATTCCGGCAAGGTTAGGGCAAATTGGCGGCACGCTGTGACGTTCCATTGCCGGCAGAAACAAGGTACACGATTATAACCATAGGCAGATTCACTACGACCAATGTCATGATCCTAAAATTAGTTATATAAGTTGAACCAGTTGGATGGTCGAGTGGTTAGCATACTTTCCTTCTAAACCAGCCCATCGTGAAGTCACGGGTTCGAATCCCCGAGCCTCGTACTTTCGGAAAAAAATAATTACGGGCATGACGCGTAGACCTCAGTCATGCGCGGGCGTTGCACGCACGAACCGGTACGTGTGTGCGATTGTATTCAATAAAAATTATTTATTTTGCCCTCTTTTTATTCACACCTGCCCAGCTACCGGTAATGCAGAACCCCATTTAGCCTGTCACAACACCGCAATAGCGGGCCTCGTTTATGCCAACGAAGGAGCGTTACGGCGTATTCTAAATATGCCGGAAACGGAACGTCACAGCATGCCGCCAATGTGCCCTCACCTTGCCGAATAGCGTATTCCAAATTTTCCCTCTCAATGCCGCAATAACGTGCCTCGTTGCTACCGGCAATGTTCTGAATGTCTCCTCAAAATAAAATAAAAATCTGTAGAAAAACGCCTTGGCGACAATACGACCTTAAGGTAGAGGTAACGTTTAGCAATCATGGACGCGGCAGGTTGAGGGGCCAGAGGAAGGACACCCCGCGACAACAGCGCCTTGGACACTAAGCGGGCCTACCGCCACCACCGTCGTTTCGAGACCTGTATGGGGCCGTCCATTAATCACGTGAGGCTCAAATAGGGGGAAGGGGGTTTGGATAACATCACGATTGATCACGCTGGGGGTCACGTGTTGTGACAAATCGCGTGCATTTTTTTTTTGTGTAACTGCGTAAACCGGAGAGCATCCGCTGTGAGCTATTGAACACGCAAGTTGTGCCCAGGGGGCTGGCACCTTTTGGAATTTTTGCTACTCAAAATGACCGCATTTTTAGTGTCGTACTCTGCCACTCGCAGCGCTAGTTATACTCTTACAACCTGATGCGTGCGCGGGAGCTATGTATATAATACGATACGCCGTGCAGGCCCCGCGCATGCGTAATAAGAATATTGTATGATAACTGCTAGCGCCATGGGGAGAGGTAGGACTAAAAAAGCGGTCAAAAAGAGCAACATTTGTATACCGGTAGGGGAAAGAAGGTTTCAACCCCCTGGTTGTGCCCAAAAAGTAACCTAAACAACAGTTTTTAGTTCTATTTAATTTCGACTGGCCACCTACTTAAAGTGAAGTGTCTACATCTGATCTACAAAAGGCTTGTCCACTTGTTACTGTAGAAAACACGCAAATAATTGTCAAATAAAACACGCAAAAAATTGTCCTAGGACAATACCATTTTAATATATTGACAATGTATATTATTTCGTTTTTGACAATCAAGGACCGTACTCCCTATCGGTTGTGTCGGACATTTCTTAACACAAAAAAATACACGTGATATGGTCGAGGGGGGGGGGGGGGGGCTGGAAACCTTACCACATATCACCACGGGGGACGGAAGCTCAGAAAGTGGCCTAAAAAACCTCACGTGTTTAATGGACGAACCCTATGTAAGACCGTGGCCACGACCGTTACAACACTAGTCGTAAACATCCGAAAACAGCCGAGAAGCCGTCGCGTGGTATGCGTGTGACGATAGCAATGTGATTGGTCGCTCTATATTAGCCACGCTTATACCGCCCACCCCGACCCCCGCAAAAATTGGTCGATGCAGATTTCTTATTTAAAGTTTGTATTGTCAGTCGGTTCCTTCCAATCTCTTTAGGTTTGTTCGGTGCTTTTGCCCCCCTTAGCTCCTGCCGCTGTATTCGCCCGCGGTGTTTACGTCTGGTTTTGTAGCGTGATTATCAATATAACCTTTATTTGCAACCATATACCACAAGGTCTTACGCGATTTCCCGTGTTAAGTTTTGCCTTTTTATCGTGTATGTAGGATTGCGAAAGCACAGGTTAAAAAAATGTTTAAAAATAAATAACAAGTCGAGTGTAATCGAACCCCAAATACCAGACAGATGAGCTAAGCATGCCGCAACTATGCTGAACTATCTTCTCGCAATACTAAATATGAAAATCATTCATGCTAATCACAGCCGCTTAGGTATTGAAATAAACTTGTGGGATGCATAGAAAACCTATTACAATTATCATAACGGTAATCATCTTTCTTTTGAAACGACACATTTTTTATTATTTTTGTATATTATGCACCTTCCACGACAATCAAGAGCGTACCCATGATCTAAGCTAGGGGGGAGCAGCTCATATTAGTTTCTCTAAAGAGGGGCGGGGGGCAACAGATAATAGACTTAATTTTATCTTCTAGGGGGAGAGGCTGCCCCTCAGCCCCTGCTGCGGTCAAGAGGGAAAAAGACAGAAGAGCTGTTTCTCTCTTCGTCGCACACCGCTTCCCTTTGCCATCCCGCGCCAAGCGGTAGAAATCGGAATAAAAAACGGAACTACTAAGTGTGCCTACCCCCACTACCGTTGTTGTCAGCCTGTATGAAAGTCGAAAGTACACGTGGCGCCTCTACCGTTATAAATCCAAAGCTTTTGTAGGTAGTTTAACGTTTAAATTTAAGGCATTGATAGCGAAATGCATGTAATTGAATTTGGGTCTTCATCCATATCCGGTCGTACGTTTCGTAAAAGCGTAGAAGAACGTCGTAAGCAATTGTGCGTGGCTGGCCATGTAACCGATGCCGAAAAGACAAACGATGTAGGGCAACAAAAAAGTTAACATAACCTCTAAAATTGTGGCACAAACAAAGATAAATAAAAAATACAATGTTTCGTTATCAGTTCGCATCATTTTTTATTATTGCGTGAAAATGATATATATATGAAGTTTACAGTGACAACTTTTGCATGTGTATTTCAGATGGATGCAATAGAAATATTACTGATGCGTAGTGTCAATGTGTTGCAGGATTGAATAAACCTGCAAGCATATCAGTGCTGTAGTTTGGTACATTAATTCCTGCGCGAGCTCCAGATCCAAAAAAAAATTAGCACCACATATTCGGCTACCTGCTGGTGGTTGCCAATTTTTGTCGTGCACGCTCAAAGAATGTTACATCAGTGGAATTTTGAAATAGACATTCCTTTTATCAAAGGAAATAAATTCAAATGAAATAGGACAAAATTATATTGTTAAGATATTGTGTTGTTTTGCAAAGTATTTGTCGGCTTATGTATTTTCAATATTTCTGCTACCCACTGTTGACATTGCGTCTGCTTCCAAGGAGGATGCAGGTTCTCCAACGGAAAACATTAGAATTTTATTTTTGTTCCACCAGCCATAGTATTCTTTGCATTATTTTCGCATCCTTTGGTGCAACATGTTATTTTCGACTTGATCATCTGCATATGTGGGTAACACACATTCTGGAAATTAATTCAAAACATTCTATATGGTTATTACTTTTCTGAATGCCTAACTTAATGAAAAATTCGAAAATACAACGAAATTATAACTCAGTTTGTCTATTATTGGAAAATAACACACACTTTCAATACTTCGATTACTTTATGCTACCTACAAAAGCTTTCAACTTTGGCCACTAGAGGCGCGGCAGTCAAGTTGCACCTTCCCTATAGGGGAAGCGGTGAAAAAAGCGTCCAAGATGTATCAAGTTCCGGTACAAAATTTTACCTGTGGCGTCGCTCCGATCACGAGTAGACGATCAATATATCAATACCCAGGCCAAAAAAGGCAAGTCACCACGACGCTACGATTTACACTAAAAAGTAATCATTTGAAAGAAGCAATGAAAAGATTGATTCATCTATAAAAATAATCCTGAATAGATTTTTCGTAACTTAAGTGCTGTAATACCAAAAACAGCAGCATACGAATCATGAGCATTTGAAAATGCTTATGTACTTGAGTAGAACACTTATTTTATCCAACTTTTTGGCTGCTTCAAAGTACTCTGGACTCCTGTAACACGGACAATGGAGTACAGGGGTCCGAACTGCGCGCGATGACCACGATCTTCTAGTCGGCGCGGTCATGGGTGCGCTCTTCATGAAGTTTCTGATTTTTTTCGAGAATTTTGTGCACCTCGTTATGAAGGCGTTAAGAGATCATCACAGTGTAACGGGTGGAAAAATAGCTGATTTTTTTTCGATGGTTAAAATACGCTATTCAGTCTGATTTTTTTAATGTCAAATCAAAGCACTCATGCAGAATAAAAAATACATTATTAAACGTTTATTTTTATTTTCTTTACATATTTTTTAACGGTTGAAAATGTCTTCGAAAAAAGGAGTCCACACGGTGCACACGGTTGTGGCCGTAAATATTATCTGGAACAACATTTGTAAAAAGCTTATTAATCAGTGTGAAAGACGCTATCTTCCTATAAAGGTTTTTCAAAATCAAAATAGACAAAATGGCGGTGGTTTGAAAAAAAATGCATCGAATTTAACCTATTTTTTCGCACTTATTCGTTAAAAAAATATGAAGATTAACAAAAAGCTTCCATAGCAAGATAAAGAATGGCGTGAAGAATGTTGTGTGGAAATTTATGACGGATAGCTTGAAAACTCTTCCTTTGAGAGTGTACACTATTTTGAAAAACGACATTACCAGAAAAACACGTTTAAAGTTTCGAGTGTCGCATTTTCATATAAATTTTCTACGATCAATCGGCAATGCCAGGTCCATGTTTATAACCGTCTATACTATCGGATAATGCAAAAAAAATCGATTTTTAAAAAATATTATACCATAGTGATCCCTTAATGCCGCTTTCAGCCACAGCGGTACAATCTAGTGGGTCAGTGTCCGAGCGAGATAACTACAGCCCCGTTGCAACTCCACATAATTTAACATTTAAACAGTACAATAAAACATTTCAATTTAAGAGGTATAATTATTTAAAAAGGGACCTAGAAAGAATCCCGAAAGTAGGAAAAAAGATCGAAAAATATCAAAATTAAGCACCTTAAAACATCTAAGAAAAAAGCACAAAAGCACCGGAAAATAAAAAAATGGCAAATAGCAATAAAAAAGCACCCAAAATCGAAAAAATAGTAAAAGAACACACATAAAAATACCAACAAGAAAAAACACGGAAAAATAGATCCCCAATTGTGCCCTACGACGTTCACTATACAATTATATCGCGTTTGTGTGAAATCTGGTCTCTCAATTATTTCTGGGTCCGCGTACGACTACTTTTCTTCACGTTTATCGCGTTCGTCATAAATGGAATAAGAATGACCTAATTGAAATCTTTTGAACACTTGTCTGTGCCGGAAAAGAAACGAAAACATAATAACGATACATTATGAGCCCATTATTCCCCATGTAAATAGAAAATTACCGATAACCGAGCAAAGTCCCGGCACAAAAATTAGAAATATTTCGCCAATGAAAAAATTGAAAAGGCACGAAGAACTCTCATCCTCCTCATACAAAATTAATGTCGTTTTAAATTCATAGGAACGTTGAAAATGCATTGCAACTTGCAAAACAATATTTTCGAATGATATTTTGACAAGCATGACATTAAAATTGAATTTATCTAACATTCGTCGATCAATTCATCGATTTGTCGAGAGTCAATTGTTTCATACCAACAGGAATTGTAATATTTTATACATACTTTTTACCAGAGTTCGCATGATATATATCAAGTAACATATTTCACGATATATATCCATTGATATTCACGTTGGATGTATATCATTGATATTTATCCTAAAATACAACAAAACTGCGCATTTTTTAATAAACATAACTTTATCTTCATGCAACTGTACGAGGCGCTGCGCTGACTTGACTTTAAAACACCAAACTGTGACGACTTTTCTATTTATTTGTCCTTGGTATTTTTTATCTGTAGGCTTGAAAGGCTCAACATTTTTTTGTAAGTACCGAAATTTCAAAGTATACCATTATCTATCGACCAGCTGCGTTCCTTCCATTGTTCTCAATGTTCTCACTTGAGGAACAACAACGGTTTTAAACAAGTAAACATGTTGGTTGCGCTATGAATTATAATAATACGTTAGCATGTTGCTTACAGCAATATTGTAAAGTATTTAATTTCTCATCTGACTACACAATCTGTGTCAGATTCGTAGTTCGATATTTGTGACTCGTTGCTGTTTCTGTTAATTTTTTTAAGGGGCTATACCAGTGTGAACGCTGCAAATTTAAGTGACTTTCGGGAGTTTTTTGAAAAAAATGTACTCAATTAAATGTTTCGGAAAATTAAGAATATATTTGGCTATATTTGATCTATATTGCATAATTTTTGCATAGAAAAATATTGAGATCCAAGCGACTTATGCGCTGCCTTCGGAGGCGCAAAAAAAAAGTTCCTCCACTGCCGACATGATTCCGGCCGATTGAGTAGCTGAAACCGAAGAAGGAAAAAATGTCGTTAAAATGGAAGGTATTTCCTGTACAATGACGTAGGATTTTCGAAAAATATGAAAATCTAACAAAATGGCGTAGCTATGAAAAAAAGTCTATTTTCTTGCCTATAAAATGGTCGATTTTTTCAATGCCAAATCGTCAATTTTCATCCAATCACAAATATCCTACGTCATTCTAGAGTAAATATATTCAAGAGTACTCAGTTCAAATTTCAAGTCAATCGGATAATTGCTCTTTGAGTTACAGTGTCAGCAAATTTGAAAAATCTCGGTTCGAGAAAAACGCGTTTAAAGATTTAACTATCGATTTTTGCAAGACAAAATGATTAGAGATACGGCCATGAAATTTTTACATGATATTCTTGAAAGTATAAACTGTCGAAAAAGGCAAATAAAAGCGGTTTTTTGAAAGTGTCACACTGCTATAGCCCCTTAAGAGAGACATTTAATTATCAATATTAAAGAGATTAGAGCTTATAAATGGGAGACGTTCAAGAGGAACTTTTTTTTTAACGATTGATTTATTAGGTAAAAAGAGAAATGTACGTAATTATTTTTTAATTGGAAAAACTTGATTCTAAAAATGTGTGAGACTGATTATCGTAAAAACATAAGTATTAAAATAATGAATATTGGGGTTTAATTTCAGATCCATATTTTTTTCAAACTTGCATCACACTCTAAAAAAGCACCATTAAAAAATACCAAAAAATAGGGGTTATTTTTATAAATATAAAAAATATGAAGAAATCCGATATATATAAAAATACCGGATATTTTTGATATGTATAATAAATATCGGATTTTTACGAACCCGTGCTTTGTACCTAGATTTTTCAAAGTCTAGCTCTTCGCTATATTTGTCCTGCATTCTCTACCAGACGCACCTTCAGACAGACTTTTTTCGAATGTTCAACCTACTACGCCAATAACAGGGACGAATTGATATCTTTTTAGCTTTGTCTCTAAACCCACTGCTGCAAATATGTAACTATTATGGATTTTTATGATCGGGATGTGACCCCCTACAAAACGATACCCTGTTGGAATTGTACACATTTTTTTCTTTCTTTTGAGTACCAAATTCGTTGATGTCTTTTCTTACTTTTCCTTCGTATTTTTCCTCCTGTGTGAGCGAGATAGAGACATTTTCTATGCAAATTTCGCGCATCTATGCCGAAGAGTTCAGGAGTTACGGACTGTGATAGACAGACAGGCGGACTGGCATCAGAGTTTCACCATGCGGGTTCCGTTTTGCCTTCGATTCGAAATTTGATTAATTCATCAAATTTGCTGCTACACGGGAAATGCCTTATGAGAAATTAAGCACTTGGATAAATAATTTAAAAAACGACGACTGCTGTTATGACGTGTACGCGTGTTCTACGTTGCGCGTGGCTACGTACATTTTTTATTTTTTCGTACAATACACGCTGATAGAACACTTGTTCCATTTCGTGTAATCAATCGTTATTCACGCGCGTGTACACTTCGGCTACCAAAACGTTCCCATTCTTATTGAATCTCCAGCATACTCGACACAAAACCAGCTATTTAGATTGAGGCTAATTAATTCTATTCAAAGTTAGAGTGAGTTGATCGAAGAAACGTTTCTCGGAAAGGACAACTATTTTTGAGCGGAACATTTTTTTATCCAACAATTCTCGCAGAGCCAGAATTTAGCTTTCGTAGACCAAATTTCTTTTTGCAAATTCATCTTGAATTCTACGCTTATAAGTAGAGCTTGGTCTATCGGTGCTTTTTCTTCTATCGGTATTATTTCGATATAAATCAATTGTAATATCGGAATACCGGTATTTCGATATTTTTCGATATACATGGAAAGCCTTGATTAAAAATGTTGGAAGCATAAAAGTGGAGATGGGAGTTGTATAAATAGTAGTACATTGCTAATGAGGAATATGCCCTAAGGCCTTAGGCCACAGTAGCGGGCATAAAATCATGTGCGAATTTAACAATTTTTTTCTTATGAAAAAGTGATTCACTCATAAAATTAATTACACATCTATTTAGTATGAATATCAAGCTATTAGAAAAAATATATATATTTTTTTCGATGTACAAAATCGCCGACTACTAATATTTTCTTTTGTTATCTTTTTTTAGGCGCTCCGCGGCGTGAAATTTTGCATCCACAATTGTTTACCCAGAACAAAAAACAAAAATTCTCGTCAATCTACATTAGAATACCTAAAGAAGTACGTACGGAATTTAAAAAAATATTGTTTTATTCAAAAGTTGTAGGTATTTAAACTTAAGAAATGAATGTTGAGTGGAAAATTTCGTTATAACTGCTCATAAACTGCACATAAAATAAACCATTTTTGATTAATCAGAAATTCCGTACGTACTTCTCTGCGAAATGCAATTAGGAAGATAACTTTGAAATTTGAAGTAAATCGAGTGAAAATTGTTGAAGTTATTTGTCGCGCCAATTGGAAAAAAGCTGTTTCGAGAAGTTTCGAGTATCGGCCATTTTTTTACATCGAAAAAAAAAAAATATTTTCTCTAACAGCTTGATATTCATATTAAATAGATGTGTAATTAATTTTATGTGTGAATCACTTTTTCATACGAAAATAAATTGTTAAATTCGCACATGATTTTATACCCGTTACTGTGTCCTAAGGCCTTGAGGGTCCGCTTTCGATTTTGTTGAAACTCATATATGTGATAAAGCATTGAAAACTATTGGACACGTACTTTTCTTATCAGCGGTAAAACGTTTTAAGGGGTCAAACGACCTTTCAAAGAAAGGCCACTCCGTCATTTTATTTTGTTTCAACAATTCTATAGTGGATTTTTCGTCACTTTACATTAAAAATATTTTGGTCTTTCTTTCATTCAGATCGGTGGACTGCTTGTGGGTGAAACTGCAATACCACCCCTTTACACGCCTTTCTTTGAGGCGTGGTTTCCCACCTTAAGGAGGTTGCTCAGCTAACGTGAAATAATAAGAATTTGCTTAAATTGATTGAGGCTATTTGCGAACAAGTGTTACGACTCAATTAATTATTAAAGTTACGCTCTTATACACGGGCAATATAGCAAAAGCTTCATGAGAACGCTAATATGACGGTCGTAACATACTAAAAATAGTGAGAATTGACGGGAAATAGACGGAAAAAATTCTTGAGATTTTTATGAATAATTTCAACGAAGAGTACAGCGTTTTGTCTGTCTCGTTATCGAGATATTCATAAAATAAAGCAGGGAAATTCAGCCGATTCGCGTAAAACGATAATGCGCCCTACGGCACGTGGCAACGCTGCTGTCAAGTCGGCCATTTTGAATAGGCGCCAAAATTTGAAGCAACCAAACTATTGCTTTCTTGCTATAAATTTCTTACCGCGGTTTCATAAAGAGCATTTAAATATTTCGAACCATTCTTTACAGAAGCTGCAGTGCATGTGTTTCGACATAACCTTCAAATCAATTACGGGTCGTGCCTCGACTGCGCATTCATTTTCCGGCTCAACTACTTTTTTCTGACGCTCTCCAGGTTGTACTTGCTCCAACTGTCTATTATACTGTGTTTCGGTTTGCATTTTTCCCTTCCATCTTTCCATTTTCGCCGAACAAAAAAACGGCATTCGCGAAGGATGTTTGACAGCTACGCGCACGATGTGGCGTTCGTATTTGAGCTCACAATCAGTGATACCAGTTACTGAGAACTAAATTGCAGGTTTGCCACATTTCAACTTGGTTAATAACTTATTCGTGATGTAAATAAACGAAAAAGATTAATAACATTTCTAAACAGTCCATTATATACATTTCACATGATTATTAGCTGAAAGTTATTTATTTTACGTCACCGAGAATTTTATTATTCGAGGTTGGCAGCCGTTACATGTGCCCGTGTTTAAGCACATGCGTTCCCCTCTTGCCGCCTGCCTCGCAAAGACCCTGGGCAGTCTCCTTAAAACCATTTTTCCGCAGATAGAAAAAAAAACGTGCCTAATAGTTTTCAATGCTTTATTACATGTATGAGATTCAAGTAAATCGACGGCGAGCACTCAAGTGATGTTCCTTGTAAGTATAACCATAGTACTTATTTAATATCACCGTCTTTTATTGACATCTTCATTTATTGTACATTTCTAAACATACTCCGCTGTGTTCTTAAATATATCCAACCCAACGTAAAATAAACAAACAAACAAAAAATCAAAACAGGAACTTTTAAGCACAAAAAAAGTAGTAAGCCAGCAAAATAAAAATTAGGAAGTTTTATGCTAGTCAGCGCAGCAGTAGCTACCAGAGTACAAACAAATGACATAGCTTGTAGCAAGCATGCAAGAGCATGGTCACTTTAATTAACGAGATTGAGATCATTGAAACAATGACCGGAAAAAATGGAGGGCATCGGACTTTCGTCTTTCAGAGACTACCTTACGTTATTGCAGGTGCTAGCCGCGGAAGAAAAGGCATTTTCTGATTCCATACTTGTGGATAAATAAGTTGATACTTCGAAAATATTTAGTGTAGCCAACAATATTTTAAGGCTGTTGTACGTAGTAAAAAAAAACAAGTTAAAGTAATGTATATGGAAATTATAAAAACTATAATATTTTAAATTTTTCAACTCACATATCGAAATATTGGTATTATTCGAGTCCAATATCGGATTTTTAATCCAATATTCCGGTTTCTCGATATTATCGAAAACCGGTATCGATTCTCACTTTATAACTCGGGCTCTGATGAAGATTTCGGATTTGTTGGAACGCGAAAAAAAAAATTGAGAATAATAATCCACGATACAAATAAGGAAGTTTTCGAAAATGCTGGAGGTATAAATAAGACCTTGAGCCCATTAAGCAAATTGATTCCTACCATCTACTAATCTACCAATCATACAATTCATCCATCTGTGATGATTTTTTATCCCTGCGAATTGTTACGTATTACCCTTCCTAATTGAACCCCTTTCTACCACTCCTTACCCGCACTTTGCTTATTTAACCTACCGTTCCGTTGCGTCCACGGTCGTCTTTTAAGGTATACCGCATTAGCCGAGGGTAATTTTGGAAAACCCGTACCGCCATAAACGGCCCCATATTCTTCTGTTTCTCTGGTATACAAACTTTCTTACTAAAATATTTACACCCAAGGTCTCAGAAGTATTAGCCTTCCACGCACTGGCTAGGGGCCGTCCATTAATCACGTGAGGCTCAAATAGGGGGAGGGGGGTTTGGATAACATCACGATTGGTCACGCTGTGGGGGGGGGGGGGGATGTTGTGACATATCACGTGTATTTTTTTTGTGTAACTGCGTGAACCGAAGAGCATCCGCTGTGAGCAGCCCCCTGACACTGGCCTAGTATTCCTGTACGATAAACGAAAACGCGTTTTGTCCCGGCTTTTTAGTTCTTGAAATCGCCACTATCTAGCGTTGACTGTTATGTGACAGCCTTCGGCTTTTAATACTCTGATCAGCTGAACGATTCGATACTTTCGTGGGTTATGACTGTTATTATTATGGCGAAGTTATAAGTAGAAAATCATTCCAAATATATCAATAGACTTTTATTCGTGTAAAATATTCGAAACACCGGCACAACATACATATATATGCATGCTTGTCACACGACTACTAGCGCCACAGTGCGGCAAGGGCATTTTGCGCACAGCATTTATCTACCAGTGTCAGGGGGCTGGCTGTGAGCTATTGAACAGGCAAGTTGTGCCCAGGAGGCTGGCACCTTTTGGAATTTTTGCTACGCAAAATGACCGCATTTTCAGTGTCGTACTCTGCCACTCGCAGCGCTAGTTATACTCTTGGAACCTGATGCGTGCGCAGGGCCTATGTATATACACGGTCGCTATGTACGCCGTGCGAGCCTCGCGCCTGCGCAATGCGAATATTGTAAGATAACTGCTAGCGCCATGGGGAGAGGTAGAACTAAACAAAGCGGTCAAAAAGAGCAACATTTGTATACCGGTAGGGGATAGAAGGTTTCAATCCCCTGGTTGTGCCTAAAAAGTAACCTAAACAACAGTTTTTAGTTCTATTTAATTTCGACTGGCTACCTACCTAAAGTGAAGTGCCTACATCTGATCCACAAAAGGCTTGTCCACTTGTTACTGTAGGAAACACGCAAATGAACCCTTGGTCCTAGGACAATGCCATTTAAATATATTGACAATATATATTATTTCGTTTTGGACAATCAAATACCGTACTCCCTATCGTTTGTGTCTGACATTTTACAACAGAAAAATACACATGATGTGGGCGGGGGGGGCGGAAACCTCAGCATATATCAACACAGGGGAGGGGGGCTAAAAAAGTGGCTTAAAAAACCTCACGTGATAAATGGACGACCGCTTAATGCGCCGCCCGGTGCACGGTTCAACGGTCACCGCTCCGAGTATCGGCCATGCACAACTCTGCTTAACTCGGAGTACTGCCAGAGCCGAACCCCGACTGCTTGGCTCAGTCGTGTTTATTATTGTTATTATTGTTATTTTGTAATTTCTATAATAATGATTATTATTATCATTATTATTTTTTTCTTAATTATTATTATTACATTTTTATAATTATTATACAATTATTATGATGTAGTAATCTTTATTTGCAGGGTATACCTTTTAAGGGTGTTGACACATATGCCGCCCTCACATTATCTTCTCCTTACATTTGTTCTTACAAATGACATACATGTCTTTCCGTTTTCGTAACATTGAATTATTATAATGTATTATTATTATTATTATTATTATTATTATCTCAAGTGTACATCAAAATGATGTCCGAAAGGATGTTTTTCATTAACAGTAAAATAATCCGTTAACCAAGTATTGCGATTGCAGTTAATTATAATTGAAGATCCTCCGAGTATTTTTGGAAATCGAAAACGAAAAATATTCAGGCCTATATATATGAAATTGTTTTTTTCTGCAATTTCCTTTCCTCGTTGAAGCAATGAACGTTCGTATGTTCTAAGGCTTGACCGAAAAGTGAAGAGAAAAAGGATAATTGTTGGGAACAAAATGTAGACCGGTAGTTCGGAAAAATTGTGCTTAATTTTTTCCTAAAGTTAAGCGAGCTGTGGCCGAAATTAGTCTCTTTGTACGGATCAATGTATGGATGACGGTAAGACTTCCTACATATTGAATATTCCGATCATACTCACAGAACTTGACGTCAGCTTGGCAAACAAATGTTCTACGTACGATTAATTATTGACAGATGTGTATTTCGTCCATCTGGTGGGAGTGCTATACACACACACACACACACACACACACACACACACACACACACACACACATACACACACACACACACACACACACACACACACACGCACGCACGCACGCACGCACGCACACATATATATATATGAACTGGGGAAAGTTTCTTTTTGCCGGGTTTCTTATTCGGAGGTCGGACTGTATTCACATAGACACGCATATATATATATATATATATATATATATATATGCGTGTCTATGTGAATTCTTCTTCTTCAACGATTACCCTCTCGTGCCATCGAAAAACTCACTTCACAGCCGAAAAATCATTTAACGAGAATTTTGGTTTTTTACGAGAAGAAAAAGTTCAATCCCGTGAAGCAATCGAATTTGAAGAGAGTACAAGCAACGGAGGCGGATCATTGTGCGCAGCCATATTTCGTTCTATCTGAACAAATAGACGCAACATTCGTGTACGTAGTTTTCTATATAAAGCCGATATCTTCCACATTCGGTACAGTTGGTGCTTAAATTTTTAGCCGTGCGCACACACACGAAATATGGGTTTACGACTTTTCGATTGTTCGCTAATAATCGGGCTGCTTTTAGCAGTCATTGGTACGTAAAATGAAACAATTGCAAAAAAACAATCATCGTAGGAATCAGAATATAATTTTTTTTACGATCAACCCGTTTGTAAAGAAAATGCTGCAATGAAAAACTTGCTAACAGCGCGGTCGTAGTTGATAGTGCGATGGGGTGGTTAGGATCCTGGTAGCTACTTCGGTTTTTTTTCATACTTTTCTATAGTATCTCTATAAATTTATTAAAGATATTGATGCGAATTATTACAATTGTCAGTCGGCAGAAATATTGCTCAAAAATTGATAAAAATGTCACTTTATTTCGACATATTTTTCTCCACTCTCACCCCTTGGAGCAATATTACTAGGTGTTGGAAAAATCGCTAAAATTCACTCTCCGCGTTCGAACTCGAATAAATCCGCAACTAATTAATATTTTTCTCTCCCAGTTTTGAAAAAACTTTTTTAAATCTTGATATATCTATTTTTACACAAATTGCACTTTGAAAAAAAACTTTCGTCACTTTCGACAGGAATAAATTTATTTGTCAAATAGCCGTAATTTGCGTAAAAATAACGATAACGTGATATACGATAAAAATTAAGCTATAAGGGTAGGTATACTTTAAGGAATATTAATTGGTCATTGAATTCTTCACGTTTGAAGACGAAAAGCAAAGTTTCCGTGCGAATTAAATGGGAAAAAGTATTATTCAGCGCTGTCAGTGTTGACATTTTTTTCTCCACTCTCAATCATTAGGGCAATATTACTAGGTGTAGGAAAAATCGCTAAAATTCACCGTCTGCGTTCGAAGTCAAATAAATCTTCAACTAATTAATATTTCTCAAATCCCGGTGAAGATTCTTAAAACGAACTCTTCCAGGTTCGGAAAAAAACTTTTAAATATTGATGTATCTATTTTTCAACAAATTGCAATTAAAAAAGCCTTTTTTCACCTTCGACGGAAATAAATTGTTTTATTCCTAAAACAGGAATGAATAGGTATTAATAAATACTAAGGAGGAATAAATTGATATCGTGATATAACAAAAATTAAGCGGCAATGGTATGCTTTGAGGAATATTAATTAGTTCTTCAGGTTTGAAGACGAAGAACAAAGTTCCCGCGTGAATTAAACCGGAAAAAAAAATTATCCAGCGCCGTCACTCACAATCAGAGAACTTAAATTCGTCATGAATGTCTCTTACCTCTGATAATATCGTGCGAAGGCGTAACAGGTGATTTTCGTTCTCTACGCACCCTAATATACACACACGCCATATATCGTCCGGAGATAAAAATTAATACCTCTGTAAAAAATATTATAACGACACTAAAAAAAATTTTAAGAAAGATGTTCCTCTTTTTCAGCAACGGTATCCAAAGTAGCCGCAACCACAGATGCAGTACAACAGCCCGTAAGTACCCACGAATATTCTTACGGCTATAAAAAAAAATGGCGTTTCGAACTTCAGTAAAAATGATCAAGTTCCGAATTCGTTTCGTTGGAAAATCATAATTTTTTTGTGGATAAAGAAAAAAACATAAGAAATGACAAATCAATTAAATTCATCTGTTTCTTCATCTAATTATTCACGTTTCTAATTTTCCCATTGAAAAGTTACGATAAATAATGACATCATGACTTTACTCGAATTACGGGCAGTACTCGCCGTCGGTCCACCCTGTCGAGCACTTCGACGACGCGGCCGATGCCGAAAAATTGACCAACCTAATAATGAGCGGTATGAGGCACGAGGATGTGATCAATAAACTTCTCGTGGAACGTTCCGGCGCACAGCGCGAATCGATCATTTACGCGATCAACAGAATGTACGGGAATACCGTACTGTTCACCGTCCTGCTTAGATTCGCTGCTGGAAATTATGGTCTAGCCATGTCTAATGTTCTTTCGAGACCGTTGTTCCTCTACACGAATGAGTTGCGCAACGCGATTGTAAATCGCGACGAGAACACGATTCTCGAAATTTTACTGTCAGTGGATAGTAAATTCATCAGTACCATGTCGAAGGACTACCAGTCTCGTGAGTCCGATACTTTTTTTTTTGTATTTAATTTTGTATTTTCACTAGTTTTTACGGGCGTCAAGGGATCATCACAGTGTAATGGGTCGAAAGATTAACTGAATTTCGCGATTTTTTCGTCGATGGTTAAAATACGCTTATCAATCTGATTGTTTTATGACAAATCAAAGCACTCGTGAAGGACAGAAAATAAATTTTTGAACGTTTATTTTTATTTTTTTTTACATTTTTTTGAACGGTTCAAAATGTCTTCGAAAAAAAGGAGTTCTCACGGTGTACACGGTTGTGGCCGTATTTATCAATTTAGCTCATTTTTTCGACAGTTTTTCGTTAAAAAAACATGAAGACTTTAAAAAAAGCTTTGATAGCAAGATATAGAATGGCGTGAAAAATATGTCAAAATTTGAGACGGATAGATTGAAAACTTTTCTTTTCAGAGTGTAGACTAGATTGGCACAAATTTGGGGACGATGTTTTTTTTTCCTTTTTCTCACCATCCAATTATCTTCTTTAACCCTTGTCAGTCTCACCACCAGATTGTGACGTTGGGGGTATAATCAACCCATTGGAGATTGGTTCAATAATTGAAAAATTGAAGAAAAAAAATACTACAATGCATTTTCAACCATTGTGTGTAAGACCATGCCGATTATTTTTAACACTTTGGAGATTGATAAATAATTAAAAAATTGAAGAAAAAAATACTACAATGCATTTTCAACCTTTGTGTGCAAGACCATGCCGATTATTTTCAAAACGTGTAATTTTTAATATTAAAAAATATGTCGAAGAAAACATTTCTGGTAGGTTGAAAATCGGCTGGGGTTGATTCAACCCCCGATGACCGTTAAGGGTTGAAGAAAAAAAATTGTCGCCAAAGCTGCGAGCGGTCAAAAAATATTTAAAGGTCGCTCAAGCCTCCCAAAAATTCAAATTTCCATTAAAAAATCGTTTTGTTTTTCGTCCACTTCTCATCCACGAACTTTACGTTTTATAATTTTTGAATTAACCTCGCGAAAGCTCTACCCGGCCAATGAATATTTAGTAGTCGCTCTAGGTTTTCGAAATTTAAAATTTCCGTCAAAAAATAAATCTCGCATGCAGTATAATTCCGTGTAGCAATGAAACAAAATAAACGGCGAAGTGCTATATTTTCTGAATAATTTATTAAAATAATTTGTAACAAACACCAATTAGACGATATTTGTTATGATGTATTATTGTATTATGGCGCCGCTCGTCACAGAGTACAGCTACGGTTGGTCCGCACTTTGACTAACAAGACCAACTGTGGGACGCATTACGATGCGCGGAAAACAGCTGCCATTTCCGTTTTACGAATAAACCGACCTATAATTTTGTTTACGGACAAGAGCTCCAAAGAATTATTTTATGAGAACAAAGATTATAATTTTTGGTTTAGACGTATGAGGTAAATTTGAAAAATGTGCTTCAAAAGAAAAAAAGCATTAACTTTTTTGAAAATTTTAGAATTCGTCAAGTTTATGCGTGAGAGGAGTAAAAAAATTGACGAAAATTGAAAATTTCGAAGCTGTTGAGCGACCACTAAATATTCATTGGCCGGCTAGAGCTTTTGCGAGGTTAATTCAAAAATTGTAAAGCGTAAAATTCATGGATAAGAAGAGGACGAAAAAAAAATCAATTTTGTTGTGAAAATTTGAATTTTTGTGAGGCTTGAGCGACATCTAAATATTTTTTGACCGCTCGCAGCTTTCGCGACAATTTTTCTCTCTTTAAAGACGATTGTTGGGTGAGAAAAATGCAAAAAAAAAGCTCAAATTTGTACTGCCTTAGTGTACATCGTTTTGAAAAACGACATTCACGCTGCTGCTCGAATCACTTTCTCTAAGAAAGGCTCTAGCGACCGAAATTATTCGAATTTCGCCGCAAAAATTGAACAGCATGTTTGTAACCGTCTATACTATCGGATAATGCACACAAAAAATTAATTTTTCGAAAATTTTACACTGTGATGATTCCTTAATGACAAGATTGGAAACTCGACGGGCTTTCATATTTTCCATTGTACGAATGCGAAAAACTGGCATAAAACGGTGAGGATTACTATTCAATTGCAGAGTTCAATGCAACGTTTATGGATGATGTCAATCGGATCGCAAGTTCGCAAGTATTCAAGGACATTGTCTATTTCCTAGCCTACGTGAGTGTCCATTCCTTTTCTTCCATCGTTAGAGCCCAATTTTTTTTTCAACATCACTGACGCTTAAAACGTTTTAATATTGAAAATTCAGAATCGTCAGGAGACCTGTGTCCAGGTAACATCCCGAGGAACCAGAAAGATGGCAGCGGATCTGGTAAATATACTTCCGGAGACAGTGACTTACAATTGCATCTTTAAATGCGTCTTTGGAGAGAAGCTTGAGATATTGTTAACGGGTCTGCGTAAGCTCACGGTTCAAAATACAAATCGATTTGCAATATCTCTTTTTCTGAAGAGAGTATTGGGATGACGAAGTTGCGATTTTACACGCAATTAGTACATAGTGTTGTCGAGTTTTGCTATTTTTGTTGAAAAATATTGATAAACAATGGAGTTATCATTGTTTAAGGGATAAGGGATAAACAATGGAGTTATCATTGTTTAAGGGATAAGGGATAAACAATGGAGTCATCATTGTTTGAGGGATAAGGATACTGTGACGACCTGAAAATCAGGGTATTTGAAGGGAATTAATTTCGAAGGAATAAGTAAGATGATTGAATAATCGTTTGGACATTTATTTGTATGTACATTAACGAAGTTGCGTGCCAAATTTCCTTTAAAAACATTGATAATTGAAGAAGTGAAGGATCTTTGAACGTGACCCAACGGTGTACTCGATTTTGGCCATCCAGTTGATCTGGAGAAAAATGAGTTTTTCTTCTTAGACTTGGTTATATTGGCTAAGACTTGAGCGAGCTTTTTTTAATCGTGTTTCAATCATCGAAAAAAAATTAATTCAATTTTTATTCTGGATTTGTATTGTTAATAACTAAAGGAAGAAAATGTTAAGAAGAAAAAGGTCTTTCAAGACTAAACTACTACAACACTGAATAAATTTGACAAATTTAAAATCCATTCGTCTATCAGATGACGAGAAATCGTGTACACCGTTTTGGACAACAGTGTTTCGAGAAAAACCTTTTTTAACGGGGTCATCATTATGCATGTTTGAGTGAAATTTCAGAACAGTCCACTATTTAGATTGGGGGATAATGGGTTTTGAAATTGCAACTTTTAACGCTGCAGGGTCTGCATTGACTGAAAGTCAGGTCACATAATTCGTCGTACCATTTCATTGTAGTTATGAATTTTGAAAAAAAATTATGTTTATATAGCAAACTAGTTAGGGAAAGGGTGAAAAGAGTTTAGATTGCCGTTACTAATCAGTTTTGCTAAAAACGTTCAGTAAAAACAGAATAATTCCTGTAAAAAATATTTGTCCCCTATAATAAGAAGACATATGGCAACACTGCAGAACGGTATTGTTCAATATATCGAGAAAAAAAAATAATGATCGTGTTCCTAAAGTTAAAAATCTTTATTATAAAAAAATATTTACTTTATAAATATTCATATTTCATATTGTTTATGTTATCTTCATTAACAAATGAAAGTGTTGGATACGTAGACCGATGCGGTGTTGCCATATGTTTTCTTATTATAGGGAACAAATATTTGTTACGGAAAATTATTCTGTCTTAATTTTAATGTAGACTCTGCAGTGTTAAAAGTTGCAATTAGAAAACCCATTATTTCCCAGTCTAAATAGTCGACTGTTCTTAAATTGCATTCAAACAGGCATAATGATATGAACAATGTCTGGTTAGAATTTGAACAAAATCTATATAGAAATCAAGAGCGCGCGCTCGTTCTACCTTTAAAAAAAGCTATGGCAGAAATATTCTAGTCCGGGTAAGAACCATATATGTGCTGACTATACCATAAAACTTTCAGCGAAAATCGTTGAATAGTTTTTGAGATATCATGGAAGCCAATTTGAAAAATACAGTTTTGAGAAAAACGCGTTTAAAAATTCAAGTGGAATTACACGCATAGTCGAAGGTAGCGCGATACTCAACGACTTTCGGTCATAAGCAATAAAAAATGGCAATTTTATTTTAGATAAATTCAACCTTCTCAATCATTACAGATTTTTGTTTGATTGTTTGGAATTTGGCCAGAAATGCTTGATTTTGGTTGGAATTGCGCCATAACGTAGTGGACGATTTGAGCCTTCACGAAAATCGTCGTAACTCGGCCAGTTTTTGGTACTTTTACGAAACCTTTGTTGTAAACAAACGTTAAGACTCTAAGCTACAAGCGTAGGGGATGAAAAAATGGTGTACTTTAAATTTCAAGTTCATGCAAGGCCTTAAGTCCAGCTGAATTTGGGTCTAACAACGAAACATCAAATTCGTTATACATTGTAATACGTAATTTTCACGTCCTCGAGGTGGCGCAGCGATATTTCAATATGGCCGGTCAAAGTATAGCCTCCGACGTAAAGAATTACTTCGTTCCTGAATTCCTGCGAGTTGGATATTGGATTTACCTCTACAGTAGGTTATAAAGATTCTAATGCATTTATCTCTGTTAGCTCTGGACTGAGATTTTTCAAGGTTATTAGAGTTCCTCGCAGGTTTCGAGAAGGAATGATTCTGTTTTTCAGAGCGTACTTTTTACAAGGGACGTCTGAAATTATATTTATACATTGTATAAATATAAGGGTGGCACAATTCCATCTTTCTACAATCTTTTTTTTCCGTTTTCCCACCATCCAATTATCTTCTTCAATTATAAAGCGTAAAATTCATGGGTGAGAAGTGGACGAAAAAAAAAACGTCTTTTCAATGAAAATTTGAATTTTTGGGAGGCTTGAGCAACCTTTAAATATTTTTTGATCGCTCGCAGCTTCAGCGACAATTTTTATTCAGGAGATTATATGATTGCAGTTATATGATGAGAAGAAGGGGGAAAAAATAGAGGTCAGAATTGTGCCACCCTATTGTATATAAAAGAAATGACTTTTAATATTGCTCGATTTATTATTAATAAAGATACAAACTTGGAAGAATTTTTTTTGTGGAGTGACTACAAACTCGCCTTGATGGCCTAGACAAAGTTATTTTCAGAGCCAACAACCACTTTTTTAAAGACTTTATCTTCAAGTGGCTTATAGAACGACAATTCACGTTTATTATCCGTCTTGCACCCCGTAACGCAGCAGAATATCGAGTGATTTTTCGTTTCTTATATTTTGTCCATTGTCATAAATTTATTGTGAGTACAAATAAGTCTCCGCCGTTTGACAAAAGATGGCCCCACCAGGAGGTTATGGTTGGAATTATCAGATGTAAAACGTCATATAGTAAGGTTGGACATCTGGCAAGACCATAACCTTGACACATTAGCGATTTTGTATCAGCATCATATAACTTCTTTTCGTGCCAAAATGTCGAGTTTTGAGCCGAATTTGCGTCATTTGCGGGAATGAAGTGTACGAAAACGCGGAATTGGAAGCATTATCGGAGGGAGATTCGTGCCAAACGCGAGAGCTCCCGAAAATAACGCTTATTCGCCTCAAAACTCGACATTTTCACACGAAAAAAATTATGTGATGCCGATACAAATTCGCTAATATTTCAAAGTTATGGTCTTGCCAGATGTCCAACTCACGGTCTTACATACAGGTCTTGCAACGAAGGCAAATTTTCATGGTGGGGAGTAGGCACGCTTATCGGCTTCACTTTTCGATTCACTAGGCGCCGCTACGCGTCGCCACTAGCGAGGGGAAGTGCATTCCCCCTTACCTCTTACCCGTGAATGGGACCAAATTGTTTACGTCTGTTTTTGTGGCGCGGATGTTGAAATAACCTTTATTTGCGACCATATACCACGAGGTTCTACGCGATTTACCGTGATACATTTTTTTATCGTCTTTTTACGCATAAATGTGAATATTTTTGGTAGTGTTTTCGAAAAAAATGCGAAATAGTTAAAGGTTGCGTGGTTCGCAATTGGAAAACGGGGTACAAAAGTTTTAAGCAAAAATGCTCTGTGTTTCGACTGCCCAGAAACGTCGAACGATACAAAAAATGGCTCGATGCTATTCCTGGACTGAAAGAGTCTCAGTACGTGTGTGAATAACATTTCGAAGAACGATATATTGTAAGACATTAGAGAAAAAAGGATGTAAATGGTCGTATTGTCCACGGTCTTACATACAGGTCTGACAACGGCGGTAGTGGGGATAGGCACCCATAGCGGTTCTGTTTTTTATTCCGATTTCTGCCGTTTGGTGCGTAACGGCAAGGGGAAGTGTGGTGCGACGAAGAGAAAAATAACTCTTCTGTCCTTTCCCATCCTGAACGCAACGCATGCGCCGTTTGCCCTAACTTAATTTACCGTAATGTCGTGTAAACTGCATAATATACGAAACCAATTTAAAAAAATGTGTTGATTAAAAAAAAGATGACTACTTCATCTAAAAAAAACTGAAAACTTTTTGAATACATTAATTCATGCCAGCACATATTACGACCATTTACATCCTTTTTTTCTCCAATGTCTCACAATACATCGTTCTTCGAAATGTTTTTCGCACACGTACTGAGACTCTTTCAGTCCCGGAATAGCATCGAGCCATTTTTTGTATCGTTCGACGTTTCTGGGCACGCGAAACGCGGAGCATTTCTGCTTACAATTTTTGTACCCCGTGTTACAATTGCAAACCGCGCAACCCTTAGCCATTTCGCATTTTTTTCGCGAACACTAGCAAAAAAAATCACACTTATGCGTAAAAACACGATAAAAATATATCACGGTAAATCGCGTAGAACCTTCTGGTATATGGTCGCAAATAAAGGTTATTTCGACAATCGCGCCACAAACACATACGTAAACACCTTGGGCCCATTCGCCGGTAAGAGGTAAAACTATTACCAAAACTAAAACTAAGAGGGGGAAACTATTTCCCCTTGCTAGTAGCGACGCGTAGCGGTGCCTAGTGAATCGAAAAGTGAAACCGATAAGCGTGCCTACCCCCACCACGAAAATTTAGCTTCGTTGCAAGACCTGTATGTAAGACCGTGGTATTTTCGCTTTTTATTGGTTTCGTATATTATGCAGTTTACACGACAGTATGGTATATTAAGTTGGGGCAAACGGCGCATGCGCTGCGGTCAGGAGGGAAAAAGACAGAAGAGATATTTCTCTCTTCGTCGCACCACTACATCCCCTTGCCGTCACGCACCAAGCGGCAGAAATCGGAACAAAAAACAGCCGCTAAGGGTGTCTACCCCCACTACCGCCGTTGTCAGACCTGTATGTAAGACCGTGGTCCATCTTTACGATATGACGTTTTACATCTGACAATTTCAACCAAAACCTCCTCGTGGGGCCATCTTTTGTCAAACGGCGGAGACTTATTAGTACTCCCAATGTGTTGACAAAGTTTACTGAACTAGTCGAGCTTCTGTCTCAAGCCGCAAGAGGCGCGAATAGGGTGCGCTATACGAACCCCTACATAGCGGAATATTAGAATTAATTATCGAATCATAAGAAATACGTGTCTTTCACAGAAGAAACTTCTGGAAGGCACTGCAGCAACGAACGCGACTCTCCTTACCGCTATGTTCACAGACATATGTTACCCACTACTCCAATCGGTCGATTGGGAATACTTTTTACTCACCGGTCAGAGTCTGACGATGACGCTATATGAGAAATTCAAGGCTACTACGGGGATATACTTCGATATGATAGGTCGGAAATCGAAGCACGATTGATTATTTTCAAAGATACATACATGTACACATACACTCGGAGGGTTTGAAGAAATTCGCTTTTAACAATTCTTATGATTTTTTTCACAGTACAATTCGTCGTGGACAGGCCTAAATACTTCGCCCTGAAACTGAACAACGCCATACATCATACTGGTGGACCTAAAGTGTCCGACATCAATCGCATTATCGTCGCAAGATCGGAGATTGATCTTAATGACATTCAGATGGCTTATGAGCACTACTTCGGTTCCCCTTTGGCTGACGATTTAGCCGTGAGTAATTCCCAAATAATTCGCAACTCCATCGCTTTAAGGGGGGAGATACCTCCAGGCGAGGAAAAAATGGCTGATTTTCATAATTCTTTTTAAAGGAAAGACTCCGTCGCTATTTTTAAGGCTTAGGGTATGTTTTATTACTACTTTTGGCTATTGCATGGAAATTTTTATCAATCTTCAAAAATGGCGGAGGTGTGGTATGATCTTCCAAGCGGGCTGAAAAAAAACCAACGAAGATTTTTCTTTCATTAAGACGGGAAACTGAATAAAAAGGTCCAAAAAGCGTTTTTTCGGGATATTTTTAGAAACGAAAGAAACCAGTGAGTAAACATTGAGGTATCTTTTCATGTATATTTGAAATGCATATAAAAAATGTTCAACATGAAAAATAAATGACTGTAGATCTATCAGCATATTCTATGTGCGTCTTGCCACTGCAGTCCCCAATCGGCGGGAAAGATGCAGCTCGTAATTCTCGACTGAACCAAATAAACCGATAAAATTTTCAATTTTCATATATTTTTCTTTTGAGTGATTCAAGAAAGAGCAAATAAACCGATAAAATTTTCAATTTTCATATATTTTTCTTTTGAGTGATTCAAGAAAGAGCAAAAAAATCGTGAAATAAGAACTTTTCTCAGGTTCGACAAAGAATGTGATAAAAAAACACATTCGCGTGCTATAAAAATAGTTTAACCCTTGTCAGTCACACCTCCAAATTGTGACGTAATAGTCATTGGGGGTGTAATCAACATCACTCACTTTGGTGAGTGATAAATAAGTGAAAAATTGAGGAAAAAATACTACACACTTGTGTGTAAGACCATGCCGATTATTTTCAAGTAGTGTAATTTTTAATTAAAAAAAAAAAGTCGAAAAAAAAATTTCTGGAATGTCGCAGGTCGAAAAACGGCTGGGATTGATTCAACCCTCGATTAATGTTAAGGGTTAAAATACTTTTACAACGACTATTTTAATTCACTTAGAAGAGATTCTCATACTGAAGAAAATAAACTTTGGTTTGATTCAATAGGTCGTTTAGTTTTTATGCTATCGCGCCCGCCAATTTGGAAAAATTGTGAAAATCAAAACTGGAGAAAACGCGCTTCAACGTTTTCAATAGGAGGAAATATTAATATCAAATATCAATCGCTTTTCTGCTTTTCGCCTTGTATCGTCGAAAATATTCACAATTGGCCTCTGTAACTTTGTAAATATATTCTTGGATAGTTTATCTATTTAAGCAATTAAAAAGTAACGATTTTTCGGACCTTCTTTAATTTAATTTAAGCTCCCGCCTTATAACGCATACGCGGAATATGTACCGAAAAAAAGTGAGAAATTTCGAAAATCGATAAAATGGTACGCTTTAAAACAAAAAGATTGAATTTTCCGAAAAAAATGGCTACATTTTACAATAAAAGAAAATACCTTTTTTTCTAATTTTCAAAAATATTTAGGGTCATGTTTTCGACGACTAGGTTAGAAATATTTATAACAAACTTCATAAGAATCGGTCGATTAGTTTTTTAGCCATACGTCACGCTAGTTTTGAAAATGCAGTTTAAAAGACCGTGGCATACCTCCGCCATTTTTTAAGATTAAGAAAAAATGCCATGTAACAGCGAAAAGTAATAATTAAACGTAGCCTAAGTCTGAAAAATGATGAAGAAATCTTTCTCTAAAAAAATCATGACAATCAGTAAAAAATGTTCTCGCCTAAAAGTATCCCCCCCTTCGCGAAGGGCCATATTTTGTGCGGACATGAAGAGGGCTCTTCTGAATCACTGGTAAACTATAATGGCGCTTAATAAAAATAAGTCACAATCAATTATTATACCCACCGATAACTTGAAAAAAAAAATTTCGCGCAAATTTAGTAAATTTAGACATCCGAAAAGTCGCGGCTACGAAAATTCTTCTGCTAGTCACATTTTTCTAAGTTTTATCATTAATACTTTCTTTACACATGCGGTGACCCCCTGTTTTTATTAGTGTTGCGGAATTTTTCGATTTTTTTACCCGTGTGCTCAGTTTATATCAGGCATCTAGAGTTATTCAGTGTATAAATTACGCGTAATGTCAATTTGAAGTTAAAAAGTCGTCTGCTAACGGCCATCTTACGGCCATCCGCCATCTTGCTGTATAAAGAGTGGCGGCGTGCACGTCAGTGTCAGTGGTGGTCATTGGTATCAGTGGTGCTCAGTGGTGTCGAATTTTGTTTTATTACTTGACGTCGAGATGCTACCGCGTCTTTTGATTAGATAGAAATGTGACCAGCGTGTCATCTCTATAAAGGGCCGTATGAATGAGACGATTTTTAGAGTCGTAATTTTTCGTTGAAAGTTCAGCAACATGGTTTAAAATTTTATCTCTATCCTGGGATATATTTTTACTTGATTGGAGACGAACATCAATCAATTATCAAATATTCGGGTTCGTGAAAGGAATACCGTAAGAGGGGTAGTCGAAGGTAGCACGATTCTTAACGTAATTCGGCCATAACCAATAAACAAAGGCAATTTTATTTGAGATCGATTCAACCAATTTCTCAATTATTACAAATATTGGTTTTAGTTTTTCATTACTCTGGAGTCGTCAGTTCACTTCACTCACTATTGTTTCCATGCCTTCTATTTCACACGATCGTTGACAGTTCTCTTCTTAACCAACCGACTACGGCCAACTCGTGAAGCAACACACGCGGCATATGCTAGAACTACCCTAATCTTCGCGTGACTTACCATGAGAGTTTCCAGAGATCCGTATATACGACCGTCGGCAAAAAAACACTATCGCTTCATTAAAAGTGACGAATTAATATATTTATACACGTATAAATTCGTAACTGCTTTACCGACGGAGGAGTCACACCGTGCTAGAAAGACAGCGCAAGTTACGATTTCCCAATTATTTAACGTCGCGAAACGCAACGGATGATATACGGCAATCGGACGTTCGCTCGGTCGGTAACAAAATCTATATTGAGCATTTTTTCAAACCGATGACGATTTCGCTGCCCGGGCTGAATTCTATACTCTGCATTTTCCGTTCCCACAGGCCCCGAAACGCTTTCTATCGTGAAAAGCATGAATTAAAATCCCAAACATGCCAAAATATTTTCTCACTTTTAACAATCATTCGATTACACCGTACGAATTAACATTTATAAATCCCTTGTTCTACTTTTATTTTATACTTGTTCATTTCGAAAATTTTCAGACTGTCACGCATGGAGAGCATAAGAAACTATTGTTTGCTTTCCTCGGCAAATTCTGAGACGCAGCCTCACCGTCATCCACCGTTACGTGCATTTTACAAAATCACCAAAACAACGAATAGAACACCAGCAGCGCAAAAATAATTATAATTAAAACAGTAATAATATTAATAAAGATAATAATACTAAATTGAGGATTTCTTGCGTGG
>OZ023315.1:37003751-37516251 GCA_964007375.1 Ophion obscuratus | reverse complement strand
ATGGATAATAATTGCATCCAATTGCACAACACAGATGCATTCTTCATAATTTCTTCACGGCAACTGGATTATTTAAGGAAAATTCGACAATTGTCGTAGAAACACGGGCATAACCAAACGGAATGTCACTACACGTCATGTTCTGTTTACGTTATAATCCAATATACCCTATAGCGGGAGAAAGTGGCAGTTGGGTTCCCTATTGGATGCAGAAACGAAAGCGTTTATTTACTTCCTAAAAACGAAAAACTTCGCAAGCAACGGGAAATTTGCTCCGTCGCAAGCACTTTACAGCCACAAAACATTCAAGGCTATATTCTGATCATTTTACATCTGCAGACTATAGAAATGAAGGATTTGTTACAGCTCAATGTATAAACCTAACCTTCTTTACGCTACGTACTTTCAAAATCATATTGTAAAGTAGTTAATCATCATAACCTAAAAATTTCTATGTGAAATATTTGCCTTTTCTATCCTTCTGGTATTATTTTATTACGTAATACTTACCTAGCTCATTTTCATTGTTTACGAGGATGGAAACGAGCCGGAAAATATTGAAAAAAGGGGTTATACCTTCCCTGTTCTTTTAGAGTGAAAAAGAAACTTTAAGGAGGTTGGAGCGATTCAGTTGAGTCAAATGACGGTTTATTTTTTTTTTTTCAATTAACCTCAAAAAAATGCATACGAGGTACAGATTTATTCTGTGTATACTAATTTTTTTAAATATATAATTAAAAGGCAAAATTATGCAAAAATGTAGATTGGCTTATCATAAGCCAATCTAGTTTTTTTTCTCAAATTCAGAAAATTTGAGGGGCTGACAGCTATTCGTCTATCTATTTGACGTCGTTTGGCAAAGTTTCGACGGGATCTGAAGAGCCGTTTCAGAGATTTTTGGGAATCTATAATTGTTCTACCATACCGACCGCGATGAGGTGTCATTTCCTCTTAAGGCGTTACCCCCACTTGTAGCGCAAAAAAATACCTTTTTCATGAATTTTTTTAAAGAAAACTACAAAACTTTTTTAATCGATCAACATACCATCTTAAAGAACACATCTTGAAGAACTTTCAGTAATTTTTTTATTGAAAAATATTACATTGTTTAGTGGCAAATGGCCGTCAATGAAATAATGTTTTTATATACACGGTTTGCGGTAACCAACATTGCGGCGAAGTGGATCATCTGAAAAAAAAATGCGGATGGATTTAGTCAAATATAAGTATAAACTAGTCTTTAATCGAAGGATTTTAAAAAATATTCATTTTTCACAAAATGGCGGACAGTCAAAGTTAATGGTTCGATTTTAACGAGAAAAAAACGGCCGCTTTTTGGCTATAAAACGGCCATTTTTTTCGAAAAAAAACCGAACGATTAAAGACTACATTTTTATGTATTAAATAAGCCTGCAAAATTTCAAGAAGATCGGTTCATTAGTGTTCGAGTAATCTTGATCACCGACTTCAGAAATTCCATTTTGAGAAAAACGTTTAAAGTTTCAATTTCCGGTCTTTTACACAACGGATTCTTCTCTTTCAACGCTCATGTCTCAGTCAATTTTGTTCGGATCGACTTGAAATTTTTAGGACATATTCTCAGATCCTTATACTTCAAAAAAATGCAATAAAAAAATCGATTTTTTCAAAATCGCAAGTGGGGGTAACCCTTTAAAGGAATAAGTATGGTTGAAACCTCGTTTGGTCATTTATTTGTATGTACATTAACAAACTTGGGATCCAAATTTCATGAAAAATATTAATAATTGAAGAAGTTAGAAACAATCTCGTGAAGGACATTAGAAAGTGAGGGGCTCAACGGTGTACTTAATTTTGGCAACCCGGTTGATCTGAAAGAAAAAAAAACGAACTTTTTCTCAAAATAGATAACACTGGCCAAAACTTGGCCGAGCTTTTTTTAATATCGTGTTTCAATCATAAAAAAAAAAGTATTTTTCGAATTTAATCATTTTTTTCGTATGAAAAAGTGATTGACTCATAAAATTAATTACACGTGTATTTAATATGAATATCAAGCTGTTAGAAATTTTTTTTTTTCGATGTACAAAATTGCCGACTGCTCGAAACTTCTCGATACTGCGTTTTTCCAATTGGCGTGACAAATAACTTCAACAATTTTCACTCGATTTACTTCAAATTTAAAAGTTATGTTCCTAATTGCATTTCGCAGAGAAGTACGTACGGAATTTATGATTAATCGAAAACTTTTCATTTTATGAGCAGTTTATGAGCAATTATAACGAATTTTTTCACTGAAAATTAATTTCTTAAGTCGAAATACCTACAACTTTTGAATAAAACAATATTTTTTTAATTCTGTACGTACTCTAATGTAGATTGTGCGAGAATTTTCGTTTTTTGTTCTAGGTAAAAAATTGTGGATGCTAAATGTCACGTCGCGGAGCGCCTAAAAAAAGATAAAGGAAAATATTAGTAGTCGGCCATTTTGTACATTGAAAAAAAATATATATATATTTTTTAACAGCTTGATATTCATACTAAATAGATGTGTAATTAATTTTATGAGTGAATCACTTTTTCTTACGAAAAAAATTGTTAAATTCGCACATGATTTTACATCCGGAACTGTGGCATAAGGCCTCAATAACTAATGAAAAAAAATTGTTAAGAAGAAATACGTCGGTTAAGACTAAAACTCTATTCAACTGAATAAGTGCACCAAATTTCAAGTCAATCCGTTCATTAGATGTCGACAAATCGTGCGCACCGTTTTGAAAAAGTTTTACTAGCAGTTCTATCGTCGTAATCATAAGTTTACCTCCAATCTGCGATTCCTGCACCATATGTTGGACCTTCCGAATGTTGGTTTTTTTTTATTTTCACAGTAACCTACCCCCTTAAAGTGTATAAATGGAAGTTAACGCCATTTAAAAAAAAAAGTTTTTCAAAGTGTTTCGAATACGAAATTATTCTTCATTCTGCTCAGTTCAAAATTAAATTCTGATTTTTTTTCAAGAATGCTCAATTTTTTGGCGAAACTACTCGTCATAAAAATATGCTATACTTTTCTTCAAAAAGGACTTGAAAAACCATTGAATATAATATTTTTCTCGATTGCAAAATCTCCGCGCCAGGCCCTTAAAAGACACATAGCAACCTTATAATCGTCACTTTGCGTATATATACATATATATGTATCGGATCGACTTGGTACAGAGAGGTATAAAGTGCAACGAGATCCGAACCCCCTCTGGGCTGCGACGTTCCCACGCGAGAATGGAATGTGGCTAAGGGCTGACCAAACTGGTTGCGCGGCTGCGTTGCTCCCGACCGTATACCGGTTACTTCGAGTGTACTCTTTTTCTTCCTCCTCCTCTCTCTCTCTCTCTCTCTCCCCCTCCCTCCCTCCCTCTCTGTCTCTCGTACTCCAAGAGCAGAAAAAAAATAAAAGCCAGGAATGCGCGCTCCTCGTGAAGGGCACGCTCGCGTCCAGGTTCTTCGTGCACTCGAGGCGCTTCTGCGTGCGTCCTGCTCGAGATGAATTCAAAGATGCACACAGACACGAGAAGGAAATCCTCATCGAACGTGTATGCTTCGTCCGCATGGAAGAAAAAAACGTACCTGGTCAATTTCGAGAATGTCAGCTTGTTGTCCTAGGTTGAGCTTAGTTTTCGTGAATTTATAAGATTTTCGAGGACGACGCGACGCACGTTTTTGTTACTGTCACTGATTCGACATAAAATATGCAAGGCTGAAAAGTTCTCGGCCTGAGATACCGACGAGCGAATAGACCGATGCGGGGTATCGCGGCCGAGAACTTTTCAGCCTCGCATCGTTTCTGAGCCAAAGGCAATACAGTCGAACCTCGATATAACGAATATTTGTCTATGCGCTTCCGATAGACACCCGAAACCTTGATACAACGACTTAATTATATAAATTATGCTCTAATTTCTAATTGCTTGTGGAAAATGCTCTAATTTAAACCTTTCTTTCTTTAAAAATATCACCATATTTATAATACTAATATATTTACGTTAAAGAACATTTAAAGGGGCGGTACCTGAGTAAACGGCGAGAAAAACAGATAAACTTCGGGAATTTTAATCTCAAAAACTAATGTTTCGACTGGATGCGGGTTTTATTTTATTGGAAAATATGTACATTGAGGTGAGTTTAGGAATTTTTAAAAATAAATTCGTTGACTGGAAGCGATTCAAACGCGATTATCTCGAAACGTAGTTTTCGAAGTCGGTGCCAGATGTATCTCGAGAACGGCTTGTCCGATTTTGTCCAAATTTTGATACAATATTCTTCGATAGTTTTTCTCGTTCGCCACGTAGGATCTTTTTGAAATTTTCATTTTTGACGGAATTGCGACCGTTTTAATTTAACATTCGTTTCTCGTTCGCAATTTCCGACGATTTTGGATTGTATACACATTGCATAAAAAAGCAATGGTTCAATCAAATGAAAAAGCCCTACGTGGCGAACGAGAAAAACTATCGAAGAATATTGTATCCAAATTTGGATAAAATCGGACGAGCCGTTTTCGAGATACATCTGGCAGCGACTTTGAAAACTATGTTTCGAGATAATCGCGTTTGAATCGCTTCCAGTCAACGAATTTATTTTTAAAAATTCCCAAACACACCTCAATGTACATATTTTCCAATAAAAAAAACCCGGATCCAATCGAAACATTGGTTTTTGAGATAAAAAATCCTGAAGCTTACCTGTTTTTCTCGCCGTTTACTCAGGTACCCCCCCTTAAGGGGCTATACCAATGTGACACTTTAAAAAAATCGACTGTTTTCCCTTTTCGACAGTTTATACTTTCGAGGGTATCTTGTAAAAATTGCAAGGCCGTATGTCTAATCATTTTATCTTGCAAAAATCGCGTTAAATCTTTAAACGCGTTTTTCTCGAAATGAGATTTTTCAAATTTGCCGTCATTGTAACTCAAAGAGCAATTATCCGATTGACTTGAAGTTTGAACTGAGTACTCTTGAATATATTTACTCTACAATGACGTAGGATATTTTTGATTGCATGAAAATTGACGATTTGGCATTGCAAAAAGCGACCCTTTTGTGGGTAAAAAAACAGACTTTTTTTTCATAACTACGCCATTTTGTTAGATTTTGATATTTTTCGAAAATCCTACGTCATTGTACAGGAAATACCTTCCATTTAACGACATTTTTTCCTTTTTCGGTTTCAGCTACTCAATCGGCTGGAATCATGTCAGAAGTGGAGGAACTTTTTTTTGGCGCCTCCGAAGGCAGCGCATAAGTCGCTTGGATCGCAATATTTGTCTATCAAAAAATTATGCAATATAGGTCAAATATAGCCAAATATATTCTTAATTTTCCGAAACATTTAATTAAGTACTTTTCTTCCGAAAAATTCCCGAAAATCACTCAAATTTTCAGCATTCACCCCTTAAGGAACATGACTTCGGTATAAAGAAACCTCAATATAACGAAAACCCGATATATCGAACTTCCCTTGGCTTTCGTGATACCGAGGTTCGACTGTACTTTGCCCAGTGTCTTCAAACAACAAAGGAGAAAAGCAATCACTTTTCATTTCCTCATTTTTATATTTTTCCAAAATATTTCCTCGTCAATTTAGATCGTAGATCTCCGATAATCCTCGAAACAAAAAAAAACATTCTCGTAGTCTTTCCACCAAGCGGACGATTCGAAAGAATTTTGTGAGAATTCCTCTCACAGTGTGCTCCGAGATCGCATCGGTAGCCGGAAGTGCACCTCGGAGCTCAAAATTCAGCATCGATCGAAGGGTCCGCCGCGATAAAAAATCAGCCGTTTAATTATTCGATAGTTTATTTAAACTTATCATATTGTACAGATTTTTTATAAATGAAATGTTCAGCGAAAATCGATGACCGAAAGAGAAACAGGACAAATCATGATTTTCGCTAGACTTAAATGAAATTCTATACAATGTGGGATTTGTACGATGTTGAAGAGCGTCGTGTTACAGCAAAGAAAAAAGGATCCCCGGGCCAAAATAATTTAAGCCCTCCGTCTTCACCTCGATGGAAAAGAATACAAAATTTCGACATTCATTGATCGTTATTACGATATTTTTCCCGAGTCTCCTATCTTCTACATAGCCCCCCCCCCCCTGTCCCACTACGGCGCACAGGAAAAAATTTACATTCGAACGTCGACCATTTTTCATTTTATCGAGTTTCTCCTGTTTTATTTTGTCCCGGTCTCGTCGCCGAGACCGAGTTCCCGCAAACGATCGATTTGCGCTCCGGTGAAACGTTGAATATGCGTGTGTGTATATATACGGTGGCCCGGATGAAAAAGAAACTAGATTTATTGATATGATTCTGCACTCTATGTAATTACGTGTCGAACAATTGCTTCGCAGTTAGTAGTTATCTGATATTTAAAAAAAAACAAAACGAAATTCCGGCAACGTCTTTCCGCCGTTCGAGGAAGATTCGTCCATTTTTAATCCGCGTCTCCCTAGACTGTAAATACTCGAACCCTATAACCCATGAATATGATTATACCTCGTGTACAATTTCCGGTGCGTACAACTGTTTTTTTTTCCCTCGATGGGGGACAAAAAAGAAACTTTGCGTCGCGCGTGACTTTTATCTCGTTTCAACCTTCGAGTGCACACTCGCGAAGTGCACGTGGGCTCACCGATTGACCCCAGATACGCTCGGCGCTGAATTCGCGGAAAACTGTGCAAGTTTTTTTTTCAACGCTTTTCGGTATCGAATTAATTCGCGTTCGAGGCTAGAGAAGTAAAAAAATCGACCCCTTGTGCACTCGAAGGGTTAAGTATCGACGTTCATTCCGGAACCTTCCAAAAGGCTCAAAGTGAACGTCGCGCGCGATGCAATTCTTGTTGAAAACAAAACAATAGGGGGAAAAAAATAACATTTTATCGTGAATTGTTTCTTCTCGCTCGTCGACTCGTGTTTTCCACGTGAATTTTCGAATACCCGTCACTTACGAGACCTTCCAAAAGGCTCACACCAAAGATCCGGTTTCTCTATTTTCATTTCAAAGCGGTTGAGAACGTAATTGTATTAAAAAAAAAAAAAAAAACCATCGTGCTCGAGCACATTTCGGTTATCGGTAGCAACATGGGATATCAAATCACCGTTACGTTTCTCTCCTACTCTCTCTCTCTCTCTCTCTATCAGTCACAATCGCATATAAAACCATGTTTTGCCGTGTCTCGTTATTCTTTCTTTTTCAAGCAAATCAGACTCCAGACTTTGATCGTCGTACCTCGTTTGTGTGCGTGTGTGTGTGCCTCTTTTTTTTCCACGAAAATTACACAGTCTCTTTTTTTTCCTCACCTCGAAAGGATATCGCGAAACGAAAGAATCGCTTCTTACTTGACATGCCCACTGTACAATATATACCGAATAGATATTTAAATCGTAATTATACACACATTACGCGACACACAGTACGTTTAAAAAGGATCTGCTCTTCGTTTTCTTCCTCTTCTTTTTCCCGAACAAAGAGAAAACAAAATTGAAGATTTTAAAAAAATATACAGATATAAAATGGACACAAAGACTCTCCAAAGACTCTGTCGCGACATCCGACATTCAGCGGTTTGCGTTTTTTTCCTCCATCTCTCGGGGCTCCCGAATTATTCGCCCTCTTTCACGCGTCCGCAAACACAAACGCCCATGTTCGCCGAGTAATACTGTGTATGACTAGACATCATGTAAAGTTGCTATTTTTACCATTTTTTTTTTTCGTACTCTTTTCTGGTTTTTCTCGTTGTTTTTCCCGCAAAAAAACCTGACACGGTTCGCAGGTCGAATCGTTCGTTTCCTCGTCGAGAAACAAAAACAAAAACATTGAGTTTATATGTAAGATCGCGCAAATAGCAACGTAACGGCTGCGGATACAAGCGGCGAATGTAGGCAATTTTGAAAAAAAAAAATCGAATTGAAAATGGCCGAGATCGCACGCGGATACACGGAAGATCCGCCAAAAAGTCGTGCTTGTATCCGCAAACCGGTATGCTCCATGAGTCATGTCATTCAGCCTTTATGTTTGATAATGAAAAAAAAAAGAACCATGTTTGCTACCTTGGTTGCCGTGTTTTCGAGCGCACGAGGCGCGGACGACGACGCTGAATTTCTCAAGATGTCGGGTCAAGCGGGCTCTCAGTTTTTCCCGTTTTATTATCCACTCTTTTAATGTACACTCTTATCCCCCCCCCCCCCCGCCGCCTCTTCGCTATCGTTAGGTTTTGCGTTCTTCCGCGTTTTCTCACTTATCGAAATTGAACTTGACGCCAATTCTTGGGGAGTGCGTAACCTAGGGTGGTCCTTACTATGAGAAGAATGCGCGTACGGTCATACTGACCGACTGTCGACAGAGGGCGCACGTGACCATACCCGGAGCGCATTTAACGCAAGCGACCATGTGTCCGCATGGCAAAAATACAACGCCCAATTCCTCGCCGTAGCATATTTTACAGAGACGAGCGTCGTCTATGGGCTTCTTGACGTTCTCCTCGGACGACGTCGTGCCGGCTTCGCTGTTGGTAACGACCGTCGCTTTCTCTTGTTTTTCCGTGTGCGCTTTCGACGCAGCCTCCACGGGGCTGCTGCCGCTCTGACCGCTTGGCCCCGCGTTGCACGACTTTTTCGCCTCCTTCTGAGCATCCGAGCTCTCCTTCGGCTCGACCTTCTTTATGTAACTCGGCAAATTCATTTGCATCGTCTCCTGTGACAAAAAAAGAAATATGGCCGCGCCGGTTAGTCGAAATTTCTCGGATTCACCGCGCGGAGAAGGTTTTGCGGAATTTTCTTTACGTTTTCGTTCCTATATCTTTTTTGTCTGTATATCCAATCGCCAAATGCGAACAAAAGTGAAGAGAACGTTCGTGTTGGCCCTTCTCTTAATTGGGCCAAGTCCGCAGACTTTTGTGAGCGTCCGGAAGATTACGAAAGACGTGAACGAAAAACGAGTGGTCAGACACGAAACGAGACAGTTGGGAAAGGGATGGCATGAAATGAGCCATACAAATTCAGTAGAGAGAACTTTTCATCCGTTGCTCGGTCACACTGCTCGGTAAATTGATGCAGTTAGGCTGAGATTTTGAGTGTACAGTACATTCGCAGTGCAGTACTTGCACCTGTCGACATTCATTTATTCAGAGCTTTGAAATTCTCTCAATTATGTAAATCAACTCGACTCGACCTGGCTGAACTGTTTGAGTGAGCTTTCCATCACCGAGCTGGAGGAATTCTACAGGATAGAAATCCTCCAGCTTTGATTGAAGGTGTTAACTAAAGCAACACCAGTCCAATATTGGGCTACATCTACCTGGGTGGGTCAACAAATTGCATTTTGCAAAAATATTTTTTTACCGTCATCTTTTAGCTATATTCCCGGAATATTTCATTGAAATATTCCTAAGATTGAATGAGCTACAGCTTATAACAGTCGGTCGGGCGAGCGGTGGCAGCATCACACTTTAAACTTTAAGGCGGGATATACATTTACGACGATCAAAAAATCGATTTCTTTTTTTTCCTTTAAGGCCTTAGCCCACAGGGTATCATGTGCGAATTTAATCATTTTTTTCATATGAAAAAGCGATTCACTGATAAAATTAATTACACATCTAATTAGTATGAATATCAATCTGTTAGAAAATATATATGTATTTTTTTGCGATGTACAAAATGGCCGACTACTCGAAACTTCTCGAAACAGCTTTTTTCCAATTGGAGTGACAAATAACTGCAACGATTTTCACTCGATTTACTTCAAATTTAAAAATTACGTTCCTTATTGCATTTCGCAGAGAAGTACTTACGGAATTTCTGATTAATCGAAAACTTTTCATTTTATGAGCAGTTTATGAGCAGTTATAACGAAAATTTTCACTGAAAATTCATTTCTCAAGTTCAAATACCTACAACTTTTGAATTGAACAATATTTTTTTAAATCCCGTACGTACTTCTCTAGGTATTCTAATGTAGATTGACGAGAATTTTTGTTTTTCGTTCTAGATATAAAACTGCGGATGCTAAATGTCACGCCGCGGAGCACCTAAAAAAATATAACTAAAGAAAATATTAGTAGTCGGCTATTTTGTACATCGAAAAAAAAAATCTTTTTTCTAACAGCTTAATATTCATACTAAATAGATGTGTAATTAATTTTATAAGTGAATCACTTTTTCATACGAAAAAAAATTGTTAAATTTGCACATGATTTTATAGCCGTTACTGTGACGTAAGGCCTTAAACGATAGAACTCTATATGTAGAATATTTCCCTAAAATTTCAAAGCGAAATTCGAAAAACTTCAAACGTTACAGCCCGTCAACGCTGTGCCTCACCGCTCGGATTCGGGGCGGGCGTGAAATTCAAACGCGTTTTTCCTAAAACTGCATTATCGAAATTGGCGTGCAGGATTACTCAAAAACTATTAAACCGATTGAGTTGAAACTTGGTAGAAATATTGATGATATTGGTATCTTCTAATTGACGAGAATTGTTTTTGAATTTACAAAAATTGTTTTGTATACTCAAATATACTATTAAAATATACCTAAAGTCTGATAATTGTAGAATCATTATTTCTTAGTTTAAAAAATCCCTCAATATTGCTTATTTTTTTCCTCTCTAAATGTATATCCCGTCTTAAACGCGTTTTTCTCGAAACAGTGTGTTCAAAGTCGGTGGACATGATATCTCGAGACCCACTCGATGGATTGTTTCCAAATTTACAGAAGATACGATGATAAACATTTGTCGTCCGTTGGCGATCTCACTTTTTTTAAATCGATCTTCATTTTTCAATAGTTACGTAAAAATGACGACTTTTTCACAGATCTTGTATGCCCGTGTTTGAATTCGTCGCGACGTGGTTAAAAAAAATGATTGAAAAAATCGACGATCGTCAACGACTCGTATTTATTGTGAACTTGAATAACCCGTTTGGTTTTTAGATTTCAGATGGACCGTTTCAGCTGGAGCGTGTCCACCGCTGAACGTCGCAACAAAAAATTAATCTTCTGCCAACGCCCGTGTTTTTATTTATATTTTGTTGATTTTTTTTAAAATCCTCTCAATATATGCGTTTGCGGAAAATTCTTCGAAAGTAATTGCCTGAATGACAATTTCTCTAATAGAATTTCCCGAATGAACAATTTCCCATACACAGCTCATCGAACGGACAATTTCGCGTGCACAATTTGCCGAATTCGTGTGGGTTGTTCATTCGGAGAATTGTCCATTCTCCATTCGGGCCTGTCCATTCGGGATATTGTATTTGAGAAATTGTTCATTTTGGAAATTGTTTATTCGGTAAATTGCTTTCAGGGAATCGTTCTTTCAGTAAAACGTCATTGAGAAATTGTTTATTCGGCCAATTGTTTTCGAGAAATTGTCATTTGGGTAATAGTTTTTCGAGAAATTTTCCGCAAAGCCTATAGATGTGCTTCATGTTGAAAAAAATGCGTTTCTTTTATACCAGTCGTTTCATTTCATCCAAAATTCATAATTTGGCCATTGTTTTTCGGCCTTTAGATAATTGTAGCCCTTTAAACTTATCCCGTAGCAAACGAACAAAGGAAAGCACTGAAAAACAATAGTGGACAAGAGTTTTACCTCGTTGGAAGGCAGCGCGATCGTTTGTCCTGTGACGGTATTGACGTAAGCCTGTCCCTTGACCATCAGCAGATAATAACACTTGGAGAACCACTTGGCGTGTTGTTCCCAAGGATCGTCGTTGGGTTCCCAGTCCTTGAGTCCGCCGCCGCAATGATAGCACAGTGTCTGATCACCCTTGCCGGTGTAATAGAAGCCCGCGTCGGCTAGGCACTCCTTGGTCTGCGGCATTGATTTGGGCCACGACTCAAACGTCCTCAATCTCGCGTCGTAGCTCGCGTACTCGGGATTGGCAGGTCCCTTGGGTCGTCCGATGCCGAGGGAGCCCAGTTTGGCGGTGCTGGGCAGGGAGAATTCGGGACTCTGGAAGTGGCAGTCGGCCGTCGAGCCGGGTCTGTACTCGACGTCGTACGGGCCGCAAACGTCGTGGCCCCTGGGTCTCGGCTGTGGCACGGAATTTGGATTTTCGCCTATCGGCACGTTGCCGCAAGGTATTTTTCTTATGAAACGGCATTGTTCCTGCCATCTCTGATGATCGGCCATCGGATTGTCACCCTCCACCCACTGGCATATCTCCACTTTGCACTCGAAACATCTGACCGTGTCTCCCTCGCCGGTATAGTAAAAACCCGCGGCCGCCATCTTGGCCGGTTCCAAAAATGGCACCGGCCACGTCGCGTAACTCCTCAGTCTCACCTCCTCCATACGATAGTCCCGATTGTCAACCTCGTCCACCGTTGTCGTCGAGGCTTGCGGACGCGCCGCGAATAACGACAGACGACTCGTCGGCACTATCGTTTGCTTCATCGATACTAGGTGATTGTCGCGCAGGTCGCAATGCTCTATTATGTCCGTCATTTTCTCGCTTTTCACGCTGCTGATCTCTGGACGCACGCCGATCTCCTCATGTATGCGCGAAGATTCGGCTTCCCACGTCGCTTTCGAAGACTGAAAAGAGAAACGGAGGATCAGTACGTTTCCCTGGTGATGGTAAATCGACGAATACGCATTTTTTCTGCCTTCGCTCCTTCGACTACGCCGTTTTTCGCGCGCCAAGGAAATATGGTCCGAAAACTAGCGAGTTTTGGAGGTTATGCATTAGGGTATAGAATGTCAGGTTGTGTATTAAGTTAGAAGTTGTACATTGGAATTTTTCACGAGTTCTTTGTTTCGATTGTTTGCAATTCTGTATTGTTTTTAAGGGCACGGTCTTAGATACAGGCTTGGAAACTCCAGTGGCAGGGGTAGGTGGATTATTGAAGAGAATTGGTAATTCAGTAGTCGCCACTAGGTTCGTTGCGATCGGAATAACCGCTGTGGCGCAGCCACAGAGTCAGACAGAGACGGCAACCTTCATGTTCGTTACGCGGATTTTTATTATGAGTTCGAAACACTTTCAAGGGGGGGTTCGCACTTTTGAAAAATTGATTTTCTTTGTCTTTTCTTATAGGTAAACATTGCAAGAATATAATCCCAAAATTTCAAGTCAATCAGAGCAAAATTCTCGAAGTTATTGACTATTTGGTCCCCCTCCACTAACACTGTAGCTTCTCTAAACTTCAAACGCGTTTTTCTCGAAACCACTTTTTCAAAGTCCGTGTTCACTGCCATTTGGAAACTACATGACCGATTTATTTCAAACTTGGTACACACTTTCTACATATAAAATACCTCCCCCCAAAGGTTCGTTTGAGATTTTTTTTTACATTGAGGGGGTTTTCCTCTCCCAAAATGGCCGTATTTTTCGTGAAAAATAGCACTTTTCACTTTACATGACCACCAAAAATTTAGAAATGAAAAAAAAAAAATGATGAAAGACCGTTGGGGGGAAGATTTGATGATACTTTGACTAAATTTTAATGGTACTTTATTTCAGGTAATTTTTAGCTGAGATATAGTGAACACCGCAAATCGTGTTTTTCCAAAGGCGTTCTTGCAAAAACTTTGTCACCGGCTTGTTTGTGGATATTTTTGCGTACAAATTTCACGGAATGTTCTTGAAATGACACTTAACAATGTACGAAAGGTTTCAATAAATCCGCTTTATCCATATAGATGAAAACAAATCGCAAAAAAGTGTTTTTTTTCACGCTGAAACCCCTACCCTCCTCTTAAGGGGCTATACTAGTGTGACACTTTCAAAAAATCGATATACTTTCAAGAATATCATTATCATTTATATCATTTATATCAATATCATTTTATCTTGCAAAAATCGATAGTTAAATCTTTAGACGCGTTTTTCTCGAAATGAGATTTTTTAAATTTGCTGACATTGTAACTCAAAGAGCAATTATCCAATTGACTTGAAATTCGAACTGAGTACTCTTGAATATATTTACTCTACAATGACCTAGGGTATTTTTGATTGGATGAAAATCGACGATTTGGCATTGAAAAAAACGACCATTTTATAGGCAAGAAAACAGACTTTTTTTCATAACTACGCCATTTCGTTAGATTTTGATATTTTTCGAAAATCCTACGTCATTGTACAGAAAATACCTTTCTGTTCAACATTTTTTCTTTTTTCGGTTTCAGCTACTCAATCGGCCGGAATTATGTCAGCAGTGGAGCAACTTTTTTTGGCGCCTCCGAAGGCCACGGATCTCAATATTTTTCTATGAAAAAATTATTTAAGAGGTAAAATATAGCTAAATATATTCTTAATTTTCCGAAACATTTAATTGAGTACTTTTCTTCCAAAAAATTCCCGAAATTCACCCAAATTTTCAGCGTTCACACTGGTATAGCCCCTTAAAAGGGCCAGGAAAAGGCGTTAGTCCTGCCAGTTTCGATTAATGCGATAAAAAAAAATATGATCCTAATCGTAATCAAACTTTCTAAATCCAAACGAGCGTGATAAGCATATATATACGGTTTTGAAGCTGATACATTGCACGTGAACTTTGACGGAGTGATTCCGTACTCCCCCCTCATACTCGCGTTGTTGTAGGTTCAAAGCCACTTGTCTCAATCTTTTTTCTTCGATCCCCCATTCCCGTGTTTTTTATGCAATTTAATAAAAATACAAATGCAAAAATTTCTCTGATTTTTTATTTTTGTACGTGCATTTTTTTCATATCGAGGTAAGCAGAATGCATCCTTTAAATTTTTTTCATGTTGTCCCTTCATGTTTTTGTTTATTGTTGCAAGTGTTTCGGTTGTCAACGGTACTGTGTCCAAAACGCGGAAAAAACAATTATCAGCGACTCGGCGACACACGTTTTCAACCGCTCACTTTGGGGCCGTCCATAAATTACGTCATTTTAAAATAGGGGGGGGGGGGTTCGTCTGCGGATGACGGTAAATGACGGATGAGGGGGGGGGGGGGCGTTTCGAAATTGACGTCATTCTTGTGATACCAGTTACTTCAAAATGTACAATAGTATATTGTACAACTAGAGCGGTTTCCCCGCATGAGTGATGAAAAATATTTTGCAAGGACCTAATGGTATTAATTATTGAACTCATTATTTATTTATTTATTACATAAGGTTTGTCTACATTATATTCGAGAACTTCAAATAACAGCGTACCTATGAAAATAGTTCGATCGAGCCAAAATGAATATGGGGAGGATACGGAGATATTACCCGTGATCCAGGATTTGCAAGAATGGGTGAAAACTCCGTGGGAGCTATCCAAAGAAAACTAAAGAATAGAGAAGAATAATATTATTATATTAATGAAAATTGCCAAAGTACAAAATAATAAAAGATGATTCTATAACAAAATGTGGGAGCTATCCAAAGAAAACTAAAGAATAGGGAAGAATAATATTATTATATTAATAAACATTGCCAAAGTACAAAATAATAAAAGATGATTCTATAACAAAATGTTTTAATATTACCCAATTTTTCTCAAATCCGCAAATGTTTTAATTTTGCCAAACTGGTAATGACGTCAATTTTGCGAGAGGGGGGGGGGTTCATTAGGAAATGACGATAGGATGATTGTAGGGGGGGGGGGGTCGAAAATCAGCAAAAATCGATGACGTAATATATGGACGGCCCCTTTGTCGCTCGCCGTATTGAGGTTATGTATGTCCGGGTTTCGGAACCGCAGCGACAACTAGTGGCGGCGCTAGGACCAAATTTTGCCACGCTCAACGACGCATTTTATCGCGGCTGCCAGCATTAGAGTTTCCAGACCTATATGTAAGACCGTGCTTTCTACTTCTTTATTCTCTATTATTCCTCATTGTTTCCATTCTCTCCGATTCACTATTCTTCATTGTTCGAAAAAAAAAGAAAATAAATCACGAGCCCCTCACAAAGTAACCGGGCACGCTCGTTTCCCCCCCCCCCCCGACAGCATTTCCACAGAAAGACGCTTCTCTTTGTTAATCGCACAACATCTGACGCGCTCAAAACGAGACAATTTTACTTTGTCACGTGTGCTTCCCTACGATGCCCCTTTCGTTCATCAATCGCCTAATCTTCTGTCACCTTCAAAATAAAATCTATTTCTTCAAACACAATGTCCGCGCGAAAAGCCCCGTACACAACGGTTCTACTTCGATCTTTGTCCATCAGTATCTCTAGCCGTAAATGCTAAAAACACGGCAAAGCTGCACGTGTATTTGTCAAACCGGCGTTTACAATGTTCTTTTTTATCCGTCGAACACGTGACTGGACACTTTCGCAAAAAACGAGAATCTTCCGCGCTTTTGTTTTGATTTGTACATCGCGTATTGAGGCCCCATGCAAATGCGACATCTGGCGGAAGAAATTCGCGCCTCACACTCATATCCACGCCTTACCGGTTTATCTACGAAAATGCGAAGATTTTTACGATCGTTGCACAACGGACGTCGAGGAGACCGCACGCGTGGTAGGGAGAACTTGAAATAATTGCGAAAGACAAGGCCGCAGGAAGACACTACACTTTCGTTGACGTAAGTTCACAATTCATTTCGAGGCTGCGGCACAAACGAAACTCAAATATTATGAATGAGCTCTATGTCATTTAAAAAAAATACTCTACGGAATTGTTAGGTTGTGTGTGTGTTCCCGGACGGAAATGCCGAAATGAAATCTCATCGGCGTGCAGTTTTTGTATTTGAAGAGAGCGCTGGAATGGTGGGAGGGACAGAGATATTCCGTAGTTCCCAGAATGGCACGGCTCTCGAGAGAAACCGAGAAGCGACCTCGTAGTCACAAATGTGCCCCACAGCTGTACACAGCTCGTTCACCCGTCTCTCTCCCTCTCTCTCTGGCTCCCTCCCTCTCTCTCTCTCTCTCTCGCTCTCTTTGATACTGTACGGGCAACGCGACGTTGCCGCTTTTACACAGAGTTTCCCATGGCCCCGTATTCTTTTTCTCGCCGTTCTCTTGTTACTCGTCGCCTACAGTGGAGTCCCGATTAAAATACCGTAATTGAACTTTCATACAACTCGATTCTACGCTTTACGTTCGGTAAAATGACACACGAGCAGTTTCGACCCAAATTCGAATAAAAACTTCACCCGTGAACATAACCTGTAAAATGTTTTTGGTAGCAAATTTGTCGCAAAAATGTAACGATCGTGTAAAAATTTGCAAATGAATGACAGAATAATCGCTGCCATCGACTACGGAATTCTCATGGAAAAATTCGGTATTTTTTTTATCGGTTAACAATGATCGAGGCTCTACTGTACGCTCGACGAAGCGAGCTCATTTTGCCACATCGCGGTCGGAGTCCACGTTGGCGCTTCCCACCACGCGGCGTACGTATTCACACGTACGCCGCGCACACTGATGGCGCACGATGAATTCTCATTTCCCCCACTCCGCGCGTCATCGCAGGAATGTCTCTCGTGTAATTATTGTCTGGATATTCCGAGCCAACAATACTAATACTGCGCCGGTCGAATTCCAAGCGCGTATCTCCTCCCTCGTTAGACCAGTATCGTCCGATCGGAGAAACTTCCATTTCATTGTTAAACGTAAAATAATTCATTTAACGACTAGCCGGAGCCACGGTAGAATGCCATATTACGTAAACAGTCTATCACCGACGATACGAAGGAAAAAACTTTCGATCTTTTACTCGTTTTTTTACAAATAATTATCGTTATACCGTAAAACGAGATAACAAATTCAAAAAGTCTGCAAATTCAACATCGTGCGTTTCCAAAAAAGGCAACGGAGCATTGATTCACGCGTCCCCCGTATCGTCATCCTACGAGCTTTCCATACGAGCTCCTCGACGTGTACACACGGATATACGGGGAGATTGCAGAGAGAGAAAGAGATAGCGAAAAAAAAACGAAACGCCGCAACGTTCATCCGTGTGTGCGCGTCTGTACGACCTTTAGCTAATAAGCCCATCCGACTGCGCATGTACGTATACAGGGTGTCCAAGAGCCGCAGCTCAACAAAGTAAAAGTAGACTCAGGACAAAATTCTGCGTCGAAACGCCCCGAGACGTTTCTCAATCGGACGAACCTCCGACGAGTTATGAATGATTAACCCTCCGCCAATCAGGGAAGCGCGATGACTAGTCGGTACGTCGGTGAGCAAAGCCCTCCCGTGTAGGAGCTCAGCCCTAGCGACCACGCACACCCATGCGCTCTCCGCTCACCGACGTACTCCCAGTCATCGCCCGCCTCCTATTCGTCGAACTTTCACAACCGATAACTCGCCAACGGTTCATCCGATCCAAAAACTCCTCGGGACTTTTCCACTCGGAATTTCGTCCCGAATCTACCTCTACATCCTCAACCCCACACTTTTTGGACACCCTGTATATACCATCGCGAATACCGTAGTGTCCAGGCGCCCATGCAAAGGCGCGATCGATACGGACTTGGACTCTATATTCCACGAGTGACGTAGGTCGATTCGTTCCGTTTGCGATGGAAAAAAGAGAGGGAAAAAAACAAACACAATGATATTCGCGTTTGGGAGCGCCCGCGACGTAAATTTCAACGTGGGCGATGATGTATCGTGTTTATAATGTCCATATGCGCGAGCCCAGGGTATACGAAGAAAAAAACAACTCGCGATGTACGCCTCGTATTTGCTCATACGTATTATATATATATATATATATATATATATATATATATATATATATATATATATATATATCTTTATTTGAACTTTCACATGGCTCTTTTTCGTCTCTCTTCGCCCTCGTTCCCACCCCGATCGCCCTCGCTCTTTCTGTTTCGAATCGCGTCGCAGAGCCGGCAACGTCGCACATGCTCCGCAAAGGAGAAAGAGCGACGATAAACGGAAGTGGGCACGTAAGCAACATACAGATATGTATCGCGCCGTGTGTGTCCCTCGGTACAAAGCCCGTTCTTTGTACTCCGTAATGCCAGACGGTAAGGAGAAACCCACCGGGAATATCTCTTTTGGTGGTTCAGCACAGGAAGTCGCGCAGGAAAAGATAAAGAATTGTTTTTTTTCCTCCAAAGCAGCCGTACGTGAAACTCGTAATTTTCCGTCCCCCATACCATTCGTACAGAATTGCAAAAAGTTTTCTTCTCTTCAAAAAAACATTCTCGCACGAAAGATAATTATTTCCGAAGATTTTTCCCGAGGCTTGAGCTTATTCGATTTTGGCCTTTTGATGCGCTTGTACGAAAATACAATCGTCGGGGCTTCCACGAACGCTTTATCGCTGCGTAATTCTTCGGAAAATCTCGAAAGCTGCGAGGATAACGAATAATCTCGTTTGTTGACAGTCACTTTCGCGGCAATCTCACGCGGTACGCGTCCTTGTGCATATCTCTCGGGGCAAGACTCGAGAGGCACGAACAAATTCAATTCCATATGTCGCGCGAACAATCTTATCGCTTTGTACAATGTCGCGAGAAAAATGAGGAACGGCGCTTAGCGGCAAAAAAAAACAAATCGCTTATCGTGCAGTTTTTCAATTTTTTTCCCCCCTCGAACAGATCGCGCGCGATAAGGCACAGCTCAACTTCAAAGAGAAAATTGCGCGTCTGCTTGTTATTTTTAACACGTACCGTTACGCCCTCTAGTTGCTGCGCGGCTTCGGTTTTTTTTGTTCGCAGTTGAATTTCCAAAAAAAAAAACAGGAAACTGCAAACTGTACTGCGAACTTCGTCACTCACCACGTTTTTATCGAAAAGAAAAATGTATAAACAAAGACACAGTCGGAAGAACGGATGCAAACACACGCTTATCGTTGCAAAAATCAAAAGCGAGATTTTCAAGAAAAAAAAGGAACAAAATGTTCACGCCGGTTTAGAGAAAAATTGTTACCGTCGATGTAAAAGAAAAAAAAACGAAAAAAAAATCAAGTTACAAGTGACACTGGGGTGTAACACACACGAACTCGAGCACTTCACTTCGTTACTGAGAAACGAGCGAGGCTGCAATGGCCGTGCCTCGATGGGCCCCCGTCGCTCGACGCGGTTGCCCGCTCGTCGAGGCGCACGTATTATAAGTACAAAACTAAAATATACTAAGGCGCGACGTGGAGGAAGGCCACGGGAAAAGGCCGTCAGCCGTAACGAAATACAAGACTGTATAATGGTCCGGCAAGCGCGTACGTATATATATATCTTCGTACTTTATACCGATGAGAGCTCGAAACAATTGCTATCATCGCACAATTTCAAGTCTACACACATTTTATGTATTCGTTCGGTCGAACGCGCGCGTTGAGACAAAAGAAGAATAGAAACAACAAAGAACGGTCTTCCGTTTAGGTTCCGAGAAGACGAAAGAATGTCCGAATATTTGTGTGTTGAACGTGATAGATTTAAATCGGGGGGAAAAAGGCAACTTTTGGGGATGCGCTGGCGATCGACCAGCGACGACTGGCTCGCGAGATTATTCTTAAAATCGGAGGAAAGGGAAGCCCTTTTTCTCGTTGCGAAGCCTTCCAACGGATCGATAGCCGCGGTAGGTCTCGCACAAACGGGGGTAATACTTCCCCTATACAGTCGCGCAATTTGCGCGATGCGCAAAGTTTTACTGCGCGCGATGACGCTCGCGTTTCTACGACCGTATGTGATATTTACATAAGGCATGTCGACGCGCGCTGTAATATGGCAATTTGCGTCTTGCGGACAATTTTCCATTTTTGTTTACTCTCTACGAACGCGTGGACGTTCCGAGGGCCGCCTTTGTTGGGCCGAAGAAATCGGAAGTCTCCGGATTCGGGATCGTCAGATTATTACCGTGGGACGAGTTTTTCGTTGCTTTTCTTTATGCGTAGACGGGAATCGGTCAGATATGGGGTTGCGTGACTCTTGAGTTGGATAAACGCCAGGAATGTTCATTCCGGACTCAAGGGATAAGACAAGGGACAAAGGCCCGAGGGCCCTAAGCCAGGCGCCTGGGAATGGACAACTAAGGAGCATTGTCTCTGGACATCGAGGAGAACGCTCGCGATCATCTCAAGCCTTGCCTTGCAAAACTCTGACCAGTCGAAAATATTGTATCGATTAAAACTATCGTTGTCAAATCCTACGATTCTAACTCTCATTGTTTTTCCTACATTAGTCATGACAAGTCGCTTTGTGAAAACGGCTGCCTGGAGAGACCGTGAATTCCGCGAAATTCGTGCGAGAATAAGGAATGTGCTATTTTTTCCCCCGGTCGAAGAATGTGAGACGAAAAGTGACCCTGTTTCAATAACATTTTATTGATTGATATATGATTCAGGATTATATTACGATTTTTTTTCGGCATTGAAATTAGGGGCATTTGAATATTTTGATAGTGAAACTAAAAGTTCTTTGAAATACCCAATTTTACGTATTCTATCCTACCGCTCGGTCGGTAAAAGCTCAATACCAGATTTCTCCTGAACATCGTACGTTTCGAGAAAATGAGATACCTTCCGTTCGTCTTCTCACCGAGCGGAAGATTGTGCTTTTTCATATTCCCCTAATACCCATTTTTAAGGTAGCTCTGTAGTTTTGGTAAAATCTTAGGAATTGGCTGAAATCTAAGTTTGGTGTAGATATGACCTTTATGGACTAATGCCCAAAAATTCAATTCGATTCACCGTTTAGTTCATGAGATAATTGCAATTGAATATGGGTATTTTTGTACGCGATCCCTATACTTAACACGTAAACCGATAGGAGTTTGCTCGTATTTCTCGATATAGGTTCTAAACGGATCTTAGGATTTCAAAATAAAAACACACGTGTACGTAGTACTATTGTGGGGTTAATTAAAAAAAAATAACAAACTTTGACCGTTTAGTTTCGGAGATATCGACTTATGAAAAGTGGCAAGTTTATTCCACACCGAACTCGGGCCCAACCATCTGTAACGGAATGGCAACAGTGTACGCTGAAGCAGCTGACCGGCTCGGGTCTGGGAACTCTAAGCGTGATTTTTTCCCCCGAGTTCTGGTAATTCTGAGACGGATGTGAAATAAATTGATTCTGCAAACAAATTTAATTTGTTCAATTTATGCATGTATTTGTCTTTGTTACAGCGAATACAATTTAAACTGTCGGCAAGATGTAAATCCACGATCCGACGTCCTTCGACAGCGAATTTTTGTTGCTGATCGTTGAGGTTATGGTTATTCTCGTCGCGTTTTGCCGCATTTGCTTGACACGTGGCTGCCACAGCTTTCAGTCTTTTAGCAAGCGCCTTTTTTCTTGTAAACTTGACTTTGTATCGCATTTGAGTTGACATTTTTACGCTTTTTTTATTTATGTTAAATATTTCGAGAAAGACGGATCGTAGGAAGCTCAACGCTATGACAGCAGGAAAATCGCGCTGTTGCTACGATTACAGCGCCGCTCTCTATACGAGCATGAGACCTATCTATGCATGAGGAGCGAATGGGTGGGATACACAGAAGGTACAAACTCTGTCAAAAATTTACAACCAACAGCATCGTATAGGCATTGGCTGTTACTATACGCTTCGACCGAAACTTATGGCTCATACGTGTACCTACAGAACTACCTTAAGAGGCTTACCAGTGTGACACTTTCAAAAAAACGTTTTTTTTGTTGCCTTTTTCGACAGTTTGTACTTTCAAGAAAATCCTGTGAAAATTGCAAGGCTGTATCTCTAATACTCCCCGAATGGCAGCCTTCTAAAGAGCAATCGCTCGTAGGTATAAAATGCCTCGTAGGTATAAAATTTGCTGACATTGTAACTGAAAGAGGAATTATCCGATGGACTTGAAATTTGAACTGAGTACTCTTGAATATATTTACTCTACAATGACGTAGGATATTTTTGATTGGATGAAAATTGACGATTTGGCATTGAAAAAAACGACCATATTATAGGCAAGAAAACAGACTTTTTTTCATAACTACGCCATTTTGTTAGATTTTGATATTTTTCGAAAATCCTACGTCATTGTACAGAAAATACCTTCCAGTTTAACGACATTTTTTCCTTTTTCGGTTTCAGCTACGAAGGTAGCGAAAAGTCGCTTGGATCTCAATATTTTTCTATGAAAAAATTATGCAATATAGGTCAAATATAGCCAAATATATCCTCAATTTTCCGAAACATTTAATTGAGTACTTTTCTTCGAAAAAATTCCCGAAAATCACCCAAATTTTCAGCATTCACACCAGTATAGCCCCTCAAAGAGAAGAATTTGCACAATAGCTATCAGCACTCGTGCCAAATTTCCTCAAGGGCCAACACTAAACCACCACTAATTTTCTCAAGCGCCCAAAAGATCGCCAAGATGCACTTATTATTCAGGCCTTTGGAGTACACTAGACTCAATTTATTACTAGTTAGGAATCCTCTGTAAAAGACAAATTTTGGCTAGCCGCAACGATCATTTCGTCCTCCAAAGGCCTCCCGAGTTCGCCGGAAGTGTATCTACGTCACTGCGTATCGGCTCCCCGGCTGTAGTACAAAAGTGGCGGCGCTGCGCTCGCGCGACTGCTCCGTCCATGAGCCACGTTCCGATCCGGCGCCACTTTTCTCAAAGCCCTCGAGAATTATCAATTTATTTACAACGTGCACACACGCGCGATCACAGGAAGTTTGCATTGAAAAATTCGTGTCTCATGGCAAACAGCGAATTATCGGAAACGTTGACTCCTCTTCGTATAGTTGATTATCTATTCGCCGAAACGTGACACGAGTCTTGACGAGTGTTGCATTCGAGCAATGAGCAATGCTTGCGATACGAAAGAGGGGAAGGACCGTGCGCGTATTGTTCTCGTCGAGTGACGAATTGTCGGAACACGCGCGTGTATTATCAGCCTGGCGACAGAATTCCCAAAGAGGAAAAAGAAAAAAGAAACAAACTGGTCCATAGTCCCATTGGCGAGTCGCGGTTGAATAACGACCGCGGGGTATATAAGCGATACGAAACACGGAGAGAGCGAAACCGCAGAGGATGCTCGACGCGACGTCACACGCGAATATAGATTGTTTATCATATGGACCAGGCTTGACTCACGCAGCAGCGGAATCGCACTTCTGAGAAAGCTCGTTGATGAAACACACGCCGAATGAACGTGACCGATCGAGTCGTGCGTGAATAGCGCGCTGAATATTGCGCCTGTAGGCGCGTGCTCTAATAAGCTGCTCTGCCTTGGCTCTGCGCGGACTTGAAATTTTGGAAATACGATTTTTTGTTGCATACTTTTATAGCATACTCTTAAGAGGGAAATACCTTTAAGTGAGGCAAACATTTGCTGATTTTCATGATTTTTTTTTAAAGGAAAGCTTTTTTATCGTTTTTTAAACTTAGGGTATGTTTACTACTTTTAGCTATTAGTTGATACATTTTTTTATAAATCTTTAAAAATAGCGGTGTTTGGTGAAATTTGGTATAAATCTTTCTAACCTTATTGTTCAAAACATGAAGTTAAATGTTTTGAAAAATAAAAATAAAAACGTCTTTTTTTATTGCAAAATGTGGTCATTTTTCGGTAAATTCAATCTTTTTGTTTCAAGGCGTATCATTTCATCGATTTTCGACATTTCGCACTTTTTATTGCTTCATATTCTGCGTATGAGTGTTAATGAAAGAAAAGTTTTCGTTGGTTTTTTTTCAGATCCATTCCGCCGACGCTCCGTGGCACGCCGCCTGACCCGTTTAGAAGACCGTGCGATAGCTCCGCCATTTTTAGGAATGAATTTTAAAAAATACCATGTAACAGCCAAAAGTAGGAACAAAACATACCCTTAGTCTAAAAAATGGAGAAGAAATCTTTGATTAAAAAAAATAATGAAAATCAGCAATTTCTTCGTTGTTTAAAGGTATATCCCCCTTGAGGATTCGGGGGACAATAAAAATAGATCTCGGTATCCTGATAAAATTTCACGCCAAGTTACCGAACTTCTAACGAAAAATTACGTCTCCAAAATTAAAAACAGGGGTTCCTTTAAACCGAATAATAGTTAATAACAGGAAGCTCTTTAAACCGAATGTTTCGAGAAAATATTAATGATAAAACTTGGAAAAATGTTAGTAGCAGAAGAATTTTCGTAGCCGCGACTTTTCAGAGAAAATCTAAAAATGTCTAAATCTACTAAATTTTCGCGAAATTTTTCATTCCCGTTTATCTTTGGGTATAATAATTGAGGAGCGAAACCGGAATCGTCCACATTGCATTAATTTTTTTTTCTTATTTTTTTTCTGTCTAAAAACTGCCATTTCGCTTAAAAAGGCAGTTTTTATCAAATTTTGAGGTGTTTAGGGCCGGATTTGATTCACAATATTTCGGAAGCCAATAAAGGTGTGCTTGAAAAGCATGCAAAATAAAAGATACAAAAATTTCACATAGTGTGGGCAAGTCCGATTTTGTTCGCCAGCCAGGGCCGGTTTACGAAAATTAGCGCCCTAGGCCTGAGAAAGTTAGCGCGCCCCCCCCCCCCCCTCCCCCGCCGGCCGTCCTGCTTGGCGATCATAAGGGGGCGAGATAAGAAGGGGCGCACGTACTTGCAGATTCCGCTGACGCGCGGTGCCCCCTTTGCCGCGGCGCCCTAGGCCCGGGCCTAGTGCGTAAACCGCCTCTGTCGCCAGCTCATCAATTGATTATAAGTTATTTCTTATTAAGCGCAACTTTAATGTACCAATGATTCAGAAGGCCCTGCTCATGCCCCCACAAAATACGGCCCTCCGCGAAACAAATACCTAAAGGGATAAGATCTTTTTAGGCAGCCAAAAATAAACGAATTTTCAAGATTAGCTTGTTTCGAAACTATTTATTTTACATACTTTAAATTTTACGTACAATTCATTACATCTTTTAATTATTCGGATTTTTTAAATATTTAAAAACAGCAGCGGTAGGACACTTGCGTCGAAGACGATTGCCGCCTGAGTTGTCCCACGGCGTGAAACCTAGCGTCTGGTGCATTGATCTACAACATCAGAGCCAAGATGTTTTAGATTTCTAAGACCCACACGCTCTATTTGAACCTGAAAAGTCCAAAGAGAGGTAAAAATTCGAGAAATAGTACGTGTTTGAATAACTGTCGTTTTTCATTAAGTTTTTCTACAGTATTTGTTAATGAAAAAGCAGTGAAAAAATAATTTTCAAGGAACTTTAGGTTTACATAGAGCGTGTTCGTCTTAGCAATTTAAAACCTCTTAGCTCTGATGTTTCAGATCAATACACCACACGCTAGGTTGTACACCATGGAGCAACCTCGGCGGCCACCATCCCTCAAGCAAGTGTCGTACAGTCGCCATTTTTAAATATATTTGAAATTTTGATCGTAGATGTAGTAATATATATATAAAGTTTTATTTATGGAGAATAAATAGTTTGGACACAAAAAAATCTTCGAAATTCTTCTATTTTCGACTGTCTAAAGGGACCTCTACCTTAAGGGGAGGTACCTGAGTAAACGGCGAGAAAAACAGGTAAACTTCGGGAATTTTTTATCTCAAAAACTAATGTTCCGATTGGAGCCGGGTTTTTTTTATTGGAAAATATGTACATTGAGGTATGTTTCGGAATTTTTAAAAATAAATTCCTTGACTGGAAGCGATTGAAACGCGATTATCTCGAAACATAGTTTTCAAAGTCGGTGCCAGATGTATCTCGAAAACGGCTTGTCCGATTTTGTCCAAATTTGAATACAATATTCTTCGATAGTTTTTCTCGTTCGCCACGTAGGATATTTTGAAATTTTTATTTTTGACGGAATTGCGACCGTTTTAATTCAACATTCGTTTTTCGTTCGCAATTTCCGACGATTTTGGATTGCATACAAATTGCATAAAAAAGCAATGGTTCGATCAAATGAAAAACCCCTACGCAGCGAACGAGAAAAATTATCGAAGAATGTTGTACCCAAATTTGGACAAAATCGGACAAGCCGTTTTCGAGATACATCTGGGCACCGACTTTGAAAACTATGTTTCGAGATAAACGCGTTTGAATGGCTTTCCGTCAACGAATTTATTTTTCAAAATTCCTAAGCATACCTCAATGTACATATTTTCCAATAAAAAAAACCCGAATCCAATCGGAACATTAGTTTTTGAGATAAAAATTCCCGAAGTTTACCTGTTTTTCTCGCCGTTTACTCAGGTACCTCCCCTTAACTTGAATTTACAACGAAGGCTTTGTATGAGTTGACAGAGTTATGACGATTTTTGTGAAGGGCCAACTCTCTGCGCTACGTCAAACCGCCACGCTGCGATTTAACTTTTTTCAAATAGTTTTTTTCTCGAAATGATATTTAATCAAACGGTGTGAGTCGTACATCAAAATCTATTCGTCCAATTCACTTAAAATTCGGAGAGTTTATATAAAATTTTCTATCGTATGGCCGAATAATTTTTTCATAGCGTGGAAACTTTTTCGTTGCTTTTATTTATGCGTCGACGGGGCTCGCCCACAGCCACTTGGATATCTGCTTGCATGACTCCTGAATGGGTCATAATGGCCTGGGCGGTTTTTCCCGAAGTTAAGGGTAAGACAAGAGACAGAGGCCCAAGGGCAAGGGCGTCGCCAAGAGGGGACAGGGAGGGGTGCCCCCCCCCCCCCCCGATTCAAAATAATCTATATAAGAGTCTAAAATGTCTACAGTTCATATTTCCCCCACCCCCCTCTCTCTCTCTCATCTCTCTCATCTTGCCACCCCTGGTCCATCAGCTGGCGACGCACTTGCCGAAGGATCCTAGGCGAGGCTTCTAGCTATGGACAACAAAGGAGCATTCTGTCTTCAGACCTCGAAGTGACCAGTCGCAATCACCATCCTAAAGACTATCTGTTAAATCTCCCAATTGACTAATGTATAGTAGAATTCTAACCATCCGGGAGGACGATATCAATTAAATCTGTCGTTGAAGGATCCTAAGACTCTAGCCTCAAATATGTTTATCCATTTGTTAAAAAAAGATTATTAGAGTTGTTTTTCTTGTCGAAAATCGTCCTTCTACTTCTGCAGCTTGCCATTTTTGTAACTTTCAAAATTTGAAAAAAGTAATCAGTCACACGAAAGTTTTGTTATTATACTAAAAGTACATTTTTTATTTTTCATTTTAGATGACCCTAATTGCCAGAATCACTTACACTATGTTTAAATAATAGCTTCATTTTTTGTCAATATTTTTCAATAAAAAAATCCCAAACTTGACGAGACTATGTGCCAATTGTTTGTAAAATCTCGACTCTCGACGTCGGCAGGAGGGTGCAGGGGTGGGTACACATACCCCCTAGAAATCCTCGCGACCCGCAGAAAAAGGCGATCCAAGATAATTAAATTCAAATAATCGATTCGCTTTATTTGTTTCACTCAAGCTAGCATAAAGAAACAATTTAGTCGAAATTAAATTATTTGCTTCGTCGTAATTTCGTTACTTGGATAAAAAGTAACTGTTCCATTACGTAAATTAAATAGATATTCAAAGTTCACAATAAAGTTAAAAAGCCCGAAAGCGGCCGAGAGAAATACATTAGATTTGCCTGCCGATAGACAACCAGAAGCGTATTGGAAGATCACCATTCACTACCAAGTAACAGACAATATCATTGTAAATCTAAAACGTCGATTTGAGAATCTACTCTTAGCTCGTGAAATAGACGCATTTTTGAAAATGCACATACCCAAACGAACTCAGAGGATTTCATCAATAATTATTTTTTAAATCTTAATAATTGATACGTCAGCCTTAGAAGCTGAAGCGATGGTCATAAAAAAACATACCTTCATTTAAAAATGACGAAATAAATGCTAGAATATTAAGCAAGCATATTAAGAGGGAATGATACCTCATCGCGGTCGGTATGGTAGAACAATTATAGATTCCCAAAAATCTCGGAAACGGCTCTTCAGATCCTGTCGAAACTTTGCCAAACGACGTCAAATAGATAGACGAACAGCTGTCTTCCCCTCAAGTTTTCTGAATTTGAGGAAAAAAATGTAGATTGGCTTATCATAACCCAATCTAGTTTTTTTTCTCAAATTCAGAAAATTTGAGGGGAAGACAGCTGTTCGTCTATCTATTTGACGTCGTTTGGCAAAGTTTCGACGGAATCTGAAGAGCCGTTTTCGAGATTTTTGGGAATCTATAATTGTTCTACCATACCGACCGCGATGAGGTATCATTCCCTCTTAAAAAAGAGTACGTGTTAGAAAAACAATTCAACAAAAAAGGGTTTGTCCGATTTGCAGAAAAAAATAGAAAGCTAAAACTTATTGAATTGAGTACCTACTGAAAGTAAGGTTTAAAGCCTGGCAACCGGATTGAAGAATGCTGAAAAATCAATGGATTCTTTTTTGAGGTATGGGTAGAGTTTGATATTAATGTTTAACATGAACGTGTCATTAGAGCTTCATATTTTGTGTGTTACCTGGTTATCGACTATTATGTAAATTCTATTTAAGGGGCTATACCAGTATGACACTGTCAAAAAATCGATTTTTTTGTTGCCTTTTTCGACAGTTTATACTTTCAAGAATACCCGGTAATTAGCAGTTTTTATGGTAGATATAATTTTACCTTGCAAAAATCGATAGTTAAATCTTTAAACGCGTTTTTCTCGAAATGAGATTTTTCAAATTTGCTGACATTGTAAGTCAAAGAGCAATTATCCGATTGACTTGAAATTTGTACTGAGTACTCTTGAATATATTTACTCCACAATGACGTAGGATATTTTTGATTGGATAAAAATTGATGATTTGGCGTTGAAAAAAACCACCATTTTATAGGCAAGAAAACAGACTTTATTCATAACTACGCCATTTTGTTAGATATTGATATTTTTCGAAAATCCTACGTCATTGTACAGGAAATACCTTCCAGTTTAACATTTTTTCCATTTTCGGTTTCAGCTACTCAATCGGCCGGAATCATGTCAGCAGTGGAGGATTTTTTTGGCGCCTCCGAAGGCAGCGCATAAGTCGCTTGGATCTCAATATGTTTCTATGAAAAATTATGTTATATTGGTCAAATATAGCCAAATATATTTTTAATTTTCCGAAACATTAGATTGAGTACTTTTCTTCCAAAAAATCCCCGAAAATCGCCCAAATTTTCAGCGTTCACACTGGTATAGCCCCTTAAGGAGAGATATACACCTAGATGGTGAAAGTCGAGGATTTAGAAGCTATGAACACTCCGTCGACCGTAGAAGACCTACACTATGGGCCTCGTATCGATGATTCCATGTAAGTTGACAAATTTCATGATTTATTCATTCCCAAATTTTCAAACGCGTTTTTCTCAAAACCACGTTTTTCAAATCGGTACCCAAAATTTCTCGAAAACCAAGGAACCGATTGCCTTGAGGTTTTCTGTGGTTATTCTATACACCATTATCTAGTACTTGTCATAGGATTTTTTTTCCGTTACTTAATTTTTGTTTTATAGGCAAAATAATAACTAATTTTTGGCCCAAAAATCACTATTTATGTTCAAACGTCCGATATTTTGTCATAAATCGATATTTTCAAAATCGGCTATGACAAGTACTAGATTATAGTATCTAATTTAATAATCTTTTTGGTTTTTTTTTCAGATGATTTTTGAAGAAACGCCAGTGGGTACCGTATACGCAGATTTTTTTACGACGCTCCTAGGATCATACAATATCCTTGTATATTTTTGATATTTTTAAATAAAGAAAATTAAACATATTTTTGAATGTATATACTTTTAGATAATTAAAACCCCAATCCGAAATTTCAAGTAGTTTTCCTTGAAAAAATTCACAAAAATGACCTTTTTCCGGCTCCTAGGTGTATATCTCCCCTTAAGGTATTGGTAGAGTTTGATATTAATGTTTAACATGAACGTGTCATCAGAGCTTCATATTTTATGTGTTACCTGGTTATCGACTGTTATGTAAATTCTATTAAAAAAAAAGATAATTGCGACCGAAACTATTTTTTTGTCAGCCCGCCACCCCCTACCCCCCAGACAAGAGGCTGGCTTCGTCAATGCCGGTATCACGATACCCTCATCAGAAAAAATATTAAAAGTCGAGGGGCTTTTTGAGTCCCAAGCTTAGATCCGTTATTAACCCAGATAGCAAAGCCCAATAGTCGTCCGGAAGTTGTCCAAATGACAACTTGGAAGTTATCATGTGTCAGTTATCTCTTTGGATGGTTGTCAACTTGAACTAACCTCCGTGCGGACATTTGCTACCCATTGAGCCGATTTTTCGACGCCTTTTTTGATAATTTCTACTTGGGAATGGAATATTCTCAAACCCTTTTAGCCCGCGACCGAGAGGTCGCATATAGCGCGCGCCTTTCAAATCCCGATCATTCTTTCCCGACGAGTCCGTGGAACAAGCGTACAAATGACAACTCATTAAAATGCACACGATTGATCAGTGACTCACGTTTGCATTAACATTGCCCGTCGGTGTCGTCGTCGTCGATTCATTTTGCATCTTGACACAACGCAAACGAACGTGGCACAATGGATAAAATAAATACGCGTCGGTGACGATTTTTGACAAAGGAATACTTCGAATCAAACTTCGCGATTCGCGTTTTTTGAGGTAACGCGGTCACAGAAAATACGCACGCGGCCTTTCTTTTCACCTTCGTGTTGATTCTTTTGAATAAAACGATTGTGACAAGTTTCTTTGATATATATTCTCTGTTCGAACGTAGTACGACGACGAGTCGAAAGATTGTCTTTATCGCAAACGCGTGGGTGTGTATGTGTGATCAAACATCGATACGATCGATTTATCGACCGATAACTTGACGATGGCGCAATATCCTCGGTACCGATACCTCGCTGTCAATTAATTCCGATCTCTCTCTCTCTCTCTCTCTCTCTCTCTCTCTCTCTCTCTCACTCTCCGCGCGCTTCCTTCCACAACTGGAGGAACACGCCGGCCACATAGTCACACTAATGACCACAGACTGATAAGGCAAAAATTAAGGGGAAAAAAGCAACGTACGCGACGCACAATGAACCCTGACGGGAAAATAACACAGTTTTCCTCGTTGACACACATGCCCGAGGCAGGACCGCCAAGTGTTCTGATTACAACGAAAATAATATCCAGGACAATATCTTATCGACGTTTTCGATCGTTCAAATATTTGGAACGATTTTCGCTGTTCCTTGAAACGACGATTTCGTTTACTCACGTACACGAAACGAAGAATGTAACAAAAAATTCAACATATTTATAAATTCGTCACGTACCCTCGGAAGTCATATTTTCAGGTATGACAAAAATTCGCGCGAAATCGTCGCTGGAGTCGACTGGAGTCTAAACGCTGGTTAACTTTATTCCTCATTTGATTTAGGCGGGAAATTCGCTCTTTGCGTTAAAAAAAAGCGCACCGATAAGTATCGAAGGCTGAATTATATCGCCCTTAAAGAAAAAAGTTTTCAAGCTTGCAGAGTCAGTTTTAGGATCCTTCGACCGCATCCGAGAAATATTCACTCGTCGTCTATTCGAGTTTTAACGTAAAGAGCGAAATTTCCTAGTAAACCAATTGGGGAAAAAATAAGCGCTGACTCGAGCTAAACGATATTTTTCCATTTTTCTTCATACACTCGTTCGTACATTAAGACCTTAGGCCACTCTAGAGGCCGAAAAAATAAGCTTTTCGGGGATTTTTGTTTTTCAGAAAAACTACAAAATAAATCGAGATTACAAAAAAGGGTGTTTGTCATACATATCAGTGACTGTATACAATAATTTTTTTGAAGCGATTAATTTCAAAATGGCGCTGTGCAGCGTTTATCTCAAAACTGCATTTTTTAAGGTGACCGGAAACATAACTCAGACAATTTTCAGCCGATTCACTTGAAATGTTGAATATATCTTGAAAAATACACTGTCTATGGAAGTACGTAGGATTGCATAGTTCATTTGTTATTAACAATTATCTGACGATTTTTTAGGCAAATTTTTAGAAAGTGAAAAATTTCATCAAATAATTGTTAATAACAAATGAACTATGCAATATAAAAAAAAATCCTACGTACTTCCATAGACAATGTATTTTTCAAGATATATTCCACATTTCAAGTAAATCGGTTAAAAATTGTCTGAGTTATGTTTCCGGCCAAATGCAGTTTTGAGATAAACGCTGCACAGCCGCCATTTTGAAATTAATCACTTCAAAAAAATTATTGTATACAGTCACTGATATGACCCTTTTTTGTAATCTCGATTTATTTTGTAGTTTTTCTGGAAAAAAATCCCCAAAAAGCCTATTTTTTCGGCCTCTAGAGTGGCCTAACCTCTTAAGCAGTATATCGTTTGAGATTCGGTATCGAGTCTTTTGCAGATAGCGACAACGCCGATATTTTTGATAACTTGTATATTTTCGAGAAATTTCTGCGCTTTCCCTAACAAACTCAACGTAACACTCAGCGATAATGTACAGACACAGTGTAGACACGGAGATAATAATTTAGACGAACTTTGGCCGAACAATGAATCGGCCTCTGTAATAATTCGTAGAGCGAAGACCGAGAGAAACAAATTTGAATAATTGACGGTACATTTGTGAGCGTAGCGTCAGCTACGTAGACACCATATAGGCAAGGAACGCAAGCCTGACATAGTGTGCTATCACTTATGATTACTAGAAACACTTTTGTGCTTCTCTCTCTCTCTCTCTCTCTCTCTCTCTCTCTCTCTCTCTCTCTCTCTCTCTCTCTCTCTCTCTCTTCATTCTCTTGATTCTTGACTCTCTAAGGATTCTTGAGCGAAAATGAGTTCCGCATATTCAAAGCTCGTAATCAGCTTTCGAGTGAATCTTCAAGCGCCCATGGGGTCACACTGACCCCCCAAGCTATGGCTCCGAATATATCGAGAACTATGAGCTTTTTTCGAAAAACTATACAGACGTTTTTTGCAGCAAACTTACTCGTCTTCAATGCTGTAAGTGATGGAATCCGAAGCTGCGCTCGTTGCTGCGAAATGTTGGGGTCACAATGACCCCGTGTGCACTCGAAGGGTTGATTCACCGTTAGCTACATGTTTTTTTCCCAATCATTTTCGGCGATATGCTCGCGACGGTAATTGCGACAGGGACAACGAAAATAACGGGGTGTATATTCTGGGCGACGATTTGTCGCTTAGAGCGTCATTCTTCGGACAGTGATGTTAGTCATGATGTGACTATTCCCATCTATATACTCTGCATATTTTATACATATTCTTATCTTTTTTGCTTCGATTATTATATATTAAGATTTTTCGTTTGAAAGTGCGAGTCAACCTTTTACCGCTATTCACCATCGACTTCCATTCGCTTTTCTATTTGCTAAGTATTCTAGGTGCACAATTCATTCGTAGCAGCTAGAGAAGGGTGTGGTCTAACTGCGATCGCCATCAAGCCAAGAAGGTACGTACTGTCGCGCGTATCTCCTGCCGACACATGGGACAGTCCGTCAAGGAGGGAGCGCAATGGACGCACGTCGCGAGATGTCCGCACGGCAGGAACACCACGCAGACCTCACGGTCCATGCAAATTTTGCACAGTCGAGCCTCCTTCAATCTACGATTCTCCTCCTCCAATGCGGCTGCAAGAATTCATAATCGTCATTCGTAACGATCGAAGCAACTTCGTAAATAGAAGTTTTACACGGGGTCGGATTGACCCCGATTTTCGCATTCTAATATCTCGAGAATTACTTTTTTATGTGAAAACTTTTTTCGTGGAAAAACTTGGTAGGATTCAAAGCCGTGCGATGAAAATGTTGGGGTCAGAACGACCCCCATGTGGCCTCGAAGGACGGAAATTTGGATGCGACAGTTACAAAATGTTTACTTCGTATTTGTGTTTTACCGTAATTTGTATTGTATGAAATTCTCCCAAACCCAAACAAACTCACTGGTTCTATCGATCGGCGAGGGTTCCATTTGTCGTAGAACTCTCTCGGTCTCGAGTCTCGACGAGTCGTTCGAACTTTCGCCATTTTCGATTTTTCGATGTCTTTTCTCTATTTTCTTGATGACAGTCGTTGAGACGTCGTCGTGATCGATCGGGTCTGGGGGTTCTCTATTCGATTGCAGCGTTATCACTTGATTCAGAAGATTCGACAACTCCGAGGATGGCGATTCCGCATTGGTCATTTCCGGTCTGCAAGATTTCGGTTCATCAAACATTTCCCGAGTTCCAACGTACACCTTTGGGGATTTTCACGCATTACCCTCCCCATTTGAACCCTTTCCTAACACTTTCTACACCTGGTTTTCGACGGATTCAAAAAGTGTGTAATTAAAAAATATTCTCTGGAAATTTCACGGCGATCCGTTCAAAATGAAGGGGCTTATGGGCGTTTACAGGTAGGTTTCGCGAACCGGCGAACCATGGAGCCTAGTTACCAGGAGGTTCAGCGGCAATGCAAAGGCGCTGAAAAAAGCGTCCCCGAAAATGTCCCGAAGTGATGGCGCTGGGGTGCAGCGGCACCTACATATATAGTAATATATTGGTCAACGAGGTGAAAGTGATCGGATGAGTTTCTAACCTCACGATAGACCGATCGTGACATCAAACGTCGAAATATCCGCCGATTCATAATTTCCTCATGATGGTTTGGAAAAAAAACGCAAAAGCGAGAAAAGATCTCAAACTCAAACTCAAAATGGCGGCGATACAGCCCATCTAGAAAAACGTGTTTTTTTACATATAGCTTCACGGGAGAACGGTTTTCTCGTAAAATATAAGACCTGAAACAAAAACCAAAAAAATGATAATTTATATATTATTAGCTATGAGACTACCTAGAAATTTGCTTTCAAATTTTGCAAAAATAGCGCATTTTGAAGGAAATAAATCGATTTTTTGCCAAAAAAGCAGTAAATTGTTTGTAAAAAGAAGTTTACATTTAATCAAAAAACGGCTACATACTCCCATAAAGAATATAATTGTGAAGCTGCTATCAAAATTTCAAATCGATGTATGCAAAGGTGGTCAAATAATCCGTCTTCCGAGATCGAAAAAAGTGGTTTCGAGATGAACCTCCTGGTATCTAGGCTCCATGCGGCGAACTGAGAACGCGGTTTTTCGCAAAATGTTATCGTTATCGAAATCGGTCACCACGATATCGCAAAAATCACTGCATCGATGAACTTCAAATTTTACAAGTTTCTTTTACATATAAAAAAGCACTGCTTGAAATAACGAATTTTTTTCGATGCATAGTTTTTTTATCAACGAAAATAGAGTGTGTTTTCACCGAATATCGTAACTTTGACTTTGGACAGCGGCTATTTGGTCAAAAATCGATATTTTATTAAATTGTTCGTCCAAGCACTAGATAATTTTATGCAAAAACTAAATGCGATTGGTTTTTTTTTCGGATAATTTTTTTTCCTAGCAGCAGTGGTAATCGCGGGGACGTCTTTTAAACAGCGGTATGCACAAACTATTGTATTTACCATATGTATAAATATTTTTCACCGAAGAAATTGTAAAAGGTAGTTAAGGCGAGAAGTACCTTTAGAATTTTCACAAATCGATTTTTTTTACATATTTCGAAAGTATGATACCCAAAGAATATACTGGCCAAAGGAAAACTCGAAATATTGAATATTTGCGGAGTTATCGCATATAGTCTAGAGCGCGGGGACAGCATGCGGTCAGGTAGCGAGTCACATGTTGAAACTTCAAACGCGATTATCTCGAAACTACTTTTTCAAAAACTGCTCGTGTTGTAGCTCAAAAAGTTATCGACCGATTTGGATGAAATTTTGGGAGGTTACTATAATATTATCGGAAGGATATACCTAAAGTTTGAAAGGTAGCGCGCGAATAAATAATTTTTTTGGGGTCAAATATGTCGAAAAAATGGTCGAAAATTCGAACTTTGGAGTAAAAAGGCTCCCAAATTTTCAATTTTGCACTTTTTCATCATTTTTTTTAGGTATATTCTTCCCCTTAATATGTCAGTAAACGAATGACACTTATTAAATATTTTTCAGATCAACAGAAAAAGAGTGACAACTGCAGCCCTTTTCGATGTCGCGGAAAACGGGCGTCCGCAGACCCTTAATAACGCCGCCATTTTGTTGTCCATCCCAAAAAGATTTTTTTTTTAAACTTGACAGTTATAATAAACTCATGTCCGAATTTGAAAATAATCAGATTATTTTATCCCCCCTAAAAAAATTCCCGAAAAATACTTATCTTTCATGCTCCTAAAGGGATTTCTCGCCTTAATGCCTTATATACGCGAAACATTTCAAAAGTTTTCTTTTCTTTTCAATATTTGATTCCATTAGCTTAAACGGTTAGGAATATTATATTTTTAGGAATATTAAATTATAGGTTAAATATATATTTAAGCTTAACATAATCGAAAAATTCCAAAAATTGTTAAAGTTACAGCATTTAGAGCGTATTACACATATCGCGCGGCGCGCCCGGCCGCCAACTTCAAAGCCGCTTTTCCACTATTCACTTTTTTGAACCTTGTGAAGGTTCTAACTCTTGATCGAAGGTTCAGATCGCTTTAAAATGTTTACAACGTATTCTTAGTATCATGACATATCGCGTGAACCACAAAAACAAAAATTTCAACGACACAAAGAAATATTAAAAATAAAATACCGACAGAAAATTGAGTAAAAAAGTTTTAAATTTCAAATAAAAAAAAAATATTGTTGATTCACACGGAAGATACATTCATTATGCAATTATAAATGTGTTCATTTTTTTCAGACACCCGCATCGATGCCGAGAACTTTCACCATCAACGCGCACGCGAAAAAAATACATTGCTTTATTATGTTTTATCTCCGCCATTTGTTAATATTTCTGATTTTTTTTTATATATGATTAACTATGTGCATAAATGATCTGTAAAAAAATGTTGTGTAAAAAATATATGCGTCATTTTTTTTTTAAACGCGTTTAAAAAAAATAATTTTTTTTTTTTAACAATTCAGATTTTAACGATTCAAGAGTGTTTTTGAATTAAATATGGCGGTTGTAAATACGTTTCAAGGTTCCTAGGGCTTCAATAACTATTAAATTTTGATTTTTCACGTAGCGGGTGTCATGGATAACGAAAGTGCAAAAAAAAACGTGCACGTAAAGAGAAATGTATGCTTCAAAGGGTTAAAACCACACTCGGTAATGTGAATAAAAAAATATGAAAATCTGCACACGTTTCCCAGAAATAATCGACGAAAATTCTTCTTTTTCCAGCCGGGAGCTAGGTGTAACCCGTTAAGCTACACTATACCGCTTTTGCCGTGGGTACGGGGTAAATATGGAAAAGCCGTACCGGTAAAGACCGCCCCATATTCTTCTGGTTCTCTGGTGCACAAATGTTTTACTCAAGTATCTACACCACGGTCTCAGAAGTATTGTCCTTTCGCCCAATGGTTGATGTCCCAGCTGGTGCACGACTACGCGGTCACCGCTCCGAGTATCGGCAGTGCACAACGCCGCTTAAGGGGTCTTCTCACTTTAGACGATAAAAAAAGCTATTTTCATTAATTTTTTTGATAGGTTTATATTATAGATATTGATATCAAAGTCGTTACACTTAATAAATACACTTTAGAAAAACATTTAAAAAAAAAAATTATTTATTCAAGTCACTATATATAGACGAAAATGGTAGTAAAAGAAATGTCCTAAAAAATTGTAGGTCTGCCCTCTTGATGAAATCTCGGAGATGGATAATCCGAAACAAAAAAAAACGGTTTTAGATTCAGTATGTTAATGGCTATAGCGCATATCATACGATTTTTATATATGCAAAAATAACAAAATGGTGGACATTTTTCGAAAAACAAAAAAAAACTTTTTTTTCACCGTTTTTGGCAAAAAATATAGTAAATATCAAAATTTAAAAAAATCCTTGATATACGCTAGAGCTATCGTTGTAAAGAATATCTGGTTAAAATTCCATGAGGATCGGTCAAGTATTTTCGAAGATTTTATCAACAAGCCTTCGAAAAACGTTGTTTCGAGAAAAACGCGTTTGAAGTTTGTTTGGGTTGCATAATTACATGAAATTTTGTTAAAATGTATTTCGAAAGTGTATTTATTAAGTGTAACAACTTTTCTATCAATATGTATAATATAAACCTATCAAAAAAATTATGAAAATAGCGGTTTTTTAGCATTTAAAGTGAGAAGACCCTTTAACTCGAAGTACCGCCAAGTCGAACCCAGACTAGTCCAATCGGGATATACATTTGAAATGGCAACAATTAAATACCACTATTTTTTCTTTCTAATCGTTACGGTCATGGACAGTCTAAATCCAGATTTTCGACTGGTTTCTGCAGTAGCTTCGGCTGCCATCTTGAATTTAATGTAAAGTTGTTTTTGTCAAATAACTCACCCATTTTCAACTTTTGACTAAAAACGGCCGTAACTAAACTTATAGGAAATTTAATTCTTTACAACTTTGGTAAAAACAATTTTTTTTTCTACAATCGATATTTTCCGACGTAAACCTGACAAAGGAAGGGAAATTAAATTATTGCATTACTTTGTTTATTTTCAACTTGTAGGAAATACAATTCTCTACTACAGTTCTCTACACCTGGGCTAACAAAAGGATGTGCCGGCGGCGTCCCAATTTGTTCCTTCTTCAGTTTTAAGTCCGAAAATATCGTTCGTAGGTTAAAAAAAACTGTTATAACCAAAGTTGTAGAGAATTCTATTTCCTCAAATTTAGTAATCGGCGAGTTATTTGACAAAAACAAATTCTCCATAAATACAAGATGGCGGCTGAAGCTCGAATCCGGTCGGAAATCTGGATATAGGGTACCAATCACTCCCCCTAACGATTGGAAAGACAAAATTTCGGTATACAATTATTGCAAATTCAGGTGATTTCTTGTACATCCCGACTGGACTAGATCGCCCATTTACCAGGGTCGGTTAATTGAATGGTATATGTGTACAGGGTGTCCCTCTTATCTCTGCCACCCAAAATAACTCGGTAATTATCGACGTCACAAAAAAATGTTCCTGACAAAAGTTGTACGGTCTGAAGGGGGCCATCAAATGCGACCTTTTTTCTTTAGTTCGCTAGAGGCGCTGACGCACAGTGAAGGTCACCTCAACTTTTTCTAAATGGTATGAGACATTTTTTTCAACCATCTTGTCCCCAAGCCGCATAAAAAGCATTGGGGGTCAAAGTCGTTCAAGGTCATTCAAGGTCAGCACGATACAAATCTAAATATTTCGGATCACTGCCAAATATTTGGTAGTGATCCGAGATATTTAGATTTGTATTTAATTTTAACAAGTGACCTTGAATGACCTTGAACGACTTTGACCCGTTGTTTTTTTATGCGGCTTGAGGTGCTCCACAAGATGGTTGAAAAAATGGTACCATTCCATTTAGAAAAAGTTGTGGTGACCTTCACTGTGCATCAGCGCTGCTAGCGAAATAAAAAAAAAATTGGTCGCATTTAATGGCCCCCTTCACACCGTACAACTTTTGTCTGGAAATTTTTTTTGTGACGTCGATAATTACCCAGTTATTGTGGGTGGCGGAGATAAGGGGGACACCCTGTATGTATACAATAGAAACGTCGAAAAAATCTCGAATCCTTTTAAATGATATTATTAGGAATAAAAGAGGTCATACGAAATTTGAGCTCCCTAGGTCAAGTCTAATAGTTATTATCAAACACAAAGAAACCTCACATGTCGTTTTCCTCGGCGAGTTGCACGTGCCGAACGTCCTCGATGAGCTCATCGGCATTGGCGTATGGCAATCCGGTGGCTTCGATCCTCCGCTTAATCGCCATTTTTACCCGTCCAACGTTTAAACCAATGCCCAACGCTACCTACGAGCGAAACACAAGTGTGTACACAGAGCGCGGAATAATTGCGTCATCGATATCGACAACGTGAATACTTTAGGAATCATCCAGCGGGAGCGTACGAAGCGCCATGTGGCCCAACAATTAACTAGGATTTTTAATCCACAGATTAGCCTACAGTGAAAATAAAAACGTTTCTCTTGTACAAAGGTCTGGTCATCCTTTTCGTTTAAATTGTCTTCCTTGAGCCTGATGAATCAGAGGAAAACCAAGGCTGATTTTCGTTGCAAGCACACAATTTTTTTCGTCACCGTGTTCGTGTTACGCATGTATGAATTTTCATAATTACCGCAAGGGGCACTAGCCTCGTCAATTCAGCCGAAATTTACCGCGGGAGGCGCTACCGTCGATTCCGAGTTGGCCACGCTGGATGACTCTCTAGCCTTTTTTTTCCTGCTACGCTTCGAAGGAGCTCACGAGATTGAGAACAGAGGAGTAACTCACCATTGCTGGTTCGCTGCTCAGAAGATTTTCGACCTCGGCGTCCGTTATGTCGCGAGAACGCGACCTCGCGTTCGTCGGCACCGAGGACAGCTGCGACACCGAGGTCACGTCCTCCTCACCGTCTTCCGGTACGCCCAAGAGTATCTGCAAATTCGACTTTTCGAATTATCCTAGTTGCGAGAATCACCTCCACCGATTGGCCGGAACGACGGCACTTAGCTTAAACAATGATAACTTTATTGTTCATGAAAATTTGTCCGAAAAAAATCCCGACGCGGCGTTTGAATACTCCTATAAAGAAAAATGCACACTGACATGTTTTTGGGCCCCTTAAGGGGTGAGGCCGAAGTAGTATTTTCAAAAAATCGATTTTTTCGCTAAAACATTTTTTCGCAAGAATTTTTTTTTTTTCACCGACTATGAGCATATAACGTAAGGCGTGACAAATAACTTCAATAATTTTCACTCGATTTACTTCAAACTTAAAACTTATGTTCCTAATTGCATTTCGCAGAGAAGTACGTACGGAATTTCTGATTAAGGAGGGAGATCTAGTTAGAATTTAAAAAAAATCGATTTTTTTCTCATTTTATAAAAGTATAATATCTTACGAATATTTTCCGACTAATTGAATGTAAATCAGACCATTATTCGCCGAAATACATAAGTTTGAAGGACGCCGTGTTTGAGCCATATGAAGTAAACTCAAAACTTTAAACTCGTTTTTCTCAAAACCATGTTTTCGAAGTCGGTGATCAATGTAACTCGAGAACGGCTTTACCGATCGGGTTGAAATTGATATCACTTCTTCTATACATAGTTTTCCTCCGGATGAACGAAGGATGTTTTTTTTGGACAATTTTTTTTTTATAGTCAATTTTTGTCAGTGAAATTTTGGTCAAAGCAACACTTTTGAGTTTCAACGTCCGCCATTTTGTGAAAAATGGAAATTTTTCAAAACCCTTCGTTCAACCAGAGCATTATATCATTAACTAAAGATTCCCCCCTGTTTTGTTGGTTTCAGATAATCCGTCACAGCGTGAGAGTGATCACCGCAGAACCTGTTTTTTTGTAGCGTCCTCGGCCATTGATACGTATCGGCCTATTTTAAAACATATTTCTTTAAAAAAATTATAATGTTTATATTAAATATATATCTTTTAAACGGAAGAACTTTTGTTGTAAATTATTTTATCGTTTGGTCGAAAAAAAATCGGAAAAAAGGCCTTTTTTTAACGTTCCAACTAGACCTCACTCCTTAATCGAAAACTTTTCATCTTATGAGCAGTTTTATACGAAATTTTTCACTGATAATTCATTCAAATACCTACAACTTTTGAATAAAACAATATTTTTTAATTTCTGTACGTACTTCTCTAGGTATTCTAATGTGGATTAACGAGAATTTTTGTTTTTTGTTATAGGTAAAAAATTGTGGATACTAAATGTCACGCCGCGGAGCGCCTAAAAAAAAGTTAACAAAAGAAAATATTAGTAGTCGGCCATTTTGTACATCAAAAAAAAACCTTTTCTAACAGCTTGATATTCATGCTAAATAGATGTGTAAGAATTTTATGAGTGAATCATTTTTTCACACGAAAAAAATTGTCAAATTCGCACATGATTTTATACCCGTTATTGTGGCCTAACCCCTTAAGACGTTGCATCTAAATAGAAAAAATCGTTGACCCCTTCTTATTAGCTCAAATGGAGTATAAACATTACCAGAATAATCCGCAAAAGGAATTATACGCGGCAAAATGTCATCAACATTTTTGGAGCTCTCCAAAGCGCCTCCGAGCGCTTCAAAACGCACAAAATAGCCTAGACGTTGAAAGGAGCAATTTTAAATACACTTCGCACAAAAATTTAGGGAGCAAGAAAAAAATCCAAATTTTTGGGGGATTTTCAACAGGCTGTAACTCATACAAAAATGGTCGTACAGCAAAAATAAAAAAAGCAAATTGTAGCTCTAAGTGTCTAGTTTTCGGATCTGAGTTTGAACATTTTTTTTTGAAATTTTTTTTCGAGTATTCATAAGAAAACCACCGAAAAAAAAATATTCGAAATTTTTTTGGTTTTTTTTTTAAATCTACGGACGTGGAAATTTTTTTTTCGACTTAACCTCTATATGGATCGGATAGCGTGTTTATTCAGCTTTAATTTGGTTTTTTAAAAATCTCGATACGAGCATTTCTCGCTGAGATATCGGTGTTTGAATGGAAAAAGATCATTTTGTCTTTGATTACCAATATCTCAGCAACCAATGATCGCACAGAAATTTTGAGGTTGGTTTCAAAAACTTGAATAAATTCTCTACAAGGATTGGCAATTGAATTTTGAAAAAAATTTTTTTTTTCAATCATTACATGAATTTGAAAAAGCGACCAAAAAAGGGCTTTTTGTGGTTTTTTGGAAAATCAAGCGCCCAATCAAAAATATTGCGGAAACCACTAATGTTAAGTGTGCCTTTTACTGTTCAATATACCCACAAAAACCCTACGAAGTTTCAATTTAATCCAGCCAACCGTTTTTTTTTCCCACTTGATCGAATTTTTGAAAAAATTAAAGGAGCAAGAATTTCGCTCTGAAAATGTCATAATTTTTATCAAAAATGAAAAAAAAATTTTTTTTTCATTTTCCTCTCAATTCTGTATTAGTGACTTGGAAAATTTTTGAAAAAAAAAAATCGAAAATTTTTGAAAAAAAAAATTCCAAAATTTTTGAAAAAAAATTTTTTTTTAAATTTTTTTTCTTTTCAATTGGCCCTAAATTAAAGAAATGTAGCGACTCACTTTCTCACCGATTTTCCTCTTCCGCACTTTAATTTTCCTAGTCACAAATTAATTGAATAAATTAAAAGTTGACCCCCAAGGCAAGTTCTTTTTTCAAAAATTTTCGATTTTTTTTTTTTTCTTAAATTTTCCAAGTCACTAATACAGAATTGAGAGAAAAATGAAATTTTTTTTTTTTTTTCATTTTTGATAAAAATTGTGACATTTTCAGAGCGAAATTCTTGCTCCTTTAATTTTTTCAAAAATTCGATCAAGTGGGAAAAAAAACGGTTGGCTGGATTAAATTGAAACTTCGTAGGGTTTTTGTGGGTATATTGAACAGTAAAAGGCACACTTAACATTAGTGGTTTCCGCAATATTTTTGATTGGGCGCTTGATTTTCCAAAAAACCACAAAAAGCCCTTTTTTGGTCGCTTTTTCAAATTCATGTAATGATTGAAAAAAAAAAAAAATTTCAAAATTCAATTGCCAATCGTTGTAGAGAATTTATTCAAGTTTTTGAAACCAACCTCAAAATTTCTGTGCGATCATTGGTTGCTGAGATATTGGTAATCAAAGACAAAATGATCTTTTTCCATTCAAACACCGATATCTCAGCGAGAAACGCTCGTATCGAGATTTTTAAAAAACCAAATTAAAGCTGAATAAACAAGCTATCCGGTCCATATAGAGGTTAAGTCGAAAAAAAAATTTCCACGTCCGTAGATTTAAAAAAAGAACCAAAAAAATTTCGAACATTTATTTTTCGGTGGTTTTCTTATGATTATTCGAAAAAAAATTTCAAAAAAAATTTTTCAAACTCAGATCCGAAAACTAGACACTTAGAGCTACAATTTGCTTTTTTTATTTTTGCTGTACGACCATTTTTGTATGAGTTACAGCCTGTTGAAAATCCCCCAAAAATTTGGATTTTTTTCTTGCTCCCTAAATTTTTGTGCGAAGTGTAGTTTAGTCCCGTCGTTGCACAAAAACATATACAACAACTTTACGAATGAAGACTGTCTGTCAAAATGCCTCGTCGGATACACACAGAACTAAAATGAGAGCTTTAATTCCGTTGTATGGGCGTTATCTCCTAAATCACTTTTTAAACTTTAAGGTATTCATTTCGCGGGAGAGGCGTATTTTATAGGGACATTAGGAGGGCCCTTCTGAATCATTGGTAAATTACAATGGCCCTTAATAAAAATAAGTCACAATCAAGTGGACTTGTCAATTGAACAACTCGACGATAAACTGGAATACAAAAAAATTATCGCGCAAATTTAGTAGATTTAGACATTTTCTTTGAAAAGTTGCAGCTACGAAAATTCCTCTGTTAGTCACATTTTTCCAAGTTTAAGCGGTAATATTTTCTTTAAACATTCGGTGACCTCCTGTTTTCATTGTCGTTACGGAGTCTTTATATTTTTTCCCACGCGTGAGCAGTTAATATCAGGCATCTAGAGTTATTTTGTGTTTGAATTATTAGATAGAAATGTGGCCAGCGTGTCATCTCCATAAAGCTTTCTTTAGAGTCGATATGTTTTGTTAAAAGTTTTGGGTAAATTGGCTTGAAATTTCACCAGTATACTGGGGTGTATTTTTACTTCATTATAGACGAAAATCAGTTAATTGTTGAATATTCAGATTCGGGAAGGGATACCTTAACCCTTAATGGTCACACTGGGTCCACGGGACCCAATTATTTTGATGCTGACAACTTTTTTTTCCAATCAAACATACATTTTTTTATATGCCTAAGCGTTTTATTCTTTCCTTCTAAATCGCACCTGCCTTGGATGAAATAAATATGCTTTTTGAAAAATCCACAGAAACCGCTATGTCTATTTCAAAGTACCTTTTTTCCAGATTATAAAACCATTTTTTTGTTGTCAATAATTACAAGAGTTACAGCAATTGTTGTAAAAATGTGACTTTTCACGTTTTTTTTTGCATATTTAAAATTTAATTTTAAATTTCTAACCAATATCCTTGTATTAAACAAGGTTCAAATTATACCTCACTATTTTTTCATATCGCTCAATGCATTATTTCATTATTTATAACAATTTGAAAACGCCCCTTAAAAACCCGTTAAAAACGGCCATATTGGGACCCATGGACCCAATATGACTATAACGTGATTCTAGCTAAGTGTGACTACTAAGGATTAAACGGGATTTTCTCGAAATCACGTTTGTGAAATCGGGAGAACGCACAATTAGGGCTTTCTTCATCCAATCAACTAAAATTTTACTGTAGCTTCTCAGATAGATTATATAAAGGAGTACATACGATTTCTACGATTCACCGATAATTCCCGTTTTTTTAAGCGAATTAAGGCCGATTTTTTAGCGAAACAAAAAAAATTGTATTGAAAATGATGCCATTTTGTGAGAAAGCCATATTTTTTTGATAATCGTGTGTAACCTCGTGTGTAGTTTAATAATCCCTAACAAAACTAATGTAAATTACGTTTTTTTTTGTTTGTTCTGGCTGCTGATCCATAAAATTTTTGCGGCCTTCCGCAGAGCGCCTGAAAAACACGCACTCAGTGGAGCTACGATTGAGCCGCCGTCTTGTATATTTTTCTTTCAATTTTTTTGTATACAACACATTTGGAATTAACTTTCCAAGCCTCATTATAATTGCTTTTTTTAGTATTCTCAGACAAATGTACTCAAAAAGTGTCATTTTTCGTTGAGCCACATAGATGTTACGCCTTAAAGGGGGATTTACCTTTAGGCGAGAACATTTTTTGGTGATTTTCGTTACTTTTTTTTTAAAGCATAGATTTCTTCACCATTCTTGAGACTTAGGGTATGTTTCATTACTACTTTCGGCTGTTACATGGTATTTGTTTTATTTTTAGTGAATCTTTAAAAAAGACGGAGGTAATAACACGGTTTTCAAAACGGTATTTTCAAAACTGGCGTGGCGTATAACTAAATATAAGCAATCGATCGATTCTGATGAAATTTGGTATAAATCTTTCTAACCTTATTGTTTAAAACATGAAGCTAAATGTTTTTAAAATTAAAAATAAAAACGTTTTTTTTATTGCTAAATGTGGCAATTTTTGTCGGAAAATTCAATATTTTTGTTTCATTGACATTTCATCGTCTTTCAAAATTTCTCACTTTTCCTTGGTTCATATTCTGCCTATAAGTGTTAAGGGTACCACTGTAAAATTTTCGAAAAATCGTTTTTTGGAAACACTTTTACAAAAAAGAAAAAAACAGGTTTGTAGTGGTTTTTGAGCTATTTTTAGGGGAGTATCCGAGCGCTGAAAAGCGCCTTCGGCGATGCCACGCCGGTAGATGCAGTTCTCGACTCTCGTAAGTCTATTATGTTTGGAAAAAAAGTTACCGACTAAAAATAGTTCGATTTTCGACCAATAGGTGGCATTAGATTACGGAAAACAAATTTCATCAGCTGTAGCGTCTATAAAACCGTTGACTTCAAACACGTTTTTCTCAAAACCATCTTTTAGTAATCGGCACGCAACAGAACTCGAACAATTTTCGTCCAATCAATTTAAAATTCTAACTGTAGCTTCTTAGATTGCTTTAACAGTCAAGTACTAGCGCTTTTTTCGATTAATTGAAAATTGAAAAAAATAAATCATTTTTTATATGCAAATTATGGTCGAAAAAAACGAACTTTTTTCAAACTCGTCCTTGTTTTTTATATTCTTTAATTTCCCCCCGTACTTGATTGCTAAAACTAATAGAATTAACGAACATATTTCAAGATACATAAAAAAATGCCATGTAACAGCCAAAAGTAGTGACAAAACATACCCTAAGTCTAAAAAATGGTGAAGAAATCGTTTCTTTTAAAAAACATCCGAAATTCAGCCTTTTTTTCCTCGCCTAAAGGTATCTCTCCCCGTAAGTTTGGCGCTACCACGCAAGCGAATAACCGATACGATTAACTATCCTCACCGACGGATCCAGAGGCGGTCTATTGTCGATGCAATGTTTGATGAAGTCCTGACCTCGTACGAGCGCAACGAAGCCACACTTTGGAAACCATCGCGCGTGTTCGGTCCACGCGTCGTCAGTCTCTTCCCAATTTCTCAAACCCCCGTCGCAATGGAAACATCTCACCTGATCGTCCGTTCCTGCCAATTGGACTTTCATGTACACCATTCTTTTCCTCATTGAGCAACATATTTATCATAAGGTCGTGCGAAAGGTTCTTTCGAAAAAAAAGACACCCACCGACGTAATAAAAGCCAGCGACAGCCAACATTTCCGGTGTTTGCTTGAGATTCTCGGGCCATCCTTCGTAAGTCCTCAATCTACCCTCGTACGTGGAATGTTTCGGTTTACGGGGCGCCGTGTGCCTCTGCACTCCGAGCTCGCTGAGATCGACGCTCGTACCAGGCACGAGTTTCACGTTGCTCAATTCTCCCTTTTCCGCTGTCAACACTAAACAACACGATTCTTTTAATATCACGATCACGAGATGCGTGGCCGGAAATTTTGCCTGTTGCTCGATATCGTGAAAACGTGAAAATCAAAGGAATACATTTTTTTTTAAACCATAAATACCTGACCCCATGAACGAGACTTGTGAATTCACGATAATCGAAACTCATCAAAACACGGACACGCGAAAAGTGCTTCCGTAGCGAAGTGACATTGCCAAAAGATTTATATTTTTAGTCACAGCTATAATCAGATGAGAAGGCATCGTTGGTACATTCTCATACAGTGATGCACAGACGACCCGGCTACAGTAGTGTCTCGATTGATACAGCAATATTGTCGGGTTTCTCTTTAAGTGATAATTAAGGTGATGCGAAAAATATTACGTTTCTCGCTGGAGACCAAAACCCCGTGACATCCTGTCGGCATTGCAAATCAACGATGCCACAATGCTACTGCCTCTCTTGAATTCGCTTGCAACAACACCCCTATCTTCTAACTAATCCCACAAGGAAAGGTTGCGGGGTCGATCTCTCCGATTTCGATGAAATTTGGCATGCTTGTAGAATGGGTAAAAATAAGCGACACGTATTTTTTTTTATATCTGCGGAACCCGATTTTTAAGGGTTGAAACGCACCCTCGAAAATTGGGGTGTTTTTCGTTGATAACGTTTTAACGGTTGGGTCAGAGTGGGATCAGTGACTCATTTTTTTCAGAGGTCTATAGCTGCCTAACCGTTCACACAATCTCAATGAAACCTTGACTAAACGTGAGGTGTGTTCAATGGCTTCATTTTGTTAAAAGACACTGAACGGCCTAACCCAATAGATGTTGAGATAATAACCATTTAAAAAAATGGGATTTGATCCACTGTGTACTTGGGGGTCTACACAGTGAAACATGCCTAATTTGGCAGTTAAACAAAATTTCAAAATCAAGAAAAATTACCCTGATCCACTGTACACTTGTAGGTAATGGAGTGATTTTCTCAATACTACAATTAAACTATTAAAATATTAATTTAATAAAAGGCAGCATATTATGAGGTCAATCACAATAACTTATTGACTAAAACAATAGTAAAAATTTAGTACTAAAATATTAGTACAAATTTCACTAAACTTACGCTTTTTTATTTTTTGTAATATAATAAAACTCTTTTATTTCCTTTTTCCAGACCAACCATTGTCAAGTTATCGATCCGGCCATTGAACCACATTTTTTATACAGAGGCTCTACTATAGATCAATAACGTTAACTTTAAATTTTTTTTCAATAAAATTTGCCCGAAATAAGCGTAATGTATATTAAATAAGATACCTTATCTTATTTAATATTAATGTATATTAAATAAGATACCAATCCCAAATGAATAATCTCGAAGACAAAAAATCGGAAAAATCGACCATTTTTCGGCTCGTCACAGTGGTATCCTTCCTTAAGGGGTCTTCTCACTTTAGACGCTATTTTCGTGAATATTCTTGAGAGGTTTATATTATAGATATTGATATAAAAGTTGTCACACTTAAGGAGAGGGTAGGGGTTTGTACTTTTGAAAAATCTATTTTTTTTTGTCTTTTCTTATAGTTAAAGATTGCAAGAATATAATCCCAAAATTTTAAGTCAATCAGAGCAAAACTCTCGAAGTTATTGACTATTTAGTCCCGCTCCTCTAACACTGTAGCTCCGACTTCTCTAAACTTCAAACGCGTTTTTCTCGAAACCACTTTTTCAAAGTCCGTGTTCACTGCCATTTGAAAACTACATGACCGATTTATTTCAAACTTGGTACACACTTTCTACATATAAAATACCTCCCCCCAACGGTTAGTTTAAGATTTTTTTACATTGAGGGGGTTTTCCACCCCCAAAATGGCAGAATTTTTCGTGAAAAATAGCACTTTTCATTTTACATGACCACCAAAAATTTAGAAATGAAAAAAAAAATTATCGAAGACCGTTGGGGGGAGGATTTGATGATACTTTGAGTAAATTTTAATAGTTCTTGTTTTAACATAATTTCTAGCTGAGATACAGTGAGCACCGCAAATCGTGTTTTTCCAAAGGCGTTCTTGGAAAAGCTTTGTCACCGGCTTGTTTGTGGATATTTTCGCGTACAAATTTCACGGAAAGTTCTCGAAATGACACTTAACAATGTACAAAAAGTTTCAATAAATTTACTCTATTCATATAGATGAAAAAAAAATCGAAAAAAAGTGTTTTTTTTTCACGCTGAAACCCCTGCCCTCCCCTTAATAAATACACTTTCGAAATACATAAGACATTTTTTTAAATGTATTTATGTAATCCAAACAAACTTTAAACGCGTTTTTCTCGAAACAACGATTTTCGACGGCTTGTTGATAAAATCTTCGAAACTGCTGAACCGATCCTTATGAAATTTCAACCACATATTTTTCATAACTATAGCTATAACGTATAACAAGGATTTTTATTTTATTTTGATATTTATTTTTTTGCCAAAAACGGTTAAAGACAAACACGTTTTTTTGGTTCGTTCGAAAAATGTCCGCCATTTTGTTATTTTTGCATATATAAAAAATCGTATGATATGCGCTATAGCCATTAACATACTGAATCTAAAACTGTTTGATTTTTTGTTTCGGTTGATCCATCTCTGATATTTCATCAACAGCGCAGATCTACAATTTTTTAGGACATTTTTTTAAGTACCATTTTCGTCTATAAATCGTGACTTAAATAAATAATTTTTTTTAAATGTATTTCGAAAGTGTATATAAAGTAACAACTTTTATATCAATATCTATAATATAAACCTATCAACACAATTAATGAAAATAGCCTGTTTTTTAGCGTCTTAAGTGAGAAGACCCCTTAATTTCTCTTTTGAGGTTTCGCCTACAAAAATCCCTCAACAATTTTTTAAGATTCGGCCATCAGCAATAATAAAAAAATCATACTAATAAAAATAGGGAAATTAAAAAATAAAAAAGAACTTTCGTTGGATTCCAACGATGTCGACTTAAACGTCATATTTTTCTACGGTTTCGGTAAGTTTTTAAGTTGAGTCTAGCTCGAATAACTCGGAACGTACTAAGGGCCAATTGATTTGCTTCGGTATTCCATGGGCACAGTTGATTTGCAAATACGTGGTGGCCACGTACAGAAATTTCGCATCACCTTGAGCGCAACGAATCAGTAAGACGTGCGCTAAAACACGCTGAATATTTTTTTCCGCGAGTGTACCTTGAGGGATGAAGGGATGTTCGAAGAAATTACAATTCGGAAAGTATTGCCTGTGTTTCTTGAAAGGATCGTCTCCGGGATCCCATTTCGTGATGACGCCTTCGCAAAATGCGCACTTTACCTAAAACACAAACGGTAAACGAAATTAAGCAAAGAATCTATGGAAAAAAAAAACATTTTCTTACTGAAAACTCGATAAGCTCCAATCATGAAGCTACGAACGAGTGAAACAAAATTGTAGAAGAGATAATTCCGTGATATTTAGTCTCGATACACGAAAAAGATTATACGCATTGAGCATGAACATCTCGAATGTATGGCGCGATGTTATTTGAACTTTCGATCGTCGTCTCTTTGGATTGTTCGCTTCTGAAGCCTAATGTCCCTCGGTGCTGTATCTTTGCTATTATTGATTTTTTAGATTCTCAGATGATATTTTGGTTTTTGAGATAGTAGACACACAGTAGCCAGTCAAGAGTTTCACAATGAAAATGGCCAAATACCTCTTTCTAGTATAGAAAAAAATAGTAAAATGCTAGAGTACGATTTTACACGTGCATAAAATAGCTTGATTATATGCCTAGCAAACTGTGAAATACTGAGATGAACATAAAGTATTTTTAAAACTCAGCCAAGTGCAAGTCGGGCCTTACTCTATTAGGGTTCCGTTAATATGACCAATTAACTTTTTGTTTAACCCTTCGAGTGCACACCTCCGCCGCCAACCTATAAATGCATCTTGGGTCAATCAAATGGCCAAGGCGTTTTTCAAATCGTTCGTATTTCGGTAAATATGCATTTTTTTTTTTATAGAGACGTTTTTTGTAGTAAATTATACATATTTTATGACCGTAATTTATTTTTTGACGAAAACGAAAATTAAATGCGGAAACATTCGTTCAAAGTGGGACATACGTTGAAAAATACCCACTTACACGAAAAAAATCACTGGGTCAAAACGACCCAGTGTGCACTCGAAGGGTTAAACTAGATATTCAATTAGGTAATGCTCTTTTTCTGTCTTAGTTCTTAGGTAGTACTAAACTGAAACCATATGGCGTGATGATAGCTAAAGAAAGCTTTGTATACTTCTGCTGAAAGCTAATAATGAAAATATATAAAATCATTGTTATCTAAATGTTCCCAATATTAAATGACTTACTTTTGGAGTTAATATCAGCTAATTGCCAATATTGTCACATTTTTCGCAGAAAAAGATGAGGCACAGAAAAATAAAGAAATATACGATCTATAGTCTTTTGTAAATTTGCAATCTCGTTTCTTCCGTGACGTCAACCTCTCGTTTTTGGCTGCCACCGACTCCAAAAATGAGTAATTTGAGTTAATATTTAAATAACACTAATTTTATATATTTTCGTTATAAATTTATTGTATTATGCATATGGTAAATTATGATTATTTTTTCGTAAGGTACACGCTGTTTGTGTTTGTCACCTATTTTTTCCCCCCACTGTGAATGTTTTCTCCACTAGTTTAGTGGCAAGCACGCTACCCACTAGACCATTGCACCGGTTTACAGTAAATTATTATATATACTAGATTATGAATCGTTGTTTGTATTATGTATACAATATATTATTATATATGGGACATTCACGCCATTTCAACAAGCATGTAACCCCAACCATTTTTGGTTTTGCTATTTTTTTTTTTTTTTTGTAAAATTGTACTCCATGAAAAGAATATCTACACCAATTTTTAGATTTTTATCTCTTCTCTTTTAGTAGTTATAATTTTACAAAAAATGTCGATTTCGGAAGTTCTGGGAACGTTTAAACGCTGATAACTCCTTAACTAATTGAATTTTCGTCAAATGTCACTATATGATTTTATTTTATTTTGAAGCATACTTTCGTTGAAAAATATTTAAAAAATTATCCAGTACCAATGTCAACGTTTTTTTTGCTTCGAAAATCAAAACTATTTATTTTTAAGATGATAACCTTATTTTTTTTTTTTTTAAATTCTCCAAAATAGACCGACCCATTCTATGATTTTTAAGACTAGTCCCATTGTGGGCCCATTTTTCCTTCTATTGTTTTTCGAGTTAATCATATTTTTTTGAGAAGATTTTTATCATTTTAATCTCCAATAATGCTATCAATGGTTTTGTGATTTCCAATTTGGCTTCGCCAGGCCTGAAACGGTTTATTTTTTATTTGTGCTGTATTCAACGAAAAATAATTATTGTTTATTCAAAATAATTTTGTTGTTGTTAAATTCTGCACAAATTTTAAAACCTTAAATTCATAGCATCTCTTCGTTCAAAGCTAGTTCTATGCTCGCCAATTGGTGCCATCAACTACATAATTCTCATTGAAACGTTCGGCAGCCGCTACCTTTTTCCACTACCATTGAAATCCTTGAAACCTCCGGATACGTGTTACGCATATGTTCCTATATTCGTCTGATGGCAAAATACGAATAAAACTGAACGAGACTGATCATGGCTCCTTTTCCACAAGAAACCATGCCGAGTCTCCCAGCTTTGAATCAATTTATTTCGCTCGACAAACGATTGTGTGCATTAACCGTAGAATATTTAAAAAATCGACCGCCGCTCTAGAGCCTTCTCCAAAAGAATTGGCGAGGCACCTACCCGGGCGTTGTCCTGAAGATAATAAAAACCAGCTTTGGCAAGATTTGGCGGTGAGACGATCAACGGTATCGGCCAATTCCAGAAGGACCTCAGCCTCGGCAGGACTCCGGCGTACTTGCCGCAGGGATCGGGGCTCTGCGACACAGAGGCAGCGTCTTCATCACCCTCCTCTCGCATGGGAGGAGCGTCTCTCTGCGGGATCAAGGGAACGTTGCAGGTCTCCGTCGGGTGTAGAACAAAGGGGCACTCGGGGACTGCCTGACGATGCCGCACCATCGCCTGGTCGCCGTAATCCCAATCGGAGATTTTCACTCGGCAGAGGAAACATTGAACCTCGAGAGCTCGGCCGGTACAGTAGAATCCCGCTTTGGCCAAACGCTCGGGACTTATCGCGGCGTTCGCTGGCCAGCTGTGGTACGTCCTTAACCTATTTTCTTCGACGTTCATCGTAACGTGCGCCTGTGCGTTCTCGACGAAAATTCACCCCACGGACTTTCGCTTCGCTATTTCTCGATTACATTTCCGAACACGGAAATGCGCCCGGAAACGCGAGCATCATTCGCTGCAATTCTTTTTGTGTCAATAAGTGAGGTTAGGATACGACGCGAAAGATCGCCTTGTCGCAATGCGCTTGAATATCGTTGCTCACTCGGCCTCGAGCGTAAAACAACGGGAGAAAAACAATACGCAAACCTGGTCTCTTCGCGTTCACTGTGACAATTGACAGCTCTGCGAATATTGAGCGGCGTACGGCAAACGTATCGATGCCTGCCAGTTTTTCCGATGATCGTCCCTTTGTTTCGCGGGCGAAAATGAAATACGTCGTTTCGCTTTTACTGCAGAATCGTGAGAGCTGTCAAATTCTAAGTACAATTTCACGAAGTGCGTCAAGTGCGCTGCAAACACTGGAGTACGGGAACCACGGCCTTACATCAGGGCTGACAATGGCGGTAGTGGGGGTAGGCAACCTTAGCGGCTCTGTTTTTTATTCCGATTTCTGCCGCTTGGTGCGTGACGGCAAGGGGAAAAAGTGGTGCGACGAAGAGAGAAATAGCTCTTCTGTCCTTTCCCGGCCTGAACGAAATGCATGCGCCGTTTGCCCTAATTTAATTTACCGTACTGTCGTGTAAACTGCATAATATACGAAACCAATAAAAAGATGTGTTGATTAAAAAAAAGATGACTACTTTCATCTAAATAAAACTGAAAACTTTTTGAATACATTAATTCATACCAGCACATGTTACGACCATTTACATCCTTTTTTCTGCAATGTCTCACAATACATCGTTCTTCGAAATGTTTTTCGCACAGGTACTGAGACTCTTTCAGTGCCGGAATAACATCGAGCCATTTTTTGTATAGTTCAACGTTTCTGGGCACGCGAAACACGGAGCATTTCTGCTTACAATTTTTGTACCCCGTTTTACAATTGCGAACCGCGCAACCCTTAGCCATTTTGCATTTTTTTCGCAACCACTACCAAAAAAATTCACACTTATGCGTAAAAACACGATAAAAATGTATCACGGTAAATCGCGTAGACCCTTCTGGTATATAGTCGCAAATAAAGGTTATTTCGACAATCGCGCCACAAAAACATACGTAAACACCTTGGCCCCATTCGCAGTTAAGAGGTAAGGGGTAAACTACTTCCCCTTGCTAGTAGCGATGCGTAGGGGCGCCTAGTGAATCGAAAAGTGAAGCCGATAAACGTGCCTACCCCCACCACGAAAATTTAGCTTCGTGCAAGACCTGTATGTAAGACCGTGGTTGTGATCACAGTCTTACACCCGTATTCATAGTCGTTCCTTAAGAGATAAGGCCTCCTTGTTCTTTGTTCAGAACACAGAACAAGGAAGTCTTATTTCTTAAGGAACGACTATGAATACGGGTGTTAGATACCAGGTCAGGAAACTCCTAGGGTGGGGAAGGACTCAGATAATGAGGCAAACAGGCAGTTCTCGCTTCTGCCACCCGAAGCGCTGCTATGTAGATGTTAGCCAATCAAACGCAGGTCCGAAAAGCTGTGCAAAGGCGCAGATTTTTCGAAATAAACATAATCGGTTCGGTTTAGCTACACTTTCTACAATTTCAATAGACACAGTAATAGAAAGTCCTCAGAAGGCGTAAGAAGTGTAAAAAGTGTAGCCACAACGAACAGACCCAATATTTGTAAAAGCGATATAAATGGAAAATGATTGAGTATTTGTTCACTCTTGAACCCCCCGGGCAGAATGAGAATGATTATTTCAGTAGACCGTACTTCTCGTATGTTCGAACTTCTGCAATATTTTTATTTGGTCTTTCGTCATTTGAGTAGATGGGGTATGAGCAAATTTGTGCGGTCTAAATTTTTGTTCCTTAAAATTTATGTTTATGCTTAGTATATTGCATTGCTTGTTTGTACAACTTTTATTATTGCTTTTGCTTTTTTAACAATGTTAATAAGAACCTGAAAATAAGTATAATGGAAGAGGAATAAAAAAAAGAAATGAACGCATTGTGTATGTTTAAAAGGCACCGTTTTTATTGATTTGTCAGTTTCGCGAGTTTCTTGTTTACAAAACATGGGTTTTGCAGTTTTTGGTTTTGTTGGCCGGGTCCACACTATGCTGTTCTACCGGAGCGTTTCAGGTAGTTTAGATTTCTAGAAACACATGTACTGGCTGTCAGGAGATTATTTTTCCATTGCTGTATATCTATCTATATCTACAAGACTACTTCTACTTGACAGCGCTGCCGTTGATAAATGAGGAACTACGTTTTTGCCTCACTAACGATGACACTTTCCACCATGCAAAAAAAACGCCGGAGTTTCCAGACCTGTATGTGAGACCGTGGTTGCGATGTACCGCATGCGCTGTAAACTCTAACCCCATTAGGGGGCGTCCATTAATTACGTGAGGCGTTTAGGGGGGGGAGGGGGTCGAGCGAAATCTCACCCAATCTCACGTGGGGGAGAGGGGGGCTTCGCAAATATCACGTAATTTTAGTAATTTTAGTAATTTTAGTAATTACGTAATTTTTATCACGTAGGGAGAGTCTCCCTACTACTTTACATGGTGGATTAAATGGTACTACACCCGCAGTTACTTCTACTACAATTTATTTTCCGTGAACGTATGCATTTTGAAAAATCTCACGTGAGATTAGAGGAGGGGGGAGGGGATCGAGCAAAATCTCACGACATCTCTCCAGGGTGGGAGGGGGGGGGGGTCGAAAAATCGCCAAAATCACCTCACGTAATTAATGGATGCCCCCTTACTCGTATTTATTCCGTGTTTCGTAAACAATATTTAATTTACCTTCTACACGATCTACACGTTCTACACGATCAAAGATAGCTAATTAATGAACGCTTCATCGAATTTATGTTTAAATGTAAACTGAGCAATTGCAAAATTTAAGCGATTCGGATGAAAATGAATAACATTTCATTAATCACTGTAACAAAGGTGATTTGGCCAAGTGGATTCGTACCGCGTTTACACTTATAGTATTTTGGGTTCAATTCTCTAATCGGCATATTTTGTCTCCTAAATTTATATCCGATGTACGCAAATCACTTTCAGCGGGAATGGGTGTAACTGAAATTTGTTGAAACTTAATTTCCAATGCAATTAAACATCAAGAATCTTTAAAATAATTATTGTAAAAGAATTGTCAAATAATTATTACCCTGAATTATCGACGATGATTTTTATTATTATCCTTTATATTGTAAAAGTATTTTAAAGCATCTCTAATTTATAGCGTTCCCATCCCCGCTCAAAGGTGTAGGAAAAAACTACGAGCAACATGTAAATATTTTTTCGCCGTAGTACTGAGGTTACGTCACGCACCGCGCCTCACCGTACCGATCAAGAAGACTAGAGGTAAGGAGTACGGACGCAGTGTTGAAGAAACGGTCATGGAAATCCAGATGAGAAGGGTGGCGCTGCTCTCCACCGAACCGAATTGAAATCAGGAACGAACCAGTGCCGTACAATATTCAGAAAGCACACTTTGCTACTTCATATGCAGCGATATGTAAAAACAGTGCCGTACGATATGCAAAAAGCACCCTTTGCTTCTTCATATGGAACGGTAATTTGATCAAATTGTGAAACCAGTTGGTGCAGGAAATTTCTATATATTAGATAGATAGAAGTCTTATATATATAATATAGATTGTTTTGGAGAATAATAACGAAATGCGGAAATTTAGTTAATATGTTTCTTTTCATTGCAGAAGCAGGAACAAACAAAATTTTTTATAGACCCAATAAAATTCATGAGAATTTTGAATCCAGACAAAACTTTTACAAATGACCAGACATCATGATACGCTGTACAGATAACGAATAATAATGAAATACAGAAACTAAGGCAATGTTTTTTTTCGCTGAGGAAGCAATAACAAACAAAATTCATTTATAGACATAAGAATTTTGAATCTAGACAAAACTTCTATAAATTATCACTCATTATGATACGCTATACAGATAAAGAATAATAACGAAATACACAAATTAAGTCAATATGTTTTTTTACCGTTGCAGAAGTAGTAACAAACCAAATTTATTTCTAGATACACGAAAATTCATGAGAATTTTGAATCCAGACAAAACTTTCACAAATGATCGCACATCATATTCACACATTATAATACGCTGTACAGATAAATAATAATAACGCAATACAGAAATGAAGTCAATATATTTTTGTTTTCATTGCGGAAGCACTAACAAACAAAATTCATTTATAAACACAAGAAAATTCATAAGAATTTTGAATCAAGACAAAACTTTTACAAATTATCACACATCACATTCACATGTTATGATATAGTGTACAGATAAATTGATCTCACAGATTTAAATTTTTCCGCTAGATCGTTTTCCGCTAGAAAGGGTCCTCCCATGACAAAATAATAGTTTATGACTCTGACAAAATTCATAATAATTTTGAATCTAGACAAAACCTCTACAAATTATCACACTATATGATACGCTGTACAGACAAAGAATAACAACTAAATACAGAAATTAAGTCAATATGTTTCTTTCGTTGCGGAAGCGGTAACAAACAAAATTTATTTCTAGATACAAGAAAATTTATGAGAATTTTGAATCCAGATAAAGCTTTTACAAATGATCACACATCATATTCACATATTATATATGCTGTACAGCTAAAGAATAATAACGAAATACAGAAATGAAGTCAATATGGTTTTTTTTTGTTGTGGAAGCAGTAACTAACAAAATGCATAAATGCACTTTGCCAAAATTGATAAGAATTTTCAATCATGACTGAGGTTTTGCAAATTATCACACATCATATTCCCACCGATGATACGCTGTACAGATAGGGAATTATAACGAAGTACATAAATTAATACAATACATTTTTTTTTTCATTGCGGAACCAGTAACTAACAAAATGCATTTATGGACACAAGAAAATTGATACGAATTTTGAATCACATTATATTCACACTGATGATACGCTGTACAGATAGAGAATAATAACGAAATAAAGAAATTAAGACAATATTTTTTCTTCGTTGTGGATGCAGTAACAGAATTTATTTATAGACACAAGAACATTCATAAGAATTTTTTAATCCAGATAAAAGTTTTACAAATTATCACACATCATATTCCCATATTATGATACTATACGTTGCACAGATAAAAAATAATAACCAAACACCGAAATTCAGTCGATATGTTTTCTTATCGTTGCGGAAGCAGTAACAAACAAAATTTATTTATAAACATCAGACAATACATAACACTCCTTCGATAGTTATCGCCGCAATCACGATAAATATATTTTACACCGAGGCACAATTATTTTTTATTAATCGCGAAATTCGTTAGTCCGCACAGTCCGCACACGCTTTATTCCAACATGGATGACAAGCGAGAATCAGAGATTAGCAGGGAGATGCACAACGCGCCCCTTTTCGGCAGAGATTAGTAGGGAGATGTACAACGCGGCCCTTTTCGGCGTGCCTCGTAAATGGCGCTAAATCGCGGTGGCGAGTTCGGGAGTATGATTTCGTGATCATCGCCTCTGTCGAGGTTGCAGATTCCCTTGTAGCCGCGCGAGTCCGTGATCATCGTTCAAGTCGGTATCGCAGCAGGGTGAACACGAATGGGTAGCTCGGAGGGGGAAAAGTCTCTGCCCCTCGCAAATCGCGCTCGCTCGACGGGCGAACGGAGCGAGGTTTTCCGTCTGATCGAGCTCGACATATATGTGTGGCCGTACTGCGGATTGGAATATGCATTAAATGAATTTCAAAGTGAAAAACATGTATCGAGATCATTGTTTTCTCTCGGTTGCCCGTTTATGCCGAAAATGCGGGTTAAAAAATTAACGACGAACCGCGTTGAAAAATAAAACGCCGAAATGACCGTGGAAGGTTTAAAAATAAATCTTGAGCCTTTGCCGCGATTATTTCGGCATTTTTTCCAACAGTAAACATTATGGATGAGGATATATCATAAATGTTTCTTTATCCGCAATGAGCGTTGTGGCTGAATTGGCAGCGTAGCGGATTAACGATGCTTACGGTCCGAGTAATCCCCGGTGGATCAACTTTTTTTTTCATTTTATATTCAGAAAATTTCGAACTTACTCTCACTTCAGCTATTCTCGCCTGTTCAGGCATTATTTATGATATTTAATTCGCATATGCTTAATAAAAAAAAAGACATTGCTACCGGGGATCGAACCCGCGTCCAGTGCAGCCGGATCGCACGTAAAAGTTAGCCCCCTTTAGTCTCCTACGCGCTCATCACCCAATCATGGTAGCGTGTGTCCGTGAGCGAGCGACGCTCGGATATCTTCGGAAAGAGCCGAGCACGGTTTAAGTTTCCCGACCGCGCCTTCGGCAGCTACACCACCATGGACGCCGAGCACGTTCATGTGCGGCCAAGCCGAAACGAAGGCTTCGAGGGAAAAGCAATCTCAGCACGACTCGCGCGTGCCGTCGGGTGACGTCACGCGCGAGGCTCTTAGATGATTTCAATCATGGAGGCTAGAGTGGGAGGAGGCCGATCTGTGCATTTCAAAGTGGCTACAAAAAGTGGACTAACCGGGATGGCGCCACTATCTCTAAAACCTCGAGCAGGAAGCTGAGTATCGATGTCGTGTAAGAGAGATGGAAGAGGGTCGAATACGCATCCCAGCAAGCAGTGCAGCGAGATCGCGCGCACAAGTTACCCCCTCTCTAGTCTCTTACGCGCCCGTCACACAATCATAGTAGCGCGTGTCCGTGAGCGAGCGTCGCTCGGACTTCTTCGGAAAGAGCCGAGCGCGCCGAAGTTTCCCGACCGCGCCTTCGGCAGCTACACCAACACATGGACGCCGAGCTCGTTCATGTGCGGCCAAGCCGAAACGAAGGTTTCGAGGGAAAAAGCAATCTGAGCACGACTCGCGCGTGACGTCACCTGACGGAACGCGCGAGGCTTTTAGATGATTTCAATGCTTATTTAGCTCTTGATTCTCTGCGTTATCAATGTATACAAAACAATGTATCGCGCACCTTGATCGCTTATTTTTTAGTTTATACGTTAATTTAAATATAATTATGACTCCAAATTACAACTTATTTATTTTCTAAAAAATTGTTTACGCTTTACTCACACCCGTCCTTATGCCAAATAAATTATAATTAATAAAAGTAAGCGGAAATATATTTATATTCGTATTATTATATTAATTCTCATACTTTCATCATGCGATAAAGCATTATTCCCAAAAACAAGCCAATCAACCATCCGGCCGCGAATCGTCAGTACCAGAAAGTGCATATTCTACAAGCGATGGGATGGTCCCGTTGATAGCATTCCTGGCTTCGGTCCGCTGGGGCGCAGGATCGTTCCCCGCGCTCGGTGCTTTTTTAAAAATTATTATTACTATTAATTCTTGTTTGATTAGTTATTTTTATTAGTTATCTTTTAGTGTTGAAAAATTTATTGCGCACTCCGACCGCTTATTTGATTAGTTTGTACGTTAATTTAGATGTAATAATAAATCTAAATTGCAACTTCTTTATCTTCTAAAAAATTGTTTGCCCTTTACTCACACCCGTCCCTATGCCAAATAAATTGTAATTCATAAAAGTAAGCGGAAATATATTTATAGTCGTATTATAAATACGACTATAATTATATTCATTCTCGTAAGTTACGATCCGCGGCCGGATCGATGATTGGCTTGTTTTTGGGGATAATGCTTTATCGCTTGATGATAGTATATGAGAATGAATATAATAATGCGAATATAAATATATTTCCGCTTACTTTTATGAATTACAATTTATTTGGTATAGGGACGGGTGTGAGTAAAGCGCAAAGAATTTTTTAGAAGATAAATAAATTGTAATTTAGATTTATTATTACATTAAAATTAACGTACAGACTAATAAAATAAGCGGTCGAAGTGCGTGATAAATTTTTCGACACTAAAAGATAACTAATTAAAATAATAATGATAACTAATAAAAATAACTAATCAAATAAGAATTAATGGTAATAATAATTTTTAAAAAAGCACTGAGCGCGGGGAACGATCCCGCGCCCCTGCGGACCGAAGCCAGGAACGCTACCAACGGGACCATCTCATCGCTTGTAGAATATGCACTTTCTGGTACTGACGATTCGCGGCCGGATGAATGCTTGGCTTGTTTTTGGGGATAATGCTTTGTCGCTTGATAAAAGTATGAGAATTAATATAATAATACGAATATAAATATATTTCCGCTTACTTTTATGAATTATAATTTATTTGGCATAAGGACGGGTGTGAGTAAAGCGTAAACAATTTTTAGAAGATAAATAAGTTGTAATTTGGATTTATTATTATATTTAATTTAACGTATAAACTAAAAAAATGAGCGATCAGGGTGCGCGATACATTTTTTTGTATACATTGATAACGCAGAAAATCAAGAGCATCAATAAGATCAAAGAATCAAGAGCATCAATAACGCAGAGAATCAAGAGAATCAATAAGCATTGAAATAATCTAAAAGCCTTGTGCTCAGATTGCTTTCTCTCGAAGCCTTCCTTTCGGCTTGGTCGCGCATGAACGTGCTCAGCTTCCATGTATGGGTGTAGCTGCCGAAGGCGCGGTCGGGAAACTTCGGCGCGCTCGGCTCTTTCCGAAGTGTCCGAGCGTCGCTCGCTCACGGACACGCGCTACTATGATTGTGTGATGGGCGCGTAAGAGGCTAGAGAGGGGGTAACTTTTGCGCGCGTCTGGCTATATATCATTTTACATCTCTCTCGCACGCAGCCTACTTCTCAAGTATCATTCTGCCTCATGCACAGCTCACTTCTCATTATTTACTTATTCCGTCTGTCACACCCAGCTCGTGTCTCGAGGTTTTAGCGATAGTGGCGCCATCCCGGTTAGTCCACTTTTTGTAGCCACTTTTTTCAAGTCTCTCCATAAGAGATCGGACTCCTCCACTCTAGCCTCCATGATTTCAATGCTTGTTTAGTTGTTTTTCCTATTGAATGAAAGGCTGCGGAGATATTCGGAGAAAAGTTATAGATAAAAAAGAGAATTTCGTAAAAAAACTTATTACATTTTTTATCCCTCATAATTCTGAGAAATAATGAATTTCCGAAATTTTTGCAAGCATTATTTTCCTTAAGGGGTAACACCACTGTAACGGCCTGCCACAAAGGGTTTTAGACAAATAATACTTGGGGTAATTATTAAGCATATATTGAAGTATATTGCAAAAAAATGTATGGAAAAATATTACAAAATGGCGACACTGCAGCAAATTCTTCCAAGGCATGTTGAACTTAAGGTGCTCTGCGGCACGCAGTATAACTTGTGCCAATTTTAATCTGGCCAAATAATTTTTTTTAAATTAAATCTAGATGAGTGTTGCAAGTAAACCACATAGGGGATTTTAGAAATATTGATTTTTGCGTAATTGACGAGTATTTGACTAAAAATTTTCAATTTTTTAAAGACAGTTATTTTTTAATAAATATTGTTTTAACCCGTTGCACTCGAGCGGCGCCGATACTGCGCCCGGCCGGGCGCTGCAAAGGGTTAATTAACTTATCGAAAATCCCCAACGTGTTTCAGTAGCTACACTCATGTAGACTTAATAAAAAAGAAAACTCTTTCTTATAGATTAAAAATGGCACAGTTATACTGCGTGCCACAGAGCTTCGACATGCTTCGGAAGAATTGCCAAAGTGTCGCCATTTAATACCGCCAATAAATACCGCAAGTATTATTTGTTTATCACATTTTCTTCCGCCAAAAAAAAATATCAAATAATACGCTTCCTGTAAGGCCGTTACAGTGGTGATACCCCTTAAAGAATGCATATAATTCCCGAGATTTTTCCGTGATTGTAATAAAAATGATGAAATGTTCGGAAAAATTCGGAGAAACTTGGATGTTTGCGTAAAAACAATTGTCCGCAAAACTCCGAATTCTTCATATTTGTTCCAATTCATAGAAAAATTCGGGAAAAAATCAGAAAAATTTTCCGGAAAAAATCGGAGTATTTTGGAAAAAAATTGCACTAGGGGCGCGGGATCGTTCCCCGCGCTTAGTGCTTCTTTTAAAATTATTATTACTATTAATTCTTATTTGATTAGACATTTTTATTAGTTATCATTATTATTTTAATTGGTTATCTTTTCGTGTCGAAAAATTTATCGCGCACTCTGACCGCTTATTTTATTAGTTTATATGTTAATTTAAATATAATAATAAATCTAAATTACAACTTATTTTACTTCTGAAATTTTTTTGCGCTTTACTCACACCCGTCTCTATGCCAAATAAATTGTAATTCATAAAAGTAAGCGGAAATATATTCGTATTATTATATTCATTCTCATAAACTTTCAGCAAGCGATAAAGCATTATCATAGTGTATCCGGCCGCGAATTGTAAGTACCAGAAAGTGCACATATTTACAAGCGATGAGATGGTCCCGTTGGTAGAGTTTCTGGCTTCGGTCCGCAGGGGTGCGGGATCGGTCCCCGCGCTGATCCCCGCTTTTTTTAAAATTATTATTACTATTAATTCTTATTTGATTAGTTATTGAATGAATATAATAATACGAATATAAATATATTTCCGCTCATATACTTTCATCAAGCGATAAAGCATTATCATAATGCTTTATGGCTAAATAAATTTCCGCTTACTTTTATGAATTACAATTTATTTGGCATAGGGACGGGTGTGAGTAAAGCGCAAATAATTTTTTAGAAGATAAATAAGTTGTAATTTAGATTTATTATTATATTTAAATTAACGTACAAACTAATAAAATAAGCAGTCAGAGACAGCGAAAAAATTTTCGACACTAAAAGATAACTAATTAAAATAATGATGATAACTGGTGTGTGTCATGTGAGTGTGACTGTAGTCTGTGAGTTATTTCTCGACGAAACGCGACTAGCTCTGAGACTGGGAAGCGAACTCCGGACCGGCTGTATTGGTATAGGTTTTCCGCAGTTTCCCTGTACCCATGGCAGAAATGTCGTGGTGAACGCAATACAGAGGGGGAAGTCGGCTGCGGCCGCAACGTGGGGACATGGGCGTACCCAGGTAAGGGCAGGGGGGGGCAGCTGCCCCCCCCTAGAAGATAATTGAATATTCTACAACATTCGATATAGTATACTGTTAGCGATGCAATATAATTTAAATCTCCCGCGAAACCGCCGCATCTCGTAGTTTCCGCTCCTGACGAGACAATCAGAGCCATCTAGGATTAAAACCGAATATAATTTGGAGAAAACAACATCTAGCGCTATCTAGTTACGGACGACAGTACTTTTTCCAGTAAAGAGAAATAGCATCAATTTATAAGGTCAATAGCGACATCTTGTATTGAATAGCAATACCACGAAGAACGTTCTACTAGCATGGACTATTCTGGAAAGGAAAGACAGTGATAGCAAGTATGAGACAAGGATGGAAATAGAGTCGAGTATTTTCTACGTATTTCGGGAGCGAGAATATTTGAATATATAAGCGGGATCGTGAGGCAGAGCAAGGCAATTCAGTTCGAATAGTATATAATTATACGTCGAATTGTATAGTTGACGAATACAATTCAATTCAGTTCGGAATTTAATACGAGCGAATATTTCATGTGCCATAGTGTCTTATAGTTTAGTTGCGGCGACACGAGATTTACGTTTACTGCGCAACAACTGGAAATATTACTCCGTCAAATGGATATCAGGAAATTCTTTGAAAGAGGTGAGTGAGTCAAAACAAAACACATATGTACCTAATATGATTATTTGATTTGTTTAAGGGGGGCTCTCTTGTAAGTGTATATCTTTAGCATATTACTTACAATATTTAAATTTATTAATTACAAGACGTGGTTTTGTTATAATTGTATCTATGTTCTATGCTCTTTCATTTATCAAACATGAAAGAGCATAGAACATAGAAAATAGATGTATCATTTCAATTATTGTAGGTACGTATATTTTTTGCTGGAAGGAAAACATTTAAAAGTAGTTTTACACCGGCACTTGCACTGGCACTAGCCTGTGCAATTGCCGGTACGAATGGAAATGTAGCCGTGCCGAGAATTGAGTAGTGGCAGGGTGTAATATAATGTCGTGAACTTTGACTTGTGTAATTTGTTGATGTAAGACATCAAAAACATTGGCTTGCAACCTGTCTACAGTGATAACTAAAAATTAAAAAATAAATATAAGTAAAAAAACTTTTTAAAACAAGCTTTTATTTAAATGCGCTAAAAGGAAAAAAATAAACTTTTATATTTAAACTTTATCTATCAATTTATAATGCTATTACACAATTTATATGACATAAAAGCTTGTCGCGAGATTTTCAACGACTTAAAAAATTCAAACGATTTCGCGACAAGCTTTTATGTCATATAAATTGTGTAATAGCATTATAAATTGATAGATAAAGTTTAAATATAAAAGTTTATTTTTTTCCTTTTAGCGCATTTAAATAAAAGCTTGTTTTAAAAAGTTTTTTTACTTATGTTTATCTCTGGTAACGTCACAACAAATGTATTATTTCAAATTACCTAGTTTTGATTATTTGGCGTTCAAACCACCAAGTTAACGAATTTTGAATATCGCAATTTTACTTTTACTGATAGGAAGTAAATGATACTTGAATGTGATGTTTTTATAGGTATCTTGATCTTTATTTTCGTCCTATGCCTAAACACCGTAAGAGTAATTTTGTGTATCCATTTTTTAGGGACAACACGCCATAAAAGAAAAAAAGGTCGGGAAAGTAGCAGTGGAAGCGATGAAAATGACAACCATGATAAAACTGCTCATGTAATGCCAAGATCATTGCGTGCTAACATTGGACAAGCGTCACATTCTCCAGCAGAACCTGTAAATATATCTGTTGCCGACTATTCTTCTCCATCGACATCCCAACAAACTTATGACGTCAACGTCGATCCTGAAATTATAGTGGACGATGGCTATCATGAAAATGATCTGGGTCGTTATGTTGGGTTGGCTACCCAGCTATCGACGGAAAAGAAGAGGGAGTTGTTACAAAATCCTTGGATCCCGCCCAGAAATTACGATTTTGAAAGTGATGCAAGCCATTTGAAAAGAAAATGTAATCATGCTTGGTTGGATCAATATGCACCATGGCTAGTATATTCCAAGCGACTAAAAGGCGCTCTTTGTAAGCATTGTGTTTTGTTCCCTCCGCCCATCAGCACTGTGAAAGGAATTTTGGGATCATTTATGGTCAGGCCATATATAAAGTTCAAAAATATGCATGAAGACTGCCGAAAGCATGCAACGACCAACCTTCACCTAACAGCGACAAATGGTGCAAAAAATTTTCTTGAAAATGTTCCTGTAGACATCCAACTGCAAAGTGGACACCAAAAAGCAATCGATGAAAACAGACAAATATTGTCATCAATTATTTCTTGTATAATATTTTGCGGTATACATGATATGCCTCTTAGGGGAAAACAAGCAGATGAGGGTGTTTTATTAGATTTATTGAAGTTGAGAATCAACTCAGGGGACGACAAATTAAAGAGTCACCTGGAAAAGTGCCGTCGCAATGCAGTTTACACATCGCCAAAAATACAAAACGAATTGATAAATTTATGTGGCGAAGTTATTAAGGAGAATATAATAAGTGAGGTTCAGAAGACCATGGCTTACGCAGTCTTAGCTGATGAAACAGCAGACATAGCTGGGAAAGAACAACTGTCAATAGGCGTGCGGTTCTACGACGAAAGCAAAAGGAAAATCAGAGAAGAATTTGTAGGGTTCGTTGAACTAAAAGCACAAAATGCTTCAGCAATTGCCGAAGCAATTGACAATTTCTTGATTAGTTCTAACCTCCCAACCGAAGATTGCGTAGGGTTTGGATTCGATGGCTGTTCTACAATGGCAGGGAAAGAGGGTGGCGTACAAGCCATTTTGAGAAAAAAATATCCTCGTGCTTTATATTTTCATTGCTCAAGTCACAAACTCAACCTTGTTGTGAATGATGCGAACGCAGTGCCAGAAATTAGGAATACTGTCGCCACTGTAAAGGATGTTATAACGTTTTTCAGAGAATCGACTACACGTCGAAACTACGCTCCAAACCTATCACGATTGTGTGAGACGAGATGGTCCGAAAAATATAAATCAATCAGAAAGTTTTCTCAACATTTCCCAGAGCTTGTGAAATCTCTAGAAACGTTATCCGTAGAGGGAAATTATGCCACCAGAAAATCTGCATATCAGTTGCATTCAGCCGTTACAAAACCAGTGTTTATTGTTGCTCTACAAACAATAGCCAAATATTCAGCAGTTTTAGAACCAGTAGTTAACGCACTGCAAACTAAATCGATCGACATGATCTCGGTGGGGGAACACATCAAAAATATCAAGGACATTCTCAGAAATGACCGCGAGTTTCCTGATAGAATAAGTAATGAAATGCTTCAAAAAGCGCGAGCTGTTGCAATGGATTTGAACATAGAAATTTCGGTTCCACGTCTTGCTCACAAGCAAACACATAGAAGTAATCCGCCATCAGACAATGATAACGAATATTGGCGGCGTTCCCTGATAATACCATACATTGATTCACTCATTTCATCGTTGAATATTCGATTCTCCCAAGAAAATACTCCGGCGTTTGCTTTAAGTAAGCTACATCCCTTGTATATGACCAAAACCAGCATTACAGACTTACACAAGAACGCAGAATCATTCCAAGAATTTTATAACCTGGATATCACCGGAGAACTGAACCTTTGGCATAATTTATGGGCGAAGAAGGCTTTATCAGATGATCAATTAAGGGACATAGAAGTAGTTGATCTGTTCAACGAAGCCAACATTTTTTACCCTGCTGTCAGAAAGGCATTGATTATTTTAAGCACTATCCCATGCACCACGGCGACCGTAGAACGGTCCTTCAGTACGCTGCGAAGAGTTAAAACGTGGCTTAGAAGCACCATGGGTGAAGAAAGGCTTACGGGTTTATGTCTGATGAGCTTACATCGCAATTATTTAAAAGAAAACAGTGAGTTTATTGAAAAGACTGTCATAGACAAATTTTCGGCAAATCCGAGAAGATTACTGTTAAATTAATATATATATATATATATATATATATATATATATATATATATATATATATATATATATATATATATATATATATATATATATATATATATATATATTATGATTATTATATATATAATATTTTGTTTTGTGTCATAATCAAATCAAACTAATTAATAAAAGTCAATTGTCATGATTTTTTGTTTCAATATACCCGACCGACCATCTTCTCGAAACAGGTATGAGCTGCCCCCCCCTAGCTGAAATCCTGAGTACGCCCCTGCGTGGGGATATAAACTGGAATATGGGGTATGTATCAAGGGGGAAGAACCCTGTACAGCTGGAAGTTAAACAAAATAAAAAAAAGTGAATGATGATAACTAATAAAAATAACTAATCAAATAAGAATTAATAGTAATAATATAGGATTATAGAATAATAGGATCCCGCGCCCCTAGTGCAATTTTTTTTCCGAAAAACTCCGATTTCTTTCGAATTTTTCTCTGAATTGGAACAAATATGAAGAATTCGGAGTTTTGCGGACAATTATTTTTACGCAAACATCCGAGTTTCTCCGAATGTCTCCGAATATTTCATCACTTTAATTACGATCACGGGGAAATCTCGGAAATTATATGAAGACTGTAAGGGGTAACACCACTGTAGCGGCCTTACAGGAAGCGTATTTTTTAATATTTTTTTCCGGAAGAAAATGTGATAAACAAATAATACTTCCGGTATTTATTGAGCAGATACTTAAGTATATTGCTTGAAATTTTTATCCGTAAATATTACAAAATGGTGACACTGCAGCAATTCTTCCGAAGAATGTCGAACCTTTGCGGCATGCAGTATAACTATGCAAATTTTAATTTAAAAAAAATAATTTTGGTTTATTAAGTCTAAATGAACATTTTTAGTCAAATACTCGGCAATTACTCAAAAATCAATATTTCTAAAGTGCAGTACGTAGGGGACGTACTTCACTAGCTACACTCATCTGGATTTAATTTAAAAAAAAATGATTTTGTCCAGATTAAAATTGACACAAGTTATACTACGTGCCACAGAGCACCTTAAGTTCAACATGCCTCGGAAGAATTGGCTGCAGTGTCGCCATTTTGTAATATTTTCCCGTCCATTTTTTTGCAATATACTTCAATATACGCTTAATAATTACCCCAAGTATTATTTGTCTAAAACACTTCGTGGCAGGCCGTTACAGTGGTGTTACCCCTTAAGGAAAACAATGTTTGCAAAAATTTCGGAAATTCATTATTTCTCAGAATTATGAGGGATAAAAAAATGCAATAAGTTTTGTCTACGAAAATCTCTTTTTTTTTCATCTATAACTTTTCTCCGAATATCTCCGCAGCCTTTCACTCAATAGGAAGAAGAAAAAGTTCCGAAAAAAATAAGAACAAGCTTGTTCTACGAAAATCTAATTTTTTTAATCTTCAAATTTTCTCTTAAATTTATCTTTAAAAATCTCATTTATTTTCATCTTTAACTTCACTCCGAATATCTCCGCAGCCGTTCACTCAGGTCATAGGAAAAAAAGAAATTTCCGGGAAAAAAATGAGAAATCATGAATTTTCAGTGAAAAAAAAAATGTTTTTGGGAAATAGACCAGAACTTGAATTGGTTTTAAATCATTTTTTCTCCGAAAATCTCAAATATGATTAAAATATGAGAAATTATGAAAAATTTGGAGAAAAATTTGCACCACGGGCCCCTGCGGGCCGAAGCCAGGAACGCTACCAACGGGACCATCTCATCGCTTGTAGAATATGTGCACTTTCTGGTACTTACGATTTGCGGCCGGATGAATGATTGGCTTGTTTTTGGGGATAATGCTTTATCGCTTGATGAAAGTATGAGAATTAATATAATAATACGAATATAAATATATTTCCGCTTACTTTTATGAATTATATTTTATTTGGCATAAGGACGGGTGTGAGTAATTTTATTATCATATTTAAATTAACGTATAAACTAAAAAAAATAAGCAATCAGAGCGCGCTATACATTTTTTGTATACATTAATAACGCAGAAAATCAAGAGCTAAATAAGCATTGAAATCATCTAAAAGCCTCGCGCGTGCCGTCGGGTGACGTCACACGCGAATCGTGCTCAGATTGCTTTTTCCCTCGAAGCCTTCGTTTCGGCTTGGCCGCACATGAACGTGCTCAGCGTCCATGGATTGGTGCAGCTGCCGAAGGCGCGGTCGGGATACAGTACTACCTCTCTAAGAGAGCGGTCTAGGGCGGTTAGGGGAAGAAATTCTCGAGAAATTCGTCGCCGAAGCCTTCCCCCACCATCCATTGAGTTGTCCGCGACAAACTCGAGAGGCCTCGGGTACACTGGACAGCTCGAGTTAGGTGGGGGAAGCCATAAAGTGCGCTCAAGCGGAACGGCGGGGAAATTCTCTCTTAGCGAGGGCTCTCTTAGAGAGGTAGTACTGTACTTCGACCGTGCTCGGCTCTTTCCGAAGTGTCCAAGCGTCGCTCGCTCACGGACACGCGCTACCATGATTGGGTGATGGGCGCGTAAGAGACTAGAGAGGGGGTAACTTTTACGCGCGATCTGGCTGCACTAATCCCCGGTAGCAATGTCTTGTTTTTTTTATTAATCATATACGAATTAAAAATCATAAATAATGCCTGAACAGGTGAGAATAGCTAAAGCGAGAGTGAGTTCGACATTTTCTGAACATAAAATGAAGAAAAAAAATGTTGATTCACCGGGGATTGAACCCGGGCCATAAGCATCGTTAATCCGCTACGCTGCCAATTCAGCCACAACACTCATGGCTGATAGAGAATCATTTATGATACATCCCTATCCATAATGTTTACTGTTGAAAAAAAAAATGTCGAAGCGATCGCGGCAAAGACTCAAGATTTCTTTGTGAACCTCCCACGGTCGTTACGGCGTTTTATTTTTCAACGCGGTTCGTCGTTAATTTTTTTAACCCGCATTTTCGGCATAAACGGGCAACCGAGAGAAAACAATGATCTCGATACATGTTTTTCACATTGAAATTCATTTAATGCATATTCCAATCCGCAGTACGGCCACACATATATGTCGAGCTCGATCGGACGGAAAACCTCGCTCCGTTCGCCCGTCGAGCGAGCGCGATTTGCGAGGGGCAGAGACTTTTCCCCCTCCGAGCTACCCATTCGTGTTCACGCTGACTGCGATACCGACTTGAACGGTGATCACGGACTCGCGCGGCTACAAGGGAATCTGCAACCTCGACAGAGGCGATGATCACGAAATCATACTCCCGAACTCGCCACCGCGATTTAGCGCCATTTACGAGGCACGCCGAAAAGGGCCGCGTTGTACATCTCCCTACTAATCTCTGCGAGAATCATCGATGGGGGATGGTGTCGGTCTCGTTCTTGTCGCTCAGTTCAGTTCGGTTCGGTGATGAGCAGCGATGCACGCGGTGAAACCACCAACCACTAATAACTGGATTTCCGTGGACGCTTTTGGATCGTGATCGCCGTAAGCGTTCGTACTCCTTAGCTCTAGTCTTCTTGGTACCGATCTACAGCATCGACGCGCAGTGGCAAGCGAAAAACTTGCTCAATAAAGTAGAAATCCTCACCACTGAAATTCGCCTTCGTTTCAAGACCTGTATATAAGACCGTGTCTTCCATACAGGCCTTAAAACGAGGGTGGCGGGGGCAGGCCCGCTTAGTGGCCAAGGTTCGTAAATTCCGATTTATGCCGCAAGGTTATCTCTTATCGTCGTGTGTGACGATAACGTCGCACACAAATATAGCAATCGCGTAAATCGAACTCTCGGACTAAACACGAACACGACGAATTCCAAAAAAATTATCACTAAGTACTTTTCTTCCACGGCAACACGAACACGTTTTTGACTCTAAAGTTTTGGTTATGCTCGGTTTTAGGTTATGTTTAACGATCTTAGATGCGGTAGGTTAAGAGGCCAGGGGAAGAACACCCGTCGACAGCAGCGCCCTGGACACCATTTCGCCTTCGTTTCAAGACGTGTATGTAAGACCGTAAGGCGGAGTAAACAGCCCCTGAGTGGCACAGTCCTACTGATGAGTCTGTCACTATACCCGTGACGAACGCAACATCCTTATCCGGCCTTCCTTTATAACTTACCGATCCACAGAAACTGAACAACAACTGACGACGTCGGGGTCAACACTATCTCTTATACCAGGGATAGCCAAACTTTTTATATGTACGGTCGACACTGCGATTCAAAATATCCCAGTCGGTCTACCGCCGGCAACAGTTTTAAACCCAAACAGACCCAAACGTATTTATTCAGTGAAAAAATTCTATACCATTTTTACAAAGCTCTCACAGAAAATAGGCGATCATCGCCTTCGCCACTCCTGCCTTGTACCTTCTCCGACTTCCCATTGGAGAACTACGCACCCTCGAGCGAGCTTTGCCGTGTTTGGGGTGTTTAGAAGAACGTTTAGATGTTTAGAAGTTTAGAAGAACACCAAAACCGCAAAAATCAATTTCGAATCTATACAAGTATTGCAGAATGCTCTGTAAAAATGCGTCTTTCTGTTATGGCTAAATTAAGACGGAATGACACCTCATCGCGGTCGGTATGGTAGAACAATTATAAATACCCAAAAATCTCTGAAACGACTCTTCAGATCCCGTCGAAACTTTGCCAAACGACGTCAAATAGATAGACGAACAGCTGTCTGCCCGTTAAATTTTCCGAATTTGAGAAAAAAAATGTAGATTGGCTTATGATAAGTCAATCTACATTTTTTCCCTCAAATTCAGAAAATTTGAGGGGCAGACAACTTTTCGTCTATCTATTTGCCGTCGTTTAGCAAAGTTTCGACGGGATCTGAAGAGCCGTTTCAGAGATTTTTGGGTATCTATAATTGTTCTACCATACCGACCGCGATGAGGTGTCATTCCGTCTTAAGTTTCTCGTCGATTCGCAATCCCGAAAGTGCATTGTTTTAATCTTTCGTACACAAATTGTCGGATGTTCCAGGCTCTTCTCCCGGTAACTAGACGTCAGGTGTAAACATATAGTCATTCGAAACAATTGTTCTTAGAGGCGGTTTATACACTAGGCTCGCTAGGCCCGGGCCTAGGGCGCCGCGACAAAGGGGGCGCCGCGCGTCCCCGCAAGTACGCGCGCCCCTTCTTATCTCGCCCCCTTATGATCGCCGAGCGCTGGGCCGGCGGGGGGGGGGGGGGGAGGGTGCGCTAACTTTCTCAGGCCTAGGGCGCTAATTTTCGTAAACCGGCCCTGATTGTTCTCGAGAAAATAAACAAAAACATTTAATGGACTTTTTTGTCGGCTGAACCGTGTCATTTTGTCTTGGCTGTGTTTACAATGCGTGCATCGCATTACGACGCAATCGACTGAAACGTCATAGTTTGATGGCACCGTAATATTTCACTTTTATTTCCTGAAAGTTTAATCGGCAACGATCAACGATCAATATCTTCCATTTATTGTCACTTTACCAAGGATCGCCAATTCATCATTTCCACAATGAGTTAACAACTCTTGTATCCAAGGAAGCTATTTCGGGATTCAGGATCTTTCAGGACACCATATATTTTGAAGCAAGGGGAATAGACCAAAAAGTTCGAAGGGTTGATTCCCTTTTCAAGCGTAAAACGCCGCAGGTAATAAAGAAGTAAATGTTCCATCATTTTTGGTATATCATCGAAATTGATTATTCGTTAATAGATAGGGCAGGGAGGGACGTCCGTGTAGCCCAACCCCCTTAAGGGAGTGAGCCCGGGTACCCCAGTGAGTAGCGACTCCGCCAGCATCAAGCGCTGATGGACCAATGTCGACGAGAGCACGGCTCGTCAATTGAAAGTGGTGCGAGTTTCTCGTAGTCACGAGGATCTGACCAATGATCCGGTTTGGTACCGCGGGGGCTAGTGTGCTCGCGGTTCTACGGGAAGGTTACTAGCCGATAGTGGTTGGCTGCACGCTGATCAGGGTTCCTACGGGCGCCCGGCGGGTGAGCTACGTTGTTATTAGCTCGGGTGGCGGCAACCTGCAGAGTTGTTAGAGTGTTGGAAAGTCACTTGGCTTGACCAGCCCGAGAAAAAATGGACATATAAACATAAATGATCATGTACGAAATTTGTCTCTATATAATCATATATGATTATATATACTAATATATGATAACATGTGATCATGTGGTCATATATATCAACCATATAGCCATATATATCAACTATATATATGGCTATATGGTTGATAAAAAAGTTTTGTCGCAACAATTTCAATATAATTTATTTATTTATATATCTTATACAAAACATTTCTAATCAACAATATATTCGCCATGGGTTTCTATGACACTCGACCATCTAGTTGGCAACTCATTTATTCCCTTTGCCCAAAACTGCGGCGGCTGGCTCTCAAAGAAATTTGAAATATCCCTTCTGAGATCGTCGACGTTTTTGAAAGTTTTGTTTCTCAAATATGCCTTCAATGTCTGAACAAATGGTAGTCAGATGGCGCGATGTCGGAAGAGTATGGTGGATGAGGAACGGTATTCCAGTGAAGCTCAGTGATTGTTTTGGGGGTTTCCTTTGCGACATGGGATCTCGCGTTGTCGTGGAGAAGGTGCACAGTCGCGCGTCTTGGCCGTTTTTTTCTTATAACTTTTGCCAATTCCTGGAGATTCTCGATGCATCGTGTAGAGATCGTCTTACCTACAGGGAGAAAATTGTGAAACAGCATTCCCTTTGCGTCCCAGAAACAGCACAACAAAACCTTTTGTGAGTGACGATCAGATTTCGGTTGGTGTGGCGGTTTTTCTCCGATAGGAAGCCAGTAGGCTAAACGCGTTCTGTTATCATACAAGACCCAGCTTTCATCTCCCGTCACAAGTTCTTCTAAAAACTCCTTGCGATGGTGGCGAAGCAGGAGAGACTGGCAGATGGTCACGCGACAGTTCTTATTGTCGTCAGTGAGACGGTATGGTATCCATTGAGCTAGAACCTTCCTGTATCCCAAGTTGCGTGATTGACTATTGACGGTTGGGTGCAGCAAAGTTCTCTTGCTAGCTCGTGCGTACTTGCTTCCGGTTTTTCTTTGATGCAGCGGAGTAATGCTTCATCATCGATGGTCGACGGTCGTCCGGAACGTTCCTTATCTTCAAGGCTTGTGTCTCCAGATTTAAAACGATTGAACCAACGCTGGACTGTTCGATGAGAAACTACGTTCTCGCTGAATGCATCCTGTATATTTTTAGCAGTTGTGCTTGCGTTCGTGCCGCGCCGACACTCGTAAAAAATGATCGCTCGAAGTTGCTCCTGCGAGATCGAAGCAATTTATATCCACTAGAACGCGCGCTCGCCCTTTTATACCCTGTCACGCGGAAGAGTAGTAAACATTCTAGAATATTCTCGACATAGCTCGATGTCATATTGCGTCAATACGTAAAAAGACATTTTTAAAATATTTGCGACAAAACTTTTTTATCAACCTTATATTATTATATACGATTATATAGAGATAAATTTCGTTCATGATCATTTATGATCATACATGATTATTTATGTTTATATATGTCCATTTTTTCCCGGGAGTAGTTGCAGAAGGACTGACTGTGCTTCCGAATGTGAACTGGTAGGCTTGTCGCGGGGCCGGTGTATTCGATCCCGAGGTCATGGGGCCCGTGTTGTTTAAGGGGTTAGGCCACAGTAATGGGTATAAAATCATGTGCGAATTTAACAATTTTTTTTCGTACAAAAAAGCGATTTACTCATAAAACTATTTACACATCTATTTAGTATGAATATCAAGCTGTTAAAAAAATATTTTTTTTTTCGATGTACAAAATGGCCGACTACTAATACTTTCTTTTAGGCGCTCTACGGCGTGACATTTGACATCCACAATTTTTTACCTAGAACGAAAACAAAAATTCTCGTCAATCTACACTTTGCAAAAAAATTTAGGGAGCAAGAAAAAAATCCAAATTTTTGGGGGATTTTCAACAGGCTGTAACTCATACAAAAATGGTCGTACAGCAAAAAAAAAAGCAAATTGTAGCTCTAAGTGTCTAGTTTTCGGATCTGAGTTTGAAAATTTTTTTTTGAAAATATTTTTCGAGTAATCATAAGAAAACCACCGAAAAAAAAATGATCGAAATTTTTTTGGTTTTTTTTTTAATCAACGGACGTGGAATTTTTTTTTTCGACTTAACCTCTATATGGACCGGATAGCTTGTTTATTCAGCTTTAATTTGGTTTTTTAAAAATCTCGATACGAGCATTTCTCGCTGAGATATCGGTGTTTGAATGGAAAAAGATCATTTTGTCTTTGATTACCAATATCTCAGCAACCAATGATCGCACAAAAATTTTGAGGTTGGTTTCAAAAACTTGAATAAATTCTTGAATAATTTTTATCAAAAATGAAAAAAAAAAATTTTTTTCATTTTTCTCTCAATTCTGTATTAGTGACTTGGAAAATTTAAGAAAAAAAAAAAATCGAAAATTTTTGAAAAAAAAATTCCAAAATTTTTGAATTTTTTTTTTCAATTGGCCCTAAATTAAAGAAATGTAGCGACTCACTTTCTCACCGATTTTCCTCTTCCGCACTTTAATTTTCCTAGTCACAAATTAATTGAATAAATTAAAAGTTGATACCCCCAAGGCAAGTCGAATATTCGTTCTACGAATATTGGGACAATAATTTTTTTGTGCGAATTTAAACAGTGTCTAAAAAAAAACAGTTTTTCTTAAAAAAAATGTTTTCAAAAATTTTGGAATTTTTTTTTCAAAAATTTTCGATTTTTTTTTTTTTTCAAAAATTTTCCAAGTCACTAATACAAAATTGAGAGAAAAATGAAAAAAAAAAAAAAAAAAATTCATTTTTGATAAAAATTATGACATTTTTAGAGCGAAATTCTTGCTCCTTTAATTTTTTCAAAAATTCGATCAAGTGGGAAAAAAAACGGTTGGCTGGATTAAATTGAAACTTCGTAGGGTTTTTGTGGGTATATTGAACAGTAAAAGGCACACTTAACATTAGTGGTTTCCGCAATATTTTTGATTGGGCGCTTGATTTTCCAAAAAACCACAATACGCCCTTTTTTGGTCGCTTTTTCAAATTCATGTAATGATTGAAAAAATTTTTTTTTTCAAAATTCAATTGCCAATCCTTGTAGAGAATTTATTCAAGTTTTTGAAACCAACCTCAAAATTTCTGTGCGATCATTGGTTGCTGAGATATTGGTAATCAAAGACAAAATGATCTTTTTCCATTCAAATACCGATATCTCAGCGAGAAATGCTAGTATCGAGATTTTTAAAAAACCAATTTAAAGCTGAATAAACAAGCTATCCGGTCCATATAGAGGTTAAGTCGAAATTTTTTTTTCCACGTCCGTAGATTTAAAAAAAAACCAAAAAAATTTCGAACATTTTTTTTTCGGTGGTTTTCTTATGATTACTCGAAAAATATTTTCAAAAAAAAAATTTTCAAACTCAGATCCGAAAACTAGACACTTAGAGCTACAATTTGCTTTTTTTTTTGCTGTACGACCATTTTTGTATGAGTTACAGCCTGTTGAAAATCCCCCAAAAATTTGGATTTTTTTCTTGCTCCCTAAATTTTTTTGCAAAGTGTACATTAGAATACCTAGAGAAGTACGTACGGAATTTTAAAAATATTGTTTTATTCAAAAGTTGTAGGTATTTGAATTAATTTACAGTGAAAAATTTCGTATAAAACTGCTCATAAAATGAAAAGTTTTCGATTAATCAGAAATTCCGTACGTACTTCTCTGCGAAATGCAATTAGGAACATAACTTTTAATTTTGAAGTAAATCGAGTGAAAATAGTTGGTTATTTGTCACACCGATTGGAAAAAAGCTGTTTTGAGAAAAACGCGTTTAAAGCTTTAGGTAATCCATGGCCGTGCTAGAGGTGGGCTTACTTTATATGCTCAAAGTCGGTGACTTTTTATTCTTGCTATAAATCAAATAGTAACTTATACGATAAAGCACAGTTTGAGCGGAAAAAATCGATTTTTTGAAAATTCTACTGTGGCTTTACCCCTCAAGGCTTATGGCCAGGTACAGCACGTAAAACTAAATGGCATTACATGTTCGTTAATAGACCACAAGATCTGAATCGTAGACAGCGACCTCGCAACATTTCGCATTCGTAATTTGCTCGGAGTTGATCGTTGGTCGTTCGTCTGAAAAAATATCGAAGCACAAGTCACGTCCAGCCCCCTGACACTGGTAGATAAATGCTGTTCGCAAAATGTCCTTGCCACACTGTGGCACTAGTAGTCGTGTGACAGGCATGCATATACAGGGTGTCCCAAAACTCAACGATAATCTGAGACCGGATGAAAGGCCAAGTTATACCAGTTCTGGGAAAAATAGAAAAAAATCCATATCACTCAGTTCAGCGATAATAGACATTTCAAAAAAAAAGTTGAAATTCGACACCCTTGGTCGCATTTTCAAGTCCTGTGATCACCAATGTCACAATTTCGCTGTGATTTTTTTAATTTCGTGATCTTCATTAACGATGCTATTAATCGCAACTACAAATTAATGCAAAAAACATTGTTAATTTAATAAAATAAGTTAAGTTTTAGTGAGTCATGGTTCCCAAAAATATTGTTACTTTACTTTGACACTTCATTTTGAAAAAAAATGTACTACACTACCCTTGGCAAGTTATTTCAAAAGATGGCGCATATAATCAAGATTTCAAAATGGTGCAACACTTGCCACTTTTCTTGCCATTAAAAATTGTATTTCTTGTTTTTTTCAAATTGAGCTCATTTTGAACAACTCAGCATTAGGAATTTTTGTTACTAAAATTTGTTATTTTTTGTTTCTGGTCTGAAATAAAATTATTATTTTTAGTAAAGAGGTAATTGAGTCAGTTAATAACCAATTTTTATTGTAAAAAACATTTTTTTTTTTAGGAGGGGGTAAAAATGCAAATTACGCACCGTAAGTCCGCCCCGTGGGCTGTCTCGTGTGTCGGATTCCCACACATGCCGGTGCCGTCGGAATGGTGATATACCGACTAAAACCTCCCCCTCCACTGTCCGCCCCGCGGGGTGGCAACACGTTAGTATAACCTCACCCCCGCGGGTCCTGTCCATCGTCCGTCTCGTTTCGTTTACCCGTCGCTACGTCTCTTCCGTTTACATGTCATGTCTCCCTCATTCATCCTTCAGGCATCCATCATCTTTCTTACGCCTCAGCACTGCCTCGACGAAGGTGGCGATGTCTGTCCAATGATCTTCGTCCCGTAGCATCAACCCGATTATATTATCGGGCGTGATGGGTCCAGTCCTCCGTTCTAATTGTTGTCTCCGGGTCGTCCATCTGTCACACGCAAAGAACATGTGTTCCGCGTCGTCTTGTGTGTGTCCGCAGTACTTACAGTCCGACGTCCGTACTCGTTTCATTTTGTATAGATAACTTCGGAAATATCCGTGTCCCGTGAGGAGCTGCGTCAGGTAAAAATTTACCTCCCCCCAACCCCGTTCGGTCCACGGTCTTAGATCCGTTATCAGCCGTCTTGTCCAAAAAAACATATGTTTATTATTATTATTTTTAGTACTATTTTTTATTATATTATAGTATTATATTATTATATTATATTATAGTATTATATTATTATTTTTAGTAAAGAGGTAATTGAGTCAGTTAATAACCAATTTTTATTGTAAAAAACATGTTTTTTACAATAAAAATTGGTTATTAACTGACTCACTTACCTCTTTACTAAAAATAATAATTTTATTTCAGACCAGAAACAAAAAATAACAAATTTTAGTAACAAAAGTTCCTAATGTTGAGTTGTTCAAAATGAGCTCAATTTGAAAAAAATAAGAAATAAAATTTTTAATGGCAAGAAAAGTGGCAAGTGTTGCACCATTTTGAAATCTTGATTAAATGCGCCATCTTTTGAAATAACTTGCCAAGGGTAGTGTAGTACATTTTTTTTTTCAAAATGAAGTGTCAAAGTTAAGTAACAATATTTTTGTGAACCATGACTCACTAAAACTTTACTTATTTTATTAAATTAACAATGTTTTTTGCATTAATTTGTAATTGCGATTAATAGCATCGTTAATGAAGATCACGAAATTTAAAAAATCATAGCGAAATTGTGACATTGGTGATCACAGGACTTGAAAATGCGACCAAGGGGGTCGTATTTCAACTTTTTTTTAAAAATGTCTATTATCGCTGAACTGAGTGATATGGATTTTTTTTTATTTTTCCCACAACTGGTATAACTTGGCCTTTCATTCGGTCTCAGATTATCGTTGAGTTTTGGGACACCCTGTATATGTATGTTGCGCCGGTGTTTCGAATATCTTACATGAATAAAAATCTTTTGATATATTTGGAATGATTTTCCATTTGAACACAATAAATAACGTCGCCATAACGATAACAGGCGAAAGCCACGAAAGTATCGAATAGTTCAGCTGATCGGAGTATTTAGAGCCGAAGGCTGTCACACAACAGCCAACGCTAGGCAGTGGTGATTTCAAGAACTAAAAATCCGGGACAAAACGCATTTTCGTTTATCGTACAGGAATAGTAGGCCAGTGTCAGGGGGCTGGTCACGTCTCACGGGGTAAGCGGACAAAAAATGTTCATGGAACAGCGATGTGCTTCTGGAAAATAGGTCGTATATATTTTACAATAAACAATGTTATTATTGCAGTCCAGTGTGACATGGCTAAATGAATTTTGCTCTATATTATCAACTCCGTCGAAAAGGCTGGATTAGGAAACCAACAAAATTGTTTTTTTTTTAAATGTTCAAACCATCATCGTGTACAGTACGAGTATCTCCGCGTAAACAAATATTCATCTTATGCCGTTGAATCCTCATACCAGTCGTGTCTTTGGACATGGAAGAGAAAGGTTTTTGTCCCCCCTCGTCTCGTGTCTTTATTCTTCTTCAAGCGAGACATTAGCGCAAGAACGGCGTTATATGTACACTGCACCGTGCATTACGCGTCTACTTCCGGCATAGCCGCGAATAGTTCATACACGCGACCTTGCAATGTTCATTATTTCGCAATCGAGATACCGACGCCAGTCGAACACGACAATCGATAGGGAAGGCTCTCAAACGCTTTTCTTGTCTCCGTCGTCGATTTTACCATCTCGAACACAACTGGCCGAGCCTTTTGCCTCCATGTTCGAAAAAAAAACACGAGAAAAGCTAGTGTTTTTCTTTGATCTTGCGTTGATTCGCATAGCCTAGTCTCTAAGAAGAGTGAATGCCGTACGACGTGACGTATGAGCACAAAACGTAGACGCATCGACCAAGACCGGAAGTGACGACATCGGAATTCGTCTTGAAGGCCTTGCGTGATAAATTTCAGTTTTTCGGCGACCAAAGCCACATGATTGTACTTGCGTGTTTATCCCTACGCACGCATTTACCATTCCGTACTGTTAGAACTTCGTCACACAATTGCTTCCTTTTTCGCCTCAGTGTCGATTGATTTTCCTCGAGCAGCCACGGACATATATATATATATATATATATATATATATATATATATATATATTGTAGTGGTACTGCGCAAATTGCTTCAAAGAGGCGCGTGCGGGGAGCCTCACAGAACGACGACACGTTTAGGAGCGCTGCGTGTTCCTCAAATTAACGCATATTACTAGAGAAGCGGTAAAGTGTTGTCCTCGTGTTTCTCATAATTGACGCGGTTGACGAAGAAACGCAACACGTAAACATTGTACCACGAGAGGAAGAGAACGCCCAACGAGGAAATCGAAACGAGTGCCTGACGTTCGTTAATTCTGCTCGCGTTCTTCGGACGATTACGAAAGAATAAAAAGAAGAAAAAAAAAGATGATCTTATTCGCATGCACATTGTATTAATTTTAGATACGCGTGCGCTGCGAGAACACACGCGCGGATAATTCGTTTCCCGTGTGACCAGAGAGAAATTACGGCCCGTCTTCGGGATCGCTCTGAATGCTCTCACCGTTGGTGAGCAGCAACGCGTCGTCGTCGGTCTCGGTGTAATCAAGCGAGAGTATGCTCTCGCGTCGTTTCTTCTTGTGCGAGGGTGGCCTCTCGTCCTCACTGTCCACCGCACTTTTGTCCCTCTTGTTCGTTCTCTCGCGCAGCAAACGTCGAGATCCGCCGCGCGACGAATTTCTGTCGTCGCCGTTGCTTCTGCCACCGGCGATCGTAGCGCCGCCACCCTCGTTCTTAATCGTCGTTCTCTCTCTGATCGTTCTCCTCAATTGTTTCGGAGGCGGCGCGCGATTTTCGCTCGTCACTGGCGCAGCGACGGGGACCTCGTCCTCCTCCTCGCGGTCGCTCAGCTCCTCGTTTTCCACTTTGATGATCAGGGCGGCTGAGTCGTTGGAGCTCTCGTCGGGTTCGTCAAGGCGACGTCGCCCCGGGGATTCCGATTTTGTCGCATCGTACGACGCTGAGGAGGGCAAGAAGGAGGATGTGGCTAACGTCGAGGCTTGCAACGGCGCACGCTTTCCACCGTCCTCCAGAAACGAGTCTCTCTCGCAATCGACGTTCACTTCCGGTTTTACGGGAACCGATGATTTTACATCGCTCGGCGAACGACGGGCGTTGTCCTCGTCGTCGTCGTCGTCGTCGGCCTCGTTGTTGGGATTGGTGGACGATGGAACTTTTGGCACGAGGGCACCGTGCGACAGTGACGTCACACCGTTGGAGAGAACGTTGTTGGCGTCGATCGTGGTGGCGGCGCATGTCGGTGGCTGCGGCGATGATGACAACTGTTGTTGGGCCGGCGGCGTTTGCAACGCCGATGGCGATGTTCCCAGTGGCGACGTCGACTTGAACGCGTTGTTCTCCTGTTGCAAAAGACTCACGGACTCCCGTGCCTTGCGCAACTCTTGCTGAAGGAAGTATATCGTGCTCTGCATACCCTCGACGTCTTCGTCGAGATCCTGCAAAAACTCGTCAAGCTCTGACGGGTAAACACGTTCGAATGAGGGATTTTTCTATTGCAGGTAGGTCGGGGAAGGGCGGGGCACGGTGCTGTTTCGAGGGTGCTGGTGAGATTATTAGGGGCTTGGAATGCAGTGGGGGAACGGAAAATATGCAATTGTCAGATGGTATTAGTGACAAAAGTAAACGGTGAGAAAAACAGGTAAACTTCGAGAATTTTTATCTCAAAAACTAACGTTTCGATTGGATCCGGGGTTTTTTAAATTGGAAAATATGTATACTGAGGTAAGTTTCGGAATTTTTAAAAATAAATTCGTTGACTGGAAGCGATTCAAACGCGATTATCTCGAAACATAGTTTTCGAAGTCGGTGCCAGATATATCTCGAAAAAGGCTTGTCCGATTTTGTCCAAATTTGGATACAATATTCTTCGATAGTTTTTCTCGTTCGCCACGTAGGGGTTTTTCATTTGATTGAACCATTGCTTTTTTATGCAATGTGTATGCAATCCAAAATCGTCGGAAATTGCGAACGAAAAACGAATGTTAAATTAAAACGGTCGCAATTCCGTCAAAAATGAGAATTTCAAAAAAATCCTACGTGGCGAAAGAGAAAAACTATCGAAGAATATTGTATCCAAATTTGGACAAAATCGGACAAGCCGGTTTCGAGATACATCTGGCACCGACTTTGAAAACTATTTTTCGAGATAATCGCGTTTGAATCGAGTCAACGAATTTATTTTTAAAAATCCTAAACATACCTCAATGTACATATTTTGTAATAAAAAAACTCGGATCCAATCGAAACATTAGTTTTTGAGATAAAAATTCCCGAAGTTTACCTGTTTTTCTCGCCGTTTACTCAGGTATCTCCCCTTAAGTAATCGTCAGTATAAATTTAAAAAAAAATCGATTTTTTGTTGTCACATTATCCGGTAGTATAGACGGTTATGAACATGGACCTGGCATCGCCGATTGATCGTAAGTAGACAATTTATATGAAAATTCCGCACTCGAAACTCTAAACGCGTTTTTCCTCGAAATGTCGTTCTTCATACACTCTCAAAGGGAGTTTTCAAGGTATCCGTCTAAAATTTTGAGCTTTTTGTTTAAATCTTCATATTTTTTTAAACGAAAAACAAAAAAATAGCCTAAATTCGATACTTTTTTTCAAACCATCGCCATTCTGTCAATTTTCATTTTAAGAAACCTCCATACCAAGATATCGGCTTTTATACTGATTAATAATCTTTTTACAAATTTTGTTTCAGATAATATTTACTGTCACAACCGTGTACACCTTGAGGACTCCTTGTTTTTAAGACATTTTCAACCGATAAAAAAAAGGTAAAAAATAAAAATACATGTTTAAAAAAGATGTTTTTTGTTCTTCATGAGTGCTTTGATTTTACATAAAAAAGCGTATTTTACTAATACAGTAAAAGAGCGCATTTTAACCATCGAAAAAAAATCGCGAAAGTCAGCTATTTTTCGACCCGTTACGCTGTGATGATTCCTTAAGGCCGGAGTCTGAATTAGAAGGTCCGAAAAATCGTTCCTTTTTAAATTTCTTAAATCGATAGATAAACTATCTAAGAATATATTTACATAATTACAGAGGCCAATTGTAAATATTTTCGAAGATACAAGGCCAAAAGCAGCGAAGCGATTGATATTTGATATTGATATTTCCTCCTATTGAAAACTTTGAAGCGCGTTTTCTCCAGTTTTCATTTTCACGATTTTTCCAAATTGGCGGACGTGATAGCAAAAAAAAACTAAACGACCTATTGAATCAAACCAAAGTTTATTTTCTTCACATCTCTAAGTGAATTAAAAAAATCGTTGAAAAAGTATTTTTAAATAATTTTTATAGCACGTTAAAGTGTTCTTCTTAACACATTTTTTTTAAACCTGAGAAAAGTTACAATTTCACGATTTTTTCAGCTTTTTCTTAATTCACCCAGAAGAAAAATATATGACAATTGAAAATTTTAGTGATTTTTTTTGTTTCAGTCAAGAATTACGAGCTGCATCTTTCCCGCCTACTGGGGACTGCAGTGGCAAGACGCACATGGAATAGACGATGATGCAACAGCCTCGAACACTCACCGGATTGTGATTTTTTAACTTCCTCGCTGAAGCTCTTCTGCAGCATCAGCTCGCCCTCGAGTTTGGCTATTCTGCCGCTCGCGATCATTCGACCGAGTTCCTCGTTTTCTTGATAGAGGAGACGACACTTCGCCATCAATCGCTTGCCGGTGTTGCTGAAACGTACGCAGCGTCAGTATATCACTATTTCAGTTTGTATACGAACACTTCGAGGTAGTATGAGCACGTGTTTGTTTATCGGAACGCTCGCCGAGGTATTTTTCAATGCCACGAACAACGCATACAGGCGGAAACATAAGAATTCCAGCAAGGTTACCGTCTTTTGAGCCAAAAAATCGAACGTCGACAGGTTTAGCACCTGTTTTCTAAGTTACGTTACGAGCGTCCTTCCTTTCGGCTTTACTCGCTTTTTGCAATAACACGCTTGTGGGAACTAAACCGTAATGTATTGTGGAAATTTGGGGAAATGAAAATGATCGCGGACGAAACTGTGGTCGTCGAAATGTTCCACGATAATTGTGTAGTTGATGATGGCGATTGGCCCGCGAGCATAGGACGCAATCTTTACCAACTTGGCAATGCTACGAACTCGGGACTACTGGTTCCCCAGTCATGCCAAGTCATTGCGCCAAAACGGTTGCCCGCAAACCCAGAGAAGTTTAGTCGCGTGAGAATCAATCGTTGGCAAATTCAAAGTCGATTGTGAAATTGTATAAACAAACATGCTGCGTTTGAATACGTACTTATTACAAGTTATACGTTCATCTAACATTTTTTTGAGTGTAGTTCCAAAAAGCCCACACCGCCGATTAATTTGGAATTTCGTTTACCCATGTATTTTGACTCGCTGATCACGAATATCATAGTGAAAATAGCAGCAAACTTTATTTTCAAGGTCAAAACTCACAAAAACTGTTTTTTAATAAGTTTTTCTATTTTATTTCAATAAATGTTGATCTTAGAGAAAAATGTTTCCCACAAAAGCTGTAGCCTATAAAAAGATTGATCTTTTATGTTCTATACAGGTTTGAGTTATGTCTTCAAAGTGGAGTCAAAGTGGTCAAAGTTGGGTCTTGGACCCAAACAAACCCAAACAAAAAAAGCAAAAAATAAAATACAAAAAAAGCACATTAAAGATTAAACTCCAACCTTTACGCGGTAAAGTGCGTAAGCAGATAATATCGAAATTAAAGGAGTTTAGCAAAATGCATTTTTGAAGCATTATCCCATTTTCCTCAGAACCGAATGGTCTTAGACAAGACCTGTATGGAACATAAAAGATCAATCTTTTTATAGGCTACATCTTTTATAGGAAACATTTTTCTCTAAGATCAACATTTATTAAAATAAAATAGATTTGTTTTAAATCAGTTTTTGTGAGTTTTGTCCTTGAAAATCACATTTGCGAGTATTTTCACTATCATATTCGCCTTTAGCAAGTCAAAATACATGGATACACGAAATTCGAAATTGATCGGCGTTATAGGTTTTTCGGAATTTTATCAATTTATTCTCTCAGTCGGTCAGCATGAGTCCAAGTCAGTCTTATTATTTCGCAGATCCGACACCATGGAACCGAGCAATTTCAGGGGCGCGTAAAATTATACTTCATCAAACTACTATTCGTTCAAAATTCGAGTAGAAATATTTCAAAATTTTCATGCCCCAACCATCACTTGACTAATTATTGTGCCCATTAGAGTGTGTTGAAAAAGAAATTCAATTCTTGCCCCTACAAATAATAGTGTGAAATGTTTGAAAAAATCCAAGTTTCGGCTTCTAACATAAGTCACATCTAAGTGGTAGCTTTCAATAATTTCTATTTCCCGGTAATTCGTGTAGAAATAATGATTTAGAGATGAAAAAAGCCTTTTTAAGCTGCAAAGGTTTAAGGATCTTGATCCGGTTTTCACAAATATTAAGGAGTCCTAAAGTTATTTCAGTTGTAGTACAAAGGCGAATTTACTTTCTTCGATTTTCCATGTTGATTAGATGGGGGGGGGGGGGGATAAACGAACGAAGACTTAGACTTGAGTTAAAGGGTTCGGCTTAACTTTAATCTGAGTTGATTAAAAAAAATCGATAGCCGCTTGAGGCAACTCAAATTGAAGAGGAAGGTCCAACATATGGTGCAGAAATCGCAGATTGAAGGTGAACTTATGATTACAACGATAGAACTGATAGTAAAACTTGAAACGCGTTTTTTTTCGCTAAACTCTGTTCTTCACAACGGTGTACACGAATTCTCGACATCTAATCAACAGTTGGACTTGAAGTTTGGCACACTTGTTCAGTGTAATAGTAGTTTAGCCTTGACGGACGTTTTGCTTTCTAATATTTTTTTTCATTAGTTATTAAAAATAATGTCATTTTTACTAAAAAAAAAACGAAAAAAAAAATCAATTTGTTTAAAAAGATTCAAACACGATATCGAATAAAGCTCGATTAAACCTTAGCCAAAATTATCTAGTTTTTCTCGAAACCACTTTTGTAAATATTAGCAAATACATTACTTCAGCACGGTTGCATGAATCATATTGAAACGTTGATAGTAACTTCACAATCACCGCCTTTATAGAAGTACATAGAGGTTTTTCGATTCAATGTAAACTTTTTATTTTCTAAGCAATTTACTGCTTATTTTTTTTTTTGCAAAAATCGTCAAAAGTGCACAATTTTTCCAAAATTTGATTACATAAAAAATCCCTACGTACTTGTATAGCCAATATTATATAGATATTCCATTTTTTGGTTTTCTGTTCCAGATCGTGTATTTTGCGAGAAATTTGTCCGTTGCTGGATGTGTTTTTTTTAAGATCATTTCGAAGATTGGCTCTCTCGCCGCCATTTTGTACAAAAATAATAATTAAAAAAAATGTCTGCTTAAATATATGCTGAATAATCCCTCTGAAAAGAATGCCCATTCCTGTTATTATACCCCTAAAAAAATGATCAAAAAAGGTCTTCTTTTCGGCCGCTAGAGTGGGGTTACCCCCGAAGAAAAAAAATCCGTTTTTTTTGTTCCGAATCAACCGCGTGGACAAAATCAAGTATACCGTTGAATCCCTTACTTTGAAAGGTCCTTCGCGAGATTGTTCATAACTTCCTCAATTCCTAATATTTTAAATGAAATTTGGTACACAGCTTTGTTGATGTACATACAAATAAGTGTCCAAACGATTTTTCAATCGGCTTCTTTTCGGCCGCTAGAGTGGGGTTACCCCCGAAGAAAAAAAATCCGTTTTTTTTGTTCCGAATCAACCGCGTGGACAAAATCAAGTATACCGTTGAATCCCTTACTTTCAAAGGTCCTTCGCGAGATTGTTCATAACTTCCTCAATTCCTAATATTTTAAATGAAATTTGGTACACAGCTTTGTTGATGTACATACAAATAAGTGTCCAAACGATTTTTCAATCCTCTTACTAATACCTTTAAAATTATTATTCCTCCCATAACCCTAATTTTCGATGACGTTCAAGTTTGCATCGTCTGAAGGCACCGATATTTCTTCATTTTTCATTCCTTTATTTTCATCACCATCCACAACCTTTTTGTTGCAAATTGAGGTCACAAATCTCTAATAAAAACACGTGGACACGTTTCAGTGCATTTTACAGCCTCGATCGGCCAAATAGAATGTGTTGCAATTGGAGAAAATTAATTTTCGTTGCGTTTCAACGATACAAACGTCACCGTCGTGATTGTCGGTTCGTCCCAGTAGCCTAATAGTACAGTCGTGCTGTCGCTCAAAAACCCCGTAATCGGAAAAAAAGTAGAAGAAGGCTAGTTTGTTGACCGGTGATTTTGTAGGTGCCGCGGGTGCTAAATCCAAGTTTGCCTAAAAATCGGGATGTAGGATATTTTTTTAGGGGATGAAAGGGGATGGGGGTGGATTAATGCCAAACTACAACCCCGACGAGGTCGGCGACGTGAGACAAAATGTGCAAAAGAAATCGAGGCTTTAGTTTTTCATTTTGGGAGTGAAAAAGTGGGGTGAAATTTTGAAAAATCAGTTTTAATTCAATAACTCTTTAGAAAAAATTCGTACACGTTTTGTTCAAATGGGAACGTTGTAGCCCTTGAAAAGACGCGTCAATCAAGTATTTCATCATCACTCTCCGATAATATCTTCACCCCCAAAAAATGGTTAAAATACAAATAAAAATTGTTTATTGAATAACTAAAAGACAATCGATTTTTCGGGTATGGTTCAAATGTACGAAATGTAGAGAATAATTTTCTCTATATTTTCGTTTCTATGGACCACCCTTGAATTTTGATTTTCCAACCCCTCTCGGGGGTTGAAAATTCAAAATGAAATTCTGGGAAAACTATTGACCGCACGAATTCGCCGCCGTGAAAGAATTTGTAGCTTGAACCCTCAGCTACATTATTGTCCACAGCGCCAAACTCGTATCTCTTTATTTTCGGTTAATATTTTTCCCGGAATTTCATTTTGAATTTTCAACCCCTGAGAGGGTTTCGAAAAAGCAAAATTCAAGATTGGTCCATGGGAACGAAAATATAGAGACAATTGTTCTCTACGTTTCGTACATTTAAACCATCCCCGAAAAATTGATTGTTTTCGAGTTATTCAATTAACAATTTTTTGTTATACTTCAACAACTCTTTTGGGGGTGAAGATATTATTGGACAGGGATGATCAAATACTCGATCGACGCGTCTTTTCAAGAGCTACAACGTTTCCATTTGAACAAAAATTGTATGAATTTTTCCTAAAGCTTTATCGAATGAAAACCGATTTTTCAAAATTTCACCCCACTTTTTCACCCCCAAAATGAACTTCCACGACTTCGGCGCTGTGGACAAAAATAAAGCCCGGATTTTTCTGAACATTTTGTCTGCCGGCGCCGACCTTGTGGGGGTTGTAGTTTGGCATTAATCCACTCCCATCCCCTTTCGTCCCCTAGAAAAAAAACCCCTACACCCCGATTTTAAACAAACTTGGATTTAGCACCCGCGGCACCAACAAAATCACCTGTCAAAAAACTAGCCTTCTAATTTTTTCCGATTCCAATGCTATCGACTGTGCTATAACCCCTCGAAGAGCTAAAGTTTGAAATGAATTTCCCTTATACTAGCAAGGAACATCCCTCAGGTGACACCCTTCGACTTTGTTGAAATTTGGATATGTTATAAAGCACCGAAAAGTAAGCGATACATATTTTTTTTTATCGGCGGAAAAAAATTAACGGGTGAACCACCCCTATATTAGAGGTGGTTTGACCCCTTCATTTTTTTGTTGCAATGTCACTATAGTGGATTTTTCATTGCTTCGGATTAGAAGAATTTTCATTTTTGTTTCATTAAAATCGGTGGACTCCTTTTATGTGTGCTATATTACCCCTAGAGATGCCTTTTTTCGAGGGGCAGTTTGCCCCCTTAAAACAGTTTTTCCGCCGATCAAAAAAAAATACGTATCTCTTACTTTTCGGTGCTTTATAACATATCCAAATTTCAACAAAATCGAAGGGCGTCACCTGAGGGATGTTCCTTGTAAATATCGTTCGGAGAGGTAAGAGTTGACTTTTCCGACACACTCTAGTGCTCATACTACCTCAAACGTTAAAACGCCCGCAATCTTTCGGATCGTTCTTTCTTCGATTTTCACGCGTTCACGTGATTCCGAGACGACGAGGATTGAGAAGGAGGAGCGAGTGCAACGACTGGAACGAGAAGGAGGACTGTGACGAGGTAGACGACGACGACGAAGGGGAGAAGGGCCGGAGTTCCATGTCCGGGTTCACCAACCTGTCGGGCGTGAATTTCCAGGCGCTCAGCTCGTTCTGCGTGTCCTCGAGTTTCGCCTTGGTACTCTGTAATTCTTGTCGTAGTTTTTGAATGAGAATATTGACCGCAGGATCGAGCAGAGCCGATCTGAGGGTCGAAGCCGAGGGTGTCTGGCTCGCTTTCAGTTCCGTTATTTGATTCTGTTGAAAAGGAAACGACAAAAATAAATAAAGCCGACAATTGGTAATCGTTCGTCAGCGCGGCAATGGGGCTTGAGTAATCAAAGTTATCGAACGTACGATGTATGCGAGTAACTGTTGTTCCTTGGAGGCGAGCCTCCTCACGAGAATCCTCTCCCTGTGGGAGACTTCGAAGCACTGCTGCTTGTACTTCTCTTCCGAGTCCCTTAGACAAGCTAGCTCGCCTGCACAAAAGAAAACACGACAAAAGTATATCGGTACATTCGCAATGGTGGATTAATGTTGTAACACGAGGATCAATTACGATATGTTGACGCGAAGCTAAACTTTCGTGCGCGCACCCACCCTTCGCTCCCTCCCTCATCGCGTCGTCTTCCCATAATTTTCCATTCTCGGCTTTACCATTTCTTTTCGTACTTTTCTTCTCTCTCTCTCTCTCTCTCTCTCTCACACACGAACACTTCCCGAGGGCTAACCTCCCACCGCGCAAAATGTCGTCGAGTTTCAGTATCTGTCGAGCAAGCCTGTCAGCGATTAATCGAAACCTTGCACGGAGACAAGAGCAATTCCAATATTTCGTACAGTCTCGTTTCGCTTAAGGGGAGGGTAGGGATTTCAGCGTGAAAAAAAAACACTTTTTTGCGAATTTTTTTCATCTATATGGATAGAGTACATTTATTGAAACCTTTTGTACATTGTTGAGTGTCATTTCAAGAACATTCCGTGAAATTTGTATGCGAAAATATCCACAAACAAGCCGGTGACGCGTTTTTCTCGAAACCACTTTTTCAAAGTCCGTGTTCACTGCCATTTGAAAACTACACGACCGATTTATTTCAAACTTGGTACACACTTTCTACATACAAAATACCTAACCATTATACCAAAATACAACCAAAATAACTAACCTACCAACGGTTAGTTTGAGATTTTTTTTACATTGAGGGGGTTTTCCACCCCCAAAATGGCGGAATTTTTCGTCAAAAATCGCACTTTTCACTTTACATGACCACCAAAAATTTAGAAAGGAAAAAAAATTATCAACGACCGTTGGGGGGAGGATTTGATGATTGACTAAATTTTAATGGTACTTGTTTTCAGATCATTTCTAGCTGAGATACCGTGAACACCGCAAATCGTGTTTTTCCAAAGGCGTTCTTGGAAAAGCTTTGTCACCGGCTTGTTTGTTGACATTTTCGCGTACGAATTTCACGGAATGTTCTTTAAATGACACTTAACAATGTACAAAAGGTTTCAATAAATTTACTCTATCCATATAGATGAAAAAAAAAATCTGTTTTTTTTCACGCCGAAACCCCTACCCTCCCCTTATCGCAATCAATGATCAATACGAGTAAGGATTTACAAAATGCAAAAAAAAAAATCACACGAATAAAGCTTCGCGATTCGTGATAAAAAGTCGAACGCTCATTATTTACACGCTTGCAGAGTTTACAATAGGCGCATACTTTTCTCTCATCTCATCTCTATGTCAATCCTCCCGACTCTCTTATGCCTCTTGATCGGGCGGATCTTCTTGTATCGCGTCGCACCCTCGACACGACGATACACGACCATCTGCTGTGAGTGTGCTCGTCCCGAAACGCTCAAATACGCGTTCCCCGTACGTATATCAAGTACAACAAGCACCCCGTTATTACACTTTTTGCTAAGAATCATAATGCCATTTTCATTTCTTCTCTTCTGCCACCAACCACCGCTCGGGTCACGCGGCTACGATCGATTGAAGAACAAAAAAAAACGAAGAAAAAAAAACAAAAAAACGAACGAACAAATAATAAAAGAGAGTTCAGATCACAACACTTCACTGGTCACCACTTGACGCGAAACACGCAGAGATAACACAAATCTTTTGTTTCTTTTTCTTTCTTTTCCGACCCCTCAATTGACACGATATATACCTTTCTCCGATCGAATCGCACTCGATCACTAGATATAAATCACAGAGATCACCTGGCGATCTGTTTGTTTTCCTTTCCTTCTTTTTAGCATCACCGATCGATCGCGTTGCAGCGAGCAAGAAGAGAGGACACGAGTAACGTTGTGTTTTGCAATAACGTAATCACACTTGCACCATCGTCGTCCTACATGGGCGCGACACTGCTTATAATCCTGCCTGATATTGTCGGATCTTACCACTACGGATTAACAGTATAAAACATCGCACAGCCAATTCCAATTACATAATAATAACGATAATCGTAAAGGGGAATGACGGTGAGCATGATAACAACCACAACAACGACAATAATAATTCATAATAATCGTAATGACGATGATAAGAGAAACTCGAAATATCCATGGGCATAGAAGTGAGAGGGGATTGCCATAGTTGGGTAAAGAAGAAAAAACCAAAATGGGACTTTGACCGAATAATCTTAGCGTCTCTACGAGCCGTTCGATAGGCGGCATTTAAACTCGTTATTTAAGATATTCTTTCGACAGCGAGGGACATCAGTGCCCCGCGCTCGTCTGATCTCAGTACCTTCCTGGGCTGCGGCCTGGGCCTCTAGACACTCGATATACAAGTCCTGCTCACGCCACTTGGCTGCCCATTCCTCCCTCGTAGCCGACTCCAATTGCAGCTCGCTTAGTCTTACGCGCGATTTCCGCGGGAGCAGATGTTTCGGCGAACGGGGACTGCTCCCGTTTTTCCTCGATCCACCGTGGCCGGGCGCGACGGTGGCGGCTCCACCGGGCGCCGAGATTGCCCCGACCGTTGTCACGTCGGATGTCGACGTCCACGTGGACGGCGAGCCGCCACTCGCGGACGTCGCCGATGTCGAGGACGCAGCTGGTGCGACGAGACCGACGCTTGCCGGCGTCGATCTCGTCGTTGTCGTCGTCGTCGTTCCCGCTGCCGTCGTCGTCGTCGCTGTCATCGGCGTCGCTGACGTCGTTGTTGCCGTCGAATCGTTCACGGCTGACGTTACGTCACCGGCGCTCGCAATGGTCGCGATACCGGTCGATCCGCTCGCGACTACGCAACCACTGTTAGCGTCGTTACTGCTGGAGCTCGTGCTGCCAATGCCGTGAACGCCACGCGGACTCGGAGTTCCCGACGACGTAGCCGTAGCTGTCGTCACTCCCGTCAATGTTATCGGCTTCTCGTGCTCCCCGCAATCGTCCGCCATCGCCACTCTCGATAGATACGCCTCGGTCGGTTACCGCCGACCCACCCGTTGACGCTTCTCCGACGGATCTTGTATCCACAGACAGAACTTTTGGTGCGATACTCACTCGGCGACAACTCGCTTCTCTTGCCTGCGAGCTCTGACCCTCACGTTCGACTTGTCATTTCTGCAAACAGATGGAAACGATTGAAAAAGCATGTGACGCCTTCTTTCTACGACGTCGTGATTTAATACGTTCTACTCTGTTTTTAACCCTTTGTTGATACACTTATATTTTTGGCCACGATTTTGACACACTGGGTTAAGGAGAGATATACTCGATGGTCGAGGTCGAGGATTCAGAAGCTACGAACATTCCGTCGACCGTAGAAGACCTACACCTATAGGCCTGGTATCGATGATTCCATGTAAGCTGACAAATTTCATGATTTATTCATGCCCAAATTTTCAAACGCGTTTTTCTCAAAACCACGCTTTCCAAATCGGTACCCAAAATTTCTCGAAAACCAATGAACCGATTACCTTGAGGTTTTTTGTGGTTATTCTATACACCGTTATCTAGTACTTGTCATAGGATTTTTTTTCCGTTACTTAGTTTTTGTTTTATAGGCAAAATAGTAACTAATTTTTGGCCCAAAAATCACCATTTATGCTCAAACGTCCGCCATTTTGTCATAAATCGATATTTTCAAAATCGGCTATGACAAGTACTAGATTATAGTATCTAATTTAATAATCTTTTTGGTTTTTTTTTCAGATGATTTTTGAAGAAACGCCAGTGGGTACCGTATACGCAGATTTTTTTACGACGCTCCAAGGATCGTACAATACAGTTGTATATTTTTGATATTTTTAAATAAAGAAAATTAAACATATTTTTGAATGTATATACTTTTAGATAATTAAAATCCCAATCCGAAATTTCAAATAGTTTTCCTTGAAAAAATTCACAAAAATGACCTTTTTTCCGGCTCCTAGGTGTATATTTCTCCTTAATCTGACCCAGATAGCACTTCATACACCTGCCAGTAAAGAGCCTGCGATCGGTTTTTATTGGAAAAAAATCAGGGATACACTTTAAACGTTTCTTAATATGTCTGCTTAAGGGATAAGGTTACAGTAGAATTTTCCAAAAATCTTTTTTTTTCGCTGAAACGGTGCTTTATCATTATAAGAAGAAGTTACTATTCGATTTATAGCAAGAACATTTATTTTCCACCGACTTTGAGCGTATAACGTAACCCCAACTCTGGCACGGCCATAGAGTACCTAAAACTTTAAACGCGTTTTTCTCGAAACAGCTTTTTTCCAATTGGCGTGACAAATAACTTCAACAATTTTCCCTCGATTTACGTCAAATTTAAAAGTTATGTTCCTAATTGCATTTCGCAGAGAGTACGTACGGAATTTCTGATTGACGGGTTATACGCAGTTAGAAATTTCGAAAAATCGATTTTTTTATTGTATTTTCCGAATGTACAAATATGTGAGTATATTCCCTGAACATTTCAAATCGATCCAGCGAATATTCTCGGAAATACACACATATTTGTAAGGGCGCTCGGAGCGCTACAGAGTAAGCGCGTGAAACTTCAAACGCGTTTTTCTCAAAACAGTGTTTTCAAAGTCGGTGATCACGATTTTTTAAGAACGGCTCAACCGATCGGTCTGCAATTTTAACACAACCTTGTCAGATATATTCTTCAGGTATTGATCGAAGAAATAAGATTTCCGATAATTATTTCTATTTTTTTTCAACGATTTAACGAAACAAATTTGGTCGAAAATCGAAATTGTTTCTTTCCGGAGCCACCATTTTGTCAAAAATTAAAATTACGATCATTCCTTCGATCAATACCTGGATTCATCTATCCCCTAAAAGAATCTTTTTGGTTTTTTCATTTTAGATAATCCAAACCGGAGATACTTCGCTCACCGCCGGACACTTTTTTTCGGCGACCTCCAGGAGACTTCCTACAGGAGCAATGCTAATGAATCTTTTTGAAAATAAAAAATGCCAATCTAAAGCTAAAAGATGCCACTACACTGCCTAATACTTTTCGTTTTGCCCAAATGAAGTCCTTTGCGAGAAAAAAATCGTGAAAAAAATGATTTTTTTTTGGCCTTGCAACTGCGTATAACGCCTTAATCGAAAACTTTTCATTTCATGAGCAGTTTTATACGAAATTTTTCACTGAAAATTCATTCGAATACTCACAACTCAATTCAAATACCAACAACTTTTGAATAAAATAATATTTTTCAAATTCCGTACGTACTTCTTTAGATATTCTAATGTAGATTGACGAGAATTTTTCTTTTTTCTTCTAGGTCAAAAATTGTGGATGCTAAATGCCATGCCACGGAGCGCCTAAAAAAAGATAACAAAAGAAAATATTAGTGGTCAGCCATTTTGTACATCGAAAAAAAATTCTAACAGCTTGATATTCATACTAAATAGATGTGTAATTAATTTTATGAGTGAATCACTTTTTTAAACGATTTTTTTTTAATTCGCACATGACCAGTTACTGTGCCCTAAAGCCTTAATTGAAATTTTGAAAGTATAACATTGAATTGTAAAAAAATATTGAAAACTTTCAATTTAGGGAAAGTGAGCATTTCATTTTAAATTCGTCCGGGTCAAAATAACCCAGTGTGTCAACGTAGGGTTGAGGGGTTACGGGGGTTTGAAAATTAAAAAAATTCAATTTTTTAAAAATTTTATTATCTAATAGTACAATATGTCTGGAATATTCTCCCAAAGTTTTAAGTCAATCGAAGTAAAAGTCTAGGAGAGCCTTTGGGAATTCCCCCCGTTAGGAAAGACCGGCCGGGAGTGACGCAGATATATCGCATTGTTCTCAAAACACTATTTTTAAAGTCGATGGACACGATTTCTCAAAAACGAAAGCACCGATCTTATTGAAATCGTGCACACTTCTTCAAAGTAGCATTGACTAGTGATTGAACGAAGGTTTTTTATTAAAACTAATTTTACAAGGCTATACGTAGTGTAAATAGTACCAAAAATTAAACTATTTTGCATACAACTCTGCCAAAAATGGAAATTTTGAATTTATTTTATAATCCTTCGTTCAATCACGAGCTATACTTATCTACTAACAGAAAAAATTTGGTTTTTTAATTTCAGATAAAGCTATCATGCGTTATCCTGACCACCGCGAGGATACTTTTTTAGGGATCTCCTGAAATCGGGTCCCACCCGCTGAATTTCCCAAATATTTTGATGAACATTTTTTTTTAATATTGTTAACATGTTGCTCTTTTATTTGCTTAACATTTCAATAAAATAATTTATATATTATTTTTTTTTTAATAGAAAGAGAAAATATGCTTTTTTTTGCTTCGAAACCTACGTAACCCCTTAAATATATCCCACATATAGGGGCAGAATGGGGTTGTAGTTTGCATGGTTGGAACATAACGGAAAATCTTTTCAATTTATTAATTTTATTATTATCTAAAACGAGACTTAGCGAATTGGTTATAAATCGCTAAAGAATCCGAAAAAATATTCACGTGATTTTCGTAGCTCATATCTGCTAACTGCATAACTTCAAAGTCATGCGGTGGAAAAAGTGAAGACACCATAGTTTGCATAATTGAAATGCCGCAATGTTATTTCTTCATGTGCCATTTCTTCTTCTCTGATCATTATGGCAAGCCTTTTTGTGCTAAATGAGGTCATAAATGTCCAATAAGAATGCGTAAGAACGTTTGACTTGTTTTCACAGCCTAAATAAGCAAGAAAAATGAGCGATCCAAAACAATCAATTTTCGTTAGGTTCCAACGCTGCAAACTTCAACGTTATAAAAAGCTAGTACTCTTTAAGATTTTTCGATTGTCATGAAAAGTTATGGCCACGGAGACACAATCGGATGTGTCCAAAAAGAATAGAAAACGATCTACGTTAAGCGTTTTATTCTCTGTACGATTCTTCTAACTCAATGGGTCACCCGAAACATGGTTGTTTTTGTCTACATGTCCCCAGTCTCGGAAACTCATATGTAATATATTCTCTGACTCTTTTTACTGTTCCCCAGCCTTTTGCAAAGTAGCACAGTTCTTGAGAGAGTCTTGTAAGCCTGAGAACCATCGAACGAAAAATAAAATATCTACGGAACTAGGGGTCTGAGACCAAGTGAAAGGAAAAAAAAGTTCTATAGAAACAAATATTATAGATCAGACGATGAAAAAGAATGCTTTGGAAGTGTTTTGCCGAAAAACTACGAATTGTGTGATTGAATTTTCCACCAGTAGTTTATATACACGGTATTTGGAGTAAATTTATAACGGAAAATAGTGGAAAAGTGGCAATATGGCCTAGCTTCACCCAGGTTAGAGTCAATTCACTACGTCAGTATCGATATTTAATTTCCGTACCATTACCGAGTAACAGCATCAAATCGATATCAGATTACATTATCGATACTGGAGAGTGCTTCATTCTTCCCGTGCATTTGACTAGGGCATACAGCTTGGTAATCATTTTTACATTACATCCGTAATGATAGGTAAGCGTTGCGATAACTCGAAAGTAAGCTACACGCGTACAAGCGCCGTTCGCTGTATGCTGCATTGATATCGTTCGCACTGAGATGATCATTTGCTCAGCCGAAGCTGTTTCTACACCGAGGCATTCGTTTGACTCTTGTCATTGTACGATGAGTAAAGAAAACTATATTTGTTCTATGCATAAGTCCGTAGCAAAATTCCAACAGATATCTTTCGCAGTTCCTTCTCCGCTCGCACGTGCATCAACCATATGAAGTGTCGTATATTAAGTGGAAGCTGAAACTAGTGCCCACATTAAAAAAAATGTGCATCAAGATCCGTGACGTATAGGAAGTTTAATTATATTTTGAACATAGAAAGAAAAACGTGTATTTCCGATGTATTGAAGCTTTTTGATTTCCGAAAAAGCAAAAACGTGTCGCAAAGTCACCAAACAATATGCACCGCATACGGAGAAAATGCCGTAAGCGAAAGTGTGTCGGAAGTGGTTTGAGAAATTTTGTTGTGGAGATTATCATCTTCAAGATGCTCTTTGCTCCGATTGGTCAGTCACTACTGATGTTGATAAAATCGAGGCTTTTATCGACTCTGATCAGCATATGATGACTCCGGAGATTGGACATAACCTCAACATTGACCGATCCACTGTTTCGAGCCATTTACGAAAGCTAGGGATGGTAAACAAGCTTAAGGGGAGGGTAGGGGTTTGAGCGTGAAAAAAAACGCTCTTTTGCGAATTTTTTTCATCTATATGGAAAGAGTAAATTTATTGAAACCTTTTACACATTCTTAAGTGTCTTCTCAAGAACATTCCGTGAAATTTGTACGCGAAAATATCCACAAACAAACCGGTGCCGCGTTTTTCTCGAAACCACTTTTTCAAAGTCCGTGTTCACTGCCATGTGAAAACTACATGACCGATTTATTTCAAACTTGGTACACACTTTCTACATATAAAATACCTCCCCCCAACGGTTAGTTTGAGATTTTTTTTACATTGAGGGGGTTTGCCACCCCCAAAATGGCGGAATTTTTCGTGAAAAATAGCACTTTTCACTTTACATTACCACCAAAAATTTAGAAATAAAAAAAAATTATCAAAGACCGTTGGGGGAGGATTTGTTGATACTTTGATTAAAGTTTAGGGGTACTTGATTTCAGATAATATCTAGCTGAGATACAGTGAACACCGCAAATCGTGTTTTTCCAACGGCGTTCTTGGAAAAGCTTTGTCATCGACTTATTTTTGGATATTTTCGCGTACAAATTTCACGGAATGTTCTTGAAATGCCACTTACCAATGTACAAAAGGTTTCAATAAATTTACTTTATCCATATAGATGAAAAAAATTCGCAAAAAAGTGTTTTTTTTTCACGCTGAAACCCCTACCCTCCCGTTAAAGTTTGGATGCCATACGAGCTGAGCTAAAAGAATTAAATAGACCTAATTTCAGCTTGCGATTTGCTGCTCAAACACGCTCAAAAAGAACCATTTTCAAAGCGAATGATTACTAGCGATGAAAAGTGGACTGTCTACAAGAATGTCATCCGAAAGAGATCATGGTCGAAGCACGGAGAGGATGCTCAGACAGTTGCAAAGGCTGGATTGCATCCGATGAAGGTTATGCTCTGTGGGATTGGAAAGGAATCATCTACTATGAGCTGCTGCCACCCAAAGAAACGATCGATTCGATCAAGTACTGCTCACAACTGGCCAAAGCAAGCAACGATCAGAAGCAGCCCGTATCAGCAAATAGGAAGGGCGTTTTCTTCCACCAGGGCAACGTTAGACCACACGTTCCTCTGGTGGTTGGAAATAGCTATTGAAGCTTGGGTGGCGAGTTTTGTGCATCCACCGTATAGTCTGGACCTTGCACCTTCAGACTATCACTCGTTCCAGGCGCTACAGAACAATTTGAATAATAAAACCTTCAATTCCCCGGCATCCTCAAAAACCACTTGTATTACTTCTTTGCCCGAAGATCTCAGGACTTCTATGAAAGAAGGATAATAAAAATCGTGGAGAGATAACGGAAAGTCATCCAACAGCATGGAACATATTTAGTTGATTAAGGGGTAAGGCTTAAGGGGTAAGGATTAAGGGGTAAGGGGTAGAATTTTCAAAAAATCGATTTTTTTCTCTCGCTAAAACGGTGCTTTATGATCATAAGAATAAGTTACTATTCGATTTATAGCAAGAAAATTTTATTTTCACCGACTTTGAGCGTCTAACGTAAGCCCACGTCTAGCACGGCCATAAAGTACCTAAAACTATAAACGCGTTTTTCTCGATACAGCTTTTTTACAATTGGTGTGACAAATAACTTCACCAATTTTCACTCGATTTATTTCAAATTTAAAAGTTATGTTCCTAATTGCATTTGGCAGAGAAGTATATACGGAATTTCTGATTAATCGAAAACTTTTCATTTCATGAACAGTTTTATACGAAATTTTTCACTGAAAATTCATTCGAATACTCGCAACTCAATTCAAATACCTACAAATTTTTGAATAAAACAATATTTTTTAAATTTCGTACGTACTTTTCTAGGTAATCTAATGTAGATTGACGAGAATTTTTGTTTTTCTTCTAGGTGAAAAATTGTGGATTATAAATGTCACGCCGCGGAACGCCTAAAAAAGATAACAAAAGAAAATATTAGTAGTCGGTCATTTTGTTCATCGAAAAAAATATATATATATTTTTTAGGGGTGTGCGGGTACCCAATGTTCGGGTCAGGTCAGATACCTGACGGGTTACGTTTTTGCATTACCCGCCACTATAGGGTACCACAATTTGGTAATCGGGTACTCTCAAATTTTTGGTATTCGTAAACGTCGAGTACTCTTAAACTTCGAAAATTCGTAAATGACTTGGAGATCTGTATGCATTATTTTTATTGATATTTATTGTTATTTTTTATTTACGTGTATCGACGAAATAATGGGAGAAAACGAAAACTCAAAGAAGGCGATAAAACAAATAAATGATAATACTGTAAAAAATCTTTTTTTGTCTCACACACACAGGATTTCTATCCTGTGTGTGTGTGTGTGTACGTACATATGCGCGAGTGTGAGTGTGTGTGTGTGTGTGTGTGTGTGTCTGTGAGGGTGGAGTGAAAAACGGTCCCTTTTGGCGGACCGAATCGTAATAGCCCAGGAAAGTTGCGTTTTGGCATCAATAAAAAGTTTGCGAAAGGAAAAAAATGTACAATAAATATCTTCTGTTCCAGCGAACGTCTTAAAGTTTTGAATTTTTTAACGTGGGTTTTAAATGGAGAAAAAACCAAAAAATACCAAGATTCAACGCCTTGCATTTATTCGAAGCGAGAAGAATGTAACTTCCATTTGACATTTTAAAATTGAAAATATCTTGATTAGTTTCAGAGATATAAGCGTTTGAAGAACAAGTTTTACCTGGAAAAAAATTGAAAAATGACAAAAAATTAAATTAAGAAGAATAAATTGCCGAAATTACCAGTTAGCACTAGACAGAATTAATGAAAATTCGACAAAGAATCTTGCTTTTATTCAGTTTTTCGACATTCAAATATCTCGATATTTCCTGAAATGCGAGTGTCTTAAAAGAAGTTTGCCGGAAAAAAAATTGTAAATATATACATAACAAAAATACTAAAATTATTAAATAAATTATTTGTATTTCTTATAAACTCCAACCTATCGGCGAAGGGTAGAGAACATAAAGCTGGAGTCTATTTTTTCCGTTCTGGTACGTTTCCGTGACGCCTTCTATACTATGAAACGAAATTTTCTTCCCGCAAGATGACTTATCGAGTACCCGATGTGAGACGAGTACTCGAAAAACTCGGGTACTCGATAAAGTTCGAGTATACCAATCCGATCACAGGGACCCGATCGGATCATAGTCTAATTACCCGACCCGACCAATTCCGCTACCCGCACACCCCTAATATTTTCGAACAGCTTGATATTCATACTAAATATATGTGTAATTAATTTTATGAGTAAACAACTTTTTCATATGAAAAAAATTGTTAAATTCGCACATGATTCTGTACCCGTTACTGTGGCCTCACCCCTTAAAATCGCTTATTTTTTATGAATATTTTGCGTTTGAAATTCTTCTCACAATATGATCCTTCTCACAATATCGAACGAGAAGTATCGACACTGCGCTAGGTTAGGTCGCAGCGGGTACTTGCCCATTGGGACTCGAGATTTCCCTTACACACTTTGTCATTGTCGAATCTCGCGAGTTCCCAATGTTTCCGCACCCTCGTCACACCTGCGTGGGCGAGAGAAACCTACAATTTGTCAGGTGACTTTCGAGCTGTCGATTTCGCGGGAATGGCATCCGAAGAAAACGGACCTACGGGATGTCGGTTCGGAGTTCAACGGACTGTACCACTTCTGGCTCATACGACACGTGACTAACATTCACTTGTATCGAATCGACCCTAATTCGGAGTCCAAGGATGCGCGATGACAGTATCGGGTGAGCGGCATCGAAGCGACGCTATAGCTCGAAGCGAGCGAGACTAGTCGGGGGGCACATCGGAAGGAACGAACATCCGATTGAAACGGTCGTGGTTTTGTATTTTGAAAATGGCGGACGCGCTCGCAACCGAGAAATGCTTGTTTGGGGACACTGCCTCGCTCGTACCGTGCAATCGTACACACACACACACACATGCAGAAAGAAAGACATACACGTACGTGTGGGCACGATGGAGAGAAATGAGAGCGCGGAAGCGTTGTTTAGCCACAGAACGAGGAGCAACGTGCTCGCGCATAGCATTCGCGACGTAGACTACGAGTACTCTACCTTCGGTTCACGGACGTTCGGCGTTACGCACGTAGGGAATCACTTCACACGGCGCTTCACTGGTTACTCGTCACCCCACACCTACGAATCTCGTAGTTGATGGTTTTCTTTCCTTTTTTACTTTTCCCATGCGTAATACGATTCTATCAATATGACAAACGTAAAAGACGAAGTAAAACTGGCTTTTGGGTGACGAGAAAAGCACAGGCCGCGCGAATCCACATGCGGGGACACTGAACACTCACGCGCGCTCCCCACAGCTGCTACGTGTTACAACGCGTTACATACTATACGTAGAACGGCAGAGCTGCAGTGTGCACTCCGCTCGAAAGCTTTTGGCTGCTTTCGGGGACGCGTAATCGTCTTGGGCACGATTTACACCGGGTTTATCGCGCGATTTGCGAAGTTCTTTAACTTACGTATATCGTTCGGTCGCGTACATGTACGATTTTTTTTCTTTCGAGTACGCGGTGAACGGTACCGTGCACCACTGTCCCCGCTTCACTCAGTGCCCGAGTTTCGCCGTCTTCTCGCTTATTTTTAGGCTGCTCGTCGCGGTCGCCATTTGACGCGTGTGTCGTCCTTGTTCCGTGTACGCGACCAACGTGAACCACGCACCACGATTACGAATTATCGACTCGTTCTTTTTACAGCTACAATCTTCGCTAACCATCGGCACGGTAGCGTTTTCGCCTCCGTAATACTGCGCGCGTTTGATGCACTCCGACGTACGCTCGCGTTACAAATACGCCTCCCCGGCCTGAGACTTTTTGACGAAATGCTCATATCGTTCGTCGGTAAGAAGAAAACCGTCGAATCTCTGTCGCAGGATCGTACTTTCATCCCCATAATTCTCGGCCTTGGAATGTTTTTTTAAGGAAGGACATCACTGTAACTGCTCATTTTCGTCCGTTTTCTTTGAAATTCTTTTTAAAGAAAGGAATAAAATACATAGTTTTTACGCTTTATTACGTTGCGGTGTTAGCTTCACCCGACAACAGACCGAACGCGAATTTGCCGTCACATTGAATTTTGTTTTCGTAATTTTCATGTGGACGATACTCTAATAATAATATAATAATACTTTTACATGACAATGTTTGTGTGTGTAGTTTTCAATTAAGTTTTAAATATATAAGTTGTGAAAACAACCCTATGTGATTTTTTTTATTAGAGCCTTTGAAAGTTGGTCGAAAAATTAGATTTGCAAAAATATTTACGGACTTAATTTTTTATTTGAAAACTTTTCGGTTCACGTGTGAAAGTAGTATTTTAGTACGTTAGGCCCACTATTATACTCCCCAAAGAAAAACATCACGGGAGTACGCTTAATAATTTAATTTTATTTATGAAATGTCGTATAAAATCAGTATCTTACAAAAGAATCACAAAAACCCAAATAACTTTTAAACCACTGAAAATCGCATAACATACATGGGGGTTCAATCGATAGGTATTGAGATCCCCCATCCTTATGTGTCGTTTGATCTACCCCTCGCGTTACAGTCTGTATATTGCTAGGCTCGTCCATCTTACTACTATGCTATCGCATAGTAGTGAGAAGGCACCGTACTCTCTGCTAGCATACTAATTAAGAAGGAATGACACCTCATCGCGGTCAGTATGGTAGAACAATTATAGATTCCCAAAAATCTCTGAAACGGCTCTTCAGATCTCGTCGAAACTTTGCCAAACGATGTCAAATAGATAAACGAACAGCTGTCTGCCTCTCAAATTTGAGAAAAAACCAGATTGGCTTATGATAAGCCAATCTACATTTTTTTCTCAAATTCAGAAAATTTGAGAGGCAGACACCTGTTCGTTTATCTATTTGACATTGTTTGGCAAAGTTTCGACGAGATCTGAAGAGCCGTTTCAGAGATTTTTGGGAATCTATAATTGTTCTACCATACCGACCGCGATGAGGTGTCATTCCTTCTTAATGAGATATCAAACATGGTGGGGTAAACGCGAAAGGTAAAGAACTTTGAAAACTTGTAGAAACATGTGAAGGAATATTGGAAATTATAATCAATGATCATTGAACTTTTAAAAGTTAACAATACTTATTTATTAAGAATGTAATAACCATCGAGTTATTGACCGCTCTCAATTTCGCAATTTTTTCGCAGTCTTTCCGTTCGCTCTAGTAACGTGTCAAACTCGCGTTCAGTCTGTGTTGAGTGAAGCTAGCACCGCAATCCTTCGCGCAATCGCAGCGCCATCCCTGCTGCCTTCATTTTTGGACACGCTTTTTTTTTATCGTTTCCCCATTGGAGTTTAGCCTCCTGTATCTAGTCTCCATGCGGTATAGCTCTACTTGTGAGGCTGGCACATCCTATCCCTTACCGTACATAAAAATTCTACTCTTTTTGACCGCTTAATTTGATTCTACCTCTCCCCGTGGCGCTAGTAGGTCACTGACAATATTCTTATTGCGCAGGCGCGAGGCTCGCACGGCGTAGTTAACCACCCCAACGCCGAATACGACACTTTGAGTTTGGAGTTTAAGTCGCGGTGCGGAATTGATGAAATTATCAAAATTACTTATATTCGTGCGCTAATGCCATGTGTTGTGCACGGTTGCGCCTCAGGGTACCCGCGTAATCCTGAAAAGGTTCATTTTTCACCATACTAGCCGATCCTGGCATTCGAAGCTATGAAAAGTCTTCGAATTATATGTGTGCGTGTATGTATATATATGACCGCCCCCAGCTTCATTACTCACTGCGACTGGTACGCGGCGTCCGGACCGCAGAAAGCAAATCCTGCGGCCTCGTCTAGACGAGTAACGAGGAGTCTATGCCAGAATAAGCGAAACGAGGCTTCTTCCACGGTCGTATATACAGGTCTGGGCACTCCGTTCAAAAATGCGTGACCCTAAGTGACGCCTCTATTTGCGCATTCCGCGCGGCGCTAGTGAAGGGGAGGCACTTTTGTCTATACAGCGTTTACGGGGCATGGCATGCATTCGAGTGTATCGTAGCCACGGTTTTCATTCAATACGGAATAACAAAAGATGAAGTGTCTATATATTGCGATGCTGAAGCGGTGCATGATTCCGGGATGCAGAAGTGGATACATAAATAACCCGGAGCACGTCTCATTATTTAAAATTCCCAATGATGACTACTGATATTTTCTACTACTTTTTTACTACTACTACTAATGAAAGGAATGCATGTTACACGTAAATTTCGAATGTTCTTCTTTTCCGTAAACGAAAAAAAATGCAATTGGATTGAGCGATAGTTAAATCGGCATATCCATGTCAAAGACGATGAGTATCATTAATTAATGGCTCATCGCTCATATTTTCGGTTTATGCTTTTAGTTTTTGTGTTCGACTAATTATTTAGGATGTATTCATTTTTCATTACAGGCACGTGAAGGGAAAGACAATTCGCGTACGCGCATACATCGCGCTCTGTCGCACATGCCTCCGAGATAGCAGCGCTCCACGCTTTTGCGGCCAGTTCCGCAAAGAGAGTTCAGATAGAGGCACGCTTTGGGGTATACGGAATATACGGGAGTGCCCAGACCTGTATATACGACCGTGGCTTCTTCGCTAAAAAGACAAAGGACTACGACACCACCACTGCGCATCCATCTCCCACCCGAGACTGAATGGATCATTGCTAAAATAAAGAAGAGTAGTTTTTTATCATCGTCGCGACTTGCTTATTTACGTGTTGAAGTGCCTTCCCCTTCTCCACACGAGGACCCACTTCCACATATATACATAGGCCCTGCGCGCGCATCAGGATTGTTCGAGAACAACTAGCGCTGCGAGTGGCAGAGTAGGACACTACAAACAGAGGATATTTGACGTGGCAAAAATTCTGAAAGATGCCAGCCCCCTGGCTTTACTGGTTTTCAGCCAGCCCTCTCTGCGGCACGCAGTAGAACTGTAGTAAATTTAATCCTGAAACTAACAAGGAACACCCTTCGATTTTGTTTAAATTTGAATATGGTATAAAGCACCGAAAAGTAAGCGATACGTATTTTTTTTTATCGGCGAAAAATCGGTTTTAAGCAACGCATTCTCGAAATCGGTTTTAAGAAACGCATCCTCGAAAATGGGGATGTTTTTCGTTTTTCGTCGATAACGTTTTAACGGTACGAGATATTTAAAAAATTCAAATTGCAACAATGTTTATTTTTTTGTGCACTATACACTGGAGATGAGAACGATAACGTTATCGACGAGAAACGAAAAACACCGCTGTTTTCGAGGGTTCAGTTTACCCCTTAAAACCGTTTTTCCGTCGATAAAAAAAAATACGTATGGCTTACTTTTCGGTGCTTTATAACATATCCAAATTTCAACAAAATCGAAGGGGCCTGAGGGATGTTCCTTGTAAGAGTGAAATATTTTCGTCAATTATATTAGTTTTAGCTGTCAAGTGCGAGGGGAAAATGAAAAATAATGAAAAAAATAGAGGCGAGGTTGAAAAAAAAGTTCGTTTTTTCGATAATTTTCATATAAAAAGTGACATATTTTTTACAAGTTTTAATTGATCGAAAGAAAAACGCTCGTCCTTGCATGTTAAAGCAATCTAAGAAGCTACAGTTAAAATTTCATGTCGATTGGACGAAAATTGTTCGAGTTCTGTTGCGTGCCGATTTCGAAAAAATGGTGTTGAGACAAACGTATTTGAAGTTTTTGCGCCAACGGTCTTATAAACGCTACAGCTGATGAATTTGTTTTTCCGTAATCTAATGCTACCTATTGGGAGAAAATAAAACTACTTTTCGTCGGTAACTTTTTCCCCAAAGATAATAGGTTTACAAGAGTCAACAACTGCGTCTACCGACGTGACATCGCCAAAGGTGCTTTTCAGCGCCGGAGACTCCCCTTAAGATAATCGCCAGGCTTCAATCCATAGGATTTTCATAATTTTTTTTAAGTTTCTCTATAAATATCAATAATTGTCTCTGTAAAAATTCAGGGTCAGTTATCGACCTAATTACAGAGAAAAATATTAAAAATGCGTTTTTTGTGAAGGAATTCCGAGACGACATACAAAAACCCAATTTCCGGTCGCTACAAAAGTGTAAAAAATAGTGGTAATCCGTCAGATTCTTAAAAATAATCAGATGTACATACTTAAGATACTTCGGAAGAAAAACCGGAAGTCAAACTGACAATTTTAACGATTTTTAATTTTTTCTTTCGAATGTTTAAAATACATAGAATTTAATCTCATAAAAATGTATTTTTATTTTGGTACCCATTAGAATGAAAATTTATGATGATTTTCGTAAATACTTACAATCGACATTGGTTATTGGGCGCTCGGTTGATCATTATCGACTTTATTAGTGAGTCCATGTTTTAAGAAGTTGGCAACGCTACATAACCTCACTTTAGAAGAATTGAAACATCATGTCTCAGCGCAAGATGTCTCAACGACTCGACAAATGTCAAAAGATGACACAATTACGTGTGAGTGGTCGTTTCTTTTCTTACAGAAAATTGATCTGCTTTTGTTCACGCAGATAAATAATAGGAGATTGATTGTCCAGTTTTTTAAGTTTTATCTTCAGATAAATATACAGAACGAAAACGGAAAGAAATTTTTAAGTTTTCTAAATTAAAATGTTTACAGCCGTTCTTCATATGTATATTTGTATACGTAATGATTAATTAAACAAAAATGAAGATCTACAATCAACATATTGTTATTTTTTTTGCTTTATTATTACTTTTATTCTATTCTTATTGTATTTAGCATGATCTGCAGCGTAGGCATTCGGCAACATTCATGTCGCATCCTGCGTGATTTGCCGTCTACGAACTTCCCCTAGAAATCACAGCTGACGCTCCGATCACCGGTAAGAGGGATTCATAGCAAAATTTAATAAATTATTGTGTAAAAATTACAGAGTGGATTGGTTACAATTTTTGCAGGTGAATTCCGTATTAATCGAAGATTCGAATGAGAAGTTTTGTTTGTTGAGTCAAATGCCTAAGTCTTACGTAAAGTTATCATTCCGGTAAATTTTTCGGACGTTACGTTTGAGTGCGTGTAATTTAGGCCAACTTTCAACGTTCATATCTTGAAAATGATACGGTGGAGTGGTTTAATTTTTGTTTATTGTCACGTGGTTAATGACATACTATCTCTTTCTCTCAAAAAAATAGCAGGTTAAACGTTAGTCAATTTTTGAATTTCTGAACCACCTCAAATATGAATGAGGGTTAGGCTGGCACCTCCTATCCCTTACCGTATATAAAAATGCTACGCTTTTCGACCGCTTCATTTAGTTCTACTACCTCTCCCCGTGGCGCTAGTAGTCTTCTGATTTCTTACTGCGCAGGCGCTTGGCCCATACTGCCGCATTCGCTCATGGACCCATACAGGTCTTGCAACGGAGCTAAATTTTCGTGGTGGGGGTAGGCACGCTTATCGGCTTCACTTTTCTATTCACTAGGCGCCGCTACGCGTCGCTACTAGCAAGGGGAAGTAGTTTCCCCCTTATCTCTTACTGGCGAAAGGGCCCAAGGTGTTTACCTATGTTGTTTTTGTGGCGCGATTGTCGAAATAACTTTTATTTGCGACCACATACCAGAAGGTTCTACGCAATTTACGGTGATACATTTTTTATTGTGTTTTTACGCATTGGTGTGATTTTTTTTGGCAATATTTGCGAAAAACATGCGAAATGGCTAAGGGTTGCGCGGTTCGCAATTGTAAAACGGGGTATAAAAATTGTAAGCAGAAATGCTCCGTATTTCGCGTGCCCAGAAACGTCGAACGATACAAAAAATGGCTCGATGCTATTCCGGGACTGAAAGAGTCTCAGTACGTGTGCGAAAAACATTTCGAAGCACGATCTATTGTGAGACATTGGAGAAAAAAGAATATAAATGGTCGTAATATGTGCTGGTATGAATTAATATATTCAAAAAGTTTTCAGTTTTTTTTAGATAAAAGTAGTCATCTTTTTTTTTAATCAACACATTTTTTTATTGGTTCCGTATATTATGCAGTTTACACGACAGTACGGTAAATTAAGTTAGGGCAAACGGCGCATGTGTTGCGTTCAGGAGGGAAAAGGACAGAAGAGCTATTTCGCTCTTCGTCGCACCACTTTCCCCTTTGCCGTCACTCACCAAGCGGCAGAAATAGGAATAAAAAACAGAACCGCTAAGGGTGCCTACCCCCACTACCACCGCTGTCAGACCTGTATGTAAGACCATGCATAGGCCACATTAAACCATCAGTGTCTATTGTCGGTGGTATATGGGTATATCCTGATTATATGTGTGCGTGCGTACACACACATAGCACTTGTGCGTGCATCAGGATTGTTCGAGACCAACTAGCGCTACGAGTGGCAGAGTAGGACACTACAAACAGCGGACATTTCGCGTAGCAAAAATTCCACAAGATGCCAGCCACCTGGTCAGCCCCCTGGCACTCAGCTCACCGGCTAGTCTCTCGATGACGCCAGCCGCTACGTGGCGCTGACAGTACTCCGCGCCGTCCGTGCTGTAGCATTAGCCGCATCAGCCGGTTAACCTGTCATCGCCTTCACGGCCGGCGGGGGGTTCGGGCAAGGGAGTAGAGGCGCGGAAGCATGCCAGCGCCGCGCAGTGCGAACTAACTACAGCGCACAGAACGAAGAGAGGTTCCCTATAGGAATTCATAGGAGTGTCAGGGGGTTGCACCTGGTACAAACGAAACATACATATAGGTCATATCACCTTCGAAAGACCGCAGCGCCGCTTTTTCTTTCCGCAATTTTGCGGACGAGTTGAAATGTCGAGTTTGGCCTTCTGTGTTTATTAGCCTCCATGGTGAAATTTCTGAATAGATCCCAGACTTAACCTCGAAATCTTGTTATTCCACAAAACTAAACAGTCACTAACATTCGTGAATGTCAACTAATATTCGAAACACTCGTCGCATTAATTCATTATTAAGCATCGTAATTTTCTGTTGATCCTTTCGCTTCGACGAATCAGCAGACTAACCGAGTTCGCAATCCGTCGTACGTGGACATCCAAAAGCGAGTAATTGTCTTCATCCATTGACATGTAAACGCAGTGCACCGGCGGACGATGAAGATCCAAATAAGTTTGTTTGTCATTGCCCTGGGTAAGAATAACGAGCATGCTCGGTTGTCGGCTTGAGCTTCGCGAGTTTCCAGCGAGCGAACCGGGCAAATAATGTTTAGAATTTTCAGTCGCGTTCGTCGCATCGACGCAAACGAGCCTGGACGAGTGCCCAGTGTCTGACCAACCGTCGATGCTCATTGAGAATGAAAATGCGGCTACATCATCGGCCCAGGACATCACGGATCTGACAACAGTGGGTAACGTCACGCTTGCGGAGACAAGCGGGTCCGGATCGGCTCCGAAGAGATACGCCAACTGCCTGGCAAACAGGGAATACGGCGCAGTCGAAGTATGGATCGGCATCTTCAACGAATAACCTTGGGTTACGCTCAATGGGACTCGCGATATTGAAGTTCAAGACTGTTTGCAGGTGGTAAACGCGACGAGGCTGGTGGAACTTTTGAAACTAGCGACACCCGCCAATCAATCCGAGCTGAAGAATGACGATGCCAAAACTCAAGCGGGTACCTGCCTGCTGGTACTTTTTTACGCCAGGTGGTGCATTTTCAGCAGTCAGGCAGCTCCTCACTTCAATGCGCTACCCAGATTTTTCCTGCCCATTAAGGCCGTCGCGATCGACGCATCTAGGCATCAAAAGTAAGAAATGTGGGCAGAGGTGCCTTGCAAATACTTGTGTACTTCTATGGGGGCGTACACAAATTACATAACGCCAAATTTCCCAATTTTTTACCCGCCCCCCACATAACGGGGGCCTAACGCTTGGCCAGAACCCCCACCCCTATTCCGTTACGTAACGGGTGCTTTGTCGTCAATAATTGCGATTTTTTTCACAGACATAACTAATTATGAAAGGATTGGGTTTATACTCATTCTATGACATATGTATTCATCTAGTTTTATACCAATTTTTATGACAAAATCTTGAAAATTAATTGAGAAATATGCCTTGATTTGACGACAAAAAATATCCTCTTCATTGTCCCATTAATATCTTTACGAAAGGTTATTTGTAAATAAAAACTCAACAATTTATCGATATCCATACAAATGTAGCTATCGTTATGTGTAGCCGTTTTGTTTTTTACAAAATGCCGACAGTTTGGACGTTCTTTTCTTCTATGTTCAAGGCCCCTTTACCGTATTCAAGCAGTCTTTAAAAATAGTAATTATCAAATGTTAAAAACGCGGATAGGTACAACCTTAGGTACTGCGATAACAAAAATATTTTTAAAAACATTGAAAATCGATTGACAAGTTATTAAGTATTCGCTCGGGCAAGGTCGAAAAAACGAGTTTCGAGAAAAACGCGTTCAAAGTCTTCGTTCCGTGTTTCTTGATATGAAGTTAGGGTTTTCCTAGAATATTGATACTTACATTGAAGTACCGCGGGCGATATGACAGTTCTTCATCTTCATGATGGTTCATAAAATAATGAGAGCCTGTACTTAATCTATTGTAAATGATGCCACACCTGTAGGGGCACGATTATGATATCTTTGGCGCCTTTATTTGACCTTGGTTTATTGATATTTGGCCCAACATAAGACTTTTTTCAAGAGTGACAAAAATTGAAATTCCGCTTTTAAGGGGGTTGAAAGTCGAAGCATTATTATGTTTGTGGTTCCCAATTTTGACCATGCAGCGTCCATATTCGATAGAAAATGCGACTTTTGTGTGTGTGGAATCGTTGGGTGGGTCTGGAGCACTTTTGATATGTGTACGATACCGTTCAACGTTGATTAGTCTTACGTGCTCTTAATTTCATTTTTCCGGCATATGCTTGGGCACGATTATGATATCTCTGGCGCCTTAATTTGATCGTGGATTATTCATATTTGGCGCAAAACAAACACTTTTTTGAGAATAAAAAAATCGCGATTGTGGCTTCCTTTAGAAGATACAGGACATTTTACGAATTATTCGTTATTAAGCGATTTAGCTGGTCGCGTTAAGGTAGCTTTCTTCGGAATGCGCTATGTCTCGAAAATAAACAAGAACAAACCCAAACAAAGTACGACGTAACAATGTAAAACACGTGGAAAATTCGATTTACATAGAAAATCAGAAAAATACACTTTTTCTCTTCGAAGCGCTGTAAATCTAAAACTAAGGCTCAAAACGAAAAAAGTTATTCTTGTTTTTCGTATTTTTTTCGGCCATATTTCATAATCCAATGGTCAAATTTAGGCGCCAAAGATATCGTAATCTCCCTCCTGTAGGGACTGAGGGCACTAACCGCTCGCGCTACCTGTTCTCACTAAAGTGACTATAACTCCGTCAATTTTCAGACTTGTGAATCAAAATGTTGCCAACATATTTTTCAATACATGTACTTTCGACAATTATTTTTTTAAATGTCCTTCAAATTTTGCTTGGGGGATGTGGAAAAGCTACTGTGCAAGTTCTGTGACTTTTCACAGTGACTTTCCCCCTTAACTGACATTGTGAGCTGTCCACGGTAAAATTGCACGCGAGGTTTAAATTAAAAACTTGAACATGCAGAAATTTTGCTATTCTGGCAGTTTTAAAATCGTGACGTAACGCAAACCTTGACCCACCCCACGTACGTAGACCGTAACGCATGACCGACCCCCTAATTGAGTTACGTAATTTGCGTACGGCCCCTATTGGGATGTTGAATAAGTTCACGCTGTTTTTTTTCGTGAAAATTAATGCTTTAAAAAAGTCATTCCTAACGCTCTGAAACGTTTCCAAACTGTTGTGTGATCAACTCCTAATGGTTCTTTAAGTTCAGCTTGCGTCTGACATGAGTTTTCACGAAGTAGCTTTACTTCAGTTCAACACGTCAAAAGCATTATTTTCGAAGCGTCTGAACCATTCTCTGCATGTTGTTTCCGACAGAGCATGGTCGCTGTAAAGGTCTGCATAGACTACGACACTTATTGCGACACAAATGTCTGACACTAATGTCCGTTCTGTTCACACATAAGACGGTTTCGGTGTCCCAGAAAGTGTCTGTACTGTGATGTCGCTACACAAGTGTCTCAGGTGTTCACACACAAAACTACTGACACAGCTGCAGTACCCGCTCGGACGCCATGGAGAAACGCCGTGCGGCGGCAGCCGTAATTTCGTGCGCTGTTATTAAGGGGTTATACCAGTACGACACTTCAAAAAGATCGACTTTTTTTTGCCTTTTTCGGCAGTTTATTCTTTCAAGAATATCATTATCATTTAAATTATATATGTCAATATCATTTTATCTTGCAAAAATCGATAGTTAAATCTCTAAACGCATTTTTCTCGAAATGAGATTTTTCAAATATGCTGACAGTGTAACTCAAAGAGATCCGATTGACTTGAAATTTGAACTGAGTACTCTTGAATATATTTACTCTACAATGACGTAGGATATTTTTGATTGGATGAAAATTGACGATTTGGCATTGAAAAAAACGACCATTTTATAGGCAAGAAAAGAGACTTTTTTCATAACTACGCTATTTTGTTAGATTTTGATATTTTTCAAAAATCCTACGTCATTGTACAGGAAATACCTTCTAGTTTAACGACATTTTTTTTCCTTTTCCGGTTTCAGCTACTCAATCAGCCGGAATCATGTCAGCAGTGGAGGAACTTTTTATTGCGCCTGCGAAGGCAGCGCATTAGTCGCTTGGATCTCAATATTTACCTATGAAAAAATTATTTAATATAGGTCAAATATATTTTTAATTTTCCAAAAGATTTAATTGAGTACTTTTCGTCCAAAAAGTTCTGAAAATCACCCAAATTTCCAGCGTTCACACTGGTATAGCCCCTTAAGCTGTGTTCTTAAATTATGAATTTTTCTGCCAACTTTAGCCGATATTGTGCCAAACTGTTCCGCCAAGCATTGAAGTGCTGCCTGTTTTTTTACTCTATTTTTTATAATCAGCACTACATATTTGCCAAAGTTCAGGCAGTCCTTCCACAAAAAATATCAAATTTTTAATGCTCTCCTTGCTCCACGTAAAGGCCTGCATAGACTACGACACTTATTGCGACACAAATGTCTGACACTAATGTCCGTTCTGTTCACACATAAGACGGTTTCGGTGTCCCAGAAAGTGTCTGTACTGTGATGTCGCTACACAAGTGTCTCAGGTGTTCACACACAAAACTACTGACACAGCTGCAGTACCCGCTCGGACGCCATGGAGAAACGTCGTGCGGCGGCAGCCGTAATTTCGTGCGCTGTTATTAAGGGGCTATACCAGTGCGACACTTTAAAAAGATCGATTCTTTTTCGACAGTTTATTCTTTCAAGAATATCATTATCATTTAAATTATATATGTCAATATCATTTTATCTAGCAAAAATCGATAGTTAAATCTCTAAACGCATTTTTCTCGAAATGAGATTTTTCAAATATGCTGACAGTGTAACTCAAATAGATCCGATTGACTTGAAATTTGAACTGAGTACTCTTGAATATATTTACTCTACAATGACGTAGGATATTTTTGATTGGATAAAAATTGACGATTTGGCATTAAAAAAAACGACCATTTTGTAGGCAAGAAAAGAGACTTTTTTCATAACTACGCTATTTTGTTAGATTTTGATATTTTTCAAAAATCCTACGTCGTTGTACAGGAAATACCTTCTAGTTTAACGACATTTTTTTCCTTTTTCGGTTTCAGCTACTCAATCAGCCGGAATTATGTCAGCAGTGGAGGAACTTTTTTTTGCGCCTGCGAAGGCAGCGCATTAGTCGCTTGGATCTCAATATTTACCTATGAAAAAATTATTTAATATAGGTCAAATATATTTTTAATTTTCCAAAAGATTTAATTGAGTACTTTTCGTCCAACAAGTCCTGAAAATCACCCAAATTTCCAGCGTTCACACTGGTATAGCCCCTTAAGCTGTGTTCTTAAATTATGCATTTTTCTGTCAACTTTAGCCGATATTGTGCCAAACTGTTCCGCCAAGCATTGAAGTGCTGCCTGTTTTTTTACTCTATTTTTTATAATCAGCACAACATATTTGCCAAAGTTCAGGCAGTCCTTCCACAAAAAATATCAAATTTTTAATGCTCTCCTTGCTCCACGTAATGGCCATTTTGATTTACCGCGGGTCGCGAGTGTCTGGATAATTTCGCGCCGGTTCGAAAACTTGGACACTGCCGCAGACACTCCGACACAACCTGTTCACACGGCGCTCGACGCGACACCTAGCGAGATGTCGCAATAAATGTCCCGAGATCAGACAGTGGTGTTCACACACAGACACTCGATGTATACATTGAGTGTATACACCAAAGTGTCGTAGTGTAAACCTACCTTAATGGCCATTTTGATTTAACGCGGGTCGCGAGTGTCTGGATAATTTCGCGCCGGTTCGAAAACTTGGACACTGCCGCAGACACTCCGACACAACCTGTTCACACGGCGCTCGACGCGACACCGAGCGAGATTTCGCAATAAATGTCCCGAGATCAGACAGTGGTGTTCACACACAGACACTCGATGTATACATTGAGTGTATACACCAAAGTGTCGTAGTGTAAACCTACCTTAAGTCTCAATCAAAATTCTGTGTTTTTCAGCTGCAGATTTTTAAAATATAAAGTAGTGTAGTAAAACTCCCCGCAGATACTCCTTTTTGGCACGAAATTTGATATGTTTAACACTATGAAAAAAAAAAAATGTTGATTACACTTCGGTGAAATGACATTTTCAAGCTTGCTTATAGTACTTTATAGATGCGTTACCACATAAAACTGTCCCAAAATTGATTTTGGGATTGGTAAACCCATACAGCCTGTACATAAGTTTCGGAATTCGCAGTAAACACATTTTATACAGTATATGTTCATCAGTTGCCTGGGGCACTCCATATGGAACGCCAAATTTTAGTCGATTTTCATTATTTTTTTCGGAGGATATGGAATGTATTTATCTTTTCGGGGTCTTAGATACTTTTTATTACATAATTCTCGTTTTCCAAACGATTTTTTTTGCTTGAAAGAAGTTAAAAATGGCGGAGATATAACCAGTCGTCGTGAAGCTGTCCGGAAGGGTGGCCGAATGCGGTGTACACTCCAGCACCTCGTAGGTTTATCTGAAACAGTCTGCGCAAAATAATTGATTAGTATGTACATGTGGTCACTTGATAAACCATTAATATTGGAAAAATAATGATAATTGGCTAAAGGGGAAGCCTTAGAACAAAAAAGTTGATTTTTTCGGAAAAAAATTCAAAATTCGATCCAGCCAAGAACATGTTTATCTTGATGATTTTTAGTCGGGCTTAGGTTCATCAATGGTACATAAGTATCTACGTGTGCCAAATATGAGCTTGATCGGTCTAATAGTTTTGGAGTAATCGTGTACACCGATTTTTAACTCATTGAAAAAAAAAAATTTCGGGATAATCGCATTTAAAGTTTCGGCAAAGGAAAAACGTATGGTTCTGTGACTTACCGACTAGTCAGCTATTCCAGCACTAGATAATAGTCCTTCAGCTTCCTCGTAATACTATATTTCCATGGGCATAGAAGCGTTCCTAACAGCAATTATAGAATAGACGACTCACCTCACCACATGCTGTAGCTATACCTGCGCGTAGGGCTCTAAACGGAGCAGAGGTGAGTTACACTCAAAGGCTCTCGGGACGTCATTTTTGAGAATTGGCCAAAATCACTAACTGCATCGTATTCTACAGGCTTCAAGCTATAAATTAAGGCAATAAAAAAATGCACTTTTTTGAAGTCTATGGAGTGCCCCCCGTAGAGAGATTAATACTGCAGATTTGGGTGATTGGCAATACTGTCGATCTGTCCATGGAGTGGAGTGAGAACTCGAGGCAAATTTTCGAGCTTTTCGAACTTTTTGGATTAGAGTTCATCTGTTTGTTTCGTAGTTTTCACATTGCCAAAAGGTGTGATTCGCCTCTTCTACATTCCTTCCGTAGTCGCACATGGCAGATGTGACAATATCAAATCTGTATAGGTTCAAGAACGTATGGCCGCTTCTTAATCCATTGGTCGGAGTAACAGCTCTTCTCGAAAGTTTATAGTGAAAAAAATCATTGCAGATTATTTTGGTTATAGTACTTTTCAAAGTAATGTTTCCCTTCAGTTTCTGCTGATGTTAAGGCCTTAGGCCACAGTAACGGGTATAAAATCATGTGCCAATTTAACATTTTTTTTCGTATGAAAAAGTGATTCGCTTATAAAATTAATTACACATCTATTTAGTATGAATATCAAGCTGTTAGAAAATATATATATTTTTTTCAATGTACAAAATGGCCGTCTACTAATATTTTCTTTTATCTTTTTTTAGGCGCTCCGCGGTGTGACATTTAGCATCCACAATTTTTTACCTAGAACAAAAAACAAAAATTTTCGTCAATCTACATTAGAATACCTAGAGGAGTAGGTACGGAATTAAAAAATATTGTTTCATTCAAAAGTTGTAGGTATTGGAACTTAAGAAGTGAATTTTCAGTGAAAAATTTCGTTATAACTGCTCAAAACCTGCTCATAAGATGAAAAGTTTTCGATTAATCCGAAATTCCGTACGTACTTCTCTGCGAAATGCAATTAGGAACATAACTTTTAAATTTGAAATAAATGGAGTGAAAATTGTTGAAGTTATTTGTCACGCCAATTGGAAAAAGCTGTTTTGAGAAGTCTCGAGTAGTCGGCCATTTTGTACATCGAAAAAAAAATTCTAACAGCTTGATATTCATACTAAATAGGTGTGTAAATAATTTTACGAGTGACTCACTTTTTCATACGAAAAACAAATTGTGCCTTGCAATGGTGTCTTAAGCACCATCGACCATCTTAAACTACACGCACGCATTTCTGGTAACGCCATCTGTTGAAAAACAGCGAGCATGTATTCGACGTCCTAATAATTTCAAAGGCCTATCGATATTTATTTCATCCAATAAAACGTAGTGAGGTTGGAATGCTTGGCCCAGCCAGATGTTCATACTCAATCAGTAGCCGATGGAAATAGAAAACATAAGTATCTATGATCTTCTTTATCGTCATTGTTTGCTATAAGTTCAAGTTAAGGCAGTAGTCTGGTCTAGAGTGAGATTTTTGACGTCATTTTTGGGTTGGAATAACTTTTAAACCGTTGAAGTTATCTTGATGAAATTTTACACATGTAATTATTGTTCCTTTGAGAATGTATCTACATTTAAAAAAAAATTATTTTAAACATTTTCATGTAGATTTTTATTTTTTTACAACATGGTCCGCCGAAAACCGCCTCATCAGAGCACTGGTAACAGAATTAGTACTTAAAAAAATTTTGTCACAAAATGGCGGCCTGTTAAACTTTAATTAACGAAATTCCACACATTTTCGGGTATTCGACGAGTTATAAAATGTGGGCAAAATTATTGTTCGGCTCAATTCTGCTGCCAGTCCTCAGAAAGAGGCTACCGAAGGTATGTGCAAAATTTGAGCTCGATCGGTCAATTAGTTATCGAGATATCGTGGGCGCCGATTTTAAAAACATAGTTCTGAGATAAACGCGTTCAAAGTTTTGATACCGTTAGATGAGGTTTGCGCGCGGCTTAGCTATAATGTCTATTACTCTGCTAATTTTTGAAATATCAATAAACGGTTTTCACGAGCATATTAAGAAAGGTCTAAGGAATAATAAAATAAAGAAAAAAATGATTTTGTAAAATTTCTAGACCAGACTACTGCGTCAACTTCAAATAGGGACTTCACTATTCATGCGCGTCGCAGTGTATACTGTATTTTAGCAACGCCGCTTCCCGTTCCGTTATCTCAATGTTTCGATCGTGATTTTCAGCTTCAACACCCAGTTCGGCATAGTCGGCGTCCCGACACTAATGTTCATCTACAACGGCAAACCACTCGTCAAATTCAACGACACGACTTACACCCTGGAAACGTTCGCGCGTTTCGTCACGACGTACACGACCCTCGAGCCGAACGGCTCGCTCTACGTGACGTCGGCCGATTTCGGGGGACCCTTGCAGAGCACACTGTCCAACGAGACCGACTATCTGTTATTGGTGTCGTGGTTTTTCATCGCTGCTTGCGCCATTTACTTCACTTTCCAGAGTCGATGGTGGCACCAATTCGTCGAGCTCGTGCAGAATACCTGGCGCGAGAGTAATGCTCAGAACGAGCACGTCGATTAAAGCCACACACTCTCGCGAGGAAAAATAACGCGTACCTGATTTTTCGTTTCGTTATCACGGATTGGTAATTGTTCGGTACATATTTTTGCAGTTATTTAAAAATACGAACGGCGCAAAGCGAAGTAAAGGCTTTTGCCGTCGATTCGGATCAGGCGAGAATGACGCTTGCGGTACAAGATGATACAGTGTGATAAACGCTATAGATTGGCTCCGTGGACATTCTTCGCCTGCATTAGGCACTGCACCGAGGTTTCTGTTGGTTATGGTGGTTTTTAGCAGGGAATTTCCTCCCGACGATTTCGACATTGAGCGTTTCTGGGTGCCTCTCTCTTTTCTTTCTTATCACAAATACTGATCTTCTTGTGGTAACTAAAGTCGCCGGTCCAAAAACAATCGCGTTTCACCATGAAAGTGAGATTGGAGATCGTCTCTTTCGCTTTAACAATGAATAAGCGAAAGCGGAGAGGCATGCGGTATGTGCGGTGTCATCTGGGTTTCCTTTGGTTATCTTTTGGTTCAACATTCGTGCCCAAATGTGGGTAATATACAGAACAATTTCGACATCAATTTCTATTTGTAGTTCCGGAATTGTTTCACGGCAGTGGGATCTTCATACATATATACCACCGGCGAAAGGTATAGGAACACTACGAATTGCTAATCGGAACACAAGGTACGAACCTCAGCCAAAAAGGCGCAAAGCGATGTTCGGGAAACCATTTCAAAGATAAGAAACTCTCATTCTCTGCTACTTTTTGATTCACTGTGCAGAGTTGGGCGTAATTCTATTTATAAATACGAATACGAATTTATTCACATCGTGATTTTCATGTGAATATAAATACAAATTTATTCGTACTTTACTTATTTGTATTCACATGCATGCATACAAATACAATTGTTTTCACGAATATTCTGAATATACAAATAAATTCACAGAAAAAATTGTGAATATTTACAAAAAAATGTAAATGTTTACAAAAAATCCTGCGAATTAAAAAAAATCACATAAAAATCTGTGAATGCAAATGTATTTACAAAAAGTTGTAAATACAAAAAAATTCACAAAATAAGTTGTGATTTTTTTTTCGTATTTAAGACAAATTAAAATCAAATTCACAATGATTAGGTTAAAATTTACACCAAAAGTGCGTTTCAAATATTACATTATAAATATGAAAAAATTCACAAAATGAGTTGTGAATTTTCTCAAGTTGAAGAAAATTAAAATCGAATTCACGATAATTATATTAAAATTAACACCACAAGTGAGTCGTTACGTATTTTGAGAGAAAACATTGTGTTGAACTCAACAAATAAGAACTCACTTTTGGTGTAAATTTTAATCTAATCATGTTGAATTTGATTTTAATTTGTCTTAAATACGAAAAAATGCACGACTTATTTTTTGAATTTTATCGTATTTACAATTTTTTGTAAATACATTTGGTATCACAGATTTTTATGTGAATATTCACATTTTTTGTGAATATTCACAATTTTTTCTGTGAATTTATTTGTATGTTCAGAATATTTGCGAGTACAATTGTATTCGTATGCATGCATGTGAATACAAATAAATTCGTATTTACAATAAGTGAAGTATGAATAAATTTGTATTTATATCCACATGAAAATCACGATGTGAAGAAATTCGTGTTCGTATTTATAAATAAAATTACGCCCAACTCTGTCACTATGTTACTCGAAACCTAGTTGGTTTTTGCTGTTAATTTCTTACCCTCATAAATTCGAGTTATACTTTTTGCGGAATAGAAACAGATATTTGTCCCTCGAAGCATTCGATCGAGCAACATTCACCTCCAATTTTTCATTTTTCCCGCAGGATTTTTCAGCTCTCAAAAAGGACGGGAGATTTAAAAAATGCGCCATAACTCAAGATTTGTAGGGTTCGAAGTAAAGGATTCGAAGGGAAAAAAGTTCCATTGAATGAAACAAAAAAAAGAACAGAGGAGTTTGAAAAAATGTATATGGAAAGTATGTTTTTATGGCTGCTTCTAGTCGAAAAACCGCGAAAGGGTGTTCGTACTGTTCGCCGGTATTGTATATATTACATAAACTTGTATATAATCCTTTATTTTAAGCTGCAATAAAGCACGTATAAAAAGTATTGGAATACGCCAAAGATCTACGCTCGTGTTACTTGTAAATATGTATGTGCGTCCTTGGGTGTGAATAATGATATTTTTCGGATTGTTCTTGTTCGAGATGCAGGCTACGAACTTGTTATTTGCAGCCTATATTGTAGTTTATTCACGTGCATTCTACGCCTTCCCACGTGGTTTGTACGAAAATATTTTTTAATTCGATACGCCAGGGCATCTGCCATGAACGTACGGAAACTACGGAAAACCTAACGAATGTTAGCTACGTTTGCGCCCGTATTTTTTTCTCTCCGAGACTACAAGGCTGTAATTCGAACCTGCATCCTCCCGATGTGCTTTAGAGGCAAGCACGCTACTACTAGACCAGGACACCGATCTATGCTGATAAAAATGTTTTATAATACTATGAAAAGAGCTAGAAGCTGGAACTCTTCTCAAATACATCAAGAATACTGGACGTATAATTAACCAAACAGAAAGCACCCAGAACTCACACCTATGCACCAGCAAATCACACTTGTACAGTTAAGATGGTGATCAAAGTTGTCAATAATTATTTGAAAACAGCTAGAAGCCAGAACTCTTCTTAAATACATCGAAGAATACTGGAGGTATAATGGACCAAGCAGAAAGCACGTAGAATTCACAACCTATGCACCAGCAAATCACACTTGTACACTTGAGATGCTGATAAAAGTTGTTAATAATTATTTGAAAATAGCTAGCCAGAACTCTTTTCAAATACATCAAAGAATACTGGACGTATAATGGACCAAACAGAAAGCACCCAGAACTTACACCTACGCACCGGCAAATCATACTTATACAGTTGAGATGGTGATAAAAATTGTCAATAATTATTTGAAAACAGCTAGAAGCGAGAACTTTTATCAAATACATCGAAGAATACTGGACATATAATGGACCAAACATTGTTTTGCTGAAGAATATTCTCGATTTTTAGATTTGTCAAAATACTGTAACTCCCTTATTTTTTGACGTGCGTATTTACGTCGTACTGGATATGCCAATAGGCCGTATGGGGCCGTACGCAAAGTACGTAACGCAATTGGGGAGGGGGGGGGGGTCGGCCAGGCGTTACGGTCTATGTACGTGGGGGGGGGGGGGGGGTCAAGGTTTACGTTACGTCACGATTTTACAACGGTCAGAAATAGCAAAATTTCAGCATGTTTACGTTTTTAATTGAAACCTCGAGTGCAATTTTACCGTGGACAGCTCACAGCTTTCTATACGCAATGTCAGTTAAGGGGGGAAATTGCTTTAGTTAAAGGTTGACGCGACAAAAATGCTGTAAAAAAAAAAAATTCCGATAATGTTTCACTGAGTTACAGCCGTTTGAAAAAGGGTTATTTTTCGTAGAAAAAAAGTGATCCTGTAATTTTTGCGCTTAGTGTATGTTGGCAACATTTTTATTCACAAGTCCGTAAAATGACGGAGTTATAGTAACTTTAGTGAGAACAGGTAGCGCGAGCGGTTAGTGCCCTCAGTCCCTACAGGTGTGGCATCAGTTACAATAGATAAAGTACAAGCTCTTATTATTTTGTGAACTATCATGAAGATGAAGACCCGTCATATCGCCGGCGACCAGATACTTCAATGTAAGTAACAATATTCTAAAAAAATCGTAACTTTATATCAAGAAACACGGAACGAAAACTTTGAAAGCGTTTTTCTCGAAACTAGTTTTTTCGACCTCGTCCGAGCGAATACTTAAGGCCTTATATGCGCGATTTCGCCGATTTTCGAAGGTACTTTTCTAGACACGGTTAAAAAAAATGACGTATATATCGACAACATTTTTTTACAGATTATTTATGCACATGGTTAACTAAATATAAAAAAAAGAAATATTAACAAATGGCGGAGATATAATAAAGCAATGTATTTTTTTCGCGCGCGCGTTAATGGTGAAAGTTCTTGGCATCGATGTGGGTGTCTGAAAAAAAAAATTGACACATTTATAATTGCATAATGAATGTATCTTCAGTGTGAACCAACAATATTGTTTAAAAAAAATGATTATAATAAAAATTCAAAACTTAAATTTTTTTACTCAATTTTCTTTCGGTATTTTATTTTTTATATTTGTTTGTGTCATTGAAATTTTTGTGTCTGTGGTTCACACGATAGGTGATGATACTAAGAATGTAAAAACTTCAAAGCGATCTGAACCTTCGTTCAAGAGGTAGAACTTTTACAAAGTTAAAAAAAGTGAATCGTGGAAAAACGGCAGTTGAAGTTGGCGGTCGGGCGCGCCGCGCAGTATGTGTAATACGCTCTAAATGCTGTAACTTCAACAATTTTTGGATTTCTGTAAAGCTTAAAATATTCCTAACCGTTCAGGCTAATGGAATAAAAAATAATTAAAAAATGAAAATTTCAATTAAAAAAAAAACATTTTTGTAATCGCAGTGACTAAGGATGTACGTATCCGCGTTTTTAACATTTGGTCATAACTATTTTTAAAGACTGCTTGAATACAGAAAAAGGGCCTTGAAAATAGAAAAAAAAAGCTCAAACTGTCGGCATCTTGTAAAAAAAAACAAAATAAAAAACGGCTACGCATAACGATAGCTACATTTGTATAGGTATCGATAAATTGTTGATTTTTAATTTACAGATAACCTTTCATAAAGATATTGATGGGACAATGAAGAGAATTTTTTTTTTTCGTCGTCATATCAAGGCATATATCTCGGTTAATTTTCAAGATTTTGTCATAAAAATTGGTATAAAACTAGATAAATCGTATTTATTTAGTTTTGATAAATCGCATTTATTGACGACAAAGCACCCGTTACGTAACGGGATAGGGGGGTTCTGGCCAAGCGTTACGGTCCCGTTACGTGGGGGAAGAGCGGGGGGGTCAAAACTTGGGAAATTTTGCGTTACGTAATTTGTGCACGCCCCCTATAGGCCGTGGCCAGGCGGTGGTGGATTTTAGAGGCACCTGAAAAGGCCTAGGTAAATACAAGTGATTAAGATAGGAAGGGCGGCACAAAGTTAAGTGGATATAAATCCCGCACGGGGATTTCGGCGTGCTGCGCGTGAATGTGATTTTAATTAAGATTCCGCGACTCATGCTGTTGCTCGACGTTTCGCAGCTCGCCTGACCCTTTAGATGGCGATTTTCAAATGTCTGTTTCGGGCAGAAGCAATTGAAATATCGGAACGGGACCAACGGTATTCTCTGAATCTGTAAAAAAATCTTTGACCTTTCGAAATTTAGGGATTATGACGATTCCGAAAAAGTGGACCAAAGAAAATTTGTTCGCCTTTTTAATAACTTCTATCTAGCGGGAAATTCTGCGCCGATTACGAATATCATCGAGAAGCAAAACCTTTTTCGATGCTCTTCCGACCATTTTTTGTGCAAAATAAAAGTTTTGAGGAGAAGAATGATGTATTTGTATTGAGGGCATGAAAGTATATCGATGTAGACTTGAAAGAAAAATATTCGAAATAATATTTGTTTGTCATCTTGGCCGTAAGTTACTCCACTGAATGACTCGTAACTTTTTTACCTGTTTCGTTTAAGGCGGTCCTCTAGTTTCTCGGCTGTTTTTTTACGGCTTGTTCAATATTTTTTTACGGGCAAAACATCGAAATAATCAGTCTCATTGTTTTTGCATAATCTTTATTAACATTTAAATAAGCATTACAATTTTTTTGAAGTCAAAATATATAATAGAATAAAAGTTATAGTGGCCGACAGGAAGACATCAAGTAAAAGAGGTGCTTGACGGTGACCAAGATTGCGGCTGTTCTGCTTATCTGAAATCAAAAAACCAAACGGCATTTTAATCTTCATATTTAAGACTAGCGATTGAACTAGAGTGAATTCAAAATTACAAAAATTGACTTTTTTATACACTTTTGAAAATTACATTCTATTTTTTACTCATTTTTTCTTAAGTTTTTTGCTCGTACAAAAAAAAAATATCGAAGCAATCATGATAATCCTAGTTCAATCGCTGACTTATAACATAGTAAAGATGCTGTATAAATTTGAACAAGATCGGTGCAGCAGTTTCTGAAATATCGTGGTCACCGTTTCGAAAAATGGTGTTTCGAGAAAACCGCGTTTGAAAGTTCGCGCATGTGATTTATACTAAAAATTTCATCTCACCGTCCATCTGCTATGCCTGGACCATACAACAGGCCTTCCTCTTCTTGGAAGTCACGCAGAGCTGCTCCGTCTTCCCTTTTCGCGATTCGGTCCTCTTTTACAACATCACTCGTGCGCCTTTCTGAACGGTCGATCCGAGAGCTATCACGCTGTTGAACATATCCTTTAGCTTGTGGGCCGATTTTCACTACCATGCACTGGAAAAAAAATTCAGTTGGTTTAACAAAATGTATCTTTAAATACGTTCAACTTGATTTTTGATTGGCATAACAAACATTTTGTTAATCTAACATTAGTTTTAGTGGTGTGAACTGTAGCTTATTTAGCTATAGTTCATACCACTAAAACTATCGTTAGATTAACAAAATGTTTGTTATGCCAATCAAAAATCAAGTTGAACGTATTTAAAGATACATTTTGTTAAACCAACTGAATTTTTTTTTCAGTGTGGTTTCCAAAGTCTTCAGGTTAGATTTGAATCCTTCGTTGAAGATTATTACAGCGAGAAACGTGGCGATTTCGCCCACTTTTGGCCCAGAATGGAGGTGCTTCGGAGCAAAAGTCCAGATTAACGAATTGAGCGACTCGTTATTATTTTGATTTTCCGCTCCCAGGCACCTGCTTAACAATTCTTCTTTGGATAAATCCTCATAAATTGGCTTTATAACTTTTTGAACTGCTTCAGAAAGAGGCGGTTTATTGTGTTTGAATTGCTCAGCCTCTCCGAGAAACTCAGCTCTGCGCCATTTGCACCAACTGGATTCGCCTGCATGACAATTTTGATGCTGTGGATTGCTGTCTGTGGAAATCTTGTGAAAGCATGTTGCCCAAATTTCCTTTCTCATTTCCTCGATAGAATCTGGATGTCTCCGAATAGCTAATCCATAATACGTTGTCATCTCACCAACCAATTTATCAGTGAGTTTTCCTGCACCTTTCCCACCAATGACTTTATTAGATTTTTTTGCATTTCGGAGCCGAGTCCCCATCCTCTTTTCAACGTGTTCAATACACTCTTTACCTAATTCACAAAAGGTTCAGGTAGCAGTTAGATTTAAGGTGCGACCTCATGCAGTCGCTCGTCGCTCGTTTGCAGCGACAAATCTGGTCACCCGATATATAGCGACAAAGCGGAAAATGTTGAGCTTTGTCGCTGGGAAAGGAGAGTGGGGAGAGGAGAGTGAGCGATACAAGTAGCGACAAGTAGCGACTTGTCGCTACTTTTTTGAGTCGCGGGAAATTCAAAATAGGGTCACGTGTCCCGAATTATCGCTGCAAACGAGCGACGAGCGACTGCATGAGGCCGCACCTTTAGGGATATCAATACAATGGTCAGCGCCACTCGGCTTTCGGAGCAGCCCGGCGCGCGCTCCGTATACCTGCTCTGTTCCAGGGCCGTGACTTGTGAACCACTTCGAATATCGAAAAATTCTTTGGCACACCGTTTCTACACATGTTGTAGATGTGATTTATGAAGAAAAAAATTAAAACTCGACTTTTCGGACTCATTCACTTCGCAATCGTCTCCTCTTTAAAATATCGCTTGATTCATCGAGCTTATTCATTTTACCCAGAATTTAAAAGACCTATCATCGAATTTGCCCAATTTTTCCATTGAGACCCCGGTAGAATTTTTTTTCCAAATTTCTCATATTTTCTCCGTTTTTCCCCAATTCGGAGAAAATCGGGAGAAAAATGAGAAAAATTAATCTTAAAATATGCCGATTTTCCCCAATATTCCTCTTTTTTCCGCATTATTCCGATTTTCTCATTTTATTCACGAGAATTTCCCATTATTTCCTAGCCTTCTTAAATGCCTTGGGAGAATTTTGGAGAAGTGATAAAAACTCAGAAAATGAGTTTGTCGGGAAAAATGCCGATTTTTTCCTTACTTTCGATCAAATTGTGAATGACAATCCCTTGATTTTTTAGAAGGGCGGTGACCCAAAAAGTTTTTGGAAGTTTTAAGTACAGTAGGACATTCAAAAATGCAGCAAATATAAGGAAATTAACATAGATTTTACTGAGATTAATGAAAAAATTGTTGGGCGACTTTCGGAGAAATGGGGAAAATTTAGGAATCGAGTTTTTCGGAAAAATTCTCATTTTTGCTTTCCGAATTTGTCATATTTTCTCCGTTTTCTCCCAATTTGGAAAAAATCGGGAAAAAAATGAGAAATATTAATCTTAAAATATGCCGATTTTCCCCAATATTCCTTTTTTTCCGCATTATTCCGATTTTCTCATTTTATTCACGTCGTGAGAGTTAAAATCATTACATTTTTCTATATTTCTTTTTATCATTCAATCGTGATTTTTACTCTTCTACTTGGTCTTTTTTTTATTTTTTAATTTTATTTGTTATGCACAATAACAAGTCATTATTTTTGTTCTTTTTTCAAAATGTAGAAAAGTGGAAAATTAAATATTCAGAAAAAAATGCAATCGTTTTTTCATGTAGATAGGAAGCATGCACAGTACGGTAATCTGAAAGATAATACTCATGCAAATTAAAATATATTCTTTGGTTTGCACAAGTATTATTGCACTGATTTATATTTATGTAGGAAAAATGATGAGGACTAATGGTAAGAAAAGGATTTCCGAATTTTCAAAAAAAATTTAAGGAATTCGGAAAAAATAGGGAAAGTTTAGAGAAATGCGGAGAAATTTCGGAAATTTCGGAGTAATGCGGAAATGCTTGTTAACCGGATTTCTGCGATAAGTTTCAATTCACTGAAAAAATCGGAAAAGTTTTGGGAGAAAATAAGAGTTTTTAAGAAAAATTCGGGAAAATTTAGAGAAATTCGGAGGAATTTGGAGAATTTCGGGGTAATGTGGAAATATTTTTTCTCCGGACTTCTCCGAAAAGTCTCAATTCACTGAAAAAATCGGAAAAAGTTTGGGAGAAAATGGGAGTTTTTTAGAAAAATTCGGGAAAAAATTTCTACCAGGGGACTTACCACCCGTCCGAAAAGACTTGATGGCCCGAACCCAAACAAAAACAAAGAAACCCAAAACTGGGCGGCAGAAGTCGAAGCGCGGACCAACAGCCTCAAACGGAACGCGCCCGTTGACAACGATTCGACTCTATACAACACCGCGCGGCAGCCCTGGATCTAGGGTGGGGGAGGCGAACCGGGATACCTGCCCCGGGCGGCAAATTAAGGGGGCGCCAAATTCTTGTGTTTGAAAAAAAGTTGTTTCTCTAAAGCGCCTAGCATCCAGGACGCTTTAGTGAGTTTCAATGGCCTCGTGATCCTAGCCATCGAAAATAAAAGTGCTTATGGGACGAACTTTAATGAGGTATTCCCTTAGGCGTTTTTTTCAAACAGCTCATGTTATAGCTCAACAAGTTATTGATCGATCTGGCTGAAATTTTGGCAGGTTTTTCACGATAAGATTATATTGGAAGGATATACCTAAAGTTTCAAGGTTATCGCGTAAATAAATTACCTTTTAGGGCTAAAAATTGTTGAGAAAATGGTCAAAAATATGAAAATTTGATTACAAAGCCTACTTAATTTTTAATTTTAGACTTTTAAATATTTTTATAGGTATATTCTTCCCATAATGTTATAGTGAGAAACCTCCCAAAATTTCGGCCAGATCGATCAATAACTATTTGAGCTATAACACGAACAGTTTTTCAAAAGGCGCCTAACGCATACCTTACAAGGCCGCCATCTTGTTTTGTTTAAAAGAGAAAGAAAAAATAAACACTTGAAAATTGTAATTAGATAATGTAAAAATTTTAAAACGATGCGATAACTTTACCACGTTTAAAAAAATTCATGCAAAATTACTCATTTTCGGGCCTCTAAAGCGATCCCCCCCCCCCCCTTAATCTCAAATGCTGGGGGCGAAAGGCGCCAATGTCAAGTTTTTGCCCCAGCTCGGAAAAATCGTGGATCCGGGTCTGCCGAGCTGTATCCCAAAAACCGTGAGCAGGGATTTACGTGTGTATCAAGGATATGAATTTACATCGCCCAAGCAAAATCCATAAATTGGCAAGTGCTATTTTTGTCGGGTCACGGCGCGCTTTACTTGGCTCTTTAGGGCCAGTATCTACCAAAGCGGAATTAGGGAAAAACAACCAATAGAATCGTCCTCCGCTCAGCTTCGATGAACATGAATTTAGCGTTTGATCGGATGATTTTTCGTAGCTCCGTTTTGATGGATACACTAATATTCTAAAAAGCGCAGTGAGCTGCAGTGTACCGGTTACATTGGTCTTGCCCACAGCTTTATTAACTTACAGCTAATTGTTTATTTTTTCTCTTCTTAGCATAACAAAGGAAAAGATACATTTCATGAAATGTGGGAAATATTAAATATTTAAACGCAACGAAGCGCGAATGGAGATTTGGCTTAAGGCCATGTATCATGGTCTCTGCTCACTGCGCACGATATGCGACGAGTGATGGGCGATATCCAATGGGAGCTTCACTTTCCCAGGGGGTTTCTGGAATACCTAAGCGCCCATTGGATATCGTGCATCCGCAAGTCGCGCGCAGTGTGCCGAGGCCACACACGCTCCGACCACTTCGAAATCTTGAACCCTCATTTCGACCGAACGATACAATCAAATTAAATGAAAATTATTTCCTCCGTGCGATATTGTTGAAGAAAGAGGCTGACGGTCGACATTTTTCCAAATTTTGAAGAATAAACATTACAGCTTGCACTTACCATAAGATGAATTGTGGATCGCCAACTGATGCATCGGATTAATGCAAATTTGAAGATCGTTAGACTCCCGACGGCGAAAAAACACATTTGAGCATCGTTCCAACTGATTTTATAGAAAAATGACCCTGAAATTGTTGTTTGAAGTTTTCTTAGATAAAATTAGTAAAATAGTATAAACGAAGCTCAAAATACAATCGACAATTCTGAAAATTTAGTGCATCAGTTTTCCTACTGGCGGCGTCCCCGCAGCAGTGTATACACATGCACGCATCTCACACGGACTTGCAGCACCGTCGCCTATTGGGCGTCTGCTCTTTACTGTGGTTACTGGCAGCGGTCTCTGCGCCATCTGGCGGAAGTTTGCAGCGGTTCTTGGCCAAAAACTACGAATTCTGCAATACCGTCCTGACAGTATCGAAATTTCGCAGCGCGTGGCCCTTAAGAGGCAATGACACCTTATCGCGGTCGGTATGGTAGAACAATTATAGATTCCCAAAAATCTCTGAAACGGCTCTTCGGATCCCGTCGAAATTTTGCCAAACGACGTCAAATAGATAGACGAATACCTGTCTGCCCTTCAAGTTTTCTGAATTTGAGGAAAAAAAACTAAATTGACTTATGATAAGCCAATCTACAATTTTTTTCTCAAATTCAGAAAATTTGAGGGGTTGACAGCTATTCGTCTATGTATTTGACGTCGTTTGGCAAAGTTCCGACGGGATCTGAAGAGCCGTTTCAGAGATTTTTGGGAATCTATAATTGTTCTACCATACCAACCGCGATAAGGTGTCATTCCCTCTTAACCTCGTCGATTACATAGGTCCATTCTCGTGCGTTACAAGGCTTCAAGTTGAAGAATACGAGAAGCAACGGCCGCCAAACCCTTCGCAAGGACGAATCGTCTGCCTGCCCGCTTGGGTCACCGTCGCGAGCGCCACTGCGCCACGCGCGGACCGCGACGGCGGCTTGTCGCTTCGGCGACGCGCCCCCTGAGCCAAACTGCGAGCCAGGGAGACTAGAGTAAAGGAGTGGACACTCCATAGGAGATAAGCAGCGAAAGACGGCCCCAAAATCCCGACTTTTAAGCGACCGCAAGGGGCGCTGCGATCGCAATTCCCCGATGTATAGTAATACTTGTAGCTAAAGGTTTTAGGCATGCGCATTAGAGGAAAAAGTAGCCGACGGAAAGCTAAGCAAGAGAGTATGTCTATATATATAAGGGAAAGCCGATTGCAACGCCACCTACAACTCTTATTTTCCTTGATTTTGGAGCCACATCGCTAGCACACAGTTACCACTCCTTTACTCTAGTCTCCCTGCTGCGAGCCAAGCCAGCCCCGCGGCAGCAGAACCCCGAGCAACCCCGAGTACAGCGCCAAGTATCGCACGGAAGCGCACGCACACATTGATATGTCAAAAAGTGGTGTGTGATGGCGGCGGCGATGTTGAAGGTTAGTTGTCATTGAATATAGTTGATTGGATTTAATTGCGATAGCTCGTATCCCGTAATGAAAGAAGCACGTTGAGCCACTTGGCGACGATTCGCCTTCCCGAGCACGAAACACTAATGAATCTCGTTCAATATACGTTTTCACGAGTTGGATTAATTGAGGGGAAAAACGAGGATGGAAGAAAAAGGATAAAAAAATAATGCTGGAGGAAAAGTACAGGGTGATCCTAGAGCGTCGTATCCTCGCTCGGCGACGTAACAATTTTTCACTCTCGCGTTTCAATTTGCAGGATAGGGGACAGTTTCCTTTCGAAGACAAATGGCCCTGTATGCGCCCCATAATATTGAAACTTTTGAAGCAAGAAGCCGTTACGCAAGGAGAATGGCAGGATCTCTTTTATTCGGTCCATCTGGTGTGTCTGTGGGACGAGAAAGGACCGCAGAAATTGAGGGATGCCCTCAAAGAAGACATAATGGATTTTATAAAACAGGCTCAACAGGTACGTGCTTTCTTTGTCTCTTTCGATCGGTAGTCTCGTTAGTCGCTTGCCCGAGAACCTCGTATACGTACATATGTCTTTGAAACTAACGTCGATGCGACAGCGTGTTTTGGCCCATCGGGAGGAGCAAGCTCTCCTCAAGGCTTACATAAGCGAATGGAGAAAGTTCTTCACCCAATGCAATTATCTGCCAACGCCGTTTCGCCAATTGGAAACTTCGCTGGCAGGCAAGCCGAGTATACAAAAGAGGAATCAAGCGGACGAGAGTATAGTGAGAAAGGTAAGAAAGCGGGAGAATATTAACGCGAATGAAAAATAAGTTAAAAGAAGAAGATGGAATAATTCGCGTGGGGACACTTTGCAGCTCATGCTGGACAGTTGGAATCAAAGTATATTCAACGAGATAAAAAAGCGACTTCAAGATTCGGCTATGAGGCTGGTGCGTGCGGAGAGAAACGGAGAGGCCTTTGACTCTCAACTGGTGATAGGAGTGAGGGAATCGTACGGTAAGCGCGAACGAGGCATCGAGAGCAGTGCCCACGGCCGACAAGCGTCTTAATCTCGACTGATCGAATTTTCAGTGAATCTCTGCTCGAATACAACGGACAAACTACAGATTTATCGGGAAAACTTTGAAGCTGCGTACATAGAGGCGACCGAGGCTTTCTACTGGATCAAATCGCCAGAACAATTGTCCCTCCACGGTGTTGAGAATTACATGCGTTACGCGGAAGCTAAATTACGCGAAGAAGAACTACGCGCGCAAAAGTATCTCGAGCCGAACAGCGCGAGCGTACAGCTGTTGACCGATTGCTGCGTTCGAGTGCTCGTAGCGACCTTCAAACCGGCCATTCTCGCCGAGTGTCCCCGAATGATTCAGAATCATCAAACGAGCAGTAACGAAACGATGATAATCGATAGGTTTTTTGTTTTTACAAGTTGTACTCGTTCGGTGGACTCTAGCCTCGTGTGTTTCGTTGCAGAATTACGACTGATGCTGAAACTGATGGACAGAGTGCCCGAGGGAGTTGGCCCGATGCTGAAGGATCTCGAGGAGCACATATCGAGCGCCGGTCTCGCCGACATGATGGCAGCGGTCGACGTTATTACTCAAGATTCGGAAAAATACGTCGAGAGATTGCTCGAGTTGTTTCGTCGTTTCTCGACCCTCGTCAAGGAGGCATTCGACGACGATCCGAGATTTTTGACCGCCCGCGACAAGGCTTACAAGCTCGTGGTGAACGACGCGAGCGTCTTTAGATTGGAATTGCCCTGCCGACAGGCTGCGGCCGCAGGGAACGCCGCCGGGAACGCCGCTGGTGTCGCTGCTCCGACAACTGCGCCTCCCGTTGCTCTCGTTAACGGCAAAGCACCCAATAACAACAATAACAACAACAACAACAATAACCACGGCCAACCCGAGTCAAAGTGTCCCGAGTTACTCGCCAATTACTGTGATATGCTACTGCGTAAGACACCGCTCAGTAAGAAACTCACGTCGGACGAGATTGAGAGCAAACTTCGCGATGTTGTAAGTTCGAAATACGTAGGAAGAGACAGAGGTTGTCGATTATCGTGAAATTTACATCGTTGGAACGCAATGAAAATTAATCCCTTTCCATTGATTAAGGGGTTAGGCAACGGGTATAAAATCATGTGCGAATTTAACAATTCTTTTTCGTATGAAAGAGTGATTCAGTCATGAAATTAATTACACATCTATTTAGTATGAATATGAAGCTGTTAGAAAATATAAGTTTTTTTTTCGGTGTACAAAATGGCCGACTATTAATATTTTATTTTGTTATCTTTTTGTTTAGGCGCTACGCGGCGTGACAAACGCAAAATATTCATAAAAAATAAGCGACAGAAACAGAAAGCCACAGAAACGGGTATAAAATCGTGTGCGAATTTAACAATTTTTTTTCGTTTGAAAAAGCGATTCACTTTCAAAATTAATGACACATCTATTTAGTATGAATATCAAGCTGTTAGAAAATATATAAATATTTTTTTCGATGTACAAAATGGCCGACTATTAATATTTTCTTTTGTTATTATGTACTTCTCTGTGAAATGCAATTAGGAACACAACTTTTAAATTTGAAGTGAATCGAGTGAAAATTGTTGAAGTTATTTGTCACGCCAATTGGAAAAAAGCTGTTTCGAGAAAAAACGCGTTTAAAGTTTTAGGTTCTCTATGGCCGTGCCAGAGGTGAACTTACGTTATACGCTCAAAGTCGGCGAAAAAGAAATGTTTTCGCTATAAATCGAATAGTACTTTATTCTTATAATGATGAGCGGAAAAAAATCGATTTTTTGAAAATTCTACTGTGGCCTTACCCCTTGAAAAAATGTTTACCCGATTTAGGCTATGGAATACTTTTACGTATCACAGATTTACGACCACAATTTGCAAAAGGCAGGCTTTTGGTAATAATAAAAATAGAGGAATAACAAAAATAACCGTTCCATTCCAACGATGGGAATGTCAACGTGACGTTTGCCGAAGAAACTCTCCGCAACGGGCCAGCATTGATATTCCGTTGTTTTTCAGCTTCTCGTACTCAAGTACGTGCAGAACAAGGACGTCTTTATGAGATACCACAAGGCCCATCTGACCCGAAGATTGATACTCGATACGTCCGCCGATTCCGAGAAAGAGGAGAACATGGTCGAGTGGCTTCGGGAAGTTGGTATGCCGGCTGATTACGTCAACAAACTAGCCCGAATGTTTCAGGACATAAAAGTATCCCAGGATCTTAATCAACAGTTTAAGGAACAGTGTCGGGCGACTATAGCCGATAGTATAAATATCAAAATATTGAACGCGGGCGCTTGGGCGAGAGGAAGCGAACGCGTTACCGTCAGTTTACCTCTCCAACTCGAGGATTACATTCCCGAGGTTGAGGACTTTTACAAAAAGAAGCACAGCGGACGAAAGTTGCAGTGGTATCATCACATGTCCAACGGCACGGTACGTGTCTTCGCCAAATCTGTGATTTTTTTTTTTTCTCTTTGGCTTCGCTTCTCCATTGAATATCCTTCCATCTCGTCCCTCCGTTTCAGATCACATTTTCCAATCAAGTCGGACGTTTCGACGTGGATGTTACGACCTTCCAAATGGCCGTGCTGTTCGCGTGGAATCAGCGACCCCTCGAAAAAATATCTTACGAAAATTTACGTTTGGCTACCGAACTTCCCGATCCTGAGCTTCGACGTACGTTATGGTCACTGTGCGCCTTCCCGAAACTCAAGAGGCAACTGTTGCTCGTCGATCCTCCGGCTCACAGTCCCAAAGACTTTGCCCACGATACGAAATGCTGGGTCAATCAGGAATTCGCCATAGTGTGCGTACATTCTTCTTATACGCCGGACCATTTTCCTTTCTCCTTCGACTATATCTTCTTTTTCCTTTTTTTAGTAAAAATGGCAAACTACAGAAAAGAGGCAAAATAAATTTGATAGGAAGACTTCAACTGTCGACGGAACGCAGTAAAGAGGAGGATAATCAATCGATCGTACAGCTCAGAATACTCCGAGTTCAGGTAACGTCCAAGCGGAGAAAAATAATTTTTTCACATAAAATCATTGTGTTTACGTACTGCGAATAACGGCGACGATAATATTGTTTTGTATTTTGTCGGAACGTGGCTGTGCAGGAGGCCATTATAAAAATCCTTAAGATGCGGAAGAAGATAAACAACGCGCAGTTGCAGACCGAACTCGTCGATATACTCAAGAATATGTTTTTGCCGAGTAAAAAGATGATTAAGGAACAGATCGAGTGGCTGATTGAGCACAAATACATACGAAGACACGACGACGACATCAATACCTTCGTCTATATGGCGTAACCCGAATTTACGAACAACCGTACGAAAGTATGTCACTGATTATATATATTTTTGTAAGAATTAAGCTTTCTTTTTGTCCTCGTCCGTTGGCGACTGAAACAACGACGACGCCGTACGAAACGAGCGAAATTTAGTAGAACCGCGACGCGACACTGTCATGCATTCGTCGTATCACACCGTGGATAATCTTAACCAACATCGTACAAGAATCAACACGGCTCAAGAGGGAAAAAAAAACGAGCCGTTTTGTTAAGCGACGGAGCGGCCAAAAATCTCGCCAACGAACGTTCCAAGCGATGCGCAAATTCCTCGGCGTTTCTACCCAACGAGTCTTACCCACACCATCGATCAAGCCCGGGACGGAGAGAGGACATTGAATCGGGGCATTCGAACAACCGCGATCGTTACCGCCCCAATGGAAAAAAAAAAGAAATAACCCACCGCGGCCTATCCTCCACGTTTGTGTACAAATACTGCGCTATTGTGTTAAATGTGTACGACAGTTTAGATTTTTGTTACGCCGAACAAAGCATGAGAACGAAGAAAAAAAAATCAAGAAATATCGACAACGCGAAAAGGGGTGTACACATTTGATAGTAACGTCTTGTATAAAGTCTTCATCACATTTGATTCGTTTAATCAAATTGTATCGATATAAGCGAAAGGCGAGAGAGGGAGAGAGAGAGACGATGAATTAAACGCAATTTTTTCAACTGGCGTTGAGATTTAAAACAATGAAAACACGGAAAAAAAACATCGCATTCTCCAACATTGTTTTATTTTACTGCGATATTTATCCACACGCTTGCGTAGAACTTGCTCGACGACGATATATAATCCCATCGAGTGGATGCGGAGACTTTTCAAAGATGGCGCGTTGCTTTGTCAAAGTGACAGCGGAGAGATTATCGCCGGATAATATACAAACATATCGGTAAACGAATTTACGAAAATAACACTAAATTCACTCTTGTGCTCAGGCTTTACAAGTATATATACGTATTGTTTGTGTACATCTTCGTGGTACACGCGTATTATCTCGTTGTATTTGATGCGAGCCAACTATACACCGCTCTAAATACTCGATCGTCCCACGAGTAACGTCAATTTATTTCTTGTTAATTATCTTTCTCTGTATTTCTTTCAAGTCTCATGCATTTGACAATAATTGATATAGATATATCGAAGCATTGACGCTTTTTGACAAACGCCAAGTACGATGCACAGACACTGTTCTCGGATCGCGCTATGCTTTTAAATATTTTTGCAATTTAAAGATACAACATTTATAGATTGATATAACGAGCGAAGAAAGTAACTTTCTTCTCAATATTTGCCTCTTTTTCTTTTAGCGTATACGAGCTGCTCACGAGAAAGCGAACGTAAATGAGACGCCCACGCGCCTTACCATAATCGAGATACTCCGAGATTTCAAGGTGGCGCGGATTCTTCATTTTCGTCGTCCCTCGTCGCGCGAACGTGGCCGCATAACGCACAATCTGGAAATGATAAATCGCGATAAGTTGAAACGTCTGGAGGTGTCGGATCCAGCGATATACTCACGCGAAAGCGGGCCAAAGGAGCGAGTCGCTTCTCACGAATCGACCTATGTTTAAAAAGTGTATACATTAGAAAAGTCCCCCCAAATGCCCGTTTACCGTTTATAACGGATTTCTTCGAATGGCGCTTGTGTCGGGATCGCGACCTTTTTTTTTAAATCGTTCATTCGTTTTATCGCGTCGGTGGGGTTTAATTGTCCGGACAGGGAGTCGGCGGTATACGAGAAGAAGCGGCGTCCTTGGCGATGTTCGCGTTCTCGCAGACGTGAACGATGATGCCGGGTTGGCCGGAACCGGCGGGATGCAATTCGTGGCTGCAACCTGCGGATGGACGAAACGAGAGAATGAGAAAAAATTGATAAATGAGGAGGGAATTTGGGGAAAGACGATGGGGCGTACCAGGCGAGAGATTAGCGATGGCCGCTAGCAGATCGTGATTGACGAGCGGCTCTCCCTCCTCTCTTGGTTGCCACCCCACGGGCGGCGAGGCCGGAGGCGATATTAGGAACTGTTTGGTGAGCGCAGGAGGCTGAAGATGACGGTCGTCCGCGTCTATCGGCGTAACCGGTTGGGCAAAGTAACAGTTGATAAACGTGTCGCCGAAGCGAGTCTGATGCAGCTGTATTCGAGCGTGCGCCGCAGCCCCGGACGAGCCGTAGTTCACTTTCATTCTCCTGAACGATCTGAAGTATTGAAACGTCGCGTCTCGCCCAAATTGCTCGAACAGACCTTCCAATTCGTCCTGCGAACAGAGCGGCGTGCGTCCGGAGTCTCAGCGAGAAAGAGACGACGAAGAAGGGAGAAGGGAGTGTATACCTTTAGATGCTTGTCCTCGAATACACCGGGATCGACGTTAGTTACGATGACGGAGGTAGGCAAATCCTCGTCGTTTACGAAATCGTCCAGAGATCTCGAATCGTCGTCGTCCTCGACTTCTCGTCGATCCCTTCTGAGTTCCGATCGTCGATAATCCGGATGAACGTTGGGCAATCCGTCTACCTCGTTTATTATGATATTCTCAGGCTCGTCCGTGTCTTCTCCGTCTCCGGTGCAACTGCCGCCCTCGCCGTTGCCCCTGCTCGCTCGATCCTCGCATCGTTTCTGCTCGTCCATCTCGACGAACTCTACGGACGTGATATTGCCGGGTGAAAGAGGCGCGAGAAACAATCGGTTGAACGTCTTATAAAATACATACTCGTTTCTCCGTTGGCTCGATCAGCCGCGATGATAGGCGCCAACCCTTAGCGAAACCTTTGACACTTTTTTTCTTCCTGCTCTCGCTTGCGCCGCGTATTCCCTTTTATTGTTAAAACGGTAAACAAACCGATCCGGTCGCGCGCGCGCGCCTCCTGCGCGCGCTTTTACAAGGACGTTTCTCGATAATTCCTTTGCGTACTCGATTAAAAATACTCCGGCGATAAAACTGTGCCTCTGACACCCGCGCCTCTTATTCCACGACGAGGCTCAAGTATAATCGTTCGCAACCGCAAAACGTCCATATTATAGGTGCGCGCTTTCGCAAGGTGCTCTTCGCGTTGAAATAAATAATAATAAAAAAATAACGCATGTACGTGTTATCGGGACGAAAGGGCGTATATCGGGCGTTACTCAATCGTAGATCGCGATCAATCGAGTCTCTCGCCAAGCGCGTCAATATTATTTGTCGAAGTTAACAAGGGACACGATTGTCCCCGTTTATAATGAAAAGACCAAAATAATAATACCGTCCTTTCTCGACGTCATTGTTATTATTGTTATTATTATCATAGCGCCATCTCGATCGAGCGGCGACGACACGTTTCGTAATCTCCGATAGGCGGCGCTCACCTCAACCGCGGCAAAAACTCTCCGAGGCCGTTCTAACCTCGAAAAAGTGCAGAAGCGGAGTGTCACAAGAACCCTCGTATTCGACGAATCTGCCGCTGATCCGCGAGATATGAACGCGTCAAAGAGAAAGGACAACAAAGCGAGCCAATTCGATCGTACGAGCGACGACGAGATACAAGCCGAATTGGACGCAATGACGAATCTCGAGTACAATCTTCACAGTGATTACGAGATGATGGAAAACGAATGGTCCGAAATAACGACGGATATTCCAGCGCAGTACGTGGGGAAAAAAAGTCGCTCTCACGCCACGGTAAACTCGGCAGCGACGGCATCAACGACGAGAGCGGAACTCGCCCGAACGGTGGAAAACAAGCAAGTATTTGGCAGTACCGTTGAAAGAAGCTCGAGATTATTGGAGAACGATAATTTGATTCAGGCGTACGTACCTCAGGCGAGTACGGAAGAATTGCGATCCTTGATACGCCGGGTGGCCACCACCTGCGAAGACAGATACAAAATTCTCGACGCTCGCGATCGTCTGATGCGAGCGAAAAGGCTGAAGACTCGTACGTCGGCGGGCGGCGGCGCGACCAAAGGTACCTGTCCGGACATGTGTCCCGAGAAGGAACGTCTGATGCGAGAGTGTCAGCGCCAAGCCGCGTCCTACGAGCTACTCGAAGGGCCCGACTACGGAATGGATCACGCCGCCGCGGTCAAACAATACTCCAGATCTTCGGCCGATCAGGAAGAGCCGTTGCCTCACGATCTCAGGCCGGTTAGATCTCTGGAGATGACCATGAGTTATCTGCTGTGCGAAATAGCCGACCTGTGCGAGGAAAAAAACGCCAGCGCTGTCAATCTGGCCGAATGGTATCACTTTCTCTGGGACAGAACGAGGGCCATCAGAAAGGACGTCACTCAGCAGGAGCTTTGTTGTCCAAACAGCGTGCGTCTGGTCGAGCAGTGCGCTCGCTTTCACATTGTCTGCGCTGAGCGTTTGTGCGCCGAGGAGCCCTCGGTCTTTGACAAAAAAATCAATACGGAAAATTTGACAAAGTGCCTCCAGACTCTCAAGTACATGTATCACGATTTGAGAATACAAGGCATCGTTTGCGAAAACGAGCCCGAATTTCGAGCCTATGTCGTACTTCTCAATCTCAACACGGCCAATTTCATGTGGGACATAGCGAGGTTACCCGAAACGGTGCAAAAGTCAGCCGAGATGAGATTCGCGGTGAAGATCTACTCGTGTCTAGAGTCCAACAATTACGCGAAATTCTTTCGTCTCGTAGGCGAGACTACCTATCTGAACGCGTGTATTCTTTTGCGCTACTTCAATCAGGTGAGAGCGAAGGCTCTCTCCGTTATGGTGAAGGCCTATTGCAGAACTTCCTCGACGGCCTTTCCTCTCTACGAACTGATCGACATTCTCGCGTTCGAGGACGAGAACGAGGCGGTCTCGTTCTGCGAACGGCTCGGTCTCGGCTTGTCGGGCGACGAGCTTCACGTGATGCTTGACAGACGAACCTTTTGCCTACCCAGCGGCAACATAGCTCAGGGACGAGCTCGCAACTACGTAGAATCCAAGAGACACTTGGCGAACCGTTCCATCGGTCTGTGCATCGCCGGTCAACGAATGCCGGAAAAATTGTACGAGAGCCATCGTCCGCACGACAGCTTCGACTCTCAGGGATATCTGAAGGCCGAGTCTATCGACGCCGAGGATCAAGTCGCCGACGGGCTCAAGAGCGACGAACGGCTCGGCGTCGAGCAGATGGTACGAGCGGACGATGAGACGGCGGCGGTGGAAACGACACAAGCCTCCAGCGACGATTACCAAATGGACAGCTCCGAGCCGGTTTTTTCCTCGGAAGAGCGCGAAGCAGACGGCGCATCGACGACAGAGTCGGAAGTTCCTGTCGCTGCAACATCCGCTTCACCACCGCCCACCGGTGTGGGAAAAGTACACGAATCGTCGGCGCCACTCGATCGCTTTGACGACAAAAGCAGTCGCTCGATATTCGGCAGTTCCTTTAAGAGGGACGAATCGATCGAAAGCTTTGCTCAAACTAGTAGAAATGCCGGTACAGTCGCAGCCTCCAGCGCCCCGTTATTCTCCTTTTCCGTAGCGGCAGCAGCGGCCGCCGCGGCCTCACCTGCCCTCGACTCCTCTCGGTCGGAAAAACACGAACGTACACCTTCCTCGGAATCCACGAGCGGTGGAATATTCGGTGCACCGCGCGTGCCGAATATATTTGCCAAATCCCGCGACAAGCCGTTCGAGACAACGAAAACGAGTATTTTCGCCGGTAAGGCGTACAATATATTCGGAAACGGAGCAAGTTTAGCGTCCAAAGAAAAGACCGCCGCGATCGAACCGACAACGGCGACGAAAACGACGATGAAGGCGTCCACGCTGGAGAAGGATCCTAGTAGGACTGGGAAAACGGAACGCCTACCCGAGGAAAAGCGCCAGGTCGAGAGAGAGGAAATTATGCGGCGCCAACGAAGAATCGAACGCGAGGCCGATCAAGTCTACGCTCGATTGGAGATGGAAATCCTCGAGGACGTTTGCGAGAGAATCGTGCGCGAGGAATATGATCGGGCATGCCTCGTCGAGGATTCGAGCAAGAGAATCCTTCGGGAGATACTCGCGGAGTGCGTGAAGCGAGAATGCGAGGATACGTTGGATCGCGAGATTGGTCTGAGTCGAAAACTCGATGAACTAACGAGACGCACGAGAAATCGCATAATAACGAAGTATTATGGAATTTGGCGTGAATACGCGAGGAGGAAGAGACGCGAACGAGGCGCTCTAGAGGAAACACCCGTTTGGTTGCAAAAAACGAGCCTCGAAGAGTGCGCGAGATCGTTGTATCGCGAGGAACAGCGCTACGCGATCGAAAATATCAAGAGGAAGAGATTAAAAGTCGAGGATGATTACAGCTCGCGGATAGGAGGCGATTATCGTCGCCGCCATCTTGAATCTCTCATTGAGCCTCTAGAGTTTAATATTTACCAGGGTATAAGGGAAAACGCGAGAATTCTCGATGTTAATTTGCCGTCGGTAGTGTACTGGAAGATGATCGTTTCGTGGCCACCATTGGTGGATCGTAAACGCCACGATACACGTGGGATACTGGAGCGATGCAGAAGAACCCTCGACGAGTACATTTGCCCGAGCGTTCGCGCACGTCCTTATCGGCCGAACTCTTACGAGCAGACGCTTCGCGTGTCCATCGAGGATTCGGGCCTCGCGGACCAGGGGCAAGAGGCTCGTACGCTCGGAAGCGACGCACTCTTGTTCGTCACGGGTGCTCGGGAAGATCCCGAGAGCCTCGCGCAACGATTGACCGCGACGATATACTCGAGGCGAAAACTCATGCCTATTCCGGTAATGGCCCTCGTACTGATGACGGACGATGGCCCACCGCTGACTCCTCGGAAGCGAAGCGACAAACTCGAGCGACAACTAGATCGGCTACTCCGCTCGGGCTACGTCTCCGAATATCTCGTACGCGATTGCGAGGTCAATTTTGACGAGAGCGTTATACTGAAGGAGATCGGGGAGGCTGCTTACTGGCTTGCCGTCAACAAATCACCTCCCGTACCTCTGGAGATGGACTATTCGAGGAAAATTCTCGATATCTGCTTGACCGAGGAACTCTGGCTCAGGTATTAATCAACGAGCCTTTCGTTCGTTGTTTTCTTGAGGCGGGATATACATTTGCAACGATCAAAAAATCGATTTCCTTTTTTCCCCTTTAAACGATATAACTATTTATGAGGAATTCTCCGTCAATTCAGCCACTTTTTTCGACCATCTCAGATCTGCCCTATAATTGGTTATATCAACGTACTACTAAATGGCATTCTATGTGAATTTTTTCACATTTTTTAATTCGACATTTTAGAAAATACCGTTTTTTCTACATTAACATATCTCAGAGACTCGAAGTTACTGAAGAAAAATGTCTGCACATAAAAGTTGTATTTTTCTGTTAGCTTTCGAGTGGAATATTTGAAATAATTTTTACGTTCCGGTTACGCTGATTTTTTACCAACAAAGGGGGAAATTATTTTTTGATTAAAAAAACAGCCGTTTTTTTTGGCTGAAAAAATTACAGTCTTCCAGTATGTCTGACGATATCGCGGAAAAATCGCCAGAGTGGCACGGAGCGAGATTCCGGTATAAAAAAATTAATTTGGGTGGTTTCATTTTTTTAGCCTAGAACCTCGATCCGTGCCATTCTGGCGATTTTTTTTGCGATATCGTCAGACATACCGGAAGACTCTACAATTTTTTCAGCCCAAAAAATGGCCGTTCCTTAATAAAAAATAATAATTTCCCTATTTTTTTTGGTAAAAAATCAGCGTTATCGAAACGTAAAAATTATTTCAAGCCGTCCGCTCGTAAGCTAACACAAAACTACAACTTTTATGTACAGACATTTTTTTTCAGTTACTTCTAGTTTCCGAGGTATATTCATTTGAAAAAAAAACGGCATTTTCTAAAATGTTGAATTAAAAAATCTGAAAAATTTACATAGAATGCCTTTTAGTAGAACTTTGATATAACTAATTATGGGGCAGATCTGAGATTGCCGAAAAAAGGGGCCGAATTGAAAGCGAAATTCGAAAAACTTCAAACGTTACAGCCCGTCAACGCTGTGCTTCACCGCTCGGATTCGGAGCGGGCGTCAACTTCACTGCATACACTGAACAAACTCAAAACTGCATTATCGAAATTGGCGTGCAGGATTACGCAAAAAGTATTAAGCCGATTGAGTTGAAAATTGGTAGAAATATTGATAATATAGGTACCATCTACTTGACGAAAATTGTTTTTGAAAGATTGAAAAAAAAACTACTTTTTTAATCCACATTTTACAGAAATGTTGCGTGAAATGTTGATTTTCTTTTGTAAATATCTGCCATTCTCTTAAATTTGCATTTTCTTCAATTTCATTACCGTCACATAGAAACTATACATGTTTCAACTGAAAAAATGTTTGAACTTTTTTGCAAATCAAAGTCTACGGGAAGCTAGACTGCACGCCGATTCGCAACTCCCGCGGCAACCTTGCTGTAACACTCTGCCACAGCTCCGTCATTTTGATGATTAATTAATTTAAAAAAATTGTTTCGTATACTTAACCCTCAGTAGACATACATGGGTCTGTGGTGTCCGGCCGTTTCTAGAAATTGACAGGTCCCAACGGTTATTCCATGAAATAACAATAATAAAGATTAATTTTTATAAATCACCTAATGCACGCTCTCTTTCTATATATCTGAAACTACTCTCCTGAATTTTTTCAGATTTTTAAAATGAGTCCAAGTATGGCAAAGAACGGTAGAAAACCGTAAACCCATGTGTGTCTAGGGAGGTGCTCAAATTATAGTGTATCTACTGAGGGTTGCAGAATAATTATTTCTTAGTTTTAAAAATCTTTCAGCACTGCTTACTTTTTTCCTGTCTAAATGTATATCCCCCCTTAAGGCGGGAGCCTGAATTAGAAGGTCCGAAAATCGTTTTTTTTTTTAATTGCTCAAGGGGCTATACCAGTGTGAACGCTGAAAATTTGGGTGATTTTCGGGCATTTTTCGGAAGAAAAGTACTAAATTAAATGTTTTGGAAAATAAATAATGTATTTGGTTATATTTGACCTATATTACATCATTTTTTCATGGAAAAATATTAAGATCCAAGCGACTTATAAGCTGCCTTCGGAGGCGCCAAAAAAAAAGTTCCTCCACTGCTGACATGATTCCGGCCGATTGAGTAGCTGAAACCGAAAAAAGAAAAAAGTCGTTAAACTGGAAGGAATTTCCTGTATATTGCCGTAGGATTTTCGAAAAATCTCAAAATGTAACAAAATGGCGTAGTTATGAAAAAAAAGTCTGTTTTCTTGTCTATAAAATGGTCATTTTTGAGGTCACTCTTTGAGTTACAATGTCAGCAAATTTGAAAAATCTCATTTCGAGAAAAACGTGTTTAAAGATTTAACTATCGATTTTTGCAAGATAAAATTATATTAATATAAATGATAATGATATTCTTAAAAGTATAAACTGTCGAAAAGGCAAAAAAATCGATAGATAAACTATCTAAGAATATATTACAAAGTTACGGAGGCCAATTGTAAATATTTTCGAAGATACAAGGCTAAAAGCAGAGAAGCGATTAATATTTGATATTGGTATTTCCTCCTATTGAAAACATTGAAGCGTGTTTTCTCCAGTTTTCATTTTGACGATTATTCCAAATTGGCGGGCGTGGTAGCAAAAAAACTATACTACCTATTGAATCAAACCAAAGTTTATTTTCTTCAGTACGAAAATCTCTTCTAAGTGAATAAAAAACGTCGTTGAAAAAGTCTTTTTAAATCATTTTTATAGCACGTTAAGGTGTTTTTTTAACACATTTTTTTTCCAAACCTGAGAAAAGTTATGATTACACGATTTTTTCAGCTTTTTCTTAATTCACCCAGAAGAAAAGTATATGACGATGGAAAACTTTATTGGTTTATTTGGTTCAGTCAAGAATTACGAGCTGCATCTTTCCCGCCGATTGGGCACTGCAGTGGCAAGACGCACACGGAATAGGCTGATAAATCTGCAGCCATTTATTGTTTCATGTTGGAATTTTCTTAATACATTTGAAATATACATGTAAACGATATCTCAATGTTTACTATTCTCACTTGTTTTTTTCCCTTCTAAAAAAATTCTTTTCTACTTTTTAGGACATTAAATAAAAGCTTGTTATTAGAAATATTTGTTTACATATACATTTTCTACTTGTTAGTCTTTGATTGATTTTACTAGGTGGTTGTTACTGGTAGTTTACCAGTTTACGAGTTTGTACGGTACGAACATGCATTGCTTATAAAGAATAACGAAGACTGTAATTGGGATTGAACTTACGACTAATTGCTGCATATAAACTTTTCACCAACAAACACAGTCGGCTACGATTTTTTTTTGTATGTGTTAGTGAGATTTCATATAGATGATTAGATACCGCTAATTTTACATGAAAAGTTGAAAATTTGATGTATATTTTTAAAAAAATCATTTAAGTTGGATAATGCAGTGTCACCTTTTACATGCATGGTTGCAAAATTTCGGAGCTCTAAATAGTTGGGAAGTGGGTGAAATATCGATTTTCCCTTTGTTAGTTGTCAATTTAATTACTTTTTGCCCACCTCTACCTGCCCCTCCTCGCTCTCTTCTACCTAAGGCGCGCGCTCCAAATCTCAGCGGTGAGGCACATCATTGACGGGCTGTAACGTTTGCAGTTTTTCGAATTTCCCTTTAAAACTTTGGGAAAAAATTCTCCATATGCAATTCCATCGTTTAAAGAGGAAAAAAAAGAAATCGATGTTTTGGTCGTTGTAAATAAATATCCCGCCTTAAGGAGAAGTTCTCCGCGACAAAATGTAACGTGTTTCGTTTTTCAGGATACTGGGCGATTCTTCGTTCAACGAGCACCTTCGAAATGCCCTGCAGGACGTTAATTTCGTCATCGAGCTCCACAACGAAGCGGTCGCCCATCTCAGTGACATACTCCTCGATCCCGAATCCCTCGCGTATACGGATTTTCCCGTCGAATTTCGAGACTCGATAGCGAGTGAGAGCAGCAGCAGAGAGCTACCGTGCACCTATGAAAATTTTGATTCAACGTGGAGAGAGCGAGAGACGCGACTGCGATTGGAGCACGATATGAAGCGAATGCTGTTGCCCAAGTGGAGGTGAGACACTAATACTCAGCACCAACCTGCTTAAGGGATCATCACAGTTCGCACATGTTCGCGATTTTTTTTCGATCGATAAAATACGCTAATCAGTCTGATTGATTTATGTCAAATCAAAGCACTCATGAAGACGAGAAAATAATTTTTTTTTTTCGGACATTTTTTCTAACGGTTGGAAATGTCTTCGAAAAAAAAGAGTCCTCACGGTGTACACGGTTGTGGCCATGAATATTATCTGAAACAAAATTTGTAAAATGATTATTAATCAGTATGAAAGCGGTAAGATATTTTTTTCGAGTTTCACTAAATATATTGATAATCGTATCTTTAAAATTTCAGGGTCGGTGATCGACCTTATTACAGAGAAAAAAACGTTCAAATTGCGTATTTTTGTGAAGGAATTCCGAGACGGCATACAAAAACCTAATTTTCCGGTCGCTACAAAAGTGTATATAATAGTGGGAATCCGTCAGATTCTTAATAATAATCAGATTTACATACTTAACACTCGTAGTAATCCAATGCTCTCAGAAAAAATAACGCTTATTGGCCTAATTTTAATGTAATATCAAGTTTAATTTGAACTTCCGCTATTGGATTTATTACCACTCGCTACGATAAAGAGACGTGACAGCGAGGCAACAGCTGACTGTACTCCTAACCTCATGTCACTCATTCGAATTTCCACACGTATTTCATTTTTAACCGACATATTTCGCCGATACAAATTTTCCACGCTTTTTACCAGTCGTGGCCCGAATACAATGCTTTATATTTCCCACACCTGACATTGTATTGACAGATCGACGATGAAAAGCATGGAGGTTACGCTCGCCTGGTTGAGTAAAAAGAGACGGACATAGAGCCAATGTTGCCAAATGTCAAACCTAGAAATACCGCGCGGATCGTTGGAATAACTATTTTTTCATTTTTCTAATAAAATGTGAACATTCATTGAACAGTTTACACACGGCAAATTTTTGTTATTACAAAATATTTTTTTTGCATTTGTTAAAAATATAAATTGTACGAGTCACAAGTATGATCAGTGGTATGACTAGTGTGAGGCGATAGGATTATTCCCTTAATCAAAATTGACAAAATGGCGGCGGTTTAAAAAAAAAGTATCAAATTTAGCCAATTTTTTCGACAGTTTTTCGTTAAAAAAAATATGAAACATTCAAAAAGAAGAAAAAGTTTCCATAGCACGATGAATAATGATGTGAAGAATGTTGTGTCAACATTTGAGACGGATAGCTTGAAAACTCTTCCCTTGAGAGTGCACACCGTTTTGAAAAACGACGTTCCGGGAAAAACGCGTCCGTCCGCGGCAGGTCTCACGCAGCTGGTCGAATCCCTTCCCGTCGAAATTATTCGAATTTCGCCCCAAAAGTTGACCAGCATGTTTATATCCGTCTATACTATCGGAAAAAGCAAAAAAATCGATTTTTTTTAAATGTTACATTGTGATGATCCCTTAAGGGGTAAGGCCACCGTAGAATTTTCAAAAAATCGATTTTTTTTCGCTAAAACGGTGCTTTATCGTCATAAGAATGAGTTACTATTCGATTAATAGCAAGACAATTTCTTTTTCACCGACTTTGAGCGTATAACGTAAGCTCACGTCTGGCACGGCCATAGAGTACCTAAAACTTTAAACGCGTTTTTCTCGAAACAGCTTTTTTCCATTTGGCGTGACAAATAACTACAACAATTTTCACTCGATTTACTTCAGATTTGAAAGTTATGTTCCTAATTGCATTTCGCAGAGAAGTACGTACGGAATTTCTGATTAATCGAAAGCTTTTCATTTTATGAGCAGTTTTCTACGAAATTTTTCACTGAAAATTCATTCAAATACCTACAACTCAATTTAAATACCTACAACTTTTGAATAAAACAATATTTTTTAAATTCCGTACGTATATCTCTAGGTATTCTAATGTAGATTGACGAGAATTTTTGTTTTTTGTTCTAGGTAAAAAATTGTAGATGCCATTTTGTACATCGAAAAAAATATATGTATATTGTAACAACTTGATATTCATACTAAATAGATGTGTAATTAGTTCTATGAATGAATCACTTTTTCATACGAAAAAAATGGTTAAATTCGCACATGATTTTCTACCCGTTACTGTGGCCTAACCCCGTAATGATGAATATCAATGAATAATGTTCGCAGATTCGAGTGGCCGATCGGAGACCCGATAGAATTGGAAAAGTGTCTCGTTCGCTACTGCGAGCGAGTCTCGTGCAACAACGTTACGCTCGAATCTGGAGAAGCGTCGCTAGTCGCGGCACCGGCAGCTGCCGCCGCTGTCGGTCCAACCAATTTCATTCAAATTTTGCTCGAAATAGCGAAGGAAAAGATTGGTCATCTGGATCCAGCAACCACTGCCGTTTACAACAAAAATCACATCAAGCACTTTAGAAACTCACCGTGGTGGTTCAAATCAAGCACGCTGGCGAATTATCACCGGGAAGAGCAACGAGTCGCGCGTGCGATGGATCGCAAGGCCGATTCAGCCGGGCCTCCCACGCCCCTCGCCCATCGTACCCGCTGCTCCTCCTCATCGCCATCTCGAACATTAGAACGCGACATAAATATGGAAATCGAAGAAACGATCAAACGGTACGAGGACAGTGTTGAGCCGACGAACGATCGTCTTCTTGATCGACAAATTCGAACGCGAATATCAGAATTGCACCGAACCTCCGATAGACTCGAGAAAACATTGACTGAGCAAAAGTATCGTAGTCGATTGCTCGAGGATAAATTGTCATTGGCTCTCGCGGAATCGGCGGAGGTGACGGACCATTAACGCATCGTTCGCGACTTTACAGGGTTTTTCGAATTTCTTATTTTTTTTTTTCATTACTCATCGAGCCTCTGCGTAATATCGCGTGTAAATAAAATTGACCCATTTTTTAAATCGTTACCTTGTGTACATATATTTGTTTATGAATCATCAATCATCAATATACACAAAATAAAGCTTCAGTATCAATCATCAATATAGCAAAAATGAGGCTTTGGGATTTTTTTTAGAATACTGAAGAGAAATTAGGTTTGGAAGGTTTGTTCCACATGTGTCGACGTATACAGGAAAACAATTGTTATGGCAATAATACGAAATGGTGGCTCAGTCGTAGTTATACCAACGAGGAACATCACTTAAGATAGAATTCTATAGATTTGGCTCAAATTTTAACCAGACATTGTTCATATCATTGTGCATGTTTCAGTGAAATTTCAGAATAGTCGACTATTTAGATTGGGAGATAAAGGGTTTTTAAATTTCAACTTTTAACACTGCAGGGTCTGCATTGAAATGTAGACACATCATTACACTCAAACATGCATAATGATATTAAAAATGTCCGGTTAAAATTAGAACAAAATCTATAGAAATCAAGAGCGCGCGCTCGTTCTACCTGAAGTGTCCACCTTTGATTTTGTCTAAACTCGAATATGTGATACAACATTGAAAACTATTGTCGGGTTTTTCTATGGGCGGAAAACGATTTAAGGGGGGAAACCACCCTTCAAAGAAAAGCGTGTCGAGGGGTGATTATGGAGTTTCACCCACGAGCAGTCCGCCGATCTGAATGAAACGAACACCAAAATTCTAATGTAAAGCAATGACCAATCCGCTATAGTATTGAGACAAATAATTGAATTAAAGGGTAACACACTTTTCTTTGAGGGGTGGTTACCCCCTCGAAACCGTCTTTCCGCCGATGAAGAAAAATACGTATTTTATAGTTTTCAATGTTTTATCACATATATAAAATTTAAAAAAAAACCGAAGGCGAACACTTAAGTGCTGTTGTTTGTGAAAGCGTTTTTTTGTTAAGCGCTCTGGTGAAGGACGCAGAACTTTTATGGATCAGCACCTAGAAAAAAATCTTCGTCGATGACATCTGTTTTGCTAGAGAGGTACATACGATTATTAAAAATGTTTTTTTTTCGCAGTAGCAATCTTTTGAATTATTCTTGTTTTTCGCCAAAAATCGTCTTTAATTTGGTTATAAAAACTAGAAGTATGTATAGATCGTAAAAACCACGCGTATCCCTTTAGAGAATCTATTTAAGATCCTACAGTTAGAATTTAAAGTAAATCGGATGAAAACTGCCCGAATAATGCGTCTTTCCGATTTCGAAAACGTGGTGTCGAGGAAACAGCGTCAAAAGTTAAAAAATTAATTTAGGAACTATCGTCAACACGACGGAATTGAAACTCTCATTTGAATTCTGCGTGTACCCACGGAGGCATTTTGATAGGTCTTTAGTCGTTGGGTCGTATATTTTTTGTACAACGATTGGACTAAACGCCTCCAAATTGCTACTTCCACCGTGTAGGCTGTTAGGTGCCTTTCGAAGCGTTCCGAGGCGCTTCGGAAAATGGGCTCTAAAAATAAAAATAAAAAATATTCGCGTATATTTCCTATTGTAAATCATTCTTGTAATGTTTATACATGATTGAAGCAAAAAAAGGTCAACATTTTTTTTCCACTCCGACGTTGCACCTCAATCCGGAGCAAACTTTCTTACGTATTTCATTCGCTAGCGCGTCGCATCGAGGTGAGGCACCTTGGAAATCGGAAAGAAATATTGCTTAAGTGACTTTTCCGAAAAATGAGTTCATTTGGGTTGCAACCCAAACAAACTCATTTTCCGAAAAAGTCACTTATCTAAAGAATTACCGAAAAATTCTTTCCATCCGCAACGAAACAACAGCGAGTTGTAAGGGGAGGGTAGAGGCTTCAGCGTGAAAAAAAAAACACTTTTGCGATTTTTTTTCATCTATATGGATAGAGTGAATTTATTGAAACCTTTTGTACATCGTTAAGTGTCATTTCAACAACAATCCGTGAAATTTGTACGCCAAAATATCCACAAACAAGCCGGTGCCGCGTTTTTATCGAAACCACTTTTTCAAAGTCCGTGTTCACTGCCATTTGAAAACTACATGACCGATTTATTTCAAACTCGGTACACACTTTCTACATATAAAATACCTCCCCCCAACGGTTAGTTTGAGATTTTTTTTTACATTGAGGGGGGGGGGATTTTTTTTACATTTTTTTACATTTGCCACCTCCAAAATGGCGGAATTTTTCGTGAAAAATAGCACTTTTCACTTTAAATGACCACCAAAAATTTAGAAATAAAAAAAAAATATCAAAGATCGTTGGGGGGAGGATTTGATGATTGACTAAATTTTAATGGTACTTGATTTCAGATAATTTTTAGCTGCGATACAGTGAACACCGAAAATCGTGTTTTTCCAAAGGCCTTGTTGGAAAAGCTTTGTCACCGGCTTGTTTGCGGATATTTTCGCGTACAAATTTCACGGAATGTTCTTGAAATGACACTTAACAATGCATAAAAGGTTTCAATAAATTTACTCTATCCATACAGATGAAAAAAAATCGCAAAAAAGTGTTTCTTTTTCACGCTGAAACCCCTACCTTCCCCTGTAAGAATGCAAATGTGTTTATGCGCGCGTAGCAACGCTCGTAGCTGTCCTAAGTGTGGTGGAGGGGGAGATTCATCCCGTCGCTACACATCGGTAGAGTTCGGCAGTAGCTGACTAGACGACGTCGTCGTCGTCGCAAGTCTTTCCATCTTGCACGTAAACACGTACATATTTACGTCATAGTGCGCGTGGATTTCTTTGTTGTTTTTTTTCGTGAAAAAGCAATGACGCGCGATACTAGTCAGCAGCAGCATCAGCGGCGACGTGACTGCTCGATTGGAAAGAGAGCAGGCCTATTGTTTTAATATGTCAGCGCAACAGCTGAGCGGATATCGAGAATCTCCCATCGCGCCCATAACAGTGTTTAATATTATCGAAACTCAACGAGAATAAAAAGCAAAGCTGATACGAATGAGTTTGTGAGTGGAGGAAAATAATATCAATCAAAATGGTGGAACCAATTTTCGACTATCAATTTCGTCTTATACTGATCGGTGACAGCACGGTCGGAAAGAGTTCGCTACTAAAATATTTCACCGATGGCAAATTCGCCGAGGTACGAATCTCATAAACTCCTCTTATCCTTACGTACGACAAATCATCGTTACGTCGAGCGTGCGCGACAACTACGCAATTAGCTCGACGCGATTTAACCCCGAAATTGACGAGAAGATGTCTCTGGTGCGCACAAGCGCGCTCTCAACTCCACATTACCTAATAACGAAAAAAAAAAAAAAAAATGGAACTTTAAATAAATGACTTCCGAAAAACTGAGTTTGTTTCAAACTCATTTTTCGGAAAACTCATCGAAAGATACAAAAAAAAGCAATAAACCAAAAAAACAAACAAAAAAGCAATAAACCATAACCAAAAAAAAGCAATAAAGTTTTATCGGATAAGGAAGGCACCTCTTCTCTTTACAAAAGATTAATTAAGATGGATGAAACTTTACAGCTATCGGATCCTACGGTAGGAGTGGACTTTTTCGCCAGGCTGATAGAGGTAGAGGACGGAACGAGAATAAAATTACAGTTGTGGGATACGGCTGGCCAGGAGAGATTCAGGTAGGTACGTTTATCCGGCCGTTCTCCTCGGACGCTCTACATTCCTACGATTCCCTTGCAGATCCATAACAAAGTCGTACTACAGAAATTCGGTGGGGGCTCTGTTGGTTTACGACGTTTGCAAGAGAGCGAGTTTCGAGCATATTCCCCAGTGGATGACGGAGGCGCGCAGGCACATAGAGCCTCACAGGCCCGTCTTTGCCTTGGTCGGCTGTAAACTAGATCTGGTGACCAACGGCGCGAGAAGAGAGGTATCCAAGGAAGAGGCTAGAAGCTTCGCCGATCAGCACGGCATTCATCACGTAGAAACGAGTGCAAAGACCGGCGTCAACGTCTCCGAGGCCTTCGGTACCGTTACGCAGGAGGTTTACAATAGAATCAAAAGCGGCGAGTATAAACTCGAGGACGGATGGGACGGCATTAAGACGGGATTCGCGAGACCCGGCGGACTCGACTTTAATTTGGTCGAAGCCGAACCCGCAAAGAGTTCTTGCTGTTGAGCGTCGCACGCTCCTTTCTCTTCCTCTTCTATCCCTATACTTTTTCCCCAGACGAAAAATCTTCATTAATCATGACACAAAGAGATCTCCCAATCGTTTATACGTTTTTTCTCTCTTTATTTCGGTAACGCTCGACCAGATGCCAATGGGGTGGATCCAATATACGTAAAATTCAGATAGAAACGAAATAGTCGAAAAAAAAAGCAAACAAAATGTCGGTAAGCGCGATTAGGGTATAAACGTAGCTCGGAAACTATATTGAAAAGGGAAGAAGAAGCAAATTTTATAAGGTACTTTCTACAGAGGAAGAAAAATAGAAAAAGCAAAAGTTTGTATTTATAAGCAGTGTAAATACGTATAGTCACGTAAGGGACAATCATTGCTTTCTTTTTAACTCGTGGAAAAAAGTGTTCTTTTCTTTTACAAGCGAACCGGACGTAAGTGTTTGTTTGACGATCGAGGGGGTGGCAGCAGCGGCGGAGAATAGATTCGTATGGACGTCCACCACGCGTATGTCATGTGTATACCGCTCTGCGACGATCACACTTCTGGGGATATTACGATATCTGTGGCCTCTAATTTGGACCACGTGGCCTTCATACTTCGACCAAAAGAAACACTTTTTCAAGAGTGACAAAAGTCGATATTTGGCTCCGGGGCGCGGAGCCGAAGCGACTCGTAAAAAAAACGACTTGTATGCCATTTCGAAGGATTTTCATTAAAGTATTTTTCAAGATGTCTCAAAACTTCGAAAAATCATATTAAGAAAAAATTTCCGGATGTGTTTGTGTTTGAGAAATTGTTGAAATGTTTAATTATTTGTGTTGTATATTTATGCAGTTACAATTAAATCTGACAAAAAAAATATGTTTTCCTACACGAACTTGAACCCCCGTTTAACCCCTTTAAGGGTCGAATTTCGATTTTTACCGCTCTTGAAAACGTCTTCGGTTGAAATATAAAGCCTGCTTGGTCAGAATTAGGGGCCACAGGATACCGCAATGCTGCTGCGTTTCTCATATCTATGTAAATACTATATTCGCATTATAAACTTGATATTGCGCCCATCCACCATTTTTATCATCTATATGTGTCTGTTGCGCGCGTATCCGCTTAGAAAATAAATATTGTATAGATCGTAACGCCACCAATTTTCTAGGATCTCTCCGTTTGATCAATCTTGTCTGCTTTTATTTACAAATCAATGATTCCTTTTACAAAGTATTTACAGTTATCGCGACGGTAGGACAGAACGAGGACTCGCATCTGATAAATAATAACGGGGGTGAGGGGGGGGGGGGGTAATAAATAAGATTGGAATAGTTTGGCGGGATCGCGGCGGACCTGTTATCGCCGCTCCGCGCTATTGCTCCAGTGATTCGCATCCGAATAGCACGTATTCCTCTCGCGAGAGCCAGAACGGATTGCCCTGGACGTACTCGGGTGGCGTTTTGTCTGAAACAGGGCATTCGAATGAGGCCCTTCCGGCGGCAGAAAGATAAATAAAGATCGCGGGATATGACGCGTGGACGTACCGGGATGAACCGCGAGGGAAACGTAGGTCGAGCCCATCGCGACGTTCCAACTGTGAGTGCCCGGACAGCTGCGAACTTGAAGTATCGCGCTGTACTCCGGTAACAATTGTCCGAGATCTTTGTGCAATCTGAGGGCGAATCCCGATAGATCGGTATTGCCGCCGGTCAGAAGAATATGCGAGAGACAATCGTGCATCGTGTCTTCCGAGAGACCGCTGGTAACTTCCTTGATGATTTGCGGAAGACCCAGGCTAACGTACATCATTTCAGGTGCGACGTACAGCTCGGAGCCCAGCGACAATTTCTGCAAGGGGATTCTATGAGAGGCAGCCGCTCTCGAGCACTTTTCGCACCGCGACTCTCAACGACTTACCCAAAATAGTTTGTAATCGGCGTAAATGTCGGCACGTAGATTAATGTGTTCCCGTTTGGCGGGAGCGCCACGTCCGAGCTCCTCGTGCTCGATATTGTAGCTCAGACGACATCGCTCCTTGACGGCCATCGTATCGAGGTGTGAGATCGGTATCCGATGATACTCTTTGGGTTGCCAGTGCATAGCCTGCTTGAGGTGATAAGCGACGTGCCAACCGCCGACCGGTAGCAGTCGCCATCTGTGGGGCATCACTCGTCCCCCAACGACGACAGCGACGCTCGTGCTCAACGCCCCGCTGTCCACGACGATGCACGTCTCGACGTCGAGCATCGCGCACGCCGCCAGAGGCTTCGGCACCAGGCAAACCCTGCCGGTGTCACACGCGGTTGGCCCAAATTCAACGCAATATTCAAGTTTCTCCCGGCAGCCTTCGGCCCCATATCCCCCTTCTATATTAGCTCACCTCGCCACCTTGACGTCCTCGAAGAGATAACGCAACAGCTGTTTTCTCAGCGTCGGATGCACCGCCAGAGGCTCGCAAAACATGAGCACGGCGTTGGGCTTGCGCAGAGTCGTCGTCAGTTCCATCTGACGAAAGAGATGATCCACGAATGTTTTGAGGACGTCGAAGGAGGCGTCGCCGAGAAGCGCCTCCGCCGGACTCACCACGTCCACGTTCGGTATACCCAATATTTGTATAGTGTCGGTGCAATAGCCGTTTACCAGCTTTTTATACAGGGGATCCGGACTCGCGTAAGAAGCGGACGGCGCCGGCGTTTCGTCCGCTCGCCCTCCGGCTAATCGTTTCTTTTCTCTGTACAGCTTGACCGGATTGCAAAAAACGCAAAACGGTCCACTCGGCCTTGGTATTTTGGCGCTCGTAGTCATTTCGCTCACCTTGAACGCTTTCAGCCTTTGCGCTATAGATTTGTGATCGAATTTGTTTCTCCTCGCCGTAGACGGCGGAGCCGCCGAGGCACTGTTATTCTCCGTACGTTGCGCTTGCTCGGAGTGCGTCTTTGAATTGTATTTTGGTATCGCGAATAGGGAAAAGTGTCGTCTCAGGCCAAAATTTGGCGTTATTACCCACGTGTATTTGTTGCCTATTTCGACGACGACCCGCGCGTTCGAACCCTCGACGCAATTTCTCTGACAGGTGTAGCCGCTGCAGTGGTAACAGCGAGGAAAGGGCACGTCGTTGCCGAGGGTCACGACCATGTGGAGACGATAGCACATGGCTTTGAAACTCACGCTCAGCAATTGTAGACACTTTATATCGGGAAAGCGAAACTGTACCTTCGAGATCAATTGGAGCCATTTGATTTTCCTGCAACAGATATACGCATTGTTTACACACGCGCTTGTTTGCAGTTTCGACTCGTCGATGTATACAGACACAGACTCGCGGGTGCAACGATGAGACTAGGGCGAATAAACGTCAAAATAAATCTCGGACGGGCGATATAACCTCTCGGGGGGGGGGGGGGGGGAAGGGGCTCACCAGAGATAATCCGTGTCGCATGTTTTTCGCAGATATTTACACGTACTGCCGAAAGCGATAATGTCAGGTACGTCGCAGTAAAGAAGTATCTTAATCCATATTTCCTCGGGGAAGACCGCTGGATCCATAATTTCGTTTGTTTCTTTCGCTCGCACAGGGGATTATATCACACGCGAGCGCGTGCTGCAGAGGGGAGAACAAGGCGGGTGTTAGGCGTAACGCAAAGCCGCCGCCGCCGCCGCGCGCTTTACGCTCGTAGACGCGATGCGCGCTCACGCCGGCACTCCCCGGAAAGTATGACGGATAATCGACCAATACGCTAGTCAAGTTCAAGGTTACCGAGGCTACGCGCCTATCAAAATAAATTCCACTTTTCGGTCGGAACGAAACGTTTTTGGTAAAAAAAGAGATGCTTGTTTATTAATTAAGTATACACACACTGTGAGGAATAAATATAACGGATAATACTGTAGTTGAAAAGACGATGAGCGAGCGCTCATCACGCTGATGAGAGCAAGCCTCTGACGTATGGATTATTTTGGGAGATAATTTGATTCTTGAATTGTTCAATTTTTTCCTTCAACTCGTCTTCCGGCAAATCGACGAGGCCTTTGCACTTTTCGGCAAAGCTCGCTATCAGCTCTTCCCCTTCCTGAAATCAAAAGTTTCCACGTCACGAAGCTTGTTTTCACTTTAAAAGCGTCGCCTTTTTTACCTTGATCGTTTTTCTCCTTTTCTCGGCGGTAAGGTTCGCGACGTCCTCGTCGAACGCGACGTTCCGATGATCCTCGAGCTCGGCTTGTTTGCGTTTGGCAAACTGTGGAATTTCATTCGTGTATGAAGCGTGTTCTTACGAAGGCAACGTTGAGCATAGTTGATAATTACCTCGATAACGGACTCCGGGAATTTGGCCATTTTGGCAACGTGTATGCCGAAGCTCTGATCGCATATGCCCGGCTTGACGGAGTAAAGCAGAGTGAGCTCGTTGTCGTTGACGATCGCCGTGACGTGACGATTTTTCACGGCTGGCACGTCCTCGGCGAGACGCGTTATTTCGTGAAAGTGCGTGGCGAAGAGGCAATAAGCCTTCACCTCTTTCGCCAAATGTCTGTTGATGCAAACGTTTTTGTTTGTTCGAGCGATCATAACTGTGCGCGCGCGCGTCTTTTCGACGCGGACCGATAAGAGGAAAACAGAAAGAAAAAAAAACACTTACTCGGCTATCGACCACGCGATTCCGCAGCCCTCGTACGTGGAAGTTCCCCTACCGAGCTCGTCGATTATCACCAGGGAATTCTCAGTCGCCATCTAGAACGAAAAATAATAGAAAACTAATACCACGTGTTTTGCGTGGAAGCGAGTGGCGTGACGAAAAGAGTAAAGTTTGCAGACTCACTCGAAGAATGGCCGCCGTCTCGACCATCTCGGTCATAAAGGTCGAGAGACCCTTCGTTTGCGAATCATCGGCACCGACTCTCGCCAAAATACAATCGAGAACGGATATCTTGGCACTTTCGCAAGGAACGAAACTCCCAATGTGAGCCATCAACGCGGCGACACCCGCCGATCTTATGTAAGTACTCTTGCCGCCCATATTCGGTCCGGTGATGATGCAAAAGTGTGATTCGTCTGGAAAGAAAAAAAAAGAAGAGAAGAAAGATCGAGGTATACGAGCAGCGGGAATGACTGTATCCGGGTAAGGATATGACGAACGCCTCACCTCTCTTGAGAGCAACGTCGTTCGCGATGTAATGAACATTTTGAGCCTCGAGACAAGGATGTCGCACCTGAACGAGCTCCAATACACCGTCCTCGCTGGGTAACATTTCCGGGCGCACGTACGGCTTCTGTCCACCGATCGCGGCACCGGCGAAACCCGTCAGCACATCCAGCGTAGCTATTACCGTGCCGATCGCCTTCACCGGACCGCAGTAACCGGCTAAAAATGGACTATTTGTAAATTCCACCTAGCCATGCTGCCGCTGATAAGTTGGCGCGTATTTCGAACCTGCGATTCCAATAATTTCCGAAACTACGGATTTTTGTTGCGACATGTATTTGTTTCTGGCATCGAGATACTCCTCGTTTATCTCGGTCAGTTTGGCATTTCGAAATCTAACCCCGCTCTTGTTCGAGTCGATTACGGTATAATTCTTCTTGTTGCGCAATATCTTTTCCTCCTTCAAGGTTATACGAAAGTAATAACCGTACTGCTGATTCGACTCGAACTTAACCGTTTTGCCCGCCTCCATATCGAGATCGTTGGCGACCTTTGATATCTGTCCTTGCATCTTTTCCTCGAGTTGGTCCATTGTATCTTTGAGGTCTGTTGGAACGCGCGGTACAGGGAATATGTGTCTGTGAGTGAGAGAGAGAGAGAGAGAGAGGGGGGGATTGAAATTGATAGAGAACCGACCTTTGAGCTCCTCGTCGAAATCTGCCCGTACCATAAAGTCATTTTTCTGAGCTGCCTCCACATCGATCGTTTGTTCCACCATCTGTTGATACTTGTCCATATCGTTGACGAGTTCTCTCAACGGTTCGACGAACATTGCCTGCATCACCGGTGCAGCCGAGCCCGACAGAAGCTCGATAAGAACGGGCAAGTGCGCCACGCACAGATAAATTCTGTAACATTAAGACACCCGTCAGTACGGCGTGCCTCGATAAATATTGAACAATTCAAGACGAGCTGATGAAAAAAATCCAACTTGTAGCAGTCTTGAAGACCGGCCTTCTTTCTGCTCAATTTTTTGGCCAATTGTTGCAAATCGGGAATCCTACGAAGATGCTCATCGCTCAGGGATGATCGCGTATCGCGATCTTTCACCAAATACTCGACCACATCGTGACGCTCCTTTATCAGTGAGATATCTCTGAGGGGTTGCCTGATCCACTGGGCCACCAGTCGATGTCCCTGAGCGGTTCGACACTTGTCCAATATACCGAGAATACTCGTCGGGGCGTTTCCAACGAGGGCCGGCTGAGTTTCGCCACGGTCCTCGATGTTCAATGCTTTTATCGCGGCCGCATCAAGGCGCACGTAGCGCGATTGCTCGAGCTGCCTCAAACTGTATTGATTCATGTTGCCCTCGTCCGCCGTCAACTACCGGCGGAAACGCCAGAAAAAAAACCAGACACCCGTTAGAGCCGAACGGGCGATGAATAAAGCAAGAGAGAGAGGGAGATAAAACTCACGTCCAAATACTTGATGATGGCCGCGGTGGCGGACATGGCCAATTTAAAACTCGTCTCCGGCAAAACTTGGGCGTTCTCTTGTTGGCCTTTCTCGAATTTTATGAGAGAATTGAGATCCTGAATAATGGAATCGGCGGAAAACTCGTTCTTCTTTCTGAGCGTTACGGTGACGTTGCTTCGTTCCATAACCTGGGGGAGAATCGTCGTTGGGGAAAGAGAAAAAGATCGTGTCGAGAAAGGCTTTTTCACCGGATCATCGTTACCAAGCTGTTTACCTGTTTGACGGCCTGGTGCTCCGTGCTCGCCTCGCCCTGAATCAGTAGACACTCCTTCGGACCGTTAGTGACGACGAGAGCCTCGAGATCGGAAAATGATTCGTCGTCGAGAAACTCGCGAACGGAGATCAAGGTCGATACTGTATCGACGATACTGACACCGACCAGCTGCAAAAGTGAAGGTTTCTCGATCGAGGTGAATGCGCGGCGGCGGTGCTGCTCGTCTTATAGGATAAACCAACCAGTGAATCAACATGGACGAAAACTGATTTATATTTTAGATGAATAAATAATATGAATTGTCGATAAGAGCTCGAATCACTATAATTTGGCAAAAAAATCACCCGTGGCGTTAAAAATCGATTTCTCAGTTTAATATCGAATTTTGACGCCACTTGGAAATTTTCTAGATTTTGGTACTTGCATGCCGCGCAACTTAGTTACGATACGGCTGTGCGCATCTGTTGTAAAGGCGAAAACAATAGTTTTTATGAGTTTTGAAGGTAAGTATTACTTTCAATTACAACTGAATCTTTAATTTTTTGTAAACAATTTTAATCGATACTTACTAAGAGGTCAGAATTAGACGTGTTTATTTACTGGTGCTGTATTCTAATTTATTTCCAGTAAATGGACATATGTAGTCATCCATAAGTAAGCATCACCCCAATTTCAACGGCAACAATTTTTGTTAGCATAAACTGCTTCAATTGTTTATCATTTACTTATTATATTCCGGCAGGGGAGGCTGACGTTTTTCATTAATTCCATAAGTTATGGGGTTTTGAAGTTCGTCGAAAATTTCGACGCTTATATTGGCGGTGGTGGGTGGAAAGATTTATAAAAGAAGCCTTCCTGAGGGCATTAATGAAAAAAATTGCAGTGGTCACTTCCTCCACTCCCCCTGCTCCAGTTGAAAATTCGTAAAAATACACGATTTCAAAGACGAGACTGAAAATCGATCACAAAACAAACCCAAACTCGAACATTTTTACGGAGCCAAATGTGCATTTCTAAATCAAGTATTAAGTTCTTAAAGATTGATCAAAATTGCACTTTTTCAATTATTTTCTTTTCTTTTTTTTATTGTTTATCTTCTGTTGCAACGCCACGTTAAAATATTAACGTTTATCGTCGCCAATCCGCCACACTTGGGACACTTCACTTCTCTAGAAATCACGCCGTGATTTTGTAACACCTTCAAACTATGATTTGCTTCCTCATTTCATTTTCGTTATTATCGAACTTTTGGCGCTTTTTTTATAAATAATTGTGGCTTTTTATTTTATGCATTTTTTTGTATAAATAAACTGATTTTTCACACTATAAATGTTCAGTTTTATTTCATATGGTAACACAATGTTTTTTCCTATTGAAATTTCCTATGTTATCACGTATTCCCGGGAACTTCATAAGCCCAGAACTTTTGGCGGGGGAATGACCGCCGCGATTTCTCTTCAGCATTGTATTCAGGGAGGCTTTTTCTATGAATGCCCCATCCTCCGCCACCAATATAGGCGTTAAACTGGTAAAAAATGTTCAATCTTATCACGTGTTTCCGGGAACTTCAAAACCCCATAACTTATGGAATTAATAGAAAATGTCAGCGTCCCGCGACATAATATCACTTACTATTATGGAATCAAAAACTTCATGGCGAAATTGGGGTGGGGCCCACTTATGCATAATTACCAAACTAACTACTGTTAAGTGATGACAATCTACATTTCATGAGATGTTGTCATAAAATCAATTTAATTTTCTATCTCTCCAAATCTAGCATTTAATACAAGTAAATAATGAATCGTTATAGCGTTCGTCTATCTACACGTCCATTTATTGACAATTTCGTCCATTCACTTTCATTTTAGCTACTTTGCTACTTATTTATCAATTCCTTTTAAGGATATTAGGGCGCTGAATAAGTTCCGGCTGTTTCCGAACCGGTGGCGTTATCAGCATTGCGTGCGTGTAGCTTAAAATGGTAACGCATCTATAAGGAAGTACTATAAGCAAGCTTGAAATTCAGTGTATGTCATTTCGCCAAAGTGTAAACAACTTTTTTTCTTCATAGTGTTGAACATTTCAAATTTCGTGCAAAAAAAGATTATTCGCGGGCCATTTTTCTGCACTACTTTATTAAGTAATCACTTTAGACGCTAAAAAAGGATATTTTCATGAATTTATTTGATAGGTTTACATTATAGATATTGATATAAAAGTTGTTACACTTGATAAATACACTTTCAAAATACATTTTAAAAAATTATTCATTTGTCACTATTTATAGAAGAAAAGGGTAGTTAAAAAAATGTTCTAAAAAATCGTATGTCTGCGTTGTTGATGAAATCTCGGAGATGGATCATCCGAAACAAAAAAATCAAAAGGTTTTAGATTCAGTTTATGAATGGCTATAACGCATATCATACGATTTTTGATATATGCAAAAATAACAAAGTGGCGGACATTTTTCGAAAAAAAAAAAACGTGTTTTTTTTCGCCGTTTTTGGCACAAAGAAATAGTAAATATGAAAATTTAAAAAATCTACAGTTCGCTACAGCTATAGTTGTAAAGAATATGTGGTTAAAATTTCATAAGGATCGGTGCAGTAATTTCGAAGATTTTATGAACAAGCCGTCGAAAAATGTTGTTTCGAGAAAAACGGGTTTAAAGTTTGTTTGGGTTACATAAATACATAAAAATGTTCTTGTTATGTATTTCGAAAATGTATTTTTTTTAAATTGCCTCTGCTACGGCGAACGCTTCGCTTATTGTAGCTTCCACGTACGGGGTATTTCCTCTTATTACATTTCCCACCATTTTCTCCATTCCACATTCCTAAACGAACCCCACCTTGCGGCCGCATCCGACTTCCCCCTCTGTATCGCATTCACCGTGACATTTTCTGCCATGGATATAGGGAAACTGTGGAAAACTTATACCGATACAGCCGGTCACGAGTTCGCTTCCCAGTCTCGGAGCTAGTCGCGTTTCATTGAGAAATAGCTCATACTAGCCCTACACTCACGACACGCACATTTACCGGTCCGCGTGCGCGACATCCGTGTAGAACTGGAGCTACGTCACGCCCGTGTTTTTATTTTTCTCCGAAACTCCGAGAGGGCGATTCGAACCCGCGACCTCCCGATGTGCTGATTTCAGAGGCAAGCACGCTAACCACTAGACCAGCACATCGGTTTTATTTCGAAAATGTATTTATTAAGTGTAACAACTTTTATATTAATATCTATAATATAAACCTATCAAAAAGATGCATGGAAATAGCCTTTTTTAGCGTCCAAAGTGAAAAGGCCCTTTAAAAAAAATCTGCAGCTGAAGCACGCAGAATTCTTGTTCAGACTTACGGCGACCATGCTCTGTCGGAAACAACATGCAGAGATTGTTTCAGACGCTTAAAAAAAAGATTTTGATGTGTTGAATTGGAGGCATTACTTCATGAAGACTCATGTCAGATGCTAGCTGAACTTGCAGTCATTAGGAGTTGAACGCACAACAGTTTCGAAACGTTTGAAAGCATTACGAATGATTTTTTAAAACAAAGCGTTCATTTTCACGAAAAACAGCGAGAACTTATTAAACATCCCAATATTTGTCGCGATTACTTCCAATATTTTTCCCTACTATCAGAATAATATCTTTGGTTAGCTATAGCGATGGAAAAATTACTTTTCACAATATAATCATTCAAAAGGTTATCTGTATCCTACAGTGTCGTTATTCGTCCATTCACTGCTCGGTTTACCCTATCATCAATGCACGACTCGACTCACTCTGGTTTTTCCCTCCGTGCCGAGTTTAACCGCCATAATGGAAGCTCCAACGGCCACGTCGACCGCCGCATTTCCAAACAGTATTTCCTCGAACTGGGACAAGTTTCCCGGTGAACCCTTGTACTCCAAAATCCAATCCTGATGCGTCGCTGTTCCTTGATTGACGTACACCTCGACGCGATACCGCTTAACGAGAAGCAGATCCCGTACGAGACTCTGAAATCTGCTCGTATTCAGTATCAAGCCCTCGATCTTGTTCCCTTCTGAAAATAAATGATCACGCCGCGTGTCATCCGAATTGCCAATCGTTGAAACGGATTTTGCAAACGTTTCGTCATTACCAGCGCCGATCATCTTGCAGGCCGTCGTCGTTTTGAAGACCTCCTGAGCCGCGAAGAGAGCATCGCTACCGTGCACCGTGTAATACTCGACACGGTTGAAAAATCGGATGGTCGTGTCTGGTTTCTGAAAAAACGAAGCAGAGAACAATGATGATTGATATATTTTAGAGTCCAGCCTCCTCTCTACCCGCTAGTCTTCAAACGCTCTCGCGCACACAGCAGGCATACTTCCATACTGGAATCGCCGTGGGGGCCGGCAGGATTACTTTTAGGGAGGTGCATCTGCGTATAGACATTATACTATTACTAATATGATACAATTTATAACAGTGCATCTTTATAATTATAGGTAGGTATATAAAATTAGGCATTTACGTCATGTCGATTAAATTAATGTCAAATTCAAATTTGCGAAGAACTGGATGTTGAATTTAAACTTCCTAGAGTGGTGGCAAGGCAGACCTACAGTTCGAATCAACCATCCGTAAATGCAGAATTCTTCACAATAAATATCTTCATTCCATGTGTAGACTGAATCATTTCTTCTCTGAGAAATCGATTTTCTTCTACACACAAAAAAGCATTTTCAGTTATGCTTTTCTTATTCCACCGATAAAATATAAGAAAATTAGACAAAGCTCCATTTTTAGCCATGGCGGAAGATATACAGAACCTTTACTGACGTTTTCTACAGAAGTTTATTGCCGAAGCTAGCACGTGGTACGAGATGTTTGAAACAGATGAAGTGAGTGATGTGCCCTTAAGGGCACTCCCACTAGGGGATGAGCCACTTCATATAGTCTTCAAAAAAATTCATTTTTGTTGCCTCAATTTATAGTTTGAAATCTGTAGAATACGATGCAGTTAGTGATTTTGGTCAATTCTCAAAAATGACGTCCCGAGGACCTTTGAGCCTGACTCACCTCTGCTCCGTTGGAGCCCTACGCGCAGGTATAGGTACCAACGTGTAGATGGAAACATTCTTCGCTTGCGGAAGTCCTAAGTCCCGGACAGGTGATCTGAAGCAAAAAAATCAAACATATTTTTACTTTGTACAATATTGTGTATAAGTTGACCAAGAATCAAGAAAAATTGAAAAATAAGAAAATAGTGAGCAAAAAACTGCGAACATTTTTGGAAAAAAAAACAAACTTCCTTCCGATTGCTCACTATTTTGTTATTTTTCAATTTTTCTTTTTGATTCTAGGTCAACTTGTACACAATATTGTAAAAAGTAAAAATACGTTTGATTTTTTGCTTCAGATCACCTGTCCGGGACTTGGGACTTCCGCAAGCGAAGAATGTCATCGCCCGCGCACCGACATACGTGGCTCCTTCCACTCCCATCACCATGATTTGTCAAATTAAAAAACATATTTTGATGGTCAATAAAGACCGCTTAGTCAACATGCACAATATCAACATTCTATATTTAATACTTGTCGCATAAAAAATTGGTGAAAGATCGAACATTTTTTGGCCCAACAAGGCAGAATCTTCCTTTAAGGGAGACTTTGTCTCGGATTGAGCAGCGGGAAATGTTAGCGGCTTAACATGAGCAGCTAGAAGAAGAGGAGGGATGCCTCTATGGACCAGGCATTGCTGATTAGCGGTAATTATAAACACATTTGTGTAAACACATTACAAAACTTTAAACGCGTTTTTCTCGAAAACACGTTTTTAAAAATGGCTGACATTCTCCTGACCGCTGTAATTAACATATCGACCTGAAATTTGGAGAGCATACTCAGAAAATATGTCTTCACGGAATGACGGATCGTTTTTTTCGATAGATACATTTTTGCATTTATTATTTATCTTTTTATGCGAAAAAAGTGAAAATTCGATTTTTCTTAATTGCCGCCATTTTCCGAAATTTGTACTAAACGAAAAACCCATCCGTCATTCCATGACCCAAGGGTCACAGATTGATAATATGCTTTCAATTTGTGTTTCAGATCAACAAATAGGGAGCAGTGATATCAGCCGTTTACCTCCCGCGATTTGAGGACCTGTTTTCGAGGAGCTGCAACGGCCGCCATTTTGGTTTTTTTTTTCAAAAAAAAAATGTTTTTAACGTTCTGTATATCATGAATAAAAGCAAGAAAAAACCGCACTCAAAAAGCTTTACTCGTTTCCTTTTAAAACATAAAATGTAAACACCTGAAATATGGCACTCCAAGGACAAAGTCTCCGTTAATAAAAAATGTATTTCTCGATCTTTGTCTGTGAATTCTCTTTCATGGCAGAGGGTGTGAGTGCACCCCTTGCACCCTCCTGCCGGCGCCCATCGAAATCGCTAAATTTCTCAAAACGATATTGCCACAGTGACAAGAACGATTCAGAGAAAATTACGCGGGGTTTGTGCCGAAGCGTAAACAGTTGAAAAAAAAGAAGAAAAAAAGAGCGTTCAGCAAATAAGTTCTTGACCCATTTGGAGATACAAGCGCGATGTACGCGCGACGCGATAAGAGGACAAGAGATAAAATTAAAAGGATGGAACTGAAACATGACTTTGGTTTTCGAGTATTTCCCATCGCGGAGCTCTCGAGGACGAAGAAGGGACTGACGATTGAAATATTAGTCGAAAGGGAGGAAAATGTGAGGCGCAGAGAAGTCCGCACGAGGCACTAATTGTAGATCGGAGCATAATCTCCGAACGCCGCACGCGCGAGACCTTGCTCTTATAATACATACGTAGTATCTTCGGGTCAAGCGCGTATCGCGCGTCGTTGGTACGGTGGGGTCACGGAACCTCGGATAATCGCGAGTTCGTGGAAATTCGTACTCGCGGACAAGAGAGACGCCCCGACCTCTTTACGCACCCCACATTCCCGATTGCTAATAAGAAAAGAAAGAAGATAAAAAGGCGTCCAAGGACCACCGGCGTTTTCGATAACACCGGGTTTCCCTCGAGTTGAGATTCCAACGAGCACGGCGGGAATTTCGGGTCGACCGGATCGAAAGGCCCCTCATTTCTATCGAACGATTCCAACGCGTATGTAAAACGAACATGATGATCCAGACGCGTACGCGTTAGCCGATGACACACGCGTGATGACAACACGTGCACTCTCGTGGAATAACGATATGCAAACTTACGCATCTCATACGCAGCATCGAGTGCGCGATTTTACCGAGAGAGAGAGAGAGAGAGAGAGAGAGAGAGAGAGAGAGAGAGAGAGAGAGAAACGGATTGCGGAATTGCTCATCTTGGAAATTGAAAGTAGCAAGGTCGAATGAATCATGTTCGTATTTATGGTAGTAACGATTAGAATTACGTCACACAGGATATGCCGGAACGCCGCATTACGGGAGATCAATCTTACGAAATAAGAAGCATCCCGGGGCGCGGTAATCTCGAGGACGAGAGAGAGAGAGAGAGAAAGAGCGAGAAGCGTTTTTTTCGTACTCTGGAACCAAGGTTCGCTAAGAGTATCGTGCCAAAAAGTAAATGACACTCCAGTTGTATGTTTATTAATGTCAAAGAACGATGAAAAAAAAAATTAAATTAACCCTAGGACCCTACAGATGGGTACCGCAATGCTAAAGTGAGAAATGCAAAAATCATTTTTCTTGCTTTGTTCAATCGCATTTTTCCGGAGAAAAATGTATAGCAGGTTTTCCTCGCATATCCTATTTCATTCTTCAGGCTTTCAGCGTTCGAATGAAAGAAAAAAAAACCTTCGTACGACAAACAGTTCGTTAGCAGCGTTGATTTGAAGTACTGGGGGGCGCGTAAAACCTGTGTAGGTTTTTTGTTTCATACAGATAGTGTAGGGTCCTAGGATTAAGTAAAGTAAAGTAACTATTTAAAGTAAAGGGCCAGTCCACTTTGAAAATTTCAAAAAATCGAAAGCAAGCAAGACTTGAAGAAATCGACGATGATGAGCAAAGAAGGGATTTTGTAAGGTGCAGAAATTGCCGATTGAGTTTAGGTAAGAGTTTTTCATAGTATAAACTTCAAACGCGTTCTTCTCGAAACAACGTTTTCAAAATCAAGCTCCATCGTGAAACAATGTTTTCAAAATCAAGCTCCATCGTATCTCTAAAACTAATAAACCGATTCCCTTGACATTTGAACCATATATTGTAAACATGATTCGCAATGAGATGACCCTCGATGGTTTTAAAATTTGGATTTTTACTCTTTTTTGGCGAAAAACTGCGAAAAAACGCGTTTTTAAAATACTTTTTTCGTTTTTCATCTGCCATTTTTTTATTTCCTTATAAAAATTTATATCCGAAGATCATTTCGTGCCTGGTATAATACTGAATCTAATGGACTTTGATTTTTTTTTGTTTTAGTCAAGCCGTTGTCGAGTTGTGATGGACCTAGCCCACCTATTTATGAGGCGTTACGTTAAACTATAGTTTTTGTACTTCAAAATGAATAAAAATGAATTAAAACTTGTTTTAAATGTATTTCAAGACTATTTATCAAGCCCAACAACTTTTATATTCATATTTTCATAAAATCCTCAAAAAAAAATCGCGAAAATAGCCTTTGTTCGTGGCTCCAAAGTGGACTGGCCCTTTAATAAGGGAAGGATGAAAAAGATATACTAAATCATTGAAGCGTGATATACATCTGCATCGATAAAAAAATCGATGTTTTTTTTTCCTTTAAGGGGCTCTACCAGTGTGACAGTTTAAAAAAATCGATTTTTTGTTGTTACCTTTTTCGACAGTTCATTCTTTCAAGAATGAACTTTCAAAAACGAGCATTTATAAATGATATAAATGTTATCATTTATATCATTTATATCAATATCATTTTATCTTGAAAAAATCGATAGTTAAATCTTTAAACGCGTTTTTTTTTTAAATGCGATTTTTCAAATTTACTGACATTGCAACTCAAAGAGCAATTATCCGATTGACTTGAAATTTGATCCGAGTACTCTTGAATATATTTACTCTACACTGACGTAGGATATTTTTGATTGGATGAAAATTGACGATTTGGCATTGAAAAAAACGACCATTTTATAGGCAAGAAAACAGACTTTTTTCACAACTACGCCACTTTGTTAGATTTTGATATTTTTCGAAAATCCTACGTAATTGTACAGGAAATACCTTCCAGTTTAACGACATTTTTTTCTTTTTCGGTTTCAGCTACTCAATCGGCCGGAATCATGTCAGCAGTGGAGGAATTTTTTTTTTGCGGCCTCCGAAGGCAGCGCATACGTCGCTTGGATCTCAATATTTTTCTATGAAAAAATTTTGTAATATAGGTGAAATATAGCCAAATATATTCTTAATTTTGCGAAACAGTTAATTGAGTACTTTCCTTCTAAAAAATTCCCGAAAATCACCCAAATTTTCAGCGTTTAAACTGGTACAGCCCCTTAAGAAGTCCGATGTGATTTTTGTCGGTGGTGGCGGCCTATGCCACATTTTCCCGAAGCTAAGCCCAGAGCTCGGCTTTAGAGACCTCCAGAGAAGACGGGTGTCAGATATCAATAGGCAGTGAATTCCACAGTGGGCTAGCGGAGACTGTTCAGGATTCCCGAAAAGCTTCGGTGCGAAAGTGTGGTATCTCGAAATCCGATGATTGTGCACGTCTTCTGATGTCGTGAAAAAAGAGACAGAGACAAAGAGGTTTTTGGAATCGGTGGGTCATCTTCACTGGGCTTCTCCCGCGACGGATATCCCCAACCGGACGTCAAAAAAACAGAACATTAAATAAACGCGAGTAACCGTTCGAAAACACGCGCGTATTCGCGCAAACTTTCCCAATGCGTGAATCGTTTGCGGCGAATTTCGCGGTTTCGTTATCCGCGGGATGAGCGGGTAAGGTTGCCGGGAGAGTGGCGAAAGAGCGCGTTTGCGTAGAGGGGAAAAAAAATACGCCAAAGAGATTACGAAGAAGAAGAAGAAGAAGAAGAAAAAAACGTATTGGCGCGTCGAGAGGGCGGCGATCGTACGCCGTTGTCTCGATCGCGAAAGAGGGGAGACGGATGATAAATTGAATGGACTCGGCTCTGTGGGGCTACAAGTCGATCGTTTCTTTCGGCGTGAGTATAATCGCCTGCGTGTCTCGCGATCCAAGCAACGACCCCGAGACTCCACCGAAAAAAGTATCGTCACACCTAAAAAGGCGAGTGGCCAAATTTTGTGCGCGTTTATCGAGATCGCGGTTGAACAGAGCGGTGCGTGGCGGTGTGAATAACAAAGACCGCTTTAAGATGCGGCGGTCGCAGCCAGGGATGGCGACGACGGCGTTGATTCTGTGCACGATGATCGTCGGTGGCTTCTCAGCCCCGAAGCCTTGCACGGAATTGTGCGCGAATGCGGCGAGTCATAGCGGCGGCTCGATGTCGACGATGGAAGGAACGAGAATCGTCAAGACCGGCTATCATCGAGAATCGATGATTCAGCCGAACAGCCTCGAGGTCGTCCGTCCATCCAGCGGTAGCCTCCAATCCGGTGACAATTGGCACAGGGCCGACTCGTGGACAACCGACGGTGGTCACGGTCGGGTGCACGAGGAGGAGGGCCAAGTAGTCGACGGACCCACCAGAGTCAAGTACTACCGGAAGAATTACACGTCGAGCTATTCGTCAGGCCTCGACGGTACCGCCGCCCTCCCGTCGCTTCCCAGTCTTGGCGCATCGAGCGACTTTGAGCGAATCTTGCAAGAATCCGGACGTACTCGTTCGGAACTGTTTGGCGGCGACGCGTTGCTCGCAACGGGCGGAGGGTCCATCGCTCGGACGGACGAACGTTACCAAGAGTCTGTACGGAGGAGCGGCAGCGGCTCGAACCAGCAAGTCGCGACGAGCCCAAACGCTGCTCGTGTTTACGAGAAAAGTCTCAACGAGAGGTACGAGACGAGCGGTCTTCAAGGAGCGACGGTAGGTAGCCTCGATGCAGGCGTCGCAAGCCCGCAAAGATTCTACGTGGTACCCTCACCGACCCGAGCTTTTCCGCCGCTCGAACAGACCTCCGAGACTCGCACCGCGTACGAACGACACGAGAGCCACCCCACTGAACACTATCCGGCGCACCAACGTGTCGTTTATCGTGTACCGATGCTTCCTCGCACCGACGAGGCACCGCTTCCCCAACAATCCCGAATCATCGAGCAGCAGAGCCGAAGCGAGTCCACTCGGGTCCATCACGTCGCTTCGCCGCGTCAGGAAAGCGTTCATCGGGGCCATTTGATCGCTCCGTATGATGACAGCGGAATCGGAGTGGCCGAGGACTACCGAGGTTACCAGCAGCAGCATCAGCAGCAACATCAACAGCATCAGCAGCAACAACAGCAGCACGGGAACGTTCGAACTTCGAGTGTCGTCGAGGTGCAACAAGCAGCGCCGGTGCGAGTCTACGAAGAGCACTGGAGTGGGTCCAGCCACAGAAGCGAAGTTCCCAGAATTACTCCGGTTTCGGGAGTGCGTAACAGTTATGCCGATCAGCAGATTGGCTCGTGGAGCAGCGGCGGCGGTAGCAGCTCTTCCCGTAGCCACGAGAACCAACGGGTAACGGCCAACGGTTTGAGCGCACATGGCCAACAGTTTGGGTCCCGAGACGCCGTAGCCTCGGTGGGCCTCCTCGATGTTGGCTCATCGTCGGTCTCTATACCCGACTGCCAGCAGCAGCAGCACGCAACCGAACAATTCACCTACGTTCGACACGGGGAAAAAAGATACAAGCGCGATGTGAGTGTCGATGACGCCGATGACCAAGAGCGGGGAACGGAAGAAGCCACCCCGCCTGTGGGACAGAAGACTCAACGGTTTCATCAAATGGTAGACTTACCTCAGGGAGAAACGGAAGGTTCTCAGGACTCGAGGCAACACTCCGGTTCCGTTTACCAACGTCATCGGCACTACGAGCATCAACGATCGGGTTACGGTGAACGGCGCTACCAGCACTCGGAACATCACGAATTCGAACGCCACGGACAACACAACGGGAATACTAAAACTAGCCAATCGCCTCACCGTGCCTCGCGTTTCCAACATCTTGAGTTTGGTTATCAAAATCGGCACGGTCACGATTTTAACCATCGAGGCCCTCATCATCGGTTTCCCAATCACGACTTTCATGAACGAATTCAACACGAGGAAGAGTCGATTCGACGTAACGGTGGGAAGCTCGAAATTGGAACGCAGAGTAATCACCGGCAGGATCAAGATTTGACCCAACAAACAGGTAGTTTCGGCAAACTCGATTTTGAGAAAGAAAGTCAGCAGAACCAAGATTTATCCCAGCAAACCGGGCATTTTTACCAGCATGGAACTGAACAGCAGACTCAACAGCATACTCAAGATTTGACCCAGCAAACCGGTGATTTTGGACAGCTCGAATTTGGATCGCAGAATACGCAACAGCACGATGAGGATTTGACCCAACAAACGGGTAGTTTCGACAAACTCGATTTTGGAAAAGAAAGTCAGCAGACTCAAGATTTGACCCAGCAAATTGGCGATTTTGGACAGCTCGAATTTGGACCGCAGACTACTCACCAGCACGATGCTGATTTGACCCAACAAACCAGTAGTTTTGGCAAACTCGATTTTGGAAAAGAAAGTCAGCACAACCAAGATTTGTCCCAACAGACCGGGCATTTTGGCCACCATGGAATTGAACATCAGACTCAACAGCAGACTCAAGATGTGACCCAGCAAACCGGTGATTTTGGAAAACTCGAATTTGGATCGCAGACTACTCACCAGCACGATGAAGATTTGACCCAACAAACCGGTAGTTTCGGTGAACTCGATTTTGGAAAAGAAAGTCAGCACAACCACGATTTGTCCCAACAGACCGGGCATTTTGGCCACCATGGAATTGAACATCAGACTCAACAGCAGACTCAAGATTTGACCCAGCAAACCGATGATTTTGGAAAACTCGAATTTGGGTCGCAGACTACTCACCAGCACGATGAAGATTTGACCCAACAAACCGGTAGTTTCGGTGATCTCGATTTTGGAAAAGAAAGTCAGCACAACCACGATTTGTCCCAACAGACCGGGCATTTTGGCCACCATGGAATTGAACATCAGACTCAACAGCAGACTCAAGATTTGACCCAGCAAACCGGTGATTTTGGAAAACTCGAATTTGGGTCGCAGACTACTCACCACCACGATGAAGATTTGACCCAACAAACCGGTAGTTTCGGTGATCTCGATTTTGGAAAAGAAAGTCAGCACAACCACGATTTGTCCCAACAGACCGGGCATTTTGGCCACCATGGAATTGAACATCAGCCTCAACAGCAGACTCAAGATTTGTCCCAGCAAACCGGTGATTTTGGAAAACTCGAATTTGGGTCGCAGACTACTCACCAGCACGATGAAGATTTGACCCAACAAACCGGTAGTTTCGGCAAACTCGAGTTTGGAAAAGAAAGTCAGCACAACCACGATTTGTCCCAACAGACCGGGCATTTTGGCCACCATGGAATTGAACAGCAGACTCAACAGCAGACTCAAGATTTGACCCAGCAGACCGGTGATTTTGGACAACTCGAATTTGGACCGCAGACTACTCACCAGCACGATCAAGATTTGACCCAACAAACCGGTAGTTTCGGCAAACTCGATTTTGAAAAAGAAAGTCAGCACAACCACGATTTGTCCCAACAGACCGGGCATTTTGGCCACCATGGAATTGAACAGCAGACTCAACAGCAGACTCAAGATTTGACCCAGCAAACCGGTGATTTTGGACAACTCGAATTTGGACCGCAGACTACTCACCAGCACGATCAAGATTTGACCCAACAAACCGGTAGTTTCGGTAAACTCGAGTTTGAAAAAGAAAGTCAGCACAACCACGATTTGTCCCAACAGACCGGGCATTTTGGCCACCATGGAATTGAAGAGCAGACTCAACAGCAGACTCAAGATTTGACCCAGCAAACCGGTGGTTTTGGACAACTCGAATTTGGACCGCAGACTACTCACCAGCACGATCAAGATTTGACCCAACAAACCGGTAGTGTCGGCAAACTCGAGTTTGAAAAAGAAAGTCAGCACAACCACGATTTGTCCCAACAGACCGGGCATTTTGGCCATCATGGAATTGAACAGCAGACTCAACAGCAGACTCAAGATTTGACCCAGCAAACCGGTGATTTTGGACAACTCGAATTTGGACCGCAGACTACTCACCAGCACGATCAAGATTTGACCCAACAAACCGGTAATTTCGGCAAACTCGATTTTGGAAAAGAAAGTCACCACAACCACGACTTATCCCAACAGACCGGGCATTTTGGCCACCATGGAATTGAACAGCAGACTCAAGATTTGACCCAGCAAACCGGTGATTTTGGACAACTCGAATTTGGACCGCAGACTACTCACCAGCACGGTGAAGATTTGACCCAACAAACCGGTAGTTTTGGCAAACTCGATTTTGGAAAAGAAAGTCAGCACAATCAAGATTTGTCCCAACAGACCGGGCATTTTGGCCACCATGGAATTGAACATCAGACTCAACAGCAGACTCAAGATTTGACCCAGCAAACCGGTGATTTTGGAAAACTCGAATTTGGATCGCAGACTACTCACCAGCACGATGAAGATTTGACCCAACAAACCGGTAGTTTCGGTGATCTCGATTTTGGAAAAGAAAGTCAGCACAACCACGATTTGTCCCAACAGACCGGGAATTTTGGCCACCATGGAATTGAACATCAGACTCAACAGCAGACTCAAGATTTGACCCAGCAAACCGGTGATTTTGGACAACTCGAATTTGGACCGCAGACTACTCACCAGCACGATCAAGATTTGACACAACAAACTGGTAGTTTCGGCAAACTCGATTTTGGAAAAGAAAATCAGCAGAATCAAGTTTTGTCCCAGCAGACCGGGCATTTTGGCCACCATGGAATTGAACAGCAGACTCAACAGCAGACTCAAGACTTGACCCAGCAAACCGGTGATTTTGGACAACTCGAATTTGGACTGCAGACTACTCACCAGCACGATCAAGATTTGACCCAACAAACCGGTAGTTTCAGCAAACTCGATTTTGGAAAAGAAAGTCAGCAGAATCAAGATTTGTCTCAGCAGACCGGGCATTTTGGCCACCATGGAATGGAACAGCAGGCCCAACAGACTGAAGATTTGACCCAGCAAACTGGTAATTTTGGACAACTCGAATTTGGACCGCAGACTACTTATCAGCAGGATAAAGATTTGACCCAACAAACCGGTGATGTCGGCAAACTCAATTTTGGACAAGAAAGTCAGCAGAACAAAGATATGTCCCAGCAAATCGATGATTTTGGACAACTGGAATTTGGATCACAGATTACTCACCTGCCGATGGATCATTTTACACAGCAAACTCAGCAGAGTCAAAGTGTGACTCAACAGGCCAGTGGTAATTTTGGAAAACTTGAGTTTGGACAACAAACTCAGGAGAATCTAAATCAAGAGACAGGCAAATTTGGAAAAGTTGAACATGGACAGCAAACTCAACACCGACGATATCCAAATCGACCAAGCGATCACCATGAAAATGACAAGTTTGATCAAGAAAACTACCATATATCCCGGGCAACAGCGCCGCCACCGCTCGATTCGGGAAGTCTACACGTTAGTCCAAACGACTTAGAGCCCTGGGGAGTGGCACCGAGCCGTGGTCCCTATGCCCTAGACGAGGAGGCGCCAACGACGCCGATACCTCGGCGGCGGGTGCCTGGAGTGAAGGGTGGGCGAAAAGTAGGGCGAAGACCGACAACAACTCCCAGAGTGCCATTCGTCTCGAGCAACGAAGCCGGAGACACCGATATCCCAAACCTCGAGCCTCCGTCCCTCAACGTGCAACCGGAATACGAACCGGCAGAATATTCCAGGTCGACCTACGGTGGCAAACATCGATATCCGAATGGGTGGAGGACAGACACAGCCAGTTCCGGGGATCGACCAGCGCGCCAAGACCTGGAGATGGAGTCGGACAATGACGCGACACCGGTATCCGAGACACCCGTCAACCTTGATTCGAGAATCCTGGAGGTGTACGGAGGAATTGGTCGTTACGACTCGAACCACGACGAAGATATTTTTTCCAAAGCTAAACCGAATCCTAGTGGGACTCTTTCTCCGGCACTCCCTGGTGAGGATTATTGGGAAATTCGAGAAAAGCCTTCGGTTTCCGTCGCCCGTCCAGTGTCTAGGGCACCCAAAGAGGAGACACTTACGACGGAGAAAAGTACCACCGAAGTAACTACTTCGGTTCCGCCGGAAATAACTACCACCGCTCCCACGTCCTTTTGGCGGCGGATAGGTCACAAATTGGAAAACGCGTACGATAAGGCAAAGGAAAAAGCAACCGGTATTTTTGGAAAGTAAACGCTCGTGTTTAGACTGTTTTGAAACTCTCATCGAGGATTGTACAGGATAGCGGACTTGTCGCGCGAAGCTGTATAACCGGAAAGAGAGATCTTTCTTACCTCCGGAAGACCGCGAAAGAATCTAACGAAGCTCTGTTGGGCGGCAGTACCTGCGGGACAAATTTTGTCAGTAGAGGCTAATGTTCGCGTTGGCTTTTTAACCGTCGCTTCGTACCGATTTACAAGAGAAGAAACGATTAATAAATAAAAAACAATTGTACTTACCCATCCCGAGCATCTGTCCCGGTGGATTCTGCTTTGTTTGCGCCGACATTGCTCTATCGTAGTTTCGTAAGTTGATTGAAAAACACGTGGATACGCGAAATATTACAGACAACTCGATGATAACTTTTTAATTTTCAACATGGCAAGGGGCAGACAGGAGAAATATCCGCGCGCGAAAAACGCGAAGTGACTCTAGCTATGTATCCGCGTTCACGCCCCACAGCAGCGTCCCGGGAGAAGCCTGAACGATTCACTCAGATACTTGAATATACAAAATAAAACATTTTGTATTCGATTTTTTATGTAAGCATACGAGTCGAGCTCGTTTTTGTTGTACTATGGCATTTTTTACGAATATTTGTATAGGATTATCAACTAATAAACGAATACGATCGTGTACAAATTTAATTATTGTCCCTCTCTACTTGGAAGCAATGTCGCTATCGGCTTTCAGACTACGACACAGTGCGACACAGCGCACATATTTCTGGTGTATTCCTTTGCACGGATTGGCTGCGGCTGCCAGAAATACGTACACTGTCGCACTGTGTTGTAGTAGGAAAGCTCCGTCAAACTTCATAGGGTCCAGGGGTCCGTAAGGTATTCCTTTCGCGGAGGGCTGTATTTTGTGGGCGCATAAGAGGAGCCCTTATACATTGGTTAATTACAGACGCGCGTGAAAAAAATAAGTCACTATCGATTATTATACCCAAAGATTCACCATTCACAATTTATTAAAATTAGCATATGTTTCTGCAATTATATACGTATTAAAGAGAAAAAAGTGCCCGGGAATTGAACCAAAGATAACAAACTTTTCAACCAGGTGTCAGCCCATTCAGCTAGAATGTATTGTATACATAAAAGAGCAAAAATTATCGATCCTTGTCGATTTCGCTGGATTCCAGTGGACGGGTTGATGGACCATTCGCCAATTAATTGCTGGATATATTTTTTCTCGTTTATGCTCGTCAGTTTATGAATTTATTTATTTTTATTTGCATAGGAATATCATGCGTTTATGAACCTCCGTTAGTTAACCCCCCCCCCCATTTCATTTTTTTAAATTTCGTTAAGGGGGTATACCAGTGTGAACGCTGAAAATTTGGGTGATTTCCGGGAATTTTTTGGAATTAAAGTACTCAATTAAATGTTTCAGAAAATTAAGAATATATTTGGCTATATTTGACCTATATTACATAATTTTTTCATAGAAAAATATTGAGAACAAAGCGACTTATGCGCTGCCTTCGGAGGTGCCAAAAAAAGCTCCTCCACTGCTGACATGATTCCGGCCGATTGAGCAGCTGAAACCGAAAAAGGAAAAAATGTCGTTAAACTGGAAGTACAATGACGTAGGATTTTTCAAAAATATAAATATGGCGTAGTTATGAAAAAAGTCTGTTTTCTTGCCTATAAAATGGACGTTTTATTCAATGCAGAATCGTCAATTCTCAGCCAATCAAAAATATCCTACGTCATTGTAGAGCAAATATATTCAAGAGTACTCAGTTCAAACTTCAAGTCAATCGGATAATTGCTCTTTGAGTTACAGTGTCAGCAAATGTGAAAAATCTCATTTCGAGAAAAACGCGATTAAAGATTCAACTATCGATTTTTGCAAGATAAAATTTGATTTACCATAAAAACTGCTAATCAGCTATACCTGGCCCATACAATGGAACCTCTTCTTTCTCGAATAATGCTTTTTGATTTTTTGAAAATGTCACACTAGTATAGCCCCTTAATGCAAATTGTTTGAGAATCGTTTTAGAGAGTGTGAGAGAAAAGAAAAAAATATTTGAGAGTTAATATTTTTCACGTAAAAACGATTTTGATTTCTTGCGTGAAGTTGGCTCCCATTTTTTTATATCCTGGAAAAATCAACATAGGCGGTCCATTTTTTAAAATCTATCGAGAATCGCTAGAGAGGGTTTGAGAGTCGAGAAAATTGTTCGAGAGTTAATAGGAGCATTCCAACTACGACACCGTGCGACACACTGTACATATTTAAAGCTCGCAATATTTTAATTGATGTAAAATAATCTTCAAGTACGCGATTTACCCTAGGGCACGTTTGTAGACGGAACGGTACTGGTACCGTTTGTGGAAAGGGCGGTGCTGGTACCGTTCGTGGAGAGGGCGATAAAGGCGCGCTTCAATGCCGACTCGACAAGCAATTTGGATTGTTACATGTTGGTCGACAAAGCTATCGCTGCTCACAATTTTTCTCTAGTGTGCATTGCCTCTGCAGCCGGGACGGACGAAATATGGTCGAACATCAACAACAGAGGACACAATGCCATGCAACTGGTCATTATAAGTGATAATATCATGATGAGCAAATCTTTGACATTTTTCCCCCCTTTCAGGCTTTTCTCATGCCATAAGAGTACTCGTACTCGAACAGCGCAATTAAAAATTGTCAGGACGGTGAATGAAAGGTGCCGCTTTCTTTGGCTGCTGAGTTGGGTGAGCCTTCGACGAGAAAAAAATTCTATTAAAAACGACTTTGGATGGACCGGAACTGTTTTGCGTGCTTCGACGAACTTTTCGATGAAGGTAATTCCAATGAACAATGGGCAAGTGTGCCTGGGAAAGGATGACGAGAACTCGCGCCCGGGAATTGTTCCGTACCGGGAAAATTACACGACGCAACAAAAACTCGTTGAACATGAGAAAATTCAACAGTACGCAGCAGCAGCAACTGCAAATGACGAAAACGTTTGGCAATCGTAGAAACGACGGAGCGGACTATTGGCGAAAGGGTCACGAGGCTGGAGCTACAAAGCCGTTCAGCGATCACTACGAGGCTACACAAGACTACACACGCGAGAGAGCCAAGGATCACTCGAGTGACAATCCTCGAAGGAATATTCTGCCCTCGAGATACAAGAGAGGCCGAGCACGTACGTCTACAGTCACGCGGCCAAATTTTGCCCGCGACCCCATACTTGCCGGTTGGAGGCCCGGAAACATAGTCAACGGAAATGCGGCGAATTACGCGTTCCCCCAACCTTACCCACTATAGCCTGATACCATACCTGCTCTCTCCACTTTTTCAGTCTCTGCCTCACGTGTCTCGCCTCGGCGAACAGTCGTTGTGATCTTTCCGAGGCAATCGAATACTCTTGCGATCATTGCGAGAATCCAATGGCGAAAAGATTCACGAAGAACAAAAACAATACGCCTGTCAGAGACGATAGTCCGTTCGAAAGATGCCCTTATTTGATGTGATAACAGTGATAATTAGTTTTCTTTCCTTTTTTTTCTTACTCTAAATACCCTCTCGTGATATATTTCCTCTTATCCATGTATTTCTTTTTTTTGTCATCGAACTTTGACATGAAATAAAGATAAATATTTTTCAATTTACTGAATCAACTAGGAGGCTTGTCGGTATTTCGTATTTCGTGTTTGGCGATTTCCCTTCGTCCGAAGAACAGACCGTGCAAATAATCAACGCTGTCGCCGGACATGACCCGTTCTGAAAAAGGTCGAAAAACTGGTACAATTGCGTGACTCCATGCAAAAGTTGAAAGCGAGAAGTTCGGGTAACAAGGGTCCCGTTTTTATGTGATGGACCCTACTTCTCGATCACGACCACCGGGGCTTGATTCTCCGAGAGCGTTCTCAGTATGTCTGTACCGGTAGATCCGCTTCCATTTCCGTTGTTCCAAGCCAACTCTGAAAAAGCCGCAAACATTTCACTTCAATTTCAATGATTTTTCATTATTAAAAAAAAACGCTGGTTTTTCTTTGCTATTGGTTTAATCAAAGAGGAAGGAGGGGCGGTACCTTTGAAAACAAAAGGTTGTCAATGTCGCTCCACTGCTGCATCGAACGTCTTATCGTTAGCACCACTTGTTGATACTGTCGGGACGAAATGTCGTACTCCTTGAGCAACATCTTTGGCGAAATCAGAGTTCCCATCGGGGGATGATAATAATCTTCACACGCGTAACGAAGACAGTTGAGCAACGGTCAATTGATTTTGAAAACTTCGTCCACCTGCTTGCTCTCGAGGGCCATTTGTCAGCCTGTGAAAGAAAAACCACGAGGAAAAAGAAACTCTTCTATTCTATTTCGAGGCTTTCCCAACGTACCTAAAAGTTTCGTGTAACTATTGCCGAACCGTCTTTGCAGTCAGGCAATGCCGCGAAGTGCGTCTTGTAACATTTCTCAGATTTAAATACTACATTTACGATTATCTCTCAGCGCCACGTTTATGAACTTCATCAACAACTACATGTGTAATAGATTTGAAAAAAGGATGACTAGGTAATCGTTGAACCAAAAGGCTGGTAGTTAAAAGAAGTAAATCTCGTAGAATTACGCTAGTCGATTATTTTTGGCTATAAACATGATCAAATCATCTCCTCGTTCTCCAATAATATACGTATAAAAAATAAATTTGCAGAAACAGATTTTGCTCAACTGGCATGAGCATTAATAAAATAATGAATTGAAAAAAAAAATTGCACAATCAATTGATGACGGGTCGGAACTTTATCCAATAAAATACCATAACAAATTATAATACACGAACATAAATGTATATGCAACATGTTTTGAAGATGAACAAAACGTTGTAGGCGAAGGACAGAAAACCTTGTCCCTATGCATTGAAAGTTTTATAAATCAAACGAATATTATATAAAAAAGAATGCAAGATACATTGTCGATGATTTATACTTTGTCGACGATACATTGTAGGGTCCGCTAGGGCAACTCCATCGCCGAATGTCTTTGTGCTGTGGCAGAGTGAAGGGACAGGCTCGGTCTCGCTTACTGCCTCATACGGTGAACGGAACGACATCTTGAACTTTCTTCAATTTTTTGTGTGTTTGTTCTACTAATTTCGCTCAAAAAACCAAAGTGATGATCTTTAGGAAAGGAGGGAAGCTAAAGAAAGAAAAGAGATGAGAAATAGACGGGAAGACAGTGGAGGCGGTAAATATTTTTAAATACGTGGGAGTGCACATTTCGACGGGAAACACGTTCGAAAAACACATCAGGATGGTGGAAAGTGAAAAAAGGAAGGCTGCAGAGCTTGAAGCATCGCTAAAAGAGCGAGCATTGGGAGGTTGACGGATCGGCTGAGGATAGCGAAAGCAATTGCGAGAAGTGGGCTGTTGAATGGAGTAGAGGTGTGGGGGTGGAGAAGGAGAGCGAAAGTGAAGGGCACAGGCCAGCTATACAAAAATGGCGATGGGACTGAGAAAAAACACGCCAGAGTATATCTGGAAAATGGAGGCAGTGTGCAGAGGAATTGACACCATCGTGGTAAAACGCGCAGGGGATTACATCGGCAAAATCATAGAGATGGAGGGAGGAAGATGGCCGAGAAAGTGTCTAATGGAGGAGGCGTGGGGAGTGACAAACAACGACAATAGCAAATGGGGCAAAGAATTGAAGGCAGCAATGGAGCAAGCAGGAGAGGGGCAGATAGGGGAACTATAAGAAGATGGAAGAAGGAAGAATGGAAAATGAAGACCAGGAGGACAGTAGAGAAATTGACGCGACAAGAAATACAGAGGATGTGGAGAAATATTCAAAGGTCCAACTTCTGTAAAGATTATAAAGAAAGAAAGAGGGAGGTGGGAATGGAGGAATATTGGGACAAAGGAACAACATGGGGGGAAATCAGAGAGATGTGGGCGAAAATGAGGTGTGGGAGTGTGGGAAGAGGCAGAAAAAGGTTTCAGGGAAGTAAGTTGCAGAGTATGCGGGGAAGCGGAGGAGACGCTGGCACACATTTGGCTATGCGAGGAGGCTAGAAGGCAGACGGATAAGCAGGCCCTAAGGAATTTTGAGGACTGGGGGAACGAACAAAGAACGAAGCAAGATGGAGGGTGGAGGAAGGCACTAGAGGGAATGAGCTAGTAGAAGAGATGTGCGAAATAGTGAGACAATTTGAAAGAATCGCGAGAAAAAAGGGTTTAGCTGGAGATTAGAAATAGTTAAGTGGAAGGCGAAGGAATAAGTGCGAAAGTATATTACATTTTTTTTATTTCTTAGAGTAGATGTAAGAACTAGAAGCCTAGGAATAAGAAAACGTGTAAATAAAGAAAACAGATGTAAAAAACCCGCAAGGGTGTATACGAGAAGAAAGAGAATTACTACTAGTAATTTCGTTGGTGTTACTTTTCGTTTTCATTATCGACTGTCTTATTTATATTTATCATTTTTCACTTATTTTTTTAGTACTCATTGTTTCGGTATTTTTGTTCGTGTTTCTTATGGAGTTAATCGGTGTGGATTTGGTTTTACAAAGTATTCCCAAAAGTATGGTAATTGATTCTTTTTGGGCGTCGCGCCTTCAACTATTTAATTCACAATGCCACCGAAGATATTGTGACAGTCGAAGAAGCTGTGCGGAGCTTGAGAAAAATCGAAGACGGAATGGGTAAGATGGCGTTATCAGTTGTTCGATTGAACGGTTACAGAAACAGGACGTTCGGGAGGAACGTTAATCGTGGTTCCGCCGACGTTGGTCGACCATTGGATATCGGAAATACAGAAGCACTGTGAATTTTCCGTCATCTCTTACAGGATATTTCAGGGAGAAGAACGCGAAGAAAATCCGGAGCGTTTGGTGTCGAGCCACATCGTCATCACAAGTTACAACACACTGTCTCGAACGTTCAAGAATTCCGGAGTTTTGCACAAAGTACCGTTCATTATTGACATACACATTTTCTATCGCTTTGCGCCTGACCTCTGCGTGATAGAAAAAAAATTGTTGCAGATCAATTGGACACGAGTGGTCTTGGACGACGCTCACCTCATAAAAAATCTCAAGAGCCAGACGTCGGTGTCGGTGCGCCGTGTGCACGCGAGCATACGATGGGCCCTGACGGGTACCCCGATGCACAATCGCGAGATAGATATTTTCTCAATATTAAAGTTTCTCCGGTGCGCGGTGGAGAAGAGATGGTTTGGCGGGATAAATAACTCATACCACGCGCAGCGCAACGCCGTTGTCGAAAACATTATGCTCCGTCGTACGAAGCAAGCTATGACGAGTCAAATACAGGGACCTGGCGGCTTCGACGGGAATACGCGCTACACGTCGAAGAGGAACTTCATTTCGTCGACCCAGGGTTCCAAGGCTACTGTCATCCCGTCGCTCAAGAGATTGCCGGCGATCTTCATTTTCTTGTCAAGAAGAGCTATAAAGCGCTCCTCTATCGTGTCACTGCTGACGCATCTGAACGAGCAAGCAGTAGAAGAGAAAGTATCGGTTATTAAATATTTCGAGGTCATACGTACTCGACTATAAGATCGCTGTTTAAAAGGTTAGGCTGCTGGGGAAATTAAAAAAATCGACAGTCGCTTGCGGCAACTAAATTTAAGAGGACGATCCACTATCCACTAGACTGAAGGTAATCTTATGAATACAACGATTGAAAAAACTTTTAAAGCTGGTAAACCTTTAAACGCGTTTTTTCTCAAAACTGTTTTTTTAAACGGTGTAAACAATTTCTTGACATCTAATAAATGGATAGACTTATAATTGAGTGCAGTTATTCAGTGTAATAGTAGTTTGATCTCGATCGACATATTTCTTATCAACACTTTTTTTTTCATTGATTATTAACAATAACCGTCATTTTGCCGCGAAAAATCGAAAAAAATCGAACACTCGTTCGATGATTGAAACGAGATAACAAAATCAATCTCTGTCAAGTGTCAGCCAATCCTATCTATATTAAGGTAGTACTAGCGGATTGACTAGTCGACAGAAAATCTATAAATTATTGAATCTGAAAAAAGCAAAATATCATGTATTTGGGTATAGTAATAAACATGATACAGAAAATAACTATTTGAGAAGTGCATGTAATAACTGTATGTATTATAGTTTGGTAAGTGAAGTAAAATCGCAATCAGATTTGACTTGAGTTGTCACAGGCCGCCATTTCATAATTCTGGCAATATCCGTGGCAACGCTGTATTCAGGTGCTTTCGATACATGTCAAGCATGTGTTTGTTTACCGTATGTGTAATCGTGTGTTGTAGTGTATGTGTAATGCGGTAAGCGAACGCAAAAATGAGTCGATTGAATCGATGATATCTGCTCGAAATGTCCCGTAACCTATATTTATTATGGAGCATACGTGACCGCGACATTTTTCGTGTTATTCGTCGCTTTTCGCATAGCTCTGATCTGACCGGCAAATATTATTATTTCCGTTCCAAAGTTCGATCCGCACGGATTCCCTATATGGTGCGGGTTAAATGCGTTGATTTCGTGAATTAATTTCTATTGTATTTAGCCGGTAAGGCCTGCAGAGTTTTCGCGGATGTCATTTTTTATGTTTCTACTACAGCATTAAAAGAAATCAATTTTTTTTCTAATGAGGAGGTTCGCGCACGTACTACCTTAAGAAAAAAATTCACTCTCATCTGTTGTTTTGTTTCAGATCAACCGGGTGGCCAAAATCGAGTACACGGTAGAGTCCCTTACATTGAAAGGGCTTTCACGAGAATGTTTATAACTTCTTGGATTGTTACTTCTTTTTTAAAATAAATACTGGTACACAACTTTGTTAATGTTCATACAAATATAGATGTCCAAATGATTTTTCGACCGTCTCACTTGTTCCTTCGAAATTAATTATTTCAAAAATCATGTTTTTCGGGTCGTCACAGTAGCCTGACCGCTTAATCTTTTTTATATGCTAGAGATAATGCACACAAGCGTGCTCGTTTTAGAAACTCGACAAGGCTACCGGCTATTTGGGCTAACTTGATGAATCCAAAGTCGGGAGATTTGACGAAAAGCGATAGGTGTTCCACAGATTTTAAGGATTTGAATGGTATTTGAAAAAATAGCGGTTGGCGAATGTTTCAATGAGAAAATGTTTCAATGCTGAGTTTGAAGTATCCAAAAAATGATTCATCCGTTCAGACCAAAAGGATACGCAATTTATCACAGGTCGAGGAATTTATTAAGAGTTTTTCGAACTTTTTTCAAAACCGACTGGACCGATAGGAACACACATTTTGATGCTCAAATCATTGCATTTGCGAATTTAATTTAGGTGCCTGCATGAGCGTGTAATTTGATAAATACGAGTTTCTTATTTTCAGTTTTATAGCCTAGGATCTTAACTTTATAAGGCTTGTCTAGAATGGCCAAAAATTGACTAAGGTACGACGATTTTTGTGAAGGGTCAGGTTCTTTGCCTTTTCATAGAAACTGTTTTGCATAAGACCGTGGATGCCGCATCCCAAAATATATTCGTCGATTCACTTCAAATTCGGACAGAGCATAGTTTATAATATTTTCTCTCGTATGACCGGATGATTTTTCATACGTTTATCGATTAGTGAAAAACAACTGATAAAGTTGTTAGTTTTTTTCTTTTTTTTTATTTATTGAGAACCGAACTGTTTTTCTACAGCTTAGCATTGTCGTAATTTCCGATATTTCAAAAAACTATTCGGCCATGCGGAAGTTCTATTATTATGCTGAAAGTAGATTTTTCAATTTTTCATTAAAGATGAGCCACAGCAGCGCCTACCGCGGCTTGGCCATGCAGCAACGGCGGCACGTTCTTTAAGGGGTTACCTCCACTTGCGATTTTGAAAAAATCGATTTTTTTTATTGCATTTTTTTTAAGTATAAGTATCTGAGAACATGTCCTGAAAATTTCAAGTCGATCCGAACAAAATTGACTGAGATATGAGCGTTGAAAGAGAAGAATCCGTTGTGTAAACGACCGGCTAGTCTGCCGTCTGGCGCGCTCGACCCTCCCTCCGACCTTCAATACATTGTTCGATGAAAAGGGTCGTATACCTGGCATTCACAACGTTCATATAATAGACTGGAATTTATAAAAACGTATTTTCGTTGTCTGTTATGGTCTAAACTCGTCAGTGTAGCTCGAAAGTTCGACTATATAAGACTTATATTCCGCCGTTCATAATATTATAAGTGCAGTTTTTATTCATTTTACATTCAAAAATGGATCGAAAAAAAGGTTCGCGACAAACAAGAAGCAGTGATAATTTACGGAAATCTCGACCAAAAAAAAGGAAGGGTGTTTTTAACCCCAACCTGGCCGAAACGGAAACTGAAAGTTTCAGCACGTCTGCGAAGAAACTGAAAAATAATATTGATATGATTGTGAATCAAAGTCCTAATATTGAATATCGGATTTTGAACTTTTGGGTTGTGTTTGCTGCTATTTCAAATTTAGTGAAGTGCAAAACGTGTAATGGAAATATTACATTTGAAACGGCAAGTGCAAGAGGACTAGGCTTCAAAATCGTTGTGAAATGTGACTCATGTGCAGATAATTTGATACCATCTTCTCCTTTTTTGTAACATTCGTATGAAATAAATCGTCGATTTATTTTCACCGTGCGAGTTCTCGGCATAGGATTGGCTGGAGAACAAACATTTTTCGGACTTATGGACATGCCAAGGTTTCTTACCGAGACTACATATTCAATAATTTTGAAAAGTATTTATGAGTCTGTGAAAACATGTGCAGATGTAATATTTAAAAAAAAGCCGTACGAGAAGAAATTGAAGATACACCTAATGCAGAAGGCGATGCAATTCCTCAATTAACAGTTTCCGGAGATGGATCCTGGAGGAAGCGAGGATATACGTCGTTGTTCGGAGTCACATCAGTCATAGGCTACTACAGTGGAAAAGTACTTGATCTTGTGGTAAAAAGTGCGCATTGTAAAATGTGTAAATCGTGGAAACATAAGCTAAATGATGCGGAATACGAAGAATGGTACGAAACACACGAAGATAACTGCAGTGCAAATCACGAAGGCTCCTCGGGAAAAATGGAGGTGGACTCCATTATCGAAATCTTCAAGCGTTCAATAGAAAAATATAATATCCTGTACTGTTACTATATGGGAGACGGAGATTCGAAAACGTACACTGGGCTAGTAAATTCTCATCCTTATGACGACGTAGAAGTTATAAAAAAAGAATGCATCGGTCACGTCCAAAAGAGTATGGGATCCCAGTTAAAAAAAAAAACAAAAAGCTTGGTGGTAAAGGACAGCTGACAGGAAAATTTATTGGCAATCTCACTGTGTACTATGGACTTGCTATTCGACGCCATTCTGCTTCTGTTCACGATACGCATGAGGCAATATGGGCGACCTTCGATCATTACAGTTCAACCGATGCAAATCCACACCATGAGAGATGTCCAACCGGTGAAGAATCGTGGTGTTCGTATCAACGAGCTCAGGCGAGAAACGAGGCTTTCCAACACGATTACAAACCACTTCCATCAAATGTATTGGATGCCATCAGACCTATATACAACGATCTGAGTAAGGAAACTTTACTCGAAAGATGCGTCGGTGGCTTCAATCAAAATAACAACGAAAGCTTTAACCAACTTATTTGGAAAATCAGCCCAAAAAACGTCTCGAGTGGAGCAATCGTTGTAAATTTAGCAGCTTATATTGCCGTTGGACTATTCAACGAAGGTTCAAAATCATTATTATTTTATTTGAACTCAATCGGAGTGAGCTGTGGACACAACGCGCACGAATACGCTGATAAAATGGACGAAGCACGGATTGCACTGGCAGAGAGACGTGCGGCCGAGAGCACTCGTGAAGGAAGAATGTTACGAAGGCAACACCAAATTTCCGCTTTGCAAGCGGCATCGTCGGCAGAAGAACTTCTGTATGGGCCCGAAATAGATGACTCTATGTAAGTTTACAAAAAAAAATATTTTCTTCGTGTAAACTGAAATTGAAACTTTAAACGCGTTTTTCTCAAAATGGCATTTCTGAAGTCGGTGACCAAGATTACTCGAACACTAATGAACCGATCTTCTTGAAATTTGGCAGACTTATTTAATACATAAAAATGTAGTCTTTAATCGTTCGATTTTTTTTTCGAAAAAAAAATGGCCGTTTTATAGCCAAAAAACGGCCGTTTTTTCCGTTAAAATCGAACCATTAACTTTGACTGTCCGCCATTTTGGGAAAAACGAATATTTTTTAAAATCCTTCGATTAAAGACTAGTTTATACTTATATTTGACTAAATTCATCCGCATTTTTTTTCAGATGATCCACTTCGCCGCAATGTTGGTCACCGCAAACCGTGTATATAAAAACATTATTTCATTGACGGCCATTTGCCACTAAACAATGTAATATTTTTCAATAAAAAAATTACTGAAAGTTCTTCAAGATGTGTTCTTTAAGATGGTATATTGATCGATTAAAAAAGTATTGTAGTTTTTTTTTAATTCATGAAAAAGGCCTTTTTTGCGCTACAAGTGGGGGTAACGCCTTAACCCTTTCAATACGGCGAAAAAATCAGTTTAGTGCGTCGCAATACCCGGAACAGTTATTTCTCCTCCAAGTGATTTTTAGGTTCAGTGGTGCATTTTTCAGTGGTGCGAAATCCGCACCACTGAAATGCGCCTACGTTTTTCGGTAACAGGGTCATATGTTGTCCCAGCCACAATTTCAACATTTTTCCAGACTGGGATAGCATATGCCTCGTCAGGTGTGAAAGGTTTAAATAATAACTTCATTGTTCATCGATTTTTTTCCGACGAAAAAAAAACTCTTAAACTAGTCAAGGCTATGTTGTAATTGCGTATAAAATATCGATCTGTTCATCCCAACAATCTCACTGAAAAAATATTGAAAATCGACCTTTTTTTTAGACCCGACGCTTATTGCAGACTCCTCAATTTACCATGGTGTTGAAGTTTGTATCGTTGGAATGCAACGAAAACCGTCTTGATTGTTTCATTTCCTTTATTTTTATGACTGCTAAAAACTTTTTTTCAACGCGTTCGATTTGAGCGCTTCCACGCTCACACGCTCATAACCGGTCCTGTGGCACGTTTGGGTTGAGCTGTGCACGCTTCGTTCGAGCTCACGGTTTCCGCAACTCAAATCGTGTTCGGGTTGGCATTACAAGTATAAAGATTGCGGAGGGAGCAGAAGCTTTGTTGGTTTTCAAAATATTGACGAGTCATTTAGTATAATTAACAATGAAACTGATAGTGAAGAAGATTACGGTCTAACAGAAAATAGTAGTGATGAATTTGACGATGAAATGGGAACATCTTTCCTAATTTTTAGATATCTTCTTTAAAAGAAATCCCCTAACTCGTATGCAGAAGTATGTTGAAGGGGGGACTTTGTTATAAATAGGCTCCCCCAAAGTTAACTTAAAACTGTTTGTTTTTTTATAAATTTTTTATAAATATTTTATAATTTTTTTATAAATTCTCACAAAATATTGGAAATCGACCTGTTATTTGGGCCCCACTTTCCGAACTCTAGAAGTCTCGAATGGACGTGTGGGTCGACGAAAACAGGTTTTCCTTCGCAAGGAAGTTAAAAAAGATGGAGTAAACACTCACGTTTCACCGGCTCGCCCCATTGAGCCAAGAATTGCGCGAAAAGGGTGCGCGAGTAGATCATCACTTTGTTATAAACAAGTCGTTCCTCGGGATCAAGCTGGACCTTGATCGTTTTAGTAGTTTCCCTCGGCAAAGAGTCGACAGTCTCCTTCCCTAGTACTTCGTGCTTCATACGACGGAGCATGATGTTTCCGACAACGGCGTTGCGCTGCGCGTGGTATGAGGTATTTATCCCGCCAAACCATCTCTTCTCCACCGCGCACCGGAGAAACGTTAATATTGAGAAAATATCCATCTCGCAATTGTGCATCGGGGTATCCGTCTGGGCCCATCGTATGCTCGCGTGCAAACGGCGCACCGACACCGACGACTGGCTCTTGAGATTTTTAATGAGGTGAGCGTCGTCCAAGATCACTCGCGTTCAATTGACCTGCAAGCATTTTTTTTTATCACGCAGGGAACAGGCGCAAAATGAAAAAAAATCTGTATGTTAACAATGAACGGTACTTTGTGCAAAACTCCGGAATTCTTGAACGTTCGAGACAGTGTGTTGTAACTTGTGATGACGGTGTGGCTCGACATCAAACGCTCCGAATTTTCTTCGCGTTTTTCTCTCAGAAATATCTTGTAGGAGATGGCGGCAAATTCACAGTGCTTCTGTATTTGCGATATCCAATGGTCGACCAACGTCGGCGGAACCAGGATTATCGTTCCTCCCGAACATTCTGTTTCTGTAAACGTTGAATTGAACAACTGATTACGCCATCTCAGCCGTTCCGTCTTCGTTGTTCCTTCGCATGCCTTACTTGCGGATGCACTACCGTATCCCATTGCTAAGCCAACGCAGCTTCACATACAGTTATTCGTTAATAATCGTAAATCACCATGTTTAGCCATAAGCGCGAGTCGACCAAAGCTAATGGTCACTCAAAATAATGGAACACAAGCTATCGCATCAGTGTGTCTCTTTCGTACTCTTTCGAGCCCCGCCTCGTGTTCTTGGAGTGCAACAAATTGGCGTCGAGGACTGCCTTCTCCGCGTTCACGAGCCAACAACCGGAGTAAGGCGTATCTCACAAATACGAGACGAGTTAACAATGTGCAAAACTCTGGGTGTCCTCCAGAGATGAACGATTGGGAGAAAGTAGACAAATTAGTGAGGAATGGACAAAAAAATTGAATTCATAAAGAAACGAAGAAATACTTGGTCATAATCGCATCAAGCAAAAACAAATTTATGAGTGACGCAAGTGTGCCGACCAAGGAATTACCTTGCCGTTATCTCGGATTACGTGACGGGGGTAGAAAACGAAGTAGAAACCGCTCCGCAGCAACAAGCAGCATCGATAATAGAGACAGGGAACGTAGCGAAAGTGACAACGATTGGCGATTTTGCACCGTTCAAGAAGGGTGACAATTGGGTATGAGCAACAATGCTAATGAAAATTTTATGCGTTGAGATATGCAGATGATTTTACAATATTGGCGGAAGAGGCGACTTGTCGAAAATGTTAAGGAGTTTGGAAAAATATGTAGAAACTACAAGGATGGAACACAAACATAGAAAAAACAAAGATAATGGTTTTTGGGAACGGTGGCAGAACAAAAAGAGGGTGAATGTGGAAATAGAGGTAGTCAACGAATTAAAATATTTGGGTTTTTTTTCCTCGACAAATAATATTCTCAAAAACATCTAAACATGGTAACAGGGAAGGCCAGGAAAGCGGCGAATGCAGTTTCGAGAATCACAAAAAGGGCGGGACTTGATAATTTGGTGCAGAGGTCACAATTGGTGGACTCTTTGGCGAAGTCAAGACCCCTATATGGGATAGAAGTTTGAGGGTGGCATAGAAGAGAAGAGGTAGAGAAACTGCAAGACTGAATAGTAAAAATGGCAATAGGAGGCGTATACAAATTACGAAATGCTAAATTCCCTAATTTAATAATAATAGCCGATATGGCTTTAAATTGTAAAAAAAGACCGGATCTGTTTGCCTACTATTATTTGCAGGGCATGCAATGTAAAAAAGTTGAAAATGATTTACTCGAGACCGGAACGCACCTTTCTTTTTGCTTTTTGTTCTCGATATTTTCCTACATCGCCATCAGCATCGCCAACTCCGCATCGATCGAAAATATGCCCCTGGTGTCCAGACCTGCCCCACGCGACTCGTCCTTTGCACCGGTGGCGTCGAGGTTGTCGAACATGTCTGTCAACATGAACATTGAGGAATAAAAAATTATTCAGAAAGAAGCTTTTCAACGCTGTAGTAGTCAGCTTTAAAGGGTCTGAATAAGAGACGTCGATTTCAAAAATACGATATTTATTCCACACTATTATAGCCCAGAATCCTTCATTTGACTTCTTTGCAAGAAAATTGGGTCCAAAAAAAACGGGCCATTGTACGCTGGCCCATTAAGACCTTAGGCCACAGTAACGGATATAAAAACATGTGCGAATTTAACAATTTTTTTTCGTATAAAAAAGTTATTCACTCATAACGTTAATTGCACATCTATTACTATGAATATCAAGCTGTTGGAAAACATATATATATATTTTTTTCGATGTACAAAATGGCCGACTACTTATATTTTCTTTTGTTATCTTTTTTTAGGCACTCCGCGGCGTGACATTTAGCATCCACAATTTTTTACCTAGATGAAAAAACAAAAATTCTCGTCAATCTACATTAGAATACCTAGGGAAGTACGTACGGAATTGAAAAATTTTGTTTTATTCAAAAGTTGTAGGTATGTGAATTTAAGGAGGGTGGAGCGATTCAGATGAGTCAAATGACGGTGCATTCATATTTTTTTTCTATGAACCTCAAAAAAATGCATACGAGGTACAGATTTATTCTATATATGCTATTTTTTTTTAAATATATAATTAAAGGACAAAATTATGCATTTTAACATTTTTATTACGTAAAGTAGAAAAACTTTTGTGTTACTACCAACTTGAAAAAGCATAACATTATCGATGATTATTACGAAAAAACTACGACAACGAATGTTTTATACAATTCACAATGAAATTTTGAGTAATTCATAATTATGCCTATTCATATTTACGTCACGAGATTATTGGCCCGTGGTTTACGATGGGCAAGATGAGGATTTTTTTTCTAAATGTTCACAAAGGTTCAGTTTGCCATAATCCGTTGTTAGAAATGGTTTATCTTGGTGCTAAATAACAATAAAAATTACATAACCTTTAGTATGAGAGTCTTGTCCATCTAACCGCACGTTAAATTACATACATTAAACTATTTTTTATTTCTGGTGTTTGGTGATGAAAAAAGTTCAAAAAAATCGTTAAGACTCAGTATAGTGTAAACAATAACATGTATTTATTATTAAATTCAACCTTGGATTGTGGCTAACGCTCCAACCTCCTTAAGAAATGAATTTTCAGTGAACATTTTTGTTATAACTGCTCATAAAATGAAAAGTTTTCGATTAATCAGAAATTCCGCACGGACTTATCTGCGAAATGCAATTAGGAACATAACTTTCAAATCTGAAGTAAATCGAGTGAAAATTGTTGAAGTTATTTGTTTGGGTTTGTTTGGGTTAAAGCTGTTTCGAGAAGTTTCGAGCAGCCGGCCATTTTGTGCATCGAAAAAAAATATATTTTTTTTCTAACAGTTTGATATTCATACTATATAGATGTGTAATTAATTTTATGAGCGAATCACTTTTTCAAACGAAAAAAATTTGTTAAGGTAGTACGTGCGCGAACCTCCTCATTAGAAAAAAAGTTGATTTTTTTTATGCTGTAGTAGAAACATAAAAAATAACATCCGCGAAAACTCTGCAGGCCTTACCGGCTAAATACAATAGAAATTAATTCACGAAATCAAGGCATTTAACCCGCGCAATATAGGGAATCCGTGCGGATCGAACTTTGGAACGGAAATAAAATATTTGCCGGTCAGATCAGAGCTATGCGAAAAGCGACGAATAACACGAAAATTGTCGCGGTCACGTATGCTCCATAATAAATACAGGTTACGGGACATTTCGAGCAGATATCATCGATTCAATCGACTCATTTTTGCGTTCGCTTGCCGCGTCTGCCATCTCTCTTGCTACAATATGCACATTACACATACACTAAAGCACACGATTACACATACGGTAAACAAACACATGCTTGACATGTATCGAAAGCACCTGAATACAGCGTTGCCACGGATATTGCCAGAATTATGAAATGGCGGCCTGTAACAACTCAAGTCAAATCCGATTGCGATTTTACTTCACTTACCAAACTATAATACATACAGTTATTACATGCACTTCTCAAATAATTATTTTCTGTATCATGTTTATTATTATACCCAAATACATTATATTTTGCTTTTTTCAGATTCAATAATTTATAGATTTTCTGTCGACTAGTCAATCCGCTAGTACTACCTTAAATTCGCACATGATTTTATACCCGTTACTGTGGCCTAAGGCCTTAAGAATCTTCAACTGGATTCGGCAAATAATAAAACGCTCTGTAGTTATTATTGTGAAGCTGTGTAGCAAGTCCATCATCTCGCACGTACGTGGCTAGCATCATTCTGGTTGTGTGACTACTTTAGGCAATTCGAAAAAATTATTATACTAAGATAGACCAAATAACAGATATTACATGAAACAACAGGTCTTATGGGACAATTTGGCAAGATTTCTTGGGGGGATTTCGTAGTTATCCCCCCAGCCACCTAAAGCGCTGCCTGTATCGATGTGCACGAACACATCCGCAGGCGTGCTTGGCTCCACCTCTTCCTATGCTAGAGCCAACTACGGTTGACGTGATGTCGCGTCTCGCTCGCTCTCTTGCAGATCCCAATTATAACAGCAGCGACGGTCGAGCGGTCAAGGCACGTGTTCTTTATGCCGGGGAGTCCCGGTTTCAAATCGATCAGTTTTCGCACCTTTCCATCTCACTCTTTTCATCTCTCTATAGCATGCTCTCGGCGATTTCTTCCAATACAAGGTTTGTTCTACGCGGTACAGAATTCTGTTACTACTTTGCTTACATCCGGACGTATTCGCGATTGTTAATACGTGAATCGTGAATATCAATTTAACTAGTTAATTAATCGTGTTTTCGTGTATTTCGTGCTATTCTGTAAGACTCTTTGTCCACGAAAAATTGCTGTTTAAAATTGTGTGTCAATTACAACATTGTTAACAACGCCATCGACTAGCAGATGTGCCTGTAATGGATTCAAAAATGTTCCAAAGACGAGTTCCAAGCTGAGTTTCCATCATTTCCCTAACAACGATGACACGTCAAAAAATTCAAACGGGTTTTCAGTTAGAACATGTATAGTTTTTATTTAATAGTAATTAAAATGAAGGAAATGAATATTTGAGAGAATTTCACGCATTTAAAACAAAAAAACAATGTTTCACGCAAAAATTCTGTCAAATTTTGATGAAAAAAAAGGTAGTTTTTTCTCTTCTAATTTTTCAAAAACATTCCTCGCCAAGTAAAAGGTAGCAACATTATCAATGTTTCTACCAAGTTTCAACTCAATCAGCTGAAGTGTTTTTGAGTAATCCTTCACGCCAATTTCGAAAATGCAGTTATGGAACAAACGGGGTTGAAATTCATGCCCGCTCCGAATCTGAGCCGTAAAGCAGTGTTCACGGGCTGTAACGGGTGAAGTTTTTTGAATCTCGCTTTGAAACTTCCGGAAAATATTCATATACAGGGTATATCTTTAATAGTAGTTTTCCGTTCATGAGCTTATGGAGGGCCTCTCTCCAAGCAAAACGCTTTTTTTAAATGTCGCACGACAAAAATTGGCTGAGATATTCACGAGTAAATTCCAACAGAGAGTAAACACAGTAGTTTCGGCACAGTAGTTTCGGCGTCCAAGCGAGATCGGGCGCGTGTTCGATTCGCAGTTCGCGCAAGTGGATGCAAATCCTCTGATTTCCGTTAAATGGGAATTGAAATTGAAAGTTCAACTTTCAATTTCGAATGTTGAGATTTGAATTTTAAACCTTATCCGGTCGGCCAACTAAAGTAGTAATTAATTAATCAATAAGGGTAGACAATATTGTCCATTGTAAACTCGAAAGATGTAAAGATCTTTAGATCTTTACATCTTCCGTTCGAGTAAACAATGGATAACAATTGTTTACTCCATTGTTCGAGTAAACAATAGATAACAATATTTAACATGTTTATTTATTATTTAATACTTTATTTGGGCGACCGGGCACCGTTCAAAATTCAAATTCCAAAATAAAAAATTGAAAGTTCAAATCCAAATGCCCGAATGTGGATCCGAACTCTCGAACGCCGCTTACTTGAACGTCGAAACTACTGCGACATTGTTTACTCAACGTTGGACTTTACTCGTGTATATCTCGGCCAATTTTTGTCGCACAACTTTTATTAAAAAAAAGCGTTCTGCTTTTTTTTATCTTAAAATACATATAACATTATATAATAACATTATTTTTTTTCAAACCTTAATCTTTCGCAAGATGTTCTATAATTTTATTTCGTAACACGTTTGATCGGACCAAGTACCAAAAAAAAAAAATCAAATCGATCCACTCTACCGTTTCCGGAAAAAAAATTTTTTTGATGTTTAAAAAAAATTCATTTTTCTAAAACCACTACGTTGACAGGCATGAAATTTTCAGAATTTTTTTTTATACCTCACAATATAATCCTAATTTCGCTGGAAAAAATGCGGGGGCAATTTTTCCCTACTTACCCGGCTATGGCATTTGCGCAAATTTTTTTGTTCCAGTTTATTGTCGTGTATAATAATTGATTGTGACTTATTTTTACTAAGCGCCACTATAATTTACCATTGACTGAGAAGGGCCCTCCTTGTGCCACCAGAAAATGCGGCCGTCCGTGAAAAAAATATCTCAACGTTAGTTGAAATGATGCGCTGCATCCTACCCAACCAATGCTTTGTCGGTCAGTCGGCCATTAAGGCGGGATATACATTTACAACGATCAAAAAATCGTTTTTCTTTTCTTCTTTAAACAATAGAACTATATGTGTAGAATATTTTCCTAAGCTTTCAAAGCGAAATTCGAAAAACTTTAAACGTTACAGCCCGTCAACGCTGTTCCTCACGGCTCGGATTCGGAGCGGCCGTGAACTTCAAACGCGTTTTTCTCAAAGCTGCATTATCAAAATTGGCGTACAGATAGAAAAATGAAGAAAAAAAACTTCTCTTTTAATCCACATTTTACAGAAATGTTGCGTGTAATTATGATTTTTTTTGTAAACGCGTGCTATTTTCTTAGATTTGCATTTTCTTCATTTTTATTACCGTCACATAGAAACTATACATGTTATAACTGAAAAAAATGTTTGAACTGTTTTGCAAATCAAAATCTACGGGAAGCTAGACTGCATGCCGATTCGCAGCTCCCGCGGCGCCCTTGTTGTAACAGCTCCGTCATTTTGATGGTGAATTAATTTAAAAAAATTGTTTTGTATACTTAAATATACTATTAAAGTATACCTAAAGTTTGATAATTATAGAATAATTATTTCTTAGTTTAAAAAATCCCTCGATATTGCTTATTTTTTCCTGTCTGAATGAATATCCCGCCTTTATACAAGCGGGACAGCACTATAGCCCGATAGGCATACGCTAGAGGCGTGCCTTGAACCTCTGTCATTGTCTCGTTATCTGTTCTTTGGATAGAGGTAAGAAAATAAGGACCAAGGACCAAGGCCACGAATGTAAACACATTTGTACCCAATCCGACGTTCAACACGTATGTATACGTGAAGGGCGCGAATGTGTTTACATTCGTGACCTTTTCATGGAGGAATAATTTTGGACTCAGGGCGCTTCCACAAGTTTAACTAAATTCGAGGAGAAACGAATTTGCCCATCGATCTCTTCCTATCCACCTAATCCTGAGAAGATTTCCATCGATAAGACAAACCAAGCGTAAAGTTTTGCCTCACCGTTCACTTCATGCAGACTCCAGTGTATGGCGTAACGAATGACCGGCGACAGATCCGCTGTGCCACTGTCGTCACTAAAAAAAGCCGGGCGCCTTTGTTACTAAAGGTCAAATCATCACGAAGCGACGGGCTAACTGCCGCGTCAAAGTGCGCAAGGGCTCAGAAAGAAAGTTAACGTAAAAAATAACAGAGATACAATGAAAAACTCACGCTCTGTTTGTGACTTGATCCTCTTCGTTGTCGCTGCTCAAGACGATCGTTTTGTTAGCTCCGACGTCGTCGTTACCATCCTCCTTCGGCGGGCCGCGCCGGGATGGACCGGCTTTCGACCACGGTCTTACATACAGACCTGAAAACGACGGCAAATTTTGGTGGTGGGGAGTAGAACCCTTCGTGGAGGCTAGAGTGGGAGGAGTCCGAACTCTTTTGGCATGGAGGCTAGAGTAGGAGGAGTCCGAACTCTTAAGGAGAGACTTGAAAAAAGTGGCTTCAAAAGTGTGGTCAAACAGGGATGGCGCCACTATTGCTAAGACCTCGAGCAGTGAGCTGCGTGTGAAAGAGATGGAACAAGGAGACTAAAGTAAAGGAGTCCAAACTCCCTATCCTAGCCTGTATGTACGAAGTTCTGCCGCAGGCATCGCTAGTGTTCCCCAGAGCCCATAATATATAGTAATACAAAACTGCATAAGGTCCGAGCTCCACCTCAACGACCAATCACAAAACTGGGGTGATCGTGTTTCTCTCTCGTACTCACTTGGAACAGTTATGGAGCGTTCTCTCTCGCACACCCGAACGATAATACACCCAAGTGGGGATTCCTTCTATTATAATATATATAATATTGTGTACTCATATATAATAAATAAAATATAAATAATATAATGGAACGACTCGCGTTGTTTCATTCACATGGGCTTATTATATAATAAGCACATCAGATATAATAATTATATAATAAGTACTACACGAATTATTTTATTATGGAAACTTATGATTTGCCTGTTATGTTTAAAAATATAGCTAATTATAATGAAACGCGAATAAAGCGATAAACCAACCGTAATGTATCTCGTAATGTATTTATTATTCGGATATACATGCAAGAAACCGGGCGAATGCGGGAATGTTGGCTCTACATGCTGGGGTTCTTTTCAATACGTGCTTATTATATGTACATCCATAAAAACTCGTTATTTGCTAGTTACGTTTATATTGAAACTAAATATGAATTAAATTAAGCGATGAACCAACCGAACAAGCCGTCAAGCCTAATTGAACCCCAAATGCGGCAATCACTTAAATATGAGAAGATTATATTTATTGTCAAATGATTGTGTGGCGAAGTTGGTAGAATGCTAGATTACTGCATTGAAGGTGCTGAGTTCAAGCCTCGGTAGTTTAAATTTTTTTCTTTTGCATTCGTACAGGTATTGGGTTGTACGAGCGAATTGGAGCAGTTTCAACCATTCAAAGAACTTGTCCAATCCCAAAAGAACTCGAATAAAAATAACATGCAAGAATATATTTTTAATTTACTGCCATCAATAGTTGAAATTTGTTTTATAATTCCTACCTAGAGTGTCTACTTTTTCCCTTTATCTCATTGACTCGCGAGGAGTAATCTTCATTATTATACACATAGTTCGATAGCTGCTGTGCTGATGTAAACGACAGATATATTTGTGTTTGATAGGCGCAAACAATTTTGCCGCCATAACGCAGTCGGTTTCACCTTATGCAGTTTTGTATTACTATATATTATGGGCTCTGGGGAACACTAGCGACGCCTGCGGCGGAACTCAGCATTACACCTCTGTGACCGATTGAAATAACTGGTTGAGGCGGGAGTGTCGACTCTTTCGCTCTAGTCTCCTTGGTGGTGCAGATTGCATAAACTAAAAAGCTAACCTTACCACGCTCGAACGAGCTATGACGAGTTGTTTTTCTCTGATAAACAGCACGGCGCGTCAATCAGATACAGTTAGATAGAGAGACAAAGAGTGCCTATGGATTTGTATCGTCGATCAGCATGAGAAATCATCATGCTGTCCTTTTTTCGCAAATTATCGATCGGGAGCAAAGTAAGAGATGGTACAATGCCAGAGGAAGCAATGGTTGGTGAAAGAGCGACGGAGCAAGATTTTCCAAGCAGAGCGAAGAACCCGAGCGGCGACGCGGGTTTAAAGGACGAGACCGACCTAAAGAACTCCGTATACGGCAAGATACATCGATTATTCTCCCCTCGTTTCTTCGTGTCTTTGTCCCTCGGAGGCGAAACATAATATTAAGGCGAAATAGAAGATGTTACGCGTGACGTATGAGTGCGAGAAGTCGCCGAAATTTTCGAACAGAGACTTCTCAGAGATGAATAATATTTCGGGCAAAAGAAAATCATCAAGCTCTGCGCCAGGGAATTCTCCACAGCTTAAGATACTCCCATAAAAAAAAGCTTAGCCACCATGAGTAATTCCCGGCTTGAACATTTTTGAGGTTATGTTGACCTTGTCAATGTCCTTGAGGGCATGTTTAAGATCAACATAATCGCAGATACCAATTTTCGAACAGAGCTTACTCAGAGATTCATCATAGTTAAAGCAAAAGAAAATCGTCAAGCTCCGTCCCAGGGAATTCTCCAGAGCCTTTGGTTTTCCTAAGAAAAAAAACAACCATCCATGAGGAAATTCGGTTTGAAAATGTCCTTAAGGACATGTTGAAGATCAACAAAAACTCAGATACTAATTTTTGAACAGAGCTTTCTCAGAGATTAATAATATTTAGAACGAAAGAAAATCCTCAGGCTCTGCCTAGAAAATTCTCCATAGCCTTTGGTTTGCCTGAAAAAATAAAAACAACCATCTATGAGTAAACTTGGTTTGAAAGATTGTGAAGTTATGTTGACGTTGTACATGTCTTCAAGGGCATGTACAAGGTCAACATTACCTCACAAATTTTTCAACCCATTTTTCTCATAGATTAAATTTTGTACAAAAGCAAAGCATCAGGCTATGTAGAATTCACTGATGCAGAGCTGAACGGTTTTATTTTGCCCTCAATGTTATTCATTTTTCAAAAATGATGGTTCAAAAATATCAACTATCTCTCTTGCACTAATATATCACACGGTGCAGTTTCTACTTCGTCTTAAACTTAAATATCGAAGGAGCTAAGTTGTCATATAAAGAAATATCGGCAAGGTTCACTTGAGGCGTTAGGCCACAGTAACGAGTACAAAATCACGTGCGAATTTAACCATTTTTTTCCTATGATAAAGTGATTCGCTCGTAAAATTAATTAACCATCTATTTAGTATGAATATCAAGCTGTTAGAAAATATATATTTTTATTTTCTATGTACAAAATGGCTGACTACTCGAAATTTCTCGAAACAGCTTTTTCCCAATTGGTGTGCAAAATCACTTCAAATTTAAAAGTTATGTTCCTAATTGCATTTTGTAGAGAAGTACGTACGGAATTTGATTAATCAAAAACTTTTAATTTTATGAGCAGTTATAACGAAATTATTCACTGAAAATTCATTTATAAGTTCAAATACCTACAACTTTTGAATAAAACAATATTCTTTTAATTCTGTACGTACTTCTCTAAGTATTCTAATGTAGATTGACGAAAATTTTTGTTTTTTGTTCCAGGTAAAAAATTGTGGATGCCAAATGTCACGCTGCGGCGCGCCTAAAAAAACGATAACAAAAGAAAATATTAGTAGTCGGCCATTTTGTACATCGAAAAAAAAAATATATTTTTCTCACAGCTTGATATTCATACTAAATAGACGTATAATTAATTTTATGAGTGAATAACTTTTTTATACGAAAAAACTTGTTAAATTTGCACATGATTTTATACCCGTTACCCCTTAACTGAGAAAAAAATACCATCATTGGATTTGGATAATCGAATTTTCGGATAAGGCGCCGAAGCGTTCGGATAGCCGAAAATTCGGATAATCGAGGTTCTACTGTACTCGTTTTCTCCCCAGACTTGCTGAGAAGCATCAAGGACCCGGAAAAGCCGCAAACTCTGGAGGAGCTGGAAGTGGTGTACGAGGAATGCGTCGACGTTCGGGAACCTACTCCGAGAGGAATTTGCGTAATCAGAGTAGAATTCAATCCGACCGTTCCGCACTGTTCTTTGGCCACCCTGATAGGCCTGTGTATCAGAATAAAACTGGAGAGAAACTTGTTGGCCCTATTCAAGCTGGACATTTACATAAAAGAGGGTGCGCACGCGACCGAACAAGAAAGTACGTGAACCTTTTGATATTCGTCACAGTTTCATTATCCAGTTCCAGGTCTTTTTCAGTTTTGTTTTTTATTTCAGTAAACAAACAGATCAACGACAAAGAGCGTATAGCAGCGGCCATGGAAAATTCGAGTCTTCGGGATTTGGTGGAAAAATGTATTCGCGAGGACGAGTAGCCCGGATCTCTCGGATACTCCGGCGAAATTTAGTCGACGATCGCGTCAAAACCGAATCGTCGGCGACTCAATAAAGACGACCGCTCGCTTCTTTATTTCTGAAAGAAATTAAAAAAAAAAAGTAATGTTCGTCGCGTAACGAGGGGGAGATGCGTTGCAGACTACGCAACCTGCTTTCTCGCAGCTCGTCTTCTCTTCTTCTTTCTGGCTGCAAGTTTCTTCCGCCGAGCCGATACGAGCCGCCACCAACGTTGAATCCTAATCGCGGCACGGTTTCTCGTGAAAGCCTCGAGTTTCTCTCGAAACACGGCGGCTTCTCGGCGCTCGATCTCATCGAGAATGGTCGTTCGGGTTGCCGAACGACGCTTAGTTTCCTCCTCCAGGCGTTCCTTTCTCGCACGCCCGAGTTCAAATTCCTCGCCGAGTTGCTCCAAAATTCGACAACGTTCGCCCATTTCGGTGTCAAATTTGGCAATATGAGCGGTCAGCCGGGACGATAGCTTGAATCTGCGACACGAGAATGCGCGTGTCGTAATCGTCCCGTCGGAAGCCCAAACCCCGTTACCAAAGTTACCTCTTGGAGCGAATCTCCTCTTCCAAGCGTTGATTCGTTTCGCGAATAATCTCCGATCTGTTGTTCGAAATAACGAGATACTGGCGCAAATCGGTTTGTCTCGTTTCCGAATAAGCGTGCTCCGTTATTTGCCGTCGTTCCGAGCGATCGCTTTAACGTACAACGAACAAAAATTCATTTGTAATATGAGCGGCGTGATTTTGTAAGACGAGCAAAGTTAGAGGCATACACGATGGATCTCGTACGTTCGATGCCGCCTCGAACGAGTCTCTCGACGGTGTCGCGATCCTTCTCGTAACGCGAGGCGATTCGATTTACAAAATCGCCGTGGCTCGTTCTCTGTTGTTCGAGCGCGGTGATGAGAGCTGAAAAATGTAAGGCGGCTATTGGCTTTTTTCCTCTCCTTATTCTTAAGGCGGGATATACATTTAGACAGGAAAAAGATAAGCAATATTGAGGGATTTTTAAAACTAACAAATAATTATTCTACAATTATCAAACTTTAGGTATACTTTAATAGTATATTTAAGTATACAAAACAATTTTTTTAAATTAATTCATCATCAAAATGACGGAGCTGTGGCAGAGGAAGCAAGATCGCCGCGGGAGTTGCGAATCGGCGTGCAGCCTAGCTTCCCGTAGACTTTGATTTGCAAAAAAGTTCAAACATTTTTTCAGTTAGAACATGTATAGTTTTTATGTGACGGCAATAAAAATGAAGAAAATGCAAATTTAAGAAAATCGCACGCATTTACAACAAAAAATCAACATTTCACCCAACATTTCTGTAAAATGAGGATTAGAAAAGTAGTTTTTTTTTTTCAATTTTTTAAAAACAATTCTCGTCAAGTAGAAGATACCAATGTTGTCAATATTTCTACCAAGTTTCAACTCAATCGGCTTAATAGTTTTTCAGTAATATCCTGCACGTCAATTTCGATAATGCAGTTTTTAGAAAAACGCGTTTGAAGTTCATGTCCGCCCCGAATCTGAGCGGTGAGGCACAGCGTTGATGAGCTGTAACGTTTAAAGTTTTTCGAATTTCGCTTTGAAACTTTGGGAAAATATTCTACATATATAGTTGTATCGTGCAAAGAAAAAAAAAGAACTCCGTTTTTTGACCGTTGTAAATGTATGTCCCGCCTTAAGGAGTGAGATGGAGTCAGAATTTTCAAAAAATCGATTTTTTTATTAACATTTTCTTGGAGTATTTTTCGAAAATATTCCCTGAAAATTTCAAGTCAATCCGATAGATAGTTTCCGGGATGTCCCACAATTAGTGAAGGGGCGTCGGGTTCCCATGGCAGTTAGCGGACGGCAGCTGCAATCAACCGGTAATGCCCGGGAAGGCAGAATGCTTCGAAGACAACAACAAATTGATATTTTGGAAGCTTCCACATCGGCAGAAGCCCTATTGTTTGGGCCAGGAATTAATGATTCGATGTAAGTAATTTTTCAATTAGTATTTATATACATAAATCAAGTGTAAAATTGGAAAACTTTTTTAGACATTTTCAAAAACTATGAACTTTAGCAGAATTTTATAAAGAATACTTTCGTTTTAAAATAGCCCAAAATGTAAAAAAAAAATAATTCATCCCGAAAAACTTTAATTTTTTGAAAGACTGTAACAATTGGCTATAAACAATTGAATGCTCGCCTTTTCGGCAAAAAATGGTGATATTCGGATTCAGCGGATCAAAATACATAAAAAAAAGTTTAGCTTCATCCATTGAGCTCAAAATTTTACGAACATATAATACCGTATCCACATCGAAAAACTTTAAACACGTTTTTCTCGAAACTATGTTTTTCAAGTCGGTGACCACTATAATTCAAAAACCACTCGATGGATTTTGATGAAATTTTGTGTGCTTATTGATAGCATTAAAAACTAGTCCTTAATCGAAGGATTTTCATTTTGGTTGAAAATTTATATTTTTTTAAAACAATAAACGAGCCACTTTTTGTCGAAAATCGAAAGTTATCTGTCGGAAGCCGCCCTTTTGTTAATAAAAAAAAGCTTCGATTAAGAACTAGATTTACTATTAAACTAATGATTCTTTTTTTGATCTTTCGATTTCAGGTGATCCATCTGAAATCAACTGAAATCTGAGGTCCGACAAAGATGGCGATATTTTTATAAATAATCAATATTTTTCTTTGAAAATTTGTACAAGTCAAGTTGAAATATAACATAAAAAGTCTGTGTAACCACTTTTGTAAAACAAACTTAATTACTATAAAAAAAAAAATTATTGGAAATGCTCGTTTTTTCACGCCTCTGACTGCATCTCACTCATTAAGGAATCACCACAGTGTAACGGGTCGAAAAATAGCTGATTTTCGCGATTTTTTTCCATGGTCAAAATACGCCAATCAGTCTGATTTTTTTATGTCAACTCGAAGCACTCATGAAGAACAGAAAATACATTTTTATACATTTTTTTAACGGTTGAAAATGTCTTTAAAAAAAAAGAAGTCCGCACGGTGTACACGATTGTGGCTGTAAATATTATCTGAAACAAAATTTGTAAAAAGATTATTAATCAGTATGAGAGCTGTCTTGCTATGGATTTCTTTAACATCAAAATTGACAAAATGGCGGCTGTTTGAAAACCAAAGTATCGAATTTAGCCTATTTTTTCGAGTTTTTTTGTTAAAAAAAGATCAAAATTTTAAAAAAGCTTCCATAGCAAGATAAAGAATGGCGTGAAAAATGTTGCGTCCAAATTTGAAAATGATAGCTTGAAAACTCTTCCTTTGAGTGTGCATCGTTTTGAAAAGCGACATTTCGAGAAAAACGCGTTTAAGGGGAAATATGCCTTTGTACATCTTTTTTGCATCTTTTTATTGGCTTAAAAGGTCCCTTAACTATCAAAAAATGATATTCAAAAGGTTTTATTGTATGGTCCAGGCATCGCCGATTAAAGGTAAACACGAAATTTATCATCGTTTTACAGTACTTAAAACTTTAAACGCGTTTTTCTCGAAACTATGCTTTAAGACACGGGCGTATGCGTAGCGCCTCGATTTTTCAATCGATTGACTTGAAATGGTAACTGTAGCTTCTTGACAACATTTTCTAGTCCAAAACGTAGGATTTTTTCTGTTAAGTCGAAATTAAAAAATATTATTATCGGTATTCGACCGATTTTATTACATTTTTTTCATATTAACGCCATTTTTTTTAATCAATATTTTGAAAAAACCCTACGTACTGGACTAGTTTTTTTATATCTACTTTCAAAATAATTTTCGTTTTTTGTTCTAGCTTGAAAATTATGACTTGTGTGAATACGCCCGTAGAGAACTATGAAAAAAAGGAGTTTTCTTTCATAGACTACTGCGCCGCCATTTTAGTTCGAAATAATTTTAAAAAAAATTCTTTTACTTTAAGACTTGTACTATGTATAAATGTATAAAAACTGTCTAAAAAATGTATAAAAAATCGAATTTAAAAATATTGTTTTGTTTTTCTTAAATTGTCAAAAATGACCCTTGATTTTGCCCTCACAAAGATATATTCCCCCTTAAAGTTTAAAGTGCGGAATTTTCATATAAATTGTCCATTTACATTTATGTAAGTATATAAAGAGCATGTTCATAACCGTCTATACAATCGAATGATGCAAAAAAAAAAGTTTTTTTTTCGAATATTTTACGCCGTGATGATCCCTTAAGACTCGTGTAAAGCGTACCATCGGTGTCCCGTTGCGCCCTCTGATTCTCGTGCCAGAGATTTCGATAACGATCACGACGGAGTTTCTCTTGAAGAGGACTCGAACGAATTCTGCGCATCCAATGTTCGATCAAGTACTCAAAGTGCCGAAGAAACAATTTCGATTGACGAGTTATTTCATCTTCCGCTGCTTCCACCTTTTTTCGTACAACCGGGTGGCCATTGAGTATTCTCAGAGCATCGTGCAGCCCGGCCGAGCTTTTCGAAGCGTCTTGATCCGTGCTGCTGCACGCTGATCCGGCGGAGCTCATTGTTTCCTGGCTCGCGTCGTCGTCGTGTGACGATGACACGGACCAGTTTCCTTCGCTACCGATCTTCGCGACAAACTTTTCGTCGTTGTCGCTGGAATAAGCTACTGTCGCCGCCACCATCCTCGTTCTCACCGTACCGATAATCTCCGAGATCTCAGGATCCTTCGAAATAAGTGGCAACGCCGCCTAAACGATTTTTTTTCCCCCGTTGCTCAATTACAAGATTTGTTTTATTGACTTCCGCTTTTCCTTCGTCCGGATATACCGTATGTAAGATTTATCGGGCTGACCGCAAGCTCCAGTTTCTTCGTTATTTTTCGAAAGAGGCTCGAGACCCGTTCGAGAAATACAGCCATCTCCGCGTCTTCGATGATATCGAAGGAGCTTTCCGGAGCCAGGTAGAGGAAAGGCGGCCTCGTCGCATCCTCGTCTCGCTCATCGTCCACTTTTTCCACAGTTTCGCCGACCTCCGCGATATCGCACCTGCGCGTATTTTAACTATTATTTCTCCGTGAAGAAGACGAACGAGAAGAGTTTCGTTGGAATAATAATCGAACAACCAATTCCGCTTAAGGGGTTAGGCCACGTAACGGGTACAAAATCATGTGCGAATTTAACAGTTTTTTTCGTATGAAAAAGTGATTCACTCATAAAATCAATTACACATCTATTTAGTATGAATATCAAGCTGTTAGAAAATATATTTTTTTCGATGTACAAAATGTCCGACTACTCGAAACTTCTCGAAATAGCTTTTTCCAATTGGCGTGGCAAATAACTTCAACATTTTTCACTCGATTTACTTCAAATTTAAAATTTATGTTCCTAATTGCATTTCGTACGGAATTTCTGATTAATCGAAAACTTCATTTTATGAGCAGTTATAATGAAATTTTCCACTGAAAATTCATTTCTTAAGTTCAAATACCTACAACTTTTGAATAAAACAATATTTTTAAAATTCCATACGTACTTCTCGAGGTATTCTAATGTAGAGTGACGAGAATTTTTGTTTTTTCTTCTAGGTCAAAAATTGTGGATGCTAAATGTCACGCCGCGGAGCGCCTTAAAAAAAGATAAAAGAAAATATTAGTAGTCGGCCATTTTGTACATCGAAAAAAAAAATTCTAACAGCTTTCATACTAAATACATGTGTGATTAATTTTATGAATCACTTACGCGTACGGAAAAAAATTGTTAAATTCGCACATGATTTTATACCCGTTACTGTGGCCTAACCCCTTAACGTACAAACAAGATTTGGGATCGAGGGGAGCTCGCGACGCAGCTTTCAAACTGGTCTTTACACCGCAGCGTCGATAATTTTCAGACATGTCGCGAACAATCCCTATCAACGTCGATACTAAAAAATTAACGTTCGTTTTTCATTAAGTTTATTCGTCAAAGTTTTTTTGCGATCGTCGAAGAGCCAAGAAATTCGCGATACAAACGTGAAGTAGCTCGTCGCAAAGACGACAAAATAAGACTGTCATGTGTCGTGTAGAAATCGTAGATTCTTTTGTTTTTCCTTAAATCCAAGCACCCGCTCGTCCGCCTAAGTAGCGCGTCTGTATTTACATAAAAAAAATATCTAGAACCGCGTCGGATTATCGACGATCCTCCAAATTGTTGAGATTCATACGCGCGCTCTTGCGATTGCGCACCCGGTCGAAGTACCAATTTTCGTTGGCTTCCTCTTTCCGCAACTCATCTCGGATTCGTGACCTGTCGGGTTGGAATGATATTCGTATAGAGTGCAGTGAGCGACCGAGAAGCGGAGTTAAGGTGCGCTTACACGGGCAATTTTGTTAGCAATAATTGCCCGGCAACAGTCGCCGGAGGTAGTGGAGCAATCTGGACCGATTCCTAAAAATTGCTGCAATTGTTTCGGTAATATTGCTTCTAATCGCTCCATATATTCTCTATCGCTAAATGTGGCTGCTATGGATTGCCGAATATCGCATGGGTATGGAAAATTCAAGGCAACTTTGTTTTCTATCTCGTTTGTACGTACACTCTGACGACAATTGCTCAACTGAATGGCTAGTGTATGAATCTATTGCCTAGTTTACTCAAGTTGCTTCATATCGCTCAATATGTTTTGGCGACGTATCCCGCAACAACAGGGATGCTACTAGTAACCAAGGACAATAAAGTATTTCTACGAGGTGTGGTAGCTTATAATTAAAGTAATGCTCGGAAGTGTGTATTTTGTTTTTATAATATGTAAATAAATTTAGATAAATAAATTGTAAAAAAATATCTATTAGTCACGTGACAAAGAACACGAATCAGAGCGTATGACGGCACACTTTGCAAACCACGAACGAGTCGACTCTCTAAGCATGCTGCTTATACTGTTACTGTTTACTTTGTCGTAAAATACAATTTGTGAGATTTCTGAATTTTACTCGAACTGTAATAACGGAGACTGAATTCATGAAGGCAAATAGTTCGAATTTGCATAGGATTGACTGCATAATGACGGCCAATTTCTTTACGAAAAAAAGCGACTTCTGCTCTGCAGAATTCAGAACCGTGAAGACTTCCGTGTAAGTATATCCCAAAGAATTGTTATTTGTGCAACAAATAATGTATATAGCATTAATAATATTACAAGCTCTTTAATAATTTGAACACATTTTTAGGTTATTTCTTGTTTCACAACCTGTTTTGTTTCATTTAATTGCAGGTCTTCAAGACCGTCATGCGGTGATGAATAGAATTTAGAATTGAACCATCCTTGAACTAATTAATTCTGAAATATTTGTTATTGTGTTTGTTTATAGACCCGTATTTTGTAGAGTATGATGTCACGCCCCGTCAAATGACAGGTTCGGGCGTTTTGACGCGTATTTTTAAAGGGACGATTGAAAGCGCAATTTTTTGAAGTATTTGTGGCATGTAAATATATGAAATAAATATTTAAAGCAGCGGTTCTCGAAATCTTTTGGCGACGGAACCCTTTTGAAACTCCAAATATTTTACAGATTTGTGTTTGTTTATTTTTTAATGAAAACCATACAAAAATAGGTACTTTACATAACAATGTTTTAACTCCACTGTAAATTGATGTAATTGTTTCCCTTTATTGGGAGGTAGGAAGTTGTTTGTTTTCGGCGGAGCCCCAGGGCTCCGCGGAGCACGCTTTGAGTATGGCGGATTTAGAGGTACATGTGAACAATTTTAAGGGGCTATACCAGTGTGATACTTTCAAAAAATCGATTTTTTGCCTTTTTCGACAGTTTATACTTTCAGCAATATCATTTATATCAGTTATATCATTTATATCAATATTCCGGTACGGTAGCGCAAGGATTAGCACGCGTGCTGTACGGGGGGTAAATAAAAACCGAGTTGAGAGTAATTTGACGGGAGTTGCAAGGAAGAGAAGGTGAAGGTGGACGGAAGAAGGTGGAAGGATCGCGGGGAGATAATAGGAAGAGTGAGAAAAGGGAGTGAGAAAGTACAAGTGTGGTGAAAAGTAGGCCGGGAAGTGAGGTTAGAGAGGAACCTGGAATACAGAAAAGATGGCAGAAGGCAGTAGTGGCAGGCTTAAACGGGGCGACCAGGACGCCACCCGTGTCGAAACGAACGTTTGTGACAACAGGGACGATGGATGGAGTCCAGGCAGCGAGAGCGTTTGGGGGAACGGAGGCACCACTGGCACCACCAGCGGCGAGCCGTTGAAGCCAAGGTGTGGGGGCTTGAGCGGCAAAGCGGGGATCTTCGTTACCGACCGAGTTCTAGAATCGGGAGGAAAAGTAAACACGAAGGCGCTGATTCACGCCGAGCCGAGCACATGGCTGTCAGAAACACCGAAAGCAACGTGGAGTGAGGAGAGAGAGACAACTGAAGAAAGAACAGAGGCAGGGAAGAGAAGAAGAGGAAGACCAGTTGGAACTCTGGGGGTGAAGAAGAGGAAAACGCAATGTGCACGTTCACTGATAGAATGCTGGGGAGGCGGCCAAAAGAAAAAGAGAAGCAGCGGAGGAGAGGAAAGGAGGACGCGGTGCACGGAGGAGGAAGAGAAGGACTGGCGAGAAGACATGGCTAGACAAATAGTCAGTGGAGCGGAGGAGAAAATAATGTCAGGTATGGAAAAATGGGCAACACAATGGGAAAGGAAATGGGGGGCGAAGGCGGTTGCAATGATAAAAATGGCGGTGAATGAAACAATAAGAAGCGTAGAGCAATCCAGTGAAGGCGATGGGGAGGAAAATGGGAAGATCCCTTGGAGCGAAGTACAAAGAATGCTCAGGGAAGAACGAGAAAGTTCGAAGCGGAAGCTGGAGGAACAAGAGGAGCTGATAGCACAGATGGTCCAAGAAAACGAACGGCTGACCAAGAGGCTGGAAAACTTGGAGAAGACGGCGCGAACTCTGGAAGGAAGGGAGCTGGAGCAGGAGCGGGAGAGGAGAGAGGAAAGGAGATATGATGATAACCAGAACACGTGGGCGATGCGGAACATGAACAAAGAGATGGAATCACAGAAACAAATCAACACCGAAGAGCGGGAACCAGGGAGCGGAGAGTGGAAGGAGGTGACAAGAAGGAGAACAAGGCAGGAAAAAGAAGACCGGATAGAAAAGGAACCGGCAAGGAAGCCGAGAGGACTAAACCAGAACGAGTGGGAAAGGGAATGGCGGGAGAGAGGAGAGAAAAAGAGAAACATAATAATACAAGGAGTGCGGAGGTCGGGGAACGGCCTGGACTGGGACATAGAAAAAGAGGTATGGGAGAGAACAGGAGTTAAACCAAGATTTTCGAAATGGAAGGAGACCGAGTGCGGCATAGTAATAAAAACTGTATCGATGGAAAACAAAATAAAGATAATGAAGGGAACAAGAGGAAGAAGGATGGGAATAGAAGACGATAGGACAGAGAGAGAAAGAGAGGTGCAAGGATGGATCGAAGAGTATGCCGAACGGATGAGCTACGAGGGAAGGAAAACAAGAGTAGGATACCTCAAGATGCAAGTAGATGGGAGCTGGAAGACATGGAACGAGAGGAAAGGAGAACTTGAGGCGTCGGGGGACTACGAGCGACTCAGGCAGCAGAGAGGAACGAGAATGGAGAATCGGCAGAGGGAGCAACACTGGCGGAAACACCCGTATATCGGAGGATACGCATAGTTAGCTGGAATATCGCAGGCGTATGGAAGTTGGCGGAGGCTTGGGAATGGCTGAGAGGAATGGATGTGATAGCGGTGCAGGAAACCTGGTTAGAAAAGGAGGCAGAGGAACGAGTCATAGGAAAATTGGAAAAAGACTTCATATGGACCACAAAAGCAGCAACGAGAGAAAGAAGGAAAGGGAGAGCTAAAGGAGGACAGTTGGTAGGAATAAGGAAAGTACTGCTAGAAGGAGGACAAACGAAGGAGTGGGAAGGAGGAATAATTGTGAAGGGGGTACAGCTAGGCAAGGATAGACGGGAGAAAGGGACAATAGTAACAATATACAACAGGAACTTAAGGGAACTGGAGGAAGAGTTGGAAAGAATAATCGAGGAGATAGAGGAAGAAGGAGAGAGTGGGATAATAATCGGAGATTTTAATGCAAGGATTGGAGAAGATCAGGCAGATATACTGGACAGAGAGGAAGGGGGCACCGTAAGAAGATCGAAGGATAAAACAAGAAATGGCGAGGGGACGAGGTTGATAAACTTCTGTATAAAAAATGGCATGACGGTTGGAAATGGAAGATGGGAGGGGGATAGAGAAGGAGAACTGACTTATATTGGAGAACAGGGAGAAGGGGGTTCCGTCATAGACTACGTACTAATTAACTCGCAAGCAGAACGGATAGTCAAGGAAATTAGGATAGACCAGAGAACAGAGTCAGATCACCTACCAATAGTCATAACAATGGAGCGATGCGAACAGATACAAAAAGGAGGGGGAAAACAAGAAAGAACAAAACGGAAAAGAGGGGGTACAGAGAAGAGGATAGCATGGAAAGAAGAACACGCAAAAGTGTACGAGGAAAACTTCCGAACTATATGGGAAACGAAAGAGAAAAAAGGAAAGGTGAGGGATAGATGGGACACACTGATAGAGGTGATGCGGGAAGCGGCGAGGGCAGCGGGAATGGTGAGGTGGGTTGGAGGCAGTGGTGAAGGAGAGAAGAGACCAAGCAGGGAAATAAGAGAGCAGAAGAGGTTAGTGTGGAAGAAACTAAAGGATTTTTTGGAAAAAAGTGGGGTAGAAGAGAAAGAAAAATTGAGAGAGGCAAGAAGGGAGCTAAAGAAGATGAGGAAAAGGGAAAAGGAGAAACGATGGGAAGAAAAATGGAACGCGGTGAATGGAAGCACAAATCAGACAGAACTATGGAAGGCATTGAGACCCTTCAAGTCGAGGAAAGCAGTTAGGAATAACAAAATAGGGGAAGAGGAATGGACAAAACACTTCAGAGAACTACTAGGAGGAGAAAATGCCGAATTGGAGGGTGCAACAAGCTCAGAAGTCGGGAATACGGAAAGAGGAAGTGCAGAAAAAGGAGGTGAAAGAGAGGAGAGAAACAGGCTGCTAGAAAAAAGGGCAAGCAGAGAAATAGAAACAAAAGAAATAGAAGAAGCGGTAAGAAGAATGAAACGAGGAAAGGCGGCGGGACAAGATGGGCTAGCAGTGGAGTTTTTCCAGGGGCTACCTGGAGAAGGGAGGAACGAACTGCAGGAGATAATAAAAGGACTGTGGGAAGAGGGAAAAATGGCAAGAGGATGGGAAATAGGCAGAATTTTTGCGTTACATAAAGCAGGGGACACAGGGGTAGTTAAGAACTATAGAGGGATAACACTAATGGATGTGGGGTACAAAATACTGACGAGGATAATGAACAAATGGCTAAGGCAGCTATTAGAAGGGAAGGAGATGTTGACGGAAGGACAAGCGGGGTTTAGACAACGGAGGGGGACACGCGATCACGTTTTTGGGCTGAATGCACTTATTAACAAAAACCTAAGCATGAAAGGGGGAAAACTGTACGCAGCATTTGTAGACTTTAAGACAGCGTTTGATTCGGTACACCGGGGGAAAATGATGAAGAAACTGGAGAAGGCGGGAGTCCAAGGTAGACTGATGAAAATGATCCAGGAAATATATAAGGAAACGCAGAACGAAATAATAACGGAAGCAGGAGTAACAGGCAAGTTCAGAACAGGGAGAGGGGTTAGACAGGGATGCGCATTAAGCCCCACACTGTTTAACTGGTACATAGAGGACATGGAGGAGGGATGGAAGCGCAAGAAGGAAGGGGGTACGGTGATAGGAGGGGAGAAAATATACGCACTAAAGTTTGCAGATGATGTGGTGCTGGTAGCGGACACGGGAGAGGGGTTAAGGGGAATGCTGAGAGAACTGGAAAAGTACGTAGCGAAAAACAGTTTAGAAGTGAATATAGAAAAAACGAAGATCGTGATATTTAGGAAAGGGGGTAGGCGAAAGAAAGAGAAGGAGTGGGAGATGAACGGCAAAAGGCTGGAGGTAGTGAGAGAATATAAATACCTGGGAATATGGTTTTCAACAGGTAACACCTTCGAAAAACATATAAGAATGATAGAAGGCAGGATAAGAAAAGCAATCAATGGAGCATGGGGGATAGCAAAAAGAGCAAGGATAGGGAACTTGAAAGACAGATTAAGAATAACGGAGGCGATAGCAAGAAGCGGATTGCTTTATGGGGTTGAAATCTGGGGGTGGAAAAGAAGGGAAAGAATTGAGAGAATGCAAGCAAGATACACAAAAATGGCAATGGGGTTGCGAAAGAACACACCGGACTATATATGGAAGATGGAAGCAGGGTGTAAGGGGATAGACGTGATAATGAAAAAAAGAGCTGCAAAATATATAGGGAACATATTGGAAATGGGAGAGGCCAGATGGCCAAAAAAATGTCTGATGGAAGAAGCAAGAAAGATGCAGAATGGAAACCCGACTAAGTGGGGAAAGGGAGTAATAGACGCAATGAATCAGGCGGGAGAGGGGCAAATAGGAGACGTACTAAGAAGAGGAAATAAAACAGAGTGGGAGAAAAAGGCTAGAAGAGCAGTGCAAAAGATGGTGGACCAAGAGATACAAAAGAATTGGGAAAAAATCAGGGGCTCGAGATATTGTAGAGAATATCAGGATAGGAAGAAGGAGGTCGGAATGGAAGAATATTGGGAGAAACAAAATATAAGAGGAGAAATTAAGGAAATTTGGGCAAGAATGCGATGCGGGAGTGTGGGAAGGGAGGCGGAAAAGGGGTTTTCCCAGACGCGATGTAGAGTGTGTAAGAGGGAGGCGGAAACGTTAGAGCACATAGGGGAATGCGAGGACGCGAAGCTGCAAATAGACCAGAAGGTGGTAAGAGACTTTGAAATGTGGACGAAACAATACCAGAGCGAACGAGCGGGATGGGTCGAGGCCCTGGAGGGGAAAGAGATAATTGAAGAAATGTGTGAGATGGTGAGTCAGTTTGAAAGGTTAGCGAAGAGGAGGGCAGAGGCGACTGAAAGAGAAGGGGGAGGAGAAATGTGATTTTAACCTAATGTACTCGTGTGTAAATGTAAATGTAATTTATCGGTCATTCTAATTCTAAGTTTAAGAATAGTGTAAGCGAAGCAAGGTGGGAAGGAATGGAGAATGTAAAAGCCCGAAAGGGTATACAAGTGGAATAAAGCATTACCTATTTCATTTATATCAATATAATTTTATCTTGCAAAAATCGATAGTTAAATCTTTAAACGCGTTTTTTTCTCGAAATGAGATTTTTCATATTTGCTGACATTGCAACCCAAAGAGAAATTAACCGATTGACTTGAAATTTGAACTGAGAACTCTTGATTATATTTACTCTACAATGACGTAGGATATTTTTTGATTGGATGAAAATTGACGATTTGGCATTGAAAAAAAGGACTGTTTTATAGGCAAGAAAACCGATTTTTTTCATAACTACGCCATTTTGTTAGATTTTTATATTTTTCGAAAATCCTAAGTCATTGTACAGGAAATACCTTCCAGTTTAACGACCGTTTTTCCTTTTTCGGTCACAGCTACTCAATCGGCCGGAATCATGTCAGCAGTGGAGGAACTTTTTTTTGCGCCTCCGAAGGCAGCGCATAAATCGCTTGGATCTTAATATTTTTCTATGACAAAATTACGTAATATAGGTAATATATAGCCAAATATATTCTTAATTTTCTGAAACATTTAATTGAGTACTTTTCTTCCAAAAAATTCCCGAAAATCACCCAAATTTTCAGCGTTCACACTGGTATAGCCCCTTAAAAACTTTCCCAAAAGTAGGCATCATCCCTATTGCTCCATATATGAATCGCCGTAATTGCTGGATGTAGTCGTGACGTACTTGGTAAATATTGCCCAGAATTGAGCAATTTTAGTTGCCCTTGTAAGCGCACCTTTCGAGAGAACGGAGTGGAACTGACCTCGCAAACTGCCACTGTCCGTTAGCAGCGATATCTTGTTGCTCCTCGTCGCTCGTGTCCGATGACCCGTTCGATTCGTCGGTCTCGTGATTTTTTCTCTTACTCTTGTTGCGTCGCGGCCTTGAACCAACGGGATCTCGTCGTGAGTCGTACCAATACTCGTCGCCCGAATTTGACGTCGTTACGGCGGGCAAAGAGCCGTCGATTTTTCCCGGCAACAAGCTACTTTTACGTTTTCTTCTTTCCTCCCGTTCCTGAAAGAGCACAAGAGCCGCGTCACTTATACTTTGGCTGGAAAACAAAGATCAGGAATATTATTTTGAAAAATATGCACAATGAAGGCGGCAAACTTACTCGTACAGTTTTTTTCTTGACAGATTTCAAACGCGGCAGAGGCTCGCTCTTACCGGCTGATTTCTTTCCCGCCGAAGATTCTCGGCGATACTTTGCGGCCTCGCCGCGATCCTTCGAGATACGCCAAGATGCTTCTCGATGCTCTTCCGAAACATTTGGCGAGTATCCATCGTCGCCACGACGCTTTGAATTATCCGAATCGGGAGCTCGAACGCTCGGCGCTTCTTTCGTCTCACTTCTGTCTACCGTCAATATTTTCCTCGTTTCGTCGCAATACTCGAGAAAAGCGTCATCGGTCTCGGGAGAACGGCGCCATCGGCCAGTCTCGCTGTCACGCTCCATCGTATTTCTCAAGAGGCACAACCTCCCCTTCATTTTGTCCCGAATTTTTTCCAATCTCTTCTCATTCTTCGAGCTCGATTTGTCCAGGGCTCTCGTTAAATCGGCGACGAACGCGTCATCGATTGACGCCAAACGGTGCTCCATTTTCTCGAGAAATTTCTCATTTTCCGACTTCATCGACTCGTCCGCCTGTCCAATCGCGTCCGTGAGTAAAATTCGCAGTTTGGCGAGATCCGTGAATAACGAACGAGTATCGCATACTCGACGAATATCTCCCAGGAGGGGACACACGGTGCGCAGAAATATTTGTAGACGATCCGAAAGGACGCCCCTCTCGTTTTTCGTCTCGTCACGCTCGACAAACGGATAAACGATTCGATCGTCCACCTCAACGACACTCGAACTTGCCTCTTCTGCGAAACTAGGCTGCTCCACTGTTGGAGGAAAGAAACAAATAGAGCGAGGAATCCAACGACTAAGACGCGAGTAAGACAATTTATATGTAAAAAAGATATTTGAAAAAAACAAGCTTTTATTTGAGGGGCCAATGCACTTTGAAAATTGAAAAAAATCGAAAGCAAGCAAGACTTGATGAAATCGACGATGATGAGCAATCAGAAGGGATTTTGTACGGTGCAGAAATTGCCGATTGAGTTTAGGTAAGAGTTTTTCATAGTATAAACTTGAAACGCGCTTTTCTCGAAACAACGTTTTCAAAATCCAGCTCCATCGTATCTCTAAAACTCATAAACCGATTCTCTTGAAATTTGAACCACGTATTGTAAACATGATTCGCAACAAGATGACCCTCGATGTTTTTAAAACTTTCATTTCTACTCTTTTTTTGCGAAAAACTGCGGAAAAAACGCGTTTTTTAAAAACTTTTTGCTGTTTTCATCTGCCATTTTTTATTTTGTGATAAATCTTTATACCCGAGGGTAATTTTGTAGCTCGTGTCATACTGAATCTAATGGACTTTGATTTTTTTGTTTCAGAAAAGCCGTTGCCGAGTTGTGATGGAGCTACCTAGCCCACCTATTTTTGAGGCGTTACGTTAAACTATAGGTTTGTACTTACAAATGAATAAAAATGAATTAACATTTAAAAAAAATGTATTTCAAGACTTTATTTATTAAGCCCAACAACTTTGATATTCATATCTTTTATACAATCCTCAAAACAAAATCACGAAAATGGCCTTTTTCGTGGCTCCAAAGTGGACTGGCCCCTTAATGTACTAAAAAGTAGAAAATAATTTTCTTTAAACCGAGTCACGTTACCGCCTTAATGCTTCATTTAAAAAAAATCATTACTAATGCTTTCAAACGTTTCGAAACTGTTGTCTGATCAACATCTAATGATTCTGCAAGTTCAGCTAGCATTTGACATGACTCCTCATGAAGTAATGCCTCCATCCTGTGTGCTTTAGCTGCAGATTTGAAAAAAAATAAGGTAGCGCAGCGAAATTCCCCGCAAATACTCTTTTTTACACGAAATTGGGCATGTTTAACACTATAAAAAATTGATATGTAAAAAAGATTTGTAAAATACAAGCTTTTATTTAATGTACTCAAAAGTTAAAAATATATTTTTTTTACCAAGTCACCTATATGTGACTATAAATGAAAGCTGGGGCCGTTCAGTTTTTTAAATGTTTAATAAATTTGATCAATTCAGTTTCGTTAACCATATCTAGTTTGTCACAATAGTAATTAGAGAAATTATTATCACGCATTGATACTCAGTTTCAGGATCTTTATTTAAGAAATCTAAGGTTTTTTTACAGTAAATTAAATACAGTTGATATGTTAAAGAATTTATGTGAATTAAAGATTATATGTCAAAATTTTTAGCGGCCAAAGCTTTTATTCATAGTCACATATGGTAACTTGGCAAAACAAATATTTTCTACTTTTTAGTACATTATATGAAAGCTTGTTTTTTTTTAAATATTTGTTTACTTGTAAATTATCTTCTACTTTTTAGTCTTTAATGGATTTTACTAGTTGGTTGTTACTAGTAGTTTACTAGTGTACGAGTTTGTACGTTAGGAACATGGAATGCTTGTAAAAATAATAAAGACTGTAATTGGGATTGAACTTACGATGAATTGCTGCATATAAACTTATCACAGACAAACACAGTCGGCTACGAATGTGTTTTTGTACATGTTAGTGACATTTTGTATGGATGATTAGATATCGCTAATTTTACATGAAAAGTTGAAAATGTTATGGACTTTTTTTCAATTTTAATCATGCGTTGTCACCTTTTAGATGCATGTTTGCAAAATTTCAAAGCTCTAAGTAGTCGGGAAGTAGGTGAAATATTTATTTTTCGTTTTGGGTAATTCTTTAGATAAGTGACTTTTCTGAAAAATCAGCCTGAAGTTTTTTTGGCTATTTTCTCATTTATTGGGTTATAAGTGGTGATATTCAGTGGAGGGAAGCTGAAATTTTCGATTAGCAAATTTTTTACGAGCAAAAAATCGTTAAACGTTATTTCGAATTTTTCAAAAACTCCTGTTTTAAAATCCAAAGGTGGGGGGTTTTATAAAAGCGTTAGTGAGTAGAAACAGAGCCAACTCCTTCACGCCAGAGGGGGTTGTGTTTGTATTCAGGAAGGCTTTTTTATAAATCCCCCCACCCTCCACCCCCAATGTTCAAAAATGCCCCATTTTATCACGTGTTTTCGCGAACTTCAAAACCCCATAACTTTTTATCGGGGGGCGGGTGAATTTCAGCTTCCCCCGACTGAATATCTTTATAACTGAATTTATGACGCAATAAGTGAGAAAATAGCAACAAAAAAATTTGAGGCTTATCTGTCGGAAAAGTTACTTGTCTAAAGAATTATCCCAATTTGCATCTCACAGAAAGTCAAGTTAAGGAGAGATATACACCTAGACGGTCGAGGTCGAGGATTTAGAAGCTATGAACATTCCGTCGACCGTAGAAGACCTACACTATGGGCCTGGTATCGATGATTCCATGTAAGTTGACAAATTTCAGGATTTATTCATTCCCAAATTTTCAAACGCGTTTTTCTCAAAACCACGTTTTTCAAATCGGTATCCAAAATTTCTCGAAAACCAATGAACCCCGCTTGCCTTGACGTTTTTTGTGGTTATTCTATACACCATTATCTAGTACTTGTCACAGGATTTTTTTTTCCGTTACTTAGTCTTTGTTTTATAGGCAAAATAATAACTAATTTTTGGCCCGAAAATCACTATTTGTGTTCATACGTCCGCCATTGTGTCATAAATCGATATTTTCAAAATCGGTTTCGACAAGTACTAGATTATAGTATCTAATTTAATAATCTTTTTGGTTTTTTTTTTCAGATGATTTTTGAAGAAACGCCAGTGAGTACCGTATACGCAGATTTTTTTACGACGCTCCAAGGATCATACAATATCCTTGTATATTTTTTATATTTTTACATAAAGAAAATTAAACATATTTTTGAGTGTATTTACTTTTAGATAATTAAAACCCCGATCTGAAATTTCAAATAGTTTTCCTTGAAAAAATTCACAAAAATGACTTTTTTTCCGGTTCCTAGCTGTATATCTCCCCTTAAATGAAAGTTTGTAAAAATCACGTCTCTCGTCGGGCAAATTGTTTTCTCGACTGACCGCGGCAAAATTCTCGCCTCGTACGCTCGAGGAGTCGCTCGTTGTCCGTGGGGCGAGGTACGCGATAGGCTTCCCCGGGACAAGGCCTCTCCGTTTCAAAATACATCCTCGAACCGAGCTGGGCTACTCCGATCGCCGTTAAGAGCAGACAGCAGATGACCAAGATATTGAAGCGCGGCGCGACCTGCGTTGATCGTCCGTGATATTTAATCCTCGTCAATTTGGTTAAAAGAGCGGTTTGCCCCTAGAGATACCTCCTCTTTGCCGGCGTCCTCTCTCCTCTGTACCGACCGATAGGGGACAATCCTCTCGGCGACGGCTGCCTCCTCCTCGCTACTCTCCGATATGACGGATACTCCGTCAGATTCCTGGTCGCGAGCGTCGGTGGGCGTAGCTCGTAGCGGCGATTCCAACGGCGACGAAATCTGGCGGTAAAAAAATATATGCCGATAAACTGTATAGGGTAGACCGACCGGTGAATGGACGACTAACGAAACTGTAGGATTCGGATGGACTGTAAAATGAAAATATTAAGAAAACTGATTTTTTAATTGCTGTGGCTAAGAAAATATATTATTCCGATAGTAAAAAGAAATATTCAAAGTATTTGGACGTAAATACTAATGTTTATTGTTAAAGTTGGAAGTAAATGGACCTTTCGTGTAGATGAACGCTGTAAGAGGTAACAATATTTTATTAATATTTATTAGATGCTGGATTTGGAGATCACCGTGTTGCACAAACATTATAATATTCTTATACATATGAGTATTATATTTGTTATTACGATTTTGTAGAGTACACACAAAGCTTTTTTTGCATCTTCACCTTACATTCTCAAAAAAAACTATCAAGGTTTGTTTCGACAGAGAAATAAAAACTTTAGTTTTGTCAAAATAAACAAAAAACTAATGAAATGATTTTATGACAACATTTAATGAGAAGTACATTGTTGTCTCTTAACAGTAATCAATTTTGCAATTTTCAGCAGATGAGCTTAATTTTTGCCTCTGCTTTGAGAATTATCAGAACAAAGCCCATTTGTCCATTTACGGGAAAGAAGCTACAATATAGCACCAATGAATAAACATGTCTAATTCTGGCCTACTATTATGAAATTTATATTGAAATTTTGCAAAAAATCATTTTTATTCTATCTTAAGGAGTTTCGGGACAATTGGTAAAGTATTATCATTTAATTCGAATTTATACAGTGCAATCTTTGTCATATACTGAATGCACCCTCCCAATTTTAAATCGATCTTCTACACCGTTTCTATAAAATTTACAATTAAAGAAGCACTTTTTAAAATAGGAGATGCTTACGCTCATCGCTGAATGCGCACAAAACAGTGTGAAAAAATGTTTAAAATGTTATGAAATATGTGTCATAATGTTAAAAACCCTATGTTAAAAAGTGTTTTTCAATTGTAAATTTTCTAGAAACCGTGTAGACGATCGATTTCAAGTTTCGAGGGTGCATTCGGTATATGATAAAGAATTTACTGTATAAAATTCAATCAAATTTTAATATTTCGTCAATTGTCCTCAAACTCCTTAAGCAACAAAAGTAACACTCTCAAAACTCATAAAAACTATTGCTGTCGCGTTCAGAACATGTACTGGGCACAACCGTATTGTGACTGAGTTGTGCAGTATGCGAGTACCACAAACTAGAAAAATTTCGTGTTGCATCAAAATTAGATATTGAAGCGAGGTATTGGTATCAACTAAACGTGTGATTTTTTTGCCAAATAGTAGTGATTCGAGTTTTTATCGGGGATGCATATTCTTTACTTATTTTAAATATACATCAGCTTTCGTCAATTCACTGGTCAGTTTATCCTACGTCGGGCCTGGAGAGTATTGGGTCTATGCATAAGTCCGTAGGGAAATTCGGACCGATACCACTCGCACGTGCGTCAACTATATGAAGTGTCGTATATTAAGTGAAAGGTGAAACGTGTGCCCATATTTAAAAAAATATCCATCGAGATCCGTCATGTATAAGAAGTTTAATTATATTTAGAACATGGAAGAAAAATACGTGTATTTTCAATGTATTTCGCTTTCCGATTTGCGAAAACGCAGAAACGCGTTGCAAACTGAAAAAAAGTATGCGCTGTGTACAGAGAAAACACTGTAAGTAAAAGTGTGTGTCGTAAGTAGTTTGCGAAATTTCGTTGTGGAGGTTTTTATCTCCAAGATGCTTCTCGCCATGATTAGCAATTCACTGCTGATGTTGATAAAATCGCAGCTTTAATCGACTCTGGCCAGCATTTGATGACGATAGAGATTGGACAAAATCTCAACATTGACCAATCAACTGTTTTGAGACATTTACGGAAGCTTGGAATGGTAAACAAGCTTGATGTTTGAGTGTCGCATGAATTGAGTGCAACGAATTTAAGGGGTTAGGCCACAGTAACGAGTATAAAACCATGTGCGAATTTAACAATTTTTTATCGTATGTAAAAGTGATTTACTCATAAAATTAATTACACATCCATTTAGTATGAGTATCAAGCTGATAGAATATATATATATTTTTTTTCGGTGTACAAAATCGACGGTCTACTAATATTTTCTTTTGTTATCTTTTTTTTAGGCGCACCGCGGCGTGACATTTAGCATCCACAAATTTATACCTAGAGCAAAAAACACAAATTTTCATCAATCTACATTAGAATACCTAGAGAAGTACGTACGGAATTAAAAAAATATTGTTTTATTCAAAAGTTGTAGGTATTTGAATGAATTTTCAATGAAAAATTTCGTATGAAACTGCTCATAAAATGAAAATTTTTCGATTAATCAGAAATTCCGTACGTACTTCTCTGCGAAATGCAATTAGGAACGTAACATTCAAATTTGAAGTAAATCGATTAAAAATTGTTGAAGTTATTTGTCACGCAAATTAGAAAAAAAGCTGTTTCGAGAAAAACGCGTTAAAAGTTTTAGGTACTCTATGGCCATGCCAGAGGTGGGCTTACGTTATACGCTCAAAGTAGGTGAAAAAAAATGTTCTTGCTATAAATCAAATAGTAACTTATTCTTATGATGATAAAGCACCGTTTTAGCGAGAAAAAAAAAGATTTTTTGAAAATTCTACTGTGGCCTTACCCCTTAATGGACTGAATTTTAGCTTGGAATTTACTGCTCATACACTACGAAAATGCACCATTTTTAAAGCAAATCATTACTGGCAATGAAAAGTGGATTACAGTGAAACCTTGTTTATACGTTTTGCACTTATACGTTTTTATCATGTATATGTCAAATTTCTCTAGCCGTGGCAGATTCCGTTCACAAAGATTACAAGAAAATTTCATTTCTACGTTTTTCACTAATACATTTTTCACGCTTATGCGTTATTAATTTTATTCCCCAGCGTTGGTTTCCAGGTTCGTTTTTACTCTGTTATACGTTAATCAGACGTGATATTCTCTCACTGGAGCAAATTTCATGTAACTGCGTTTAAATGTTTTGATGTTTCTGACCTCGACTATGTATGCATGTATTGTGAATACATATCTCTTATCAATACAAACCTGTCTGTTATTTACTAGTCTAAAACATCAAAGCTTAGTGTTACAAACTTACATTGAATAAAAGTTCAAAACGGAAATTCGAAAACATGAGCTCAGTATTCAATTATTATCATTATTATTCAAATGATGATAATAATATTAAAATTATGATAATATTATTACGTTATTATTATATATAATAATATTATAATATATTATAATATAATAATATTATATATAATATATTATAATATATAGTAATTAATAATATTATAATATTATAATTATAATATTATCAAATTACTCATTATTCAATTATTACCCATCAAATTTTCAATTGGAAAACCAAACATCAACATAAAAGAGGTACTGCTATTGAAAAACATCATGAATTATGCACCAATCGCCATTTTCAAATGTTGAAGAGTTTCAGATACATACTATATTTCACTTCTATGTTATTCTCCCTTCTACATCATATTTGATATACCTTTTTAAAAACGTATAACTGAAAGTTCCCTGTATCTACAACATCAACCGAAAAATATCATGGTCAAAGCACAGGGAGGCTGCTCAGATGGTCGCAAAGTCTGGATTATACACTAAAAAGGTCATGATCTGTATCTGGTGGGATTGTGAAGGAATTGTCTATTATGAGCTGCTGCGACCCAACGCAATGTTTGATTCGAGCAAGTACTGCTCACAACTGACCAAATTGAAGCGTGCGATCGATCAAAAGTAGTCCGTGTAGGCAAATGGCAAGGGTGTTATGTTCCGATAGGGTGACGCAAGGCCACACGTTTCTCTGGTCACTGAGAAATAATTATTGCAACTTGGGTGGGATGTTTTGGTGCATCCACCGTATAGTCAAGACCTTGCACATCAAACTATCACTCGTTCTAGATGCTACAGAGCAATTTGAATAATAAAACCTTCCGTTCCCTGGACGTCCTCAAAAACCACTTGGGTGACTTCCTCGCCCAAAGATCTCAGGACTTTGAAGAAAGAGGGACAATGCAGTTCGTGGAGAGATGGCAGTAGGTAATTGAACAGGATGGAACATATTTAGTTGATTATAATCGCTTGTTTTGATAAACCTTCTACATTTGAAATTTACTCGATTTTCGTTAAGGGATTACGCATAGACCCAATGCAAACGAGACAATATTGTATATTTTTATAGGCCTACTTGTAGCGCTTCCTCGGCATCGTCAACGGCTGGTGCGCGATCTTGGCGAGTCGACCCGTCATCCTCGAGAACCGTCCATTCCTCGTCCCAGGAGATGCTTTCCTCCTCGACTCCCTCTTCGGTCATTTCGAGTAATTTTTAGGACGCGCGTATCCTTTTCGTCAAGCTCCGCACGTAATAAAAATCGTACACGGGGAAGAGCGCAATGACGACGCTTTATTTCTCAGGCATCTCTCGATGGTCGCGCGACGTTGACAGACCTGCATACATAGGACGCGATTGTTGCGACGATCAACAGTGACTTGCTCGCAGTCGTCAACGCGCGCGCGAACTTGCACGAATCCGATGAATCAGCTTCGCGAAGAAGCTACGCGATACTTTGTTTCGCCTCGCCACGCACTGTTTTTTCCACTGATTTCGCGAATCCCCGCAGATAGGTTAGGTTATACTTGGAAATTTGGTGGTTGCACGAGCATCGTGGCGCGCATAATTGTACCGCACAATGCACAGTCGCTACGCAAAAGCTTCGAATAAATATAAACATATTGGCTCTTGACATTTTATTATTATGATCTCGGATGATGTGTATGTGCACCGCGAGGGTGCTCGAATATTTTGACGAAGGTGGCGCCGCTCCCGATTCCGTCAGGCGATTCGCGAGCTACAAAAGTCTTGGCGCCTCCCGCGGCCTAAGGCAGCAGCTCTACTGTCTACGCCTCTTGGATATGTGGCGAAGCGACGGCAACTCGAGGTCGTTCTTCTCATAACAGTAAACATGAATCTCATACAAATCCCTGCATGTTTTGGATTATTCGTTTATTTAGTGCAATACGAAATTGTTAAAGCGAGCCACATTGTTATAAAGTGTGACTTCCAGAATATTTATGGAGATTTCTATCGCCGAAAATTTGTATCTAAATCTAAAAAGTAAATACACGAAACATGAGATATTCTGTCAAATTCGTCGTAATTTTTACTACGTATTTATTTTTAGGATTATCGTATCACTAATAACACGATGATCAATCGATTAAAAATGTAGAGGACGTAAACTATTTTAAATCCACCACGTTTAAGAGGTCGTCGAAATCCATGATACAGGTCGTGTTCGTTGGGTCTCATCATTTTGATACGAACAAGTGCGCATGTGCATAATGATGCGCAACGCGCAACTGCGCAACGAAACGTGCGCATCATCAAATGCGCATCATTATGCGCATGCGCAATAAAAATGATGAGACCTAACGAACCGACCACAGTTAGAGGAGAATGAATTATCCGTGGGAAAGTGATACCACAGACTAGAGTGAATAATCTACCGTACGACGTAAAAGTAGAGGTATGTATTAATTATGAGATCGATTAACAGCTGAATAATAATGTAAAAAAATATATTTTCAGCAACTTTTCAACTATATATGTAAAACAGAAATGGAAAATGAAGATGTATGTCCTTATCAAAGAAATAAGAATAATGAAGGAATAAGTATATTTCATTGAAATTATTTGCTAAAACCCTTTTTTATTTCACTGTATAGTGAAATAAAAAAGCTAATGTTAATAAAAAGAAAATAAATGTAAATAAACAGTATTAGCAAATGACAGATTTTCTTTCATTATTAAGGATACATATGGAATGTTAAATGAATAATATGATATGGTGAATATTATTTCATCGTTAAGAATGAGCATGAAATGTTGAATTACTAGTATTTACATCATAGATAAAGAACAATGAAATAAAAGATAATTTGCACGTGCTTCTCTAAAGATGTTGATGCAAGATGTAAAATTAAACATGATTAACATTCTGCACGCTTGTTCCTATTTTTATTTGTGCTGGCTTTAGTATACGTATTACTTAAAAACATTTCATACCGTTAACACTGTAAGGAATATTGGGTACTGTATATTTTGATTTGCAGTTTCTGTTTGTGTACATGTTTTGTGTGTGCTTTTTCGATCTTCATGTTACCTTTTCAATAGGAATTGATTGTTGTACAGGTAAACGTAGATCTCATGGCTCATCGGTTCGAAGATGCAGACAAGTAGCAGCGGTCTGCATTTTTATAAATAACAAATGCACGTAATCACAAAACGGATCAACCGCAATGCCGAAATCAGCCTAGGTAGAACCAGTAAGACGACAAATATAAAAACGGTTGCACTATTCTAAAAATGTTCCCGGGAAAAATAAAAGTCAATTTCCGATTTCGAGATTGGGAATTTTTGCACCCCACAACACAATATTTTGTGGCACCCATTTATTCTTTATTTCACAGAGCCCTTTTTAACGAAATTGATACGTAAACCGCACAGCTGATCAGAGTCGAACATCCGCGAGTTGCCTAAATCTACCACCAAGCCGCGCCACTAGAGATATCCAAGAGGCGTATAGTAAACTTTTTCAAAATACATTTTTTTTTCATTTTTGTTTTTTTCGCTTCTACTTTTCCAATTATAAGCTGCTATGTGCCATAACATTTAATAATTTCGTTGTTTTAGATAAATGTAAGGTTTTCGTATTTAGAAGGCCATCCGTTGATGTGCACCGTTCTATTTATCGCCACATATGCTTTTTATTCCATTTAGTTTCATAACAACATTGATAACAATGGACAAAGTTTAAAAAACGAAAAATTCCTCGAAATTCTGCTGTGTTCGAGGGTGCAAGATGGATAATAAAAGTCGATCCAGAAGCCACTCGAAGATAGTCTTTTTTTAAATTGCTGCTTGGCTCTGAGAATTACTTTCTTAGTCACTCCACGATATTGTTTCTTTCCTAGTTTGTATCTTTATAAATAACAAATCGAGAAATATTAAAAGTTATTTCTATTATATACAACTAGCCTGGGTCCGCGGCTTTGCCCGCGCTTTACCGGTTGCAATAGTTATTCTGACTACCTGGTCTACAGTTTTTTATAACTCACCTTGGTTATTAAAAAAAAATTAATATTCCATATATACTGGCTTTTGCCCCTTACATCTTTATTATAAGTATAGATAGATTTAGTATTTATTTACGAAAGTTTCAATGGAAATCACATTGATTCATCTCAACTTTACTATAAAAAAAAGTACTAAAATGAAACCTTTGAATTTTGGATATTTTATTTGAAAAAATGAGTTCTCTAAAATTAAAATTTAATCGACCTTACAAAATTGCAGTATACACTACGTTTCGCGTTTTTCTTTCTTTCCCGTCGAGTAAAATAAAAAGATTTTGTCGGTTGGTTTCTCTAGAGCAGGTGACATAGAGCTGACCATGCGAGAACCAGGCTGTTCGTAGGTCGACTCCAGCCGCTCGTAGCGTTTGTCCATGCGATTTCTTAATCGCCATTGCAAAGCAGACGGTTATGGGGAACCGCACTTGCTTGAATTGAAACGAAAAGTTATTGGGATTAAGTGGTATCCGCGGTATAAACACCGTCTCACCCCGTTCGCACCCCGTCAGAACTTCTCCCTCGATGGCGTTTTTGTTGTAAAGCAATCAGTTGCTTAACTTATACTCGTTCGATTTAAATGAAATATATACCATTACCTTCGCGGCATTTTAAGCTATACAACAGAGAAAACCATATTTCATTCGGTTTAGTAGTTTTTAAGTGAGGACATAGAACAGTCAGACAGGCCGACTTCACTACATTATCATAAGTATAGATGTATAAATATAATTTCAGACATCCCTCGTAAAAAGTATGCTCTGAAAAATAGAATCACTCCCCGAAACTTGCGAGTGACTCTCGTAACCCCGAGTAAAAATGAATATATATAATCATATATAATTGTATACAAAAATTGGCCCGATAGAATTTTATATATTTGTATATAAACGCATACAATTGTATACGTTTATATACAAATATATAAAATTCTATCGGGCCAATTTTTGTATACAATTGTATATGATCAATTAATATACAATGATATATGTTTATTTATAAACATATATAATTGTATATTCATTGATTATATACAATTGTATACAAAAATTGGCCCGATAGAATTTTATATATTTGTATATAAACGTATACAATTGTATACGTTTATATACAAATATATAAAATTATATCGGGCCAATTTTTGTATACAATTGTATATGATCAATTAATATACAATTATATATGATTATATATATTCATTTTTACTCGGGTACATTTATATCGGATTATATATACGAATGTATAGAATCATATACAATTATACAGGGTGTCCCAGAACTCAACGTTAAGCCGACACGGGGTGACAGGATTGATTGTAACCATCATGACAAAAATCAGAAAAAAAATCTATCCATGCAGTTTGAAAATTATGGGCATTTAAGAAAAACCTAGAAATTTGGTCAAACTGTAACCATTTTTCGGTTATTGTGAAACAAACCCAAACAAACCCAAACAATCCCAAGTTTCCTAGAATTAAGTCTATTTGTTAAACTATGAATTTAAAATTTTCAAAATTTGTCTACTTTGAAAGGCCCTGTTTTATTTTTTTTTGCTTTATTTTTTTTTCTGATTTTTCTCATGATGGTTACAATCATGTCACAGTCACCCCGTGTCGGCTTAACGTTGAGTTCTGGGACACCCTGTATATAAACCTATATAAATATATATGATTGTATACCATTTTTATATAATTGTATCTAAGTATATACAATCATTTTTACTCGGGCAGTCATGTACAATTTTATATACCGCAAATAAAATTATCACGTATATATACAATTATATACAACACTATATTGAATTATATATAACTGTATATAATATTATATCTAATTATACAAACCGTAAATAAAAGTTTCACGTATATATATAATTATACACAACACTATATTGAATTATATATAACTGTATATGATATTATATCTAATTATATAAACTCCGTATCAAAATAGTATCTTCATATATCATTATATACAGAACGATATATAATTTTATCAAATTAAATTTGATGGAAGTACATTTATATCAAATTATATATACGAATGTATAGAGTTATACACAATTATGTATAAACCTATGTATAAATATATATGATTGTATATCATTTTTATATAATTGTATCTAAGTATATACAATCATTTTTACTCGGGACCTTAAAAAATCTAAATCCAGATCTGGCAGAACGAAAGATAGATTGTTTACTGCAGTAGCATCTTTACAATCTACCATGGAGGTAAAACCAATAGCCAACTCGCAGGAAATCAAGAACGAAGTAATTGTTTCCGTTTGAGGCTATACTTTGACCGGCCATATTGGAATATCGCTGCGCCACCTCTAGGACGTGAAAATCGCGAATACTCGCGCATTGTCAGACGTAAACAATAAATTTAACACACGAGATATGGTAAGGGGGCGCACACAAATTACGTAACGCAAAATTTCCTAATCCCCCCCCACATAACAGGACCGTAATGCTTGGCCAGAACCCCCCCCCCCCATTCCTTTGCGTAACGGGTGCTGTGTCGTCAATAATTGCAATTTTTTTCATAGACGTAACTAATTATGAAAGGATCGGGTTTATACTCATTTTATGAAGTATATATTTATCTAGTTTTATACCAATTTTTATGACTAAATCTTGAAAATTAACCGAGATATATGCCTTGATTTGACGACGAAAAAAAATGTCTCTTTACTGTTCCATCGATTTCTTTGTGAAAGGTTATCTGTAAATTAGAAGTCAACAATTTATCGATATCTACACAAATGTGGCTATCGTTATGAGTAGCCATTTTTTAATTTTGTTTCTTTTTTACGAAATGTCGACAGTTTGGACTTTTTTTCTCTGTTTTCAAGGCCCTTTTTTGTATTCAAGCAGTCTTTAAAAATAGTGATTATCAAATGTTAAAAACGCGGATACGTACAACCTCGGTCACTCCGATTACAAAAATGTTTTTGAAAAAATTGAAAATCGGTTGATAAGTTTTTGAGTATTCGCTCGGACAAGGTCGAAAAAACTAGTTTCGAGAAAAACACGTTCAAAGTTTTCGTTCAGGTTTTCTTGATATAAAGTTATGTTTTTTTCTAGAATATTGATACTCACATTGAAGTATCAAGTCGCGGGCGATATGACGATTCTTCATCTTTATGATAGTTCACAAAATAATAAGAGCCTGTACTTTATCTATTGTAAATGATGCCACGCCTATAGGGACTGAGGACACTAACCGGTCGCGCTACCTGTTCCCACTAAAGTGGCGATAACTCCATCAATTTTCGAACTTGTGAATAAAAATGTTGCCAACCTATTTTTCAATACATGTACTTTCAAGAATCATAAATAAAAAAATGTCCTTCAAATTTTGCTTGACGGATGTGGGAAAGCTACTGTGCAAGTTCTTCCACAGTGATTTTCCCCCTTAACCGACATTGCGTATAGAAAGCTGTGAGCTGTCCACGGTAAAATTGCACGCGAGGTTTAAATTGAAAACTTAAACATGCACAAATTTTGATATTTCTGGCAGTTTTAAAATCGTGACGTAACGCAAACCTTGAGCCCCCCTCCCCCCGCCCACGTACAAAGACCGTAACGCCTGGCCGCCCCCCCCCCCCTCGCCCAATTGCTTTACGTAATTTGCGTGCGACCCCTAATTAATTTAACACACGAGATATGGTAAGACGATGGAAGAAAAATGCCCAAGGGTATATTTCAGATACGCGTCGCTTTGACAAAGCCGTCGATACTACGAGCGGTCCTTTAGTCGACCTCGTCTCGTTCATCTCCCTCTCGCAGGGCTTCGTCGTCCGAATAATCGGCAGAGGCGGCCGCGTCGCTCGGTTCGTCCGAATTAACGGCCATGTAACAGAGAATTCCTCGATCGGGAATTTTCCGTATGGCGAGATAGGCGCGTCCGTCCGGCGTTTTTCTCGATATTACGGGCTCGATTGGGCCGGCTCGAGGCAACTCGGGACAATGGTCGGACAATACGTTAGCCATGGCCTCGGCCAACGGTGGAATTTGACCTGATGCCGGTGATTTATGGAAGATTCCGTGTACCCGTCCACCCCTCGTCATTATCTTCAAAAGCTGAATATAGTCGTTGCGATTTTTCGCATCGTCTATCGTGTCGTCGGGTATACCGGCGAGTCGTCTCGTCCATTCGACTATTCTTACTCGATCTGGAAAACATTCCCGCCCGGAACGTACCCCTCGTTACAATAGGGATGTTTCCATCAACCAAAAATAACAAAAAATATTGTTATGAGGTGATGGCTTATAATTAAAGTAATGCTCGGAAGTGCGTATTTTATTTTATTTTTGTAAAAATTGTTGATAAATGTAGATAAACAAATTGTAAAAAAAAGATCTATGTCACGCGACAAAGAGCACCAATCAGAGCGCATGACGCCACAGTTTACAAAACACGAACGACACTCTAAGCATGCTGCTTATACTAGGCTGTTACTGTTAACAGTAAAATAATGTATATAGCATTGATAATATTACAAACTCTGTAATAATTTGAACAAATTTTTTAGGTTATTTTTCATTTCACAACTTGTTTTGTTTTATTTCATCGCAGGCCTTCGGTCAGTCGGACAGTCGTACGGTGGCGAATAGAATTTGGGATTCATCCTTGGATTAATTCTGAAATATTTGTTATTGTGCTTGTTCAGAGACTTGTATTTTGCAGAGTATGACGTCCGCGCCGTCAAATGACAGGTCTGGGCGTTTTGGCGCGTATTTTGAAACGGATTAATTGAAACGAGATTTTTGAAAAATTGACCGCATTTAAATACACGAAATAAACATTTCGAGGTATATTATGTATATGTGAACGATTTTAAACACTTTCCCAAAGATAGGCAACATCCCTATTCGCTATATTGAAAACGCGACGGCGACTTCGTACCGTAAGGCGAATTGAAGAGTCCCACCCGCTGGACGATCTCTCGTACGGCTTCTTTAAACTCCGCGTTGTACACCTTACTCATATTTCTCCCGAACAAAGCGGTCCCTCGACTTTTGCCGCTTTTACGAAACTTTAATTATATCGCAAAACGAACGACCGCTCGCGCGCATCGTGTTTCACTCTCTCAAATCTTTCCGCACAGAGGATAACAAAAGAAATGCGTGAAAACATAAAAATTGACATTTTCGCGTTGATTCGGTGAAAATCGCAATATCATTATTATTATTTTCAATACTTTTGATATACACATTATAATTACCAATTAATTAGGTACAGGAACACTTTAACATTCGTCACGTTATGATCAATCGTAATGAAGAATCCCGTAGACCGGTACATAATAAAAAAGTCAAATAAAAAATAAAACTCGTTGTAGAATAGGAAACTATACGTATTATCGAGTTTTCCCCCGAGCTTCTCTCGTCAAACTATTTCACATTCACGCCGGATTTCACAGAGTACTCGCCCGTGCTCTGAAATTTGTGCAGTTTTGTTTTTTCTTTTTCTTCAACAGTCAAACACATTGTACCGTGGGCCCTCTCAAGAATATACGATGTCGCGTTGCGTTTAATCGCCGCAAAAATAAAAAAATAAAAATAAAATCGCTGGTCCTGTATAAATAATAGCTCTCGACAAAGACATTTTTCTTAACGCGATATATAGATTTCCACATTTTTTTCCCCTCAAAAGTTTTCCTTCCGAGCCTCGTTGTACATGAACAATGAGAAATTGACTGCTATATTGATACACAATGGAGCTCGAGTGTATGTGTTTGTGTGTATGTGTGTGCGTGTATCGATGGTTGCCTCGTCGCGTAAACATGCGTCTTTTTTTTTTCATTCGTTGGACAATTTCGAGTGGAAGAATGATTCGGGCGCTAGCCAAACCCGTGACCAGATTCGTTCGAGTCGTATCGAACGTTCTTGACGGCTCACACAACAGTTAGGATTAATAAAATCTTACAGCACTAAAAAGGCACAATGTTTTTCTTTTTCCGCACCCAATTTTACGCACTTCGCGATACCAATGATTTTCTTGTTCTTCACCTCTGCGCGGCGGCGGCTCATTTGTTTCGATCCATGGGAGATCGGATGGATCCTTATGGCCTATACGAGTAGGACCGTTGGAAAAAAAGCGACTCGTTTTCGAATGTCTGGACAGCGACTCGTACCTTACTACTATTAATATTATTATTATTATTAATGTTAATGTTAACGTTATTATTACGGAATAATAATTGTAACGAGATGCGGCCTTTGGAAAAAAGACGACGCTCGTCGATGAAATATCGGTTGGCGAGCGGCCGCTCTCGTCCTGCCGACACGCGAGTCTCGTCTTCGATAACGGACGTGTCTTGTAAAAAAATGGTCTGCATTCGCGCGCCCCTAGCTTCGACGAGTCTCTTCTATACATATATATGGTGTGTGTGTCTGTGTATAATAATCTAGGGCCCAAGCGGACATTGTTAAGGCGATCAACTACGCAGGCTTTTGTACACTCGGTTGGAAAACTGGTAAGAAAGCGTATGCGTGGAAGGCTGGGCTTGGAGGGGGTTGGGCAAGAAGCCCTGGAAGGAAGAAATTGCTTCGCTGCACGTTTGCAAGGGCTATTTTCGTAAACTCGTCGCGAGGAAGATGTTGCGCGGGCCGATCGAAGGGGGAAGGACGAGGAGGAGGAGGAGGAGGAGGTGAAGGAGCGAGAATAAACCATGGGTTCGCGGGATGAATACTGATCGATTCGAAATAACTATTCCGGTTGCACTGTACAAATTGTTTTGGACGCCGCGAGAATCGATTATTTGAGGGCGTCGCGCGCTGACGAGCACCTACTACTCGGGAGCCTTGACCTTGGCCATTACTTTGCCTTCCCAAAGCGGCAAGACTTCCGCGTCCTCTGTTATTTCCTCCTGAATTTCCTTCATTTCCAAATCTTCGCACTCCGTCTTGAAGAAGAAGCTGGAAGAATGAGATGAGAAAGGTGAGACCGCTGTATGGATAGTTTGAAAAGGAGAGAGAGAGAGCGAGAGCGAGAGAGCGAGAGAGAGAGAGATTCTCACCGGTAGTTGCCTTTTTTGGGCAGGTATTCCTTAAACTGTTTCAACGTGACGTTGCATCCAGGAATTTTGGTCCTGTAGGCCAACGGTTCGTCGCAAAAGGTAAACACGGCGGTGGTAAAATCTCCGCCGTCCTGTCTACTCTTGCGCAGCGTTGATTGATTCGATTGACCGCTGGTGGCAGTGCACTTTGTGATACCCGTCCCTTGTGGTTGCGCCGGCCCTTCCCCGTGGATTTGTTTTCCAAGGATCGCGTGACGCTGTCTACTTCCGGCCCGAGATCTCTCCTCCTCCTCCAATCTTCTCTTCGCCTCGTCCAATTGAGTCGCCTGAGTCGTGGGTACGAAAAAAAAAAATCGAAGAATATTTTTTCCACAAAGTTTGGGGGAAAAAGGGAATGGATAATACTGACGGGTTCGGGTGGCGGCAAAGGTGGCATTCCCGGATCAGCGACGAACGGATGAATAGAAATGCCCGATTTTTCCCTGACGGTTCGCTCGAGGGAGCCGCTTCGCGTACTTTTCGCGTGCCTCGAGCTACCGTGTTTGGGAGCAGCCTCGAGCTTCTTGTCGCACTGCGACGTTCTAACCTGGAGGCGAGTATCCAGCTTGCAGGTGGACATTGGTGGTGTATAACTGACGACACTGACGCCGCTGTCCGTCAACTCGGTCATAGACTTTTTCGTGGCCGATCTTCTCAGGGCGTCCGATCTTCGGAATCTTTGATCGTGACCTTCGAGAGAGAGAGAGAGAGACAGAGCTAGAGGGTAAGATCGAAGTTGACAAGCGTTGAATTAAGGGGCTCGGTGTTCGTGCTTTACCTTGAAGATAAAGATCCTGTTTGTGAAGAGAATCGGCGTGATCGGAGGGCACGGACTTTGATTTGGGCAAATGAGAACCGAGGGAGCTGAGGGAACCGGCCCCGACGAGATCGCTACCACCTTCCGTAAAGTCTTGAATGTTTCCACTGTCGACGGAAAATGTCGACACGACGTCCTTTCTCTGCTTGAGCTGTCGCATGTAAGCGTGGGAGGACGAGGAGACAGTCGAGGCGGCAGCGTTAGCCGTTTGTCGGCGATCGGGCGAGCGAGGCCGGGGCGAGGCGAGTTCGGGTGATCTCGAAGGGGTAGGATCGGACCAGACCCGCGATACGTGTTGATCGAGTATCGCTTGATCGCTATCGTCCTCTAGTAAAAATTTCTCTCGTAGAGCGTCCGAGAGTGCTTTGGCGGTCGCGATTGACGCTTCCTCGATGCTCTTCGCAGCCGTTTCCTGCAGGTGTCTCTCAAGTTTCTCTTGGCTCTCCCGTTCGCGCTGTAAATTCTCGAGTTTGCTCGTCAATACTTGGGCAAAGGTCATCGGTGGCTGGGACTGCATAGCCTCGCGGGATATTCTCTGGGTCCGTGGTATCACGTAACGTTCCGGCATGGGATCGGGAATAATCGCCTCTTCCGGTATGGCTCGGCATTTTCGCGTCGAATGCTTCTTGCTTCTGTGCTGCTGCTGGTGGTGCTGTCCCAGCGACGTTCCGTCCCTACCGATCGCAAAAAATGGCGTAATTCTTCGTTAGTCTTTCAATCGTAATCGCCAGAGACGCCCGTCGTTTTAGATGGGGCTGGACGATTGGGCCAAATTCCCGGGGTACTTACTCCTTCGATGTGACGCCAGGTGCGAGAACGGGGCAAGGATTGAGCAAAAAAAAAAAACAAGAAAAAAATACATATACTCACACTGAGGAATCGGTGAGTGATAAATTGGAACCGCTACGGGCATCGCTGCTAAGGCTCTGAAGCTCCGAGTCCTGTCTGGACACTGGATTGTACGAGGAATATGGTGCGTGCAGTCTGGACGACGACATATGGTACGGACTAGATCCACGTTGCAAGTAAATTCTATACGCAAACGCCACACAAAAATCCACAGGTAAAATTGAAGCGTAAAATCATAAGGAAGGCGCCACACACGAGAAAGAAGAGAAATGGAGATAGAGTAAGATAGAGAGAGAGAGAGAGAGAGAGAGAGAGAGAGAGAGAGAGAGAGAGAGAGAGAGAGAGAGAGAGAGAGAGAGAGGATGCGTTAAAAATAAAAGCAAAAGAAGAATAAATACGTGTGTGCAGCAGCAGCGGCAGCAGCAGCAGCGCAGCGGCAGCAGCAGCGGCATTCGAGCGCGGAGAATGAGAGAGGTAGAAGAGCGTACACCTACCCTGCAAAGGCTTCAGGCTCGGGCCGTATATCCAATATCCTCGCCATTTGAGTGGCTCTGAGAACATCTTTGGTCAGTCTTAGTTCGCTCCTCGATTCGACGGGTGTTTCGCCTGCCGAGTGGGACGATCCCTGCAGCACCGAAACGACAAATTCCGAGTCCTCGTGGAGTGTCGGCAAGAGAGCGGGCCCGCACGAGAGTGACATCTCGCGGCTGGAACTCGAGCTCGGACAGCCACCGGAATCGGCATTCTGGCAGGATTGAACGTACCGAAGATAAACGTCCGACTGAAGAAAGTTCGGATAGGTCGTTTCGGCCATTAGCCGCTCGACCTCCGTCTGGACGGCTTCGAAGACTTTGTCGTCGGCTCGGCCCTCCGTCACCCTCCGATGAGCCTCCTTCTTCACATCCTCAGCTATCGCTAGCTGCGATTTGACGAAAAACCTGCCCGCGGGACATACGGCGCTATTGAGCATCTCCGGGAGCCAACGATCGAAACACGAGCAGTTGCTTCTCGCCTCTCGACGTGACAGCTTACCTTCTGTGTATGGCCTTGACGAGATGTTGTACGGTGGCGGGATCCTGGGCTCCTTTGAGACCCTGGCAGGCGAACCAAAAGTAGAGAGGCCGAGCAATGGGTTCGCCCTCCTGATCGAGATATCTCGTGAAGAGCCGGAGGCCCTCCTCGTCCGTGAGAAGATATTGAAAATTTCGCGCCCATTGGAGGCACGCGGGAGGCGTGTTGCTTCCCATTGTCGTCGTGCCGCAACAACCCTCCGGTTCGAATCCGAGAGGTGCCGCCCCCGCGGAAGCATCGCAACAGTCCTGTGTCGACTTGGCCGAGTTTGCGAGTGAGGAACGTCGCGGCGTCAGCGCCGGACTACGCGGACGTGCTTTGCCGCCGCCTCCGCCGCCCCCGCTGCTGTAATATCCTCCCGTCTCCTCTCCTTGGAACGACAAAGATGGTCGTATTAATAAAAAACTTTTTTTTGCAAAATGCCCGTTTGATGGCGACTCGGAGAAAAAACGGTAGTATCGGGAATCGGTTTCTCACCGGGAACCGGCGGCCTCGGGGAGTTTTCATCGAAGGAGCGGTTTTCGCTGCGACGAGACTCGCTCATCCTATCTATGGTGGCTCTCGCTCGCTACTTTCCAGTCTATACTGAATTTTAATCCCCTGCGCCTCCTAGTTGACATGGCTGATCCGAGCCTGAAATGAACATTGCGTCAAATATATAATACCGAACAAAGGAGCTGAGTCATTTTCATTATCGACGACCTCCTCCCTCTCTTTCTCTCTCTCTCTCTATGTGTTTCACAGCGAGCCGGATCGATGAGTCCCGGGCAGGGTTCGAACGCGCGTCGAGGGGCTCCTATTCGACAAAGTACGAGTCGAACCGCTCGGCGCAACAATGCCTTCCTACGGTATTGATCGTGAAAAAATTATGACACGCTCGGCGCGCGCGCCCCGGGCGAGAGCGAGGGAGAGAGCGAGAGACGCAGAGTCCGCTGTAATTTTGTTTTGTTAGCTGGAAAGAAAGTCGGGCTTTGATTATATCCGGTGTAGGAGTGTTCTTTTGTATGCGGACAATAAAAAAATGAGAAGAGAATATTATTCTGGGTTATCGGCTCCAGAGAAGGCCATTGTGCGGAACAAATGGAAAACTACCTGGGAAATATGATCCCCTCGAGCCCTCTCCCCCTCTCCCCCCTCGGCCGACAATACAAAGGGCCGAAATATGAAAAGCTGTCGAAAGGGCAGCGCGCATCGACGAACCTTTGGTCGGAGCAAATATTATTATGTACGTACCATGAGGAAGCAGAGCGAATACACGAGTGAAAGTTGTACGAGTAAGCGAGAAGCGACAATGACTTTACGAAGAAAAGACAACGGCTGGGCGGCACGGCGCTGTGACTATTTCCGTAGAACGGCGCGACTGGAACTGAAGCGACGCGGAGCGTCCTGGCCAGGATCGGAGGCCTCGAAGAGAGAAGGGTGAGTCGAAGGGGTGGTATTTGGGATCCTCGAAGGTCGATCAAGCGGGAGGAGCGAGGGGAGGCACCCGACGAGAGTTGGGATGTATCGGGGCGAGATTTTAGCCCGACAGAGGGGTTGAAATTGGCGAAACGCCGCGATACGATTTCTTCGTGTCAAATGCAAACGTAATATCGATAGAAAATTGTCGGTCGATTCTTACGAGTTGTGGAGGGTTATCCTCGTCGGGGTTAGCCGAAAAAGCGGTGGACAGCTCCTCGGACGCGACATGTCTCGCGGTTGATGGAAAGTATCGAAAGGGGATGATGCGGCGACGGTGCTTCCAGCTGGCGATTCTCGAGTCCGGATGTCTCACCTCAAGAAGTGACTTTCAAACGAATCCTTCGAGACTTTTGGACGCGCCATTTGGACTTGGAGGTGGGCGCGGTGGTAATGGTGCTGCCACCGTCGCGTGTCAGCGGAAGAAAAATATTTATATTTTTCAACAAGTGAGAAGAATGGCGCGCCGTTGCAATAACGGGGGGGGGGTATTGCGAATGGTGAAATGCTGCCACCTAGGTGCGCCGTGATAAGCAGGGTTGGTGAGGGAGATTTCTCCTCGTGCAGCCGGGGGATACCGTATCAATCGCGGCCGATAATTAACAGTCTCACGGGGTCCCGCGAGATCGACTGAATGGATAAAGAAGCGGGCTCGACTGTCGCTTCCTTTCGCTCTCTCTCTCTGTATTATTTAACGAAACATGCCCACAATGCCAAGTTGATGAAGAAGGAATACAAAGTGTGTTTGCGCACCCGTTCGTATACGACGCGGGAACGGTACAAATAGTATATAAACATATTGATTGAAAGTAGCAACGTTTCGTCTTTCGTACTGCTCGTTTCGCGTACTCGCGAATATAACGAGGTCCGCGCGAAGCTTTGACGCTCGCTCGTAGAGTTCGCGTTGGACGCGTAATTATAAATGCTCGGGGAGCGGGGGAGGGGGGGCATTTCAAGTGGGAAAAAGCTCGATGCTCGGAAAGGTTGGGTATGCTTATAAAAATAAGGGACTAAGGGATGAGACGGTATCATCCCCACCCGTAACTCGCCGAAAACTCACTCGTCCGTGATACCTACGGCGGTTAAACGTGTCGGGAATAATGGTAAAATTGCGGTGGGTGATGCGAGACCCGGAAAAACTCAGCGATGCGGGCAAATTTTCCTCGAGCGTTGATTCGAATGGAAAATCGAGGAAGCGTGAGAGAGGAATGATATTCGTAATAAAATATCTCGCGGTATAGAGGAAGCGAAGAGTCCGAGGGGCGAGACGCCCGTCGCGGATCGAGGAAGCAAGCTGGAAAATTCGCTCGATCGAACATACGTCGCGATCTCGCACCGCGAGAGTATGCAATAATGGAAAAGGATCAATGGTCCGCGACCGCTTCTCAACCGGGGAGGGGGGAGGCTGGCCAGGCGGCATTCTTACCCCCTCCTTGAGGGCTACTAGTTTTTCTTCGCGGGACTGATCCTCGATCACGCTCCGTCGCTTCTTCTGCTCCGCTCGTCGGCTTTTCTCGATCGCCGAGGAATCGCCACCCCGCGGATCGAGCGGAAGATATTCGCGATCGCCCCAAAGTCTTGGCGCCTCTCGCGGCCTAAGGCAGAAGCTCTTCTACTATAGCAAACTCAAGATACGTTGATAACAATGGACGAAATTTAAAAGAAATACGAAAAGTTACTCGAGATTCTGCTGTGTTGCGGGGTGCAAGACGGATAATGGAGGGAATTGTCGTTCCATTAGGCACCTGAAGATAAAGACTTAATAGTAGTTGTTGGCTCTGAAAATGACTCTCCTTAGGCCATCAAGGCAAGTTTGTAATCACTGCACAAGATTTTTTCTTTCGAAGCTTTTTTATAAATAATAAATCGAGCAATATTAAACGTTATTTCTGTTATATACAATGTTTAATTATAATTGCAGACGTCCCGTGTTAAAAGTATGCTCTGAAAAATAGAATCACTCCTCGAATGTTGCGAGTGACTCTCATATAACCTCAAAAAAATATAAATCCAGAGCTGAAAAAGTTAAAAAATAAATCAATTATTCACTGCAGTAGCATCTTTACAATCTATGGGGTTGACGTGTGCATCGTTGGAACGCAACGAAAGTTCTTTTTTACATTTTATTTTCCATATTTTTATTATAATCTTTTTTTAGATTTATATTGTAGATCGCAAGGTAAATATTTTAAAAAATGGTCGTCAAATGCTTTTAGTAGGTAAAATGTAGGGGTTAGGCCACAGTAACGGGTATAAAATAATGTGCGAATTTAACAATTTTTTTCGTATGGAAAAGTGATTCATAACGTTAATTACACATCTATTTAGTATGAATATCAAGCTGTTAGAATTTTTTTTCGATGCACAAAATGGCCGACTACTCGAAACTTCTCGAAACAGCTTTTTTTCCAATTGGCGTGACAAATAACTTCAACAATTTCCACTCGATTTGCTTCAAACTTAAAAATTATGCTCCTAATCGCATTTCGCAGAGAAGTACGTACGGAATTTCTGAGTAACCGGAAACTTTTCATTTTATGAGCAGTTTATGAGCAGTTATAACGAAATGTTTCACTGAAAATTCATTTCTTAAGTTCAAATACCTACAACTTTTGAATAAAACAATATTTTTTAATTCCCTACGTCTTCTCTAGGTATTCTAATGTAGATTGACGAGAATTTTTATTCTTTGTTCTAGGTAAAAAATTGTGGATGCTAAATGTCACGCCGCGAAGTGCCTAAGAAAAAGATAACAAAAGAAAATATTAGTAGTATTTCGTACATCCAAAAAGCCATTTTTTACATAAAAAAAAATATATATTTTCTATCAGCTTGATATTCATACTATATAGATGTGTAATTAATTTTATGAGTGAATCATTTTGTTATACGAAAAAAATGGTTAAATTCGCACATGACTTTATACCCGTTACTGTGGGCCTTTAAGGCAAAGTAGATCTACCGCGTGACATATGAGTGCAAAAGAGATAACTGAAATTTTCGAACAGAGATTTCTCAGAGATGATTAATATTTTGAGCAAAAGGAAATCATCAAGCTCTGCGTCAGGGAATTCTCCACAGCTGTGTTTTTCCTAAACAAAATTACCATCCATGAGAAAATTGGGTTGGGAAATTGTGAGGTTATGTTGACCTTAACATGCCTTTAAAGGAACTCAGAAAAATTCATTTTCGTTGCGACCCAACGATGCAAACTTCAACCTCATTACAATCTACCATGGAGGTGAATCCAATAGCCAACTCGCAGGAAATTAAGAACGAAGTTATTGTTTACGTTTGAGGCTGTGCTTTGACCGGCCATATTGAAATATCGCTGCGCCACCTCTAGGACGTGAAAATCGCGAATAAGTCTCTCTCTCTCTCTCTCTCTCTCCCTCTCTAAAGGCCGTTACGGGATTGTTCTCGCTTCGCTTCGGAGAAAAAGGCGAAGGGAACGCTGCTCGCTCGAGTACCAACGAAACGCGGAACTCGAAAGAAACGAGACTTTTGCTATTGGCAAGGAAGCGTTTTTCTACCTGCGAGTCCTCGAACGGTGTCTCTGCATCTTCGGCTTGCGCCTCTTTTGCCAATTATCCACGTGTACGGAGAAAAAGTAAAAGTTTACGCAGACGAGGCGGTGAGGATAAGAGAGACGAGAATTCGACGAGGCTGTAGAAGAAGGTGGCAAGACGAGAGTCGAAAGAATAATCGGAAGAGCGCGTATAGAAAAAAAAAGCCTGCGGAGTTTCCACGCGTTGTTCACATCAACGCAGGATGACCGAAGGCGAGTGACGCCTTTCACAAATTTTATCGAAAACAGCTGGATTGCGAGTAGGACGAGTCAGGTCGAGATGAGGCAGCGGCGGCGGCCTCTTTGATCGTCGAACGGTGGTGAGAGGAGTAGAGAGACAGAGAGAGAAGGCTGCTTCCCGGGCGTTACGACGACGGCGGGAATGCGGACGAGATACATACTTTTGTCAAAAAATAAGTCGTCCTCGGGCGCAGCAGGCCTCGGACTCGCGCTCTTTCTCTCTCGCTCTGTACGCGGAGGAAGAGAGCCCGTACGGAAATAAGGCGCGCGGAGCGACGCAGGTAAGCTCGGAGAGCGGGGGAGAGGGGGGGGGGGGAACTCGAGAGGCTGGCGCAGCGGCGGCATCGCTTGATGTGTACCTACTACGGCTTCGTAATTACAGGTTTTCGGAACGCCACGCCGTCTCTCTCTCTCTCTCTCTCTCCCTCTCTCTCTCTCTCCCTCTCTCTCTCTCTCTCTCCCTCTCGCGCGCGGACTCGCGTACCTAAGATGGAAGAGATCGCCGCCGAGTTGAGACAGAGGGCGTACGTACGTGCGTGCGTGCGAGCGAACGAGCGTACCCGCAGGATCGTTCGCACAACCGCCTCTTGGGTACGGCGCAAAATATCGGATTTGGGATTTTTCAAGGGCTGCCTCGTTTTCAAGCGCGAGAGACAGGAATGGAATATTGCTTATCCCTATTTTTGCGATGCAGAAATGAAAAAATAAAAAATATTGCAATGTTAAAATTAAGAAATTCTGCAACCCAAAAATGAAAAATTTTGCAATGCAAACATTAAGAAATTTCGCAATGCAAAAATTGAAAAATTTTGCAAAGCAAAAAATAAAAAATTTTGCAATGCAAAAATTAAAAAAAATGCAATGCAAACATTTTTAAAAACTGCAATGCATAAATTAAAAAAAAAAATGCAATGCAAAAAATAAAAATAAATTGCCATGCAAAAATTAAAAAATTTTGAACCGCAAAAATTAAAAAATTGGGAATGCACAAAATAAAAAATTTTGCAATGCAAAAATTTAAAAATTTTGCGATGCAAAAATGGCGATAGGCAATATTCCATTTCTGTTGATTTGATACTTGTTCAGGACTCTCAGCCGAGCGTTTTCAGGTTTTTTTAAATGCCGAAAATGAGAAACTGTTTTCAGTGTGTATGTGGGTGTGAGATGAATGGTCCGAGGGGCAATTTGGTTAAAGTTTGAAGCGCTGTTCTCTGAGTTGTAATTTGTATTTATTGCGGGGAAAAAGGCGGCGGTGGACGAAGGCGGCGGAACGGTCGGTCCCCTCGAGGAATCAACATTGGCGTATGCATCTTTTTTCCGGGGGGGGGGGGGGGGGGGGTGGTCAACAAACGGGTTTTGTTCACAATAATCTTTTTGTTAAAATAAAATTGTTATAATCGATAATAACTTGACACACGTACAATTTGAAACTTGCTTTAATCACACGTTCGTGTTACGGGGTTAGGCTACTGTGAAAATGACATACACTCGTTCGTCGCTTGCGGCAACTCAAAGTGAACACGAAGGTGCAACGTACGGTGCAAGAATCGCAGACTGAAGGTAAACTTGTGATTATAACGACAGAACTGCTCGTAACACTTTAAACGCGTTTTTCTCAAAACGATGTTTTTCAAAACGGTGTACACGATTTCTCGATATCTAATGAACGGATATACTTGAAATTTGGTAGACGTATTCAGTTTAATAGTAGTTTAGTCTTGACCGACGTCTTTCTTCTTAACATATTTTTTCGTTAGTTATCAACAATGATTTCATTCTTCCTAGAGAAATCGGAAAAAAAATATTTTTGATAATTTTTTTTATATGATTCGAAATTAATTATTATAAATAACTGTGATTTTCGGTGCGTCACATTAGCCTGACCCCTTTACATTAATAGCAAACTCTTCCGATACCTGCGAAAGTCATCAACTAATTTTTCATCATTCTTTAAAGGGGTTAGGCCACTGTAACGGGTATAAAATCATGTGCGAATTTAACATTTTTTTCGTATGAAAAAGTGATTCACTCATAAAATTAATTACACATCTATTTAGTATGAATGTCAAGCTGTTAGAATCTTTTTTTCGACGTACAAAATGGCCGACTACTCGAAACTTCTCGAAACAGTTTTTTTCCCAATTGGCATGACAAATAACTTCAACAATTTTCACTTGAATTACTTCAAATTAAACAATTATGTTCCTAATTGCATTTCGCGGAGAAGTACGTACGGAATTTATGATTAATCGAAAACTTTTCATTTTATGAGCCGTTTATGAGCAGTTGTAACGAAATTATTCACTGAAAATTCATTCCTTAAGTTCAAATACCTACAACTTTTGAATAAAACAATATTTTTTTAATTCCGTACGTACTTCTCTAGGTAATCTAATGTAGATTGACGAGAATTTTTGTTTTTTGATCTAGGTAAAAAATTGTGGATGCTAAATGTCACGCCGTGGAGCGCCTAAAAGAATAAAAGAAAATATTAGTAGTTAATTTTGTACTTCGAAAAAATATATATATATATTTTCTAACAGGTTGATATTCATACTAAATAGATGTGTAATTAATTTTATTATTTATTTTAACCCCTTAATCCAGTTAACAGTCCTTAAACTTTTCTTTCAGTAGGTACTCAATTAAATAAGTCTGTTCACTGTTTTCTTGCATATCGGCCCAACACTCTTTATGATCGTGAAGTTTGCATCGTTCGAATGCAACGAAATTTCTTTTCTATATTTTCATTTTCTCATTCTCATTATTTTACGAAATATTGTTTTGCATATCGAAATTCTGGATCTCTAAGTAAACGACTCAAACAATGATTGAGGGCTTTTTCGTAACGAATATTGTCCAAAATAAATTCGAAAAATGGAAAAATAATCATTTTGTTTGCATTCCAACGATGCAAACTTCAATTTCATCACTTTATCAGCTGGATTTTTTTTTACAACAATGTCATTTCTTATAATCCCTCAGTCACATTTGAGAGAATAGTTCCTGAAGCATTGTGCTTCTAATCAACGTTTTTATCCGCCCCACGGCAGTAAAAACTTCTCTCACAGGTGGTGGAGCTCACTGGGAGTACTATTGCTGTTTGACAAAGCTTACATACGTTAGGGCAGTACTCCGTTTTTATATGCTTTCCTAAAATTTCAGCATTTATCGCATCATTTTTAAATTAAAGTATGATTTCATGACCATCGCTTCTGCTTCTAAGGCTCACGTATCGATTATTAAGAATTTAAAAATAATTATCGTTGAAGTTCTCTTCGTTCTTCGTATCCAATTTAAAAAATGAGTCAACTGCATTAGCTGACGGTGAATTCGCAAATTGGCGTTTTAAATTTACAATGTTATCTACTGCTTGGTAGTGTATGTTGATCCTCCAAGGGATTGAAGTTTGCATCGTTGGAATGCGATGTAAATGATCGTTTTTCAATTGCTCGAATTTCTTGTCGGCAATCTTCATCACGAAAATCCGTCAATCATTTTTTAAGTCGCTTATTTATATTAGTGGAATTAATTCTGGACACTTGTAATAGAAATTACCCTTTTTATATACATTTGTGTAGAAAATGTATACTCTACTACGACGAAATGATACTGTGTTGTTTTTATTTTAGCCTATAATATTTCTACTTAATATTCGCTTTAAAAAGCCCACTTTGATAAGAATATAAAATATGAGTGGCTATAACGTAAAAATGATCAATGGATGCGAAATTTAAAAAAATGTAGTGTCCAGATTTCATTTCACTAGTGGAAAGATTTTAAATAAAAAACTTAAAAAATTTTTGTAAAGTGATAAAAAGAAATAAAAATATAGGAAAAAAATCGTTGTATTGCAATGATGCAAACTTCAAGACTACAAAAAAACGTTAGACTGATTTAAGGAAAAAATCGTAAACGAAGACTTATTTAATTGAGTACCTACTGAAAGTAAAGTTTAAAGGCTTATAACTGGATCAACGAATGATGAAAAATTAGTTGATTACTTTCGAAGGTATGGCAAGAGTTTGACATTAATGTTAACGCAAACTTCTAGACAATTAAAAGTGTTGGGCCAATTTGCCGAACAAAACGAGAACCAAGACTTATTTGAGTATGTACTGCAAATTAAGTTCAATGACTGGTAAATGCTTTAACGATGCAAACTTTAAACCGTGATCTTCCATGTCTTCCACTGCTGATTTTTCCGATTGTTTATCGGCCGAAAACCCGAATGTATTGCTTCTGCTTACAGCTGACGTAATTGTGAAAATTGAATAGCGATTTAATTTCATTTACGTAACGAAACCGCTACTTTTTATCCAAATTACGAAATTACGACGAAGAAAATACCTCAAGTTTTATTCAATTATGTATTTACGCTTGCTCGGTTGAAATTCAAATAATCAATCGATTATTTGAATTTATTTACTCGTCCAGAGTAGCCGAGCCGCCTCGCGAGGCAGCCTCGGTCTGAGCGGTCGGCTGTGGCTCGCGTCTCGTTTGCGCTACGCGCAAAGGTACCACGGTCCGGATCCCCTCGCTCACTCTGGACGGGTTACGAGCACTAGTATCGTCCACTTAAAATTCTGCACCGTGTTGTCGATGACAGTTTCTCATAACCGGCGATTTCCGTGTTCCATACGATTTTCGAATAATATCTTCTTCCGGATACGTTTTCTTTTCTTACGCTTCGTTAAATTTCGATGTTTTGCCAAAACGAAGCTACTATGGCAACTGACCAGGAACATCACTTACGTGTACGCCTTCGATTTTGTTGAAACTCATACATGTAATAAAGCATTGGAAACGATTAGACACGTATGTTTTTTTATCTGCGGAAAAACGGATTCAAAGGAGGAAACCACCCTCAAAGAAAGGGATGTCGAGGGGTGGTTTTGCAGTTTCACAAGCAGTCCACCGATCCGGATGAAACAAAAACCAAAATTCTTCTAATGCAAAGCGATGCATAATCCACGATAGAAGTATTTTTCAAAATTAAATCAAGGGCTGACACCCTCTAAAGGGCTTCTCTTTAGAGGGTCGTTTTCCCCTGAAAACCGTTTTTCCGCTGACAAGTGAAAACGTGTCTAATAGTATTCAATGCTATATCACAAATATGAGTTTCAACAAAACCGAAGGCGGACATTTAAGAGGAGAACCTCCTACAGATATCAATTTTTTTATTGCTTTAAAAATTCATTTAGTATCTGAAGAACGTATTCCCAAAGTTTGAAGCCCAACAGAAATTCCTAAAGGTCCCTAGGAAGTCACCGAAGTGATGCCCTCCAAAAGTACCGAGAGTAGGTATACGACCGCGCGCCCTTTGCGGCCTCTACCTTTTAATTTCTTACCCAAACAAGTTTGCTAGTTTACTTTTTGCATAATAGTTCAAACATCCAACGATTGTAAAAAAAATTCGGCCTGTGTAACTGTCGTTTTTCGTTTTCACACAAACAGTTCACCTCAAAAAGAGAAAAATGCCGTCTAGATTAGTGATTTCCTAGAAGAAGGCTTGTTTTATGGCCCTGGCATCGCAGATTAAGCTTGGGTAATTATAAATCACTCTAAACTCTACTTTTTAAGAACGAAAACTTCAAGCGAGTTTTTTTCGAAACGTGTTTTTTTCCGTGCCCCGGAATGAAACTAAAAAATTAATGAACCAATCAACTTGGAATTTTATACATATATTCTTTAACTTATCGGCCTTTGCACGAACCTAAAATTTCGAATAAATTGTTTTAATAAATATTGTTTTTAACGTTTTGTTGATAAAAAGTGTTTTTTTTCTTTTTGTCCTCAAATTCTCAATCCTTAATTTTTTTGCTAAATTTAGGTTCATGCAAAGCGGAATGACTTATTTTAATGAAAAAAAAATGGTTTCGTTGATTTTAGTTAACTACAAGGACCTGGGCGTTCCACGGCGTAAACTCTAGGATCCAAGTTCGAGCACCTCTAACGCCGCCATTTTGTTTTTTTTTGTATTCATTTGAACGTCAATATTATTGTATAATTTGATTCACTGCAATAAATGCTCTCATTTTTTGTGAAATTTTTTTGATAAACCTGTTGTCTGGAGGAGGTTCCCCCCTTAAGGATGCATTGCCCGTACATTTCCTACCAAAAGTGACTTTCGGCTAGAATTTCGAGTACTTTGCGATGAGATTAAATTTTGTTTAACTACCACATTGCAGATACTAAAAACATTAATTTCCGGTAATAATAATGCAAAAAAGTTATAAGTAAATTGTTCAAAAAAATTGTTCAAATGTCCGGTGAACTAATTTTTTATATTATAAAATGAATTCGTAGATTTTTCTGAATAGGTATGATTTTTTTTAGTATTGTCTTTCTATTTTCATTTAAATTTTTGTAATTTTGAAAAATGGATGAGTCACAAATTTTCATTATGTTTTCGGAGCAATGTTGCAAATTAAATCCAAGAAGTGTCCGGGGTATTGAACGACCAAGTGTCACAGGTACAGCTTCTGAAAAATTCCAAAGACGGGATTTTCAAAATAGAGAAAATCCTTTTTAAAAATCATATGTGTTCAGAAAAGTATCATAATTCATTTAATGTAAAAAAAATCAAATTTACCGGAGATTTTTTAAACAAATTTTCGTTTAAACAATTTACTTACACATTTTTGGCATTCTTATTATTCAAAACCAATGTTCTTGGCATCTACAATACGGTTGATTTTTTCAGATTTCAATGTTATCGCAAAGTTCTCAAAATTCTCACCATGACTCGCTTATGGTAAAAAATGTACGGGCAAAACATCCTTAAGTGACGTACCTCGTGTGACTCGTACGTGTGGTGCCATTTGGGCTTTTGAGGATACCGACATTTTACAACTTATAGATCACACTTATCGCTCGAGGAAGCCTCATCACAATAAACCGCGTGTCCGAGGCCGCCGCGCCCGAAGCATACGTACCGAGGCTGCCTCGCGAGGCGGCTCGGCCAGTCTGGCCACGACAATTGGTAATAAAACGCACAACGGGAGGGCCGTTTGGCGCACTTTGGACGGAGCTTAACCAAGGGGAAAGACGCGACAAGAGCAAGTGAGATCGGCCGAGCTTCTCGAGCGTTGAAATCACCGGGCGGGACCTATCGCCGTGAACAAGGATATCGTCACCGGACAAGGACGAAGAAATTTCTCATTTCGAAAATTCGAGTTTTTTTCAATCGGTACAGAGACTGTCCGAGGAGTCACCGAAGGTCGCGCGCGCGCGCTAGAGAGAGAGAGAGAGAGAGAGAGGATCGAAGAGAAGGGGGAAGGTGGAGAGAGAGAGGATCGAAGAGAAGGGGGAAGGTATCCGAGGACACCAACTCGAAACTTCAAAGGACTCTTTGATGGTTTCCGCCGCTGCCATTGCGGGATCTTGATAAAGCCGCATTATACGCCGGTAGTGTACGATCCCGGCGGCTAGCGAGAGCGAGACGGAACGCGCCGTCGAGACGCGCGGCCGTTGCTATCGCGTGTATGCCCAAACCAGTTTTCGTCCGCGTTTGCTCGTCCACCGTCTCTCTCGCGCACACGCGCGGGTCTTTAATTAAATACGTCAGGCCCTTACGGACCGCAAACTTGCCGAGACAGAGAGAGAGAGAGAGAGAGAGAGAGAGAGAGAGAGAGAGAGAGAGAGAGAGAGAGAGAGAGAGAGAGAGAGAGAGGGCGTGCACCGATACGCATATTTTTCCAGACCTGCTTGTGCCGATCCCGATGCGTATCGGGCCATTTTTCTTTTCCCCGTAAATCTACAGCCTCGCGACTCTTGACCCGAAAACAGTCGCGTCGAATATTTCTTCCAAAACAAGAAGTCTTTGTCGCTCTTTGAGACTCAAGGGAGGGAAAAAAATTGCACGTATCCGCGAGAGAGATTCGTAATTTTCACGCGGCTGAGAGAGCGGAGGTAAGCGCGCGCGGTACCGATTTCCGTTTCTCTCTCGCTCCGGTTCGATCGTCCCTCGAGGCTGGCCCGGGTCGAGAGAGCGAAGAGCCGCGCGGAGGGGGGGGGCAGTCGGGAACGGCAGGCTCGGGGTGTACGTATACTCGTTTACTCGAGGCAAAGAGCACGACCGCGGACGAGCGAGAGAGAGGCGCACTCGGCGGAACGGACGAGAAGAAGAAAAGATTTACAAAGAGAGCGAGAGAGCAAGGGAGAAAGAGAGAGAAAAACTCGAGTCTCGAGAGCGGGCACGAGGTGCACGAGGCGGCGGCGGCGCTTTTGACGTTTCGCCCCCTCTCTCCTTTTCATCGTTGGGTATCCGTTCGTCTCTCTCGCGCAGCTTTGGCTCGTTCTTTCGTCGCTGCTGCTGCTGCTGTTGCACCGCGCGCGCCGTTAAACTCTTCCCGTCTCTGTATATGCACGTCGAGTGTGCACGGGACTTTCCGAGTCGAGGCGACCAAATATCCCTTGCGATTTGGCGCGCGTGCGCGCGAACGTACGCCGTGCGAAAAGAAATTCGAAAAGGATTTGAAAAAATGGATGCTTTTGCGCGGGGTCGTGACTCTTCGGAGGCGTTGAGGTTGTTGCTCAGAAATTCATGTTTCACGCCATTCTTTATCTTGCTATGGAAGCTTATTTGGTTTTCAAATCTTCATATTTTTTTAACGATAAATTGTCGAAAATATAGGCTAAATTCGATTTTTTTTTCAAACCGTCGCCATTTTGTTAACTTTGATTTTTTTTAAACCTCCATAGCTAGATAGCGGCTTTTATACTGATTAATATTCTTTTTTCAAATTTTCTTTCAGATAATATTCGTCATTCGTGATATACTCCTTTTTTCGAAGACATTCTCAACCGTTAAAAAAATGTAAATATATATATATATATATATATATATATACGTTTAAAAATTTATTTTCTGTTCTTCGTGAGTGCTTTGATGTGACATTTAAAAAATCAAACTGCTTAGCGTATTTTAACAAGCGGGAAAAAAAATCGCGAAAATCAGCCACTTTTGGACTCGTACAATGTGATGATCCCTTGACACTTTGTCTTCAAACCTGAATATTTCGTGTCCGAGCAAAAAGTATTTTCCTACCGAGTTGCTTAATTTATTTAACAAAAAATATATTTAAAACTTTATTTTCCTACAATTTTATGATTGATATATTAAATTGAATGTTTCGAACACTAGCATGCATTTTTTATAAATTTTTCGAATGTATTAACTGAGAGAAAAGTCGGGAGGACTTGAAATACCCAGGTTTACAGACGGAAGGTACCGGAAAAACGTTAACAGTCGAAGTGTTAATGAAGATTCTACTAGTCGTTATAGTCTATTTTCTGAATATACTAGCAAATAGAAAGACTATGCTTCCGCACTCGTTTGTTGAATATTGAATTTTGAAGTTCACGTCGATCTCCGCTTGATCGCATTGGTTTTATGGGCCCTCGTCGTTACCATTTCAGTTTCTGGCGTATAGCTCCCGTATTTGTAAAGAAAGTGAGCTAAAAAACGAATATTGTGTGCGGGAATAGAGTACAGAACATATTCCCGAAAAAGACAGGTTAGCGATCTAAATGAGAGTGTGTGAAAAATATGCGACGAGTTTACGAAAAAGTGAGCCTTGTTGAGGCCACGGTCTTACGTACAGGTCTTGAAACGATGGTAGTGGGGGAAGGTTCACTTAGCATCCAGTTTTTGATTCAATTTTTGGCCGCATCTGGCGCATAGGCAAGCGGGTGTCGTGTGCAAAGAAGACAGCAATATCATGTCTCTGTCTTGCATATAACGCATGCACTTTAGACTGTAATATCTCGATATATAGGTTCTTGTTTATTTTTTGTAAGAAATATCCATTACACGGAAAGTAAATGAAAAAAGTATGTATTTGCATGCTAAAATGAACAAATTAATACATACATGGTTAAAAATATAACCAAACCAATATTGACCGCGTGCAAAACTCAAGCGACTATGATAAAAGTGATTGATATTCTGTTCTTTGTATCGCGATGGTAGTTGAGCTGAATTGTTACGCTGCGCACTCGGAACCCGAAAGTTCTGTATTGTCACTGAATTAAATTGTCAATAACAGTTATTTAGGCACAACCAACTTTTTTTATATGCGTAACGATTTCCAACCGTTACACGCGCATACGCCTATACGACGAAACGTTTTATGATTGGTTTAGGTTAGTCTCATGACACCCCCCGATCACAACGACACACGGTGCTGGCGATAAGAAAAAAAAAGCTTGGACACTAGACGAACCACTCGCCGCCTATCAAATACGACCGTCGTTTCAAGAGCTGTTAGTAAAACCGTGGTTGAGACGTGTGTATTAAAATGTGAGGAGAACATATTCATTTATTTATTACGATGTGTTCCTTCATTTATCTAGCTTAGGCGAGCATAGTAAGATGCTTGTGGCCACGAGCACTGACAAATCATCTTTTCCATCGGAAACTTTGCGGCGCACTAATCTCCTTTTGCTCTGACATAACCTCTGAAAACGCCAACCGGCACGAAAACCGCGTGACACAGCTGCGATCTGCGACAGTCGCCGCAGTCAAACTAACAGCCTCGAATTACGAGAGAACCGTGCCACGTTGCCAAAGCTGGTGTTTATTTCAATGGGAAGGTCAACTGCCACTTTTCGCCACTGGCGGCGCTAGCATAGCACCTCCCGAACGAGCAGTGCCTGAGCGTTTGTTTTCAACCCGACGGTCAAATTTATTTATTTACGATTTCTCTAATTATTCACGAGTAGATAGCGGTTTTTAAAAATGGTTCAGTGTTGTGCGTAGGATGTACTACTGAAGGAACATATTCTTTTTCCTAAGGATGACGCCGGGCGCAAACAGTGGGAAATAGCTTTGTCCTTTTTTCCCGCCACCTTGACCCCTCTGTTTTTGAGAATGGATTTCAATTCTTCGACTCTTAGGGGAGCACGTTTATTTTGAGAAGTCACTGCACGCAGCAGAGAATGCAGAGATGTCTCTCTTTGCACAGGATATAACAAATAAACTCTTCAATAACCTCAATGTCTTTCACAGATATATGGTACATACAGCGACATGGCTCGCTCTAAAAAGTCCGTTTTAATAACGGAAGCACAAGAGAATTTCGAACTAACGAAAAATAAGAATGTTGAATGTAAAAATACTATATTTTCAGAAAATATGTATAATCATTCACTTTCGGGGACGTGACGTGCGTCGAAATGATTGAGACGTGCTATGGTGGCGCCACCTGCCCCAAGCTTTGCGTCGCCTTTCCCATTCGCGATTGTGACGTCCTAGAGGTGGCGCAGCCATATTTCAATATGGCCGGTCGAAGTATAGCCTCAAACGTAAACAATCACCTCGTTCTTGATCTCCAACGCGTTGACTATTGGATTTACCTCCATGGTAGATCGGAAAGATGCTACTGTAGTGAATTTTAAGGTTATGAAAGTCACTCGCACGTTTCGAGACGGAGTGGTTCTATTTTTCAGAGCATACTCTTTACAGGGGACGTCTGAGATTATATTTATACACTTTGTATAACAAGAATAACTCTTAGTATTGCTGCATTTATTATTTATAATGTTAACAACTTGGAAAGAGAGCTTGCGGAGTGACTACAAAGTTGCCTTGATGGCCTAAAGAGCCATATTCAGAGCCAACAACCACTTTTTTAAAGAGGCTTTATCTCGAGGTGGCTTATGGAACGACAGTTCACTTTTATTATCCGTCTTGCACCCTGGCACACAGCAGAATATCGAGTAATATTTCGTTTTATGAATTTTGTCCATTGTCATAAACGTATTTTGACAAAGTTCACTATACCAGTGGAGCTTCTGCCTTGTACCGCGGGAGGCGCTAAGACTATTCGGAATCGCGAATAGGATTTCTAACCATTGACAATTCATTTCCGATAATCCTAACTCCTTCAAATAAACATACAGGGTGTCCTGTTATGAAAGGATAATCCTGCAACTGTCGATAGGTTAGATCATGACCTACTATATGCTGGAATTTCAGTTCCGTAAAAATCCCTCAATTTTCGAGATTTTGGGGTTTGTTATTTTTGAAAAAAAAAAAAAAAAAAAAAAAAAAAATCATCTGCTTTTGGTTTTTCGCATGCCATTTCTACAAATGATACGAATGGACAATAACTAAGCAACTTTTTAAAGTAATCGGTACGATATGCGTAGTACATTTTTTTTACACCGCAGGCTATCAAAGTCAGATGCTCGAATTAGTTTGTATGAAAATTCTGCATAAGAACTTTCATAGTTTCCTCAACCATTAACATTGCAAAGAAGACTTTTCTCGATAAAACAAATAACCAAGAGTATTTTTTTTAAAACCTGGTCAAAAAAGTTAGTCTTGTTAGAAATGGCATGCGAAAAACCAAGAGCAGATGATTTGTATCTCGAAAACCGTGGGACTTTTACTAAAGTGAAATTCCAGCATATAATAAGAATGCAACGGAAATTCTTTTCAATATCTTATTTCCATTATTATCGAATGCCATACTTTGCGAATTTATTGTAAAACGCTGAATAAGAATCCTAAAAAATATTCGCGTGATTTTCGTAGCTTAAATGTGCCAAAGAAAATTTGAGACGTAAAAAAAACAAATCGCTGCATTCCAACGATGCAAACTGTAACGTCATGTAGATTAGACATTTTTCGCGATATTCATTCGCACACATCATTAAGGGGTTAGGTCACAGTAACGCGTATAAAATCATGTGCGAATTTAACATTTTTTTTCGTATGAAAAAGTGCTTCACTCATAAAATTAATTACATATCTATTTAGTATGAATATCAGGCTATTAGCATTTATTTGGATGTACAAAATGGCCGACTACTCGAAAATTCTCGAAACAGATTTTTTCCAATTGGCGTGACAAACAACAACAATTTTCACTCGATTTACTTCAAATTTAAAAGTTATGTTCCAAATTGCATTTCGCAGAGAAGTATGTACGGAATTTCTGATAAATCGAAAACTTTTCATTTCATTACCAGTTTATGAGCAGTTATAACGAAATTTTTCACTGAAAATTCATTCCTTAAGTTCAAATACCTGCAACTTTTGAATAAAACAATATTTTTATAATTTCGTACGTACTTATCTAGGTATTCTAATGTAAATTGAAAATATTCGTAGTCGGCCATTTTGTACATCGAAAAAAAAAATGTTTTTACAGCTTTATATTCACACTAAATAGATGTGTAATTAATTTTATGAGTGAATCACTTTTTCATACGAAACAAAATTGTTAAATTCGCGCATGATTTTATACCCGTTACTGTGGCCTAACCCCTTAATATATTGCTATGATAAGTTGGCACTGGTGACGTCAAACAATCTATTAGCATAGGAGTTTCTTAGCCCCCCCGTCCTTAAAAAATGATTTAGCAGCTTTAAATGTTGTCGCTCGAGGTGGATGACGGGTGGCATCAGCTACGACCTTCGAGAGCGGGTGAAGCTACTCGAGAATTTATCCCTCGGGATATACGTCCGGGGGGGTGGGGCGAGAGTCGGATCAAAGAGAACGCTCGCGAGAGAGCCTGTTTTTCCATTCGGCTTGTGCCGCACGTGTATACGGCACTCTTGTTCGCGAGTGCTCGAGTTAATCTTTCAGCGCGGCGATAAAAGCGAAATCTTATTCCGGCTGAACGAGGCGGAGGGGAATCGCGCCTTTTGCGCGATCCCCCGAACAATAGTGAAGCTAGGTAGGGGCAAGAGGGGGGGGGGGCGCTAGCGCTCCCTCTTTCGTCTCACCACGTGCTCACCGCGGTCGCGTGAAGCGCGCTCGTGGTGACCAATCTGCGATTACGAGAATTCGCGGCAAAATTAGACTCGGCGACGGCTCCTCGACGGATAAGTGCTCCGATAAGAGCGAACGAGAAAAAAAGGCCCCGTTTTGGCGAAAAAGTGTATCGGAGAATTTTTTTGACCGCCGGTAAGGTGCCGGCAACGGTGGACCCCCCCCCCCCCCCCTCCCCCTTCAAAACTCAACGCTGCACCTCGAAAGCGATTCTCCAATTTCACGACCGAAGCGCATCTTTGCCGCCGCGGAGAAAGTTGCGACAAGATTTCACGAAGATTTTTCCTCTTGTTGTTCAACGGCCGCGCGAAGTTTCGTTTTATTCTCTTTCGTCGTTCGGCGATATCGGTTTACGCCGATCCCCGAACCGAAAAAAGACGAACAAAACGGAGGTAAGAAGTATCCGCTTCGGGGCCCACGAGAAATGACCGTCGATGCGTCGGAATTTTTTTTTCGAAGCCCCGCTGGCTCGCTTGGAAAACGACCGAAAAGAGACAAGGCGGAGAAAAACACTCACCCCGACGTGATCTCCCGATGCACACTCGAGCAACGCGACTCTTGCGCCTCCTTATTCCTCTCACCGTGTTATTCTTTTGCCACCGAAGCGCACCAACGAACGCTTTTTTTTTCTCAACGATTCGTCCGTACCGACAACTTTCTTCATGTTTTTTTTCACTCGCGTATCGTGTTTTTTTTTTATTTCAATTTAAATTTTTCATTATTTTCCGTCGAGATTTCGAAGGTTGCGACGACGATGACGACGATGACCTGCGCGTTGCTCGTCGACTCTCTCTACACCGCCCTCTCGATCTATCTCTATCCCTCTCGCGGTGCGCCTTTGTACGCTTTGTTTATACGAATGACGAGAGGGAGAAGAAGAAAGAAAAGAAAAAAACGTCTTTCTCTCGTAACTCGACGCCACCGTCTTCCGTCGCCGCGTCTCAAACTAAAATATCAAGCCGCGACGAGACACGAAGGTCCCATGCTCGGGCGATTGTCAACTCCTCCCGTCTTGCTCTATCCTCCCGGCTCTACCACCACCGCAACGTGCAGCAACAGCAGCAGCGGAAGCAGCAGCACTGGCACCACCACCACCACTGCCGTTCCCGCTAGTTACAATACCGATGGATAGCCTCGTCGCGGGATCAACAGCAGCGGCAGTAAGAACGATCGTAGCCGAGGCAATACATTGCGCGCACATGGCGCGTCGTTAAAAATTATGACGAAAAATCGTCGAATTCTCGTGCCAATCTTTCGTAGATATTTCGCAGAGCAAACATCGCCCTCGTTTTTCAGATATATTTGTTTAGAAAAGTAAAAGATTCATAACACTCGTGAAGGGCTGTCGCGTTGCTAAAGTTGCCCGCGTGTGCGTTTATGTACGCACATGAATTAGCCAATGAACGGCCAAGCTTTCTCTCACCTACGATTTTGCTCCTCTCGATCGCGTTACTTTCGTGGCGCACACTACGGAGACGCCGAATTAAGACGCTCGTGTAGTTTTTTTTTTCTTTACTCTCTGCTCGTTTCGGAGCGCAAAGCTCGCGCACGCACACCTTCGACGTCTCGTATCGTTCAATCGAACGCACACGCACACCCTACCCGCGACGTCTCACGTTTTCCATACTAATCCAGGCGACTATCGCTTTTTCACGGTACACACTATACTTATATTTTTTTTTTCGGATATTTTCTTTACCTCGATTCGCGTATGCGTGTGAATGATATCGCGTGGGGAGGAGCGAGCAACGTGTAGGAGAGACGTCGAAACGACCAAGGCGACTCTCGCTCGGACGCGAGCACCAACGGCGGAACGGCACTCTCTGCATCCACGGTCGCCATCAACCGTCCGTTTCTTCCATCTCGCTCTTTTTTTTTATCTCTCTCTTTCTCTCTCTCTCCCGTCCTTAACCTCCGCTCTCACACGCCCGTGTTCCTCCTTTCGCGCTCCCGGCACTCCGGGATGCTCTCGGGGAAGGAGAGAGAGAGAGAGAGAGAGAGAGAGAGTGAGAGAGAGAAGGAGCGCGTGTCCGGAGGGAGATGAAAGAGGCAAAGCCGACGTTGATTGAGGCTGCCCTCTGTCGGCCCCTGAGGATAACGCGTTGTATTTTCAAAGTACCTACCAGCCAATCAACGCGCCCGGTGTCTTCGATCCAACCAAGTAGCCAGCGATCCACGGCACCCCACGCTTAACCGCCAACCTATTCATAAGGGGGGAGATCCCTTTAGGCGAGGGAAAAGGTTGCTCATTTTCATGATTTCTTTTTTAATGGAAATATTTTTTTACTACTGTTGAAACTTAGGTTATGTTTTACTACTAATTTTGGCTGTTACATGATATTTTCTTTATCCATAATCTTTAAAGATGGCGGAGGTATGGCACGGTCTTCTAAACTGCGTTTTCAAAACTGAAGTGACCTACAGATAAAAAATTAATCGACCGATTCTGATGAAATTTGGTATAAATCTTTCTAACCTTATTGTCTAAAACGTGATCTTTGTGAAAATGTCTTTTTTTTTGCAAAATGTAGCCATTTTTTCGGAAAATTCAATCTTTTTGTATCAAAGCCTACCATTTTATCGGATTTTCAACATTTCTTACATTTTCTTGGTTTATATTCCGCGTATGAGTGTTAACGAAAGAAAAATATTTGGTGGTTTTTTTCTTCAGATTGCCGGCGCTACGTGTCACGCCCTCTGACAACATCCACCGCAACCCGTTTAGAAGATCGTGCCGTACCTCCGCCATTTGTAAAGATGAATAGAAGAAAAAAAAACCATGTAAAAGCCAAAACCTGTAATAAAACTTACCCTGAGACACAAAGATGGTGAGGAAATGTTCCCTTTAGAAAAAAATCATGAAAATCAGCCATTTTTTCTCGCCTATAGGTATTTCTTAGGGCGTACCCAGAGCCCCCTGCCCCCCAGACCCAGACCCCACAGAGCCACCTACAATAGATCCTAGGTACGGTCTTGGGTGTATAGGTACCCCCCTTAAGGTATCCCTTTTACGAACCCGAATTCTTAATAACTGATTTTCCTCCATAAGCAAGTCAAAAATACATTCCGTATACTGGTAAAATTTCAAGCCAAGTTACCGAACTTTTAACGGAAAAATACGAATCTAAAAAACGTCTCATTTATACGGCGCTTTAAGGAGTCTGAGTGCAGTCAAAATTTTCAAAACAATCGATTTTATTTATTTTAAATTTTCTTGAAGGATGATGTTTCGAAAATATTCCCTGAAAATTTCAAGTCAATCCGATGAATAGTTTCCGGGATGTCCCGCAATTAGTGAAGGGGCGTCGGGTCCCCGTGGCAGGTAGCGGCTGACAAACGCGCAAACGATAATACCCGAGAAGGCAGAATGCTTCGAAGACAACAACAAATTTGATATTTTGGAAGCATCGACATCAGCAGAAGCCCTATTGTATGGGCCAGGAATTGATGATTCGATGTAATTTTTTAATTAGTATTTCTATACACAAATCAAGTGTAAAATTGAAAAACACATTTAGAAATTTTCAAAAATGTATTACTTTAAAACTATGAACTTTGGCAAAATTTTATAAAGAATACTTTCGTGTTAAAATTGCCCAATATCTTAAAAAAAACATAATTCATCCCGAACAACTTTAATTTTTTGAAAAATTGTTTTAACAATTGGCTGGTAAACAATTGAAGGCTCGACGTTTCGGCAAAAATTGTGATATTCGGAATCAGCGGATCAAAATACATAAAAAAGTTTAGCTTCATCCATCGAACTCAAAATTTTACGAACATATACCGTATCCACAACGAAAAAATTTCAACGCGTTTTTCTCGAAACTATGTTTCTCAAGTCAGTGACCACTATCATTCAAAAACCACTCCATACATTTTGATGAAATTTGGTGTGCTTATTGATAGCGTTAAAAAGTTGTCCTTAATCGAAGGATTTCCATTTTTGTTGAAAATTTCTATTTTTTTAAAACAATAAACGAGCGATTTTTTGGTCGAAAATCGAAAGTTATCTGTCGGAAGCCGCCATTTTGTTGATTTAAAAATAAAAAAGCTTCCATTAAGGACTAGATTTATTATTAAACTAATGTTTTTTTTATTTTTAATTTCTGGTGATCCAGTACAATTTTATGATGGTCACCGCAAAGCACTAAATGCCTAAGGGGGTCCGACAAAGATCGCGATATTTTTATAAATAATGAATATTTTTCTTAAAAAAATTGTACAAGTCAAGTTAAAATATAACACAAAAAGTCTGTGTAACCACTTTTGTAAAACAAACTTAATTACTATAACATTTTTTTTTATTAAAAATGCTCGTTTCTTCACGCCTCTGACTGCACCTCGCCCCTTAAGGAGATGACACGCTGGCTACATTCCTATGTAGTTATTTATACATTAAATAACTCTAGATGCCTGGTATAAAGTGCTCACGCGTGTAAAAAATTATAAAGATTCCGCCACGACGATAAAAACAGAGGGTCGCCGAATGTTTAAAGAAAATATTAATGATAAGGCTTGAAAAAACGAGACTAGCAGAAGAATTTTCGTATCCATGACGTTTCAGAGAAATTGTCAAAATGTTCGAATATACTGAATTTGCGCGAATATTTTTATTTTACTTTATCAATTGATAGTAACTTATTTTCTATCAAGCGCCGCTGTAATTTGCCGATGATTCGGACGGGCCCTGCTTATGCCGCCACAAAATACGGCCCTCCGCTCAAGGAATACCTTAAAGGGGGGTAAGATTAATTCGCTATAAGAAAAATATATTTACGATAATTTTTTTGTGATGACACAGTTAATATATATTTATTTATGTAATTACTATATAATAAGAGGACATTTGAAGAATATTCTGTAAAATTTTCATTAATAATTATGTACTATATAAATGAGCCATTGACAGTAAAGCTTCGCAGACGCCTAAAAAAAAATTACATTGCGGTGAACCGCATAACTCATCACTGGATCATCTAAAATAAAAAAAAAAACAAAAAGATTTCATTATTTGATAAGTCCCTTGAGGTAACGCTATCGGGTTTTTTTAAATTGATTTTTCAAGTTTTGCTTATACTTAAAAGTAAAAAACCAATTTTGCGGAAATTTTGTCATTGTGAAATAAATTGAAATGATAAATAATTTAAAAAATCGTCAGCGTTAACTCGTAATTTATGTGTAGAAAGAGTGTGTGAAATTTCAAAAGGATCGGTGCAGTAGATTTCGAGCTAGAGAGTTCACCGACTTGAAAATGCTAAATGTGAGAAAAACGCGCTTAGAAGTTTCAAAGATTTCTACACAAGAAAATAAAAAATTAAACATTAATAAATGAGTGTTTTTTTTATATACTTACACAGAATCATCGATGCCAGGTCCATAAAGCATTCATATAACAAAAAAAAACATTACCCCCCCCTAAAAAGGTAAAGAAACTCATTGCCTTGACTCGCTCAATTACGCCCCCGTAGTACCTAAATATCAGCCGTTTACAATTTTCTAATCGACATCTCCCAAGTGATGTTTATGTTTAACGCACACGGCGACGATTTCGAGTCTCGATCGATCGAACGATTCGATAAGATGGCAGCAGCAGCAGCGGCGTAAAGGGGTAGCACCGCGAGCCTGACAAAACTCTGATTCATCGATGAGTAGGACGCTCGAAAAAGAAAGAAAACGATGTGGGCTGAATGGCGAGGACCGCAAACGGAGACGGGGCAACTTGTGTACCTCGTACTTGTAGCAAATACCCGTTTCTTTGATCTTCCGTGACCCTTTGATCTCGCGACACTAGAATCCCTCTCGCGCCGCTTTCTTTCCCCTGTTCCGGAGTCCCTCCACCCATCGCTCGCTAGGTACGCGCATTATTCCTCCCTCCGACTGCCTGCTCGGTCAAGTGCCGCCGCCGCCGCCGGGATTGTACCGCCTGCTCGTGGGGCGCGCGCGGGCGCTTTCTAACAAAACAGTTTCAAAGACTCTCGACGGCAACTGCTCGCTCGTGTCGGGCATTGTGTGTATTTGCCACAAATAAAAATGCTATCTTTTCCATCCGTGAGATAAGCTCTGTCTCGCTCTCGGCCTTTCGCTTCTCCTCTTTCTTCAACAGGATGACACCGCCTGCGACGAAAACTTTTTCACTCTGCCTCTTTATTATTTTGCACCCCTCCCCCCCCCCCCCCTCCAACACCTTTTACCTTTCTTTGTTTCTTCATCACGTACCACTTTTTTCCCCATCCCCACTCGCAATTCTTTTTACATTCAAATTAATAACACTTTGCGTCCTTCGAGAGTCCGTGGATTCCCGTTTACGCGTACAAAGAGATTCGAACGGAACGATCAAGTGGGCCCGAGCTTGCGAAATAACGCCGCCCTGCACTGTACCGGCTGAGGCAACAACTAAAGGGTGTCTCGAAATGACCTGACATTTTAAATTGCGCGCCATTTTTCTCGTGGCGAACATAAAGTACTAATCTTTGACAACTGGCGTCAGGAAGTATCGGGGTTTAGTCATGGAGAATTACGATCAAGCAACGCGTAGGAATTGGTATTTGCTGCATTGTTACTGTGTAGTTATTGCAGACGGAGTTTCATGGTCGTATTATCTCTAGGGTATGAATGTCGAAATTTCGAAAGGATTTTTCCGATATTGATTAGTCCGATATCGTAATATCGGAGTTGGTGAAAAAAAAGTTAAAAACGTCGTGTGCTCAGTGAGCACTAGTTTCACCTACTAGTACCCTACCTACCTCACTTGTGTTGAAAGTGAGCGCATATTTTCATTAGCAGGTTACTTGTGTTGTAAAATTCGTTGTGCTCCCGAGTAAAAATGAATATATATATAAACATATATAATTGTATATTAATTGATCAAATACAATAGTGTACAAAAATTGGCCCGAAAGAATTGGATATATTTGTATACATATAAACGTATACGATTGTATATGAATATACATATATTACATACTACTATTTTCCGGTACGATAGCATATATATTCATATACTAGCGTACATAACTATATATTAGTATATACAATTGTATACGTTTATATCCAAATATATAAAATTCTATCGGGCCAATGTTTGTATACAATTGTATATGATCAATTAATATACAATTATATATGTTTATATATATATATTCATTTTTACTCGGGTATATGGATCAAACCGTCTTTGCTTTTCATTTGAAAATACTTTATAGTTTATAATTCAACGTTTCAATGTAAAATACGTTGATATGTTTTGTCATGTAGAAAAAAAAGCTATTGTGACACATACTATACCAGTCGAAGAAAGCGATGACATTTTGTTAGTAAAATATCAAGAGAAAACTAATATTAATCAACTGATCAGAATTGGAAATTATCTCTGTAGAAAACCCAATAATTGTAATCAAATTTGGTAAATATATTGCATCAATACATAATTTGTCAACTTTTAATAAACAATCTTTTGATTTAATTTTATTAAAATTTGATTTAATTTTATTTAATTTGATTTAAAGAAAGAAACTTTTAATTTTGATTAAAAGAAAACTTTTTCTATATCTAAACATATATGAAGCCATATAAAAATATATACAATTATATGTATTTCAAAAGAAAATAAAAGTACTCATATACAGTCATATACAGTTTTATATACCGTAAATAAGATTTTCACATATATATTGAATTATGTATAACTGTCTATAATATTATATCTAATTATATATAAGAATGTATAGAGTTATGTACAATTATATATAAACCTATATATAAATATATATGATTGTATATTATTTTTATATAATTGTATCTAAGTATATACAATCATTTTTACTCGGGCTCTTTCAGAGAGAATGATAGATGCATTATCATTTTTACACACTCACTACCAAGAGAAGCGATCTCTTCCTAAGCAGTCGTTTTTTTTAGTGTTATTCCCTTGTTGCCAACTCTTAATTTTATTCGATTTAAAAGTTTCTTAAAGTTTTTCCATAGTTTTATTTTGTTTTCAGGAAAACGAGTAAGGAAAAATCTGTTATTGAGAACACTAAGACACTGACTGACTAATGAAGAAATTATACATCAATAACGACTGATTTTCTAACTGTTGTTACGAGTTGTTAAAGGTGTTGCTTTTATTTTTCAATTATTTTAGTAATAAAAGTATGTGATTTGAAAACATTATAAAGAATATTATAATGTTATAATGACATAATTTTATTATAAGAATATTATAATGACATAATTTTACATTAATAAAGACTGAATGACTGTGATTTTGTAATTTTCGTGGCGAATTGTAAAAGGTTTTGATTTGTTTTGTCAAATTTTTAAATTAAAAAAAAATCTATTTCCGTACTTCTTAAAAAATTATAGATTTATAAAGACTAATGACTGTGATTTTCTAATTGTTTTAGTGTAGCGAGCTGTAATTTGTTTTCTGAAATATTTTGATAAAAAAATTGATTTAAAATGCCTTTTTTTCTATGAAATCCAACTTTTTATAAACATTTCTCAATAGCAATGTTAATATAGGAATTCCGATTTTGAAAACCCACCCATATTACATAACCTAGTTATCTCGCGCCACGGCGATGTGAATTGGCCGCCATGATCGTGCGATTTGACGCCATTGGGCTTCTTTTTGGGGGTTTTCTGAAAGGAAAAGTGTATGCCAATGATCCACCGACCATTCCGGAGCTCAAGGAAGTAATTGGACGCACCATTAATGAAATCACTCCGCAATTAGGCCAAAATGTCATTGAAAAATTCGTCATAAGAGTCAACGTTTGCAAACAGGGACGAGGCGGCCATTTGTCGGATATTGTGTTCCACACATAACCTCCATGTCTGTGCCTTATATTAAAATAATCGTACTTTTCCACTAAATAATACGTTCTATTGATAAATTAAAATGTCAGGTCATTTTGAGACACCCTATATTAGCGGTGGAAATATCTTCTAACCTATCAGACTTGGGAAAAACTTTTCCTACTTAAGGGGCTATACCAGTGTAAACGCTGAAAATTTGGGTGACTTTCGGGAATTTTTTGGAAGAAAAGTACTCAATTAAGTGTTTCGGAAAATTAAGAATATATTTGGCTATATTTGACCTATATGACATAATTTTTTCATAAAAAAATATTGAGATCCAAGCAACTTAAGCGTTGCATTCGGAGGCGCAAAAAAAAGTTCCTCCACTGCTGACATAGTTCCGGCCGATTGAGTAACTGAAACTGAAAAAGGAAAAAATGTCATTAGCCGGAAGGTATTTCCTGTACAGTGACGTAGGATTATCGAAAAATATCAAAAACTAACAAAATGGCGTAGTTATGAAAAAAAGTCTGTTTTCTTGCCTATAAAATGGTCGTTTTTTCAATGCCAAGTCGTTAATTTTCCTCCAATCAAAAATATCCTACGTCATTGCAGAGTAAATATATTTAAGAGTACTCAGTTCAAATTTTGAGTCAATCAGATAATTGCTCTTTGAGTTACAATGTCAGCAAATATGAAAAATCTCTTTCCGAGAAAAACGCGTTTAAACATTTAACTATCGATTTTTGCAAGATAAAATAATATTGATATAAATGATATTGCTGAAAGTATAAACTGTCGAAAAAGGCTAAAAAATAGATTTGTTAAAAGTGTCACACTGGTATAGCCCCTCAAAAGACGATATGAATATTTATACCTGTCGTAGTTACGAATTTTAACAATGTTTATTTCGCACGAAGTGTAAGATATATACAGGATGTCCCTCTTATCTCTGCCACCCGAAATAACTCGGTAATTATCGACGTCACAAAAAAATGTTCCAGACAAAGTTGTACGGTGTGAAGAGGGCCATCAAATGCGGCCGATTTTTTTTTATTTCGGTGCAGGCGCTGACGCACAGTGAATGTCACCACTTTTTTTTAATGGAATGGTACATTTTTTTACAACCATCTTGTGGAGCACATCAAGCCACATAAAAAACATCAGGGGGTCAAAGTCGTTCAAGGTCATTCACGGTCATTATTGAACACCTATTAAAATGAAATACAAATCTAAATATCTCAGATCACTACCAAATATTTGGTAGTGATCCGAGATATTTAGATTTGTATCATCCATACTGACCTTGAATTACCTTGAACGATTATGAGTATGAGAGTTCAATACAATGATATCCGAATAACGTTTTAGTGAACTATTTTATATTCACATGAGGTGAGCTTTAGAGAAAATGGTTCCATCGTCGTCGAGATCTAGCGTTCGAATGCCTTCGCTCTTGCACGTCGTCATTTCGTCCGATGATGACGTGCAGCCAAGCAATAGTCGATCCCTTGGTCTAGTCCTTCGTGTAGGTCCAGGCGATAAGGGACCTCCCAACTTCGTCCGCAGCTTTCCCGTATGCAGCGACAAAGATTTCGTCGTCATACCTTTGTACGAGTCCATTGGACATTTACGTTTATAAGATGCACTCCTAGTAAGGAAATCTTACTACACACAGCAAATTTCCAAGATGCAAATTTACAATCGATATTTAGTGTAAAAAATCGATAAAAAATCGATTTCAATGTTTTCAGCCTGGAAACTATTTCAATGCACTCTTACAATCTGATTCGCATTGATTGTATTGCGAAAACAGCTGATTTTTGGGATTTCGTTTTTTTAAAGAAAATCGTGATGATAAATTTCTACAAAAATTATGTATTTGAAAAAGTATGTTCTGAAGAACACTGTAATTCTTTGGTCAAAATATTTCATTATAATTGATTTATGTCGAAAAAGTTTTTTGTGGTCCCTTCGGAAACAGGTTATCTAATATAAAAAAATTAAACAGATTTCGTTGGTATATAAGTTTATTCGATGATCCATCGAAGGAATTTCCGAAATATCAAATTAAAAAAAAAAAATTACGCGTGTTCAAAATCATGATTTTGGCGAAAAAATGGACATTTTTCGTTCATCAAATCGAAAGTATACGTCGGGAAGAAGATCCGTCGATCAAATACTATATTTTTACACGTGGAAAACCCCCTCAAAATTTCAGAAAGATCGATGTAGTAGTTCTTTAGATATTTTTCTCACCGACTTTGAAATCGTACTTTTGAGAAAAAAGCTTTTAAAGTTTCAAGCCACGCTCCAAGCGTTCCGACGGGCCAACACAACGGGTCAACACAAGAGCCTATAAATCTGTCAATGTTGATCCGATCACCTTAAACTTTGCGGGAACATTTATAAGGTGATATACTGTCAAAATATATTGGTACTGAAAAACGTGATTTTTCGATTTTTACAACTAGGCATAGCCCCTTAAAAAACGGTGCAAACACTCACTCTTATAAAAGGTGCTCAACCTGATGCTCACCACTTTCAATGCACGCTTGCAATTTGGTTCGCATTCATTGTATTGTCTCATCTATCTCGTCAGTCTGTATTAACGATCAGGCTCTAATTGAGGTCTCAATAGTTCAACACCAAGCAAAATCCAGCCAAGTCGTACGGCTGTGTTTACATTGTTCACAACTAAGAATCTTACGACTTGTTTTGGAAAGCAGTGAGAAGTTTGTGATTCCCACAATAAAGAGTGTGTTCTCTTCAATGAAAAGTGCGACGACAGAATTACATTTATTGCATAATTAAATTTACAGAATTACATAATTAAATGTACCGCATAATATTTCCTTATTAATAGCAAGTTGATATGATCGTCATTTACGATCATATCGTATGTCACATTTACGATCATATCGAATGTCACATAAAATGTAACGAAAGCTGCGATTGTGTTATAACGAGGTTTATCCTCATCTTCATCCGCCTTCGCGTTACACATTTACCAATGTGTATAATAAACTTAGAAAAACCGGACATCGAGTTTACGCCAAAAACATGGACATTTCTGTTTTATCATTTTTTTAAAGCTAAATCTTGGTCGATCATCTTGAAATTCGGGATGTGAACTTACAATTACTTCTTTGATGAAATTCAGAGAATAAAAATAGCTGCCGATTTCACCGTTCGTGGTCACACTTCCCATTTTGATCACGGTGGTCACACTGGGTTGATTCTACTCAGACAATCCTCAAACCAGTATTGTGACCAAGCTATCTATCCAAAAAGCTTCAAAAAATTACTGAACATGCTTTGAACATTGTAGATGGCGCACGAAAAATTTATTTATAAGAAATGAAATGGCGAAATATTTTTGCAAAATTCATAAAGAGGTGACAACGAAAAAAATGCACTTTTTCGTTAAAAAAAATCATAACTCGGCAAATTTTCAATATTATTACCTGAAATTTGAATCTAAAACTCGTTAGATATAGTCCTTTTGGGGCAAAAAACAGCAGCCTAGTACGCGTTCTGAAAAAGGTACTAACGCTTTATTCGAATTTCTAACGGTCCCTACGTATAGAGGATACTCCAATCTTCAGATAGATGGCGACACAAGTCCCATTCAAAGCCGGGAACTATTGTGTATTTGGGCCCAAAGTTGATCTACGGGTCGATTTCACCCACGGTGACCACGAAGGGTTAATAAAATGTAGGAGACCTCAGCCCCGGATCAAGGGCGGGGGAGGGGGGGGGCAGGTACCGCGGTTTGCGGTACCTGCCCCGGGCGGCAATTTAAGGGGACGCCAAATTCATGTGTTTGAAAAAAAAAACTTGTTTCACTAAAGCGCCTAGCATCCAGGACGCTTTAGTGATGGTGAGTTTCGATGGCCTCGCGATCCTAATCCTCTAAAATAAAACTGCCTATGAGACGAACTTTGATGAGGTAATAGATTCTTTCGCGAAAAGAATAGCAAGATTAGATAGTAAAATTTGCTGCGACCTAAAGATTGAAGGTGGGTGTACAGTCTGGCTTGTTCGTTGTCTACACTTGTTGTATGTATTCTATATGGGAAAGGCAACGCAAAGCTCGAGGCAGATGGCGCCACCATAGCACGTCCCAATCATTTCAAACTCACGTCACGTGCCCGAAAGTGAATGATTACACATATATTCTGAAAATATAATGTTTTTACATTGAACATTGTTATTTTCCGTTAGTTCGAAATTTTCTTGTGCTTCCGTTATTAAAACGGACTTTTTAGAGCGCTCTACGTCGCTATTTGTACCATATATCTGTGGTACAAACTGGATTGAGGTTATTGCAGGGTTTATTTGTTATTGGGTGCAGAGAAGAGACTGCACAGTACTCATTGCACTGTTATGTACACTGAGTACTCAAAATAAATTAGCTCCCTTGAGAGTTGAAGAATTGAAATCCATTTTCAGAAGCGGAGGGGCCAAGGTGACAGGGGAAAAACAGACAAAGCTATTTCCCACTGTTTGCGCCGGACGTCATCCTTAGGATAAAATGTGTTCCTTCAGCAGTACATCCTACGCACAACACCGAACCACTAAAAAACAGCTATCTACCCGTAAATAATTAGAGAAATCGTGAATAAATAAATAAGTTTGACGGTCTGGTTGAAAACAAACGCTCAGTCACCGCTTGCTCGGGACGTGCTATGCTAGCGCCGCCAGTGACGAAAAGTGGCAGTTTTCTTTCCCACTAATGTCACACACAAGGAAAAGTTATTTGCAAATAGGTAATAAAGAGCACACATTTATTAATGGGTTCTTATTTTCCCGGTCACAAAAAATCCCACCTAGTATATTTCTTTTGTGGGTATTTTAAAAATTATTAATCTCAAATGCTGGAGGGGAGAGGCGCCAATGTCAAGTTTTTGCTCCGGCTCGGAAAAATAGAAGATTCGGCTCTGCGTGACCTTGAAATCTCGAAAGCAGCTCCACCCGATTGAACCTCGTAGCCGCCACTCGACGAGCTCCTTCAAACTATGCAACTTTTGTCGGAAAAGTTTTCTCCCAAGTACGATAAGTTGGAAAAAAACTTCTACTGCAAACAATCGTTGCCTCACCCTGTATGCGTATGCATCGGGATTGGTCGCGAATGCGTTGCAACGGTGTCCAATGCGAAGAAAAAAAAGGCTATCGGCCCGCGTGTTACACGCGAACCGCGTCCGAACGAGGGATTTTTCCCAAACGGAAAATAAGCGCGCGAGCGTGAATATTTTTGTGTACAATCGAGTAGATTGAATTTGGCGATAACAAGGACAAACCGGAAATGTGCGAATACGAGAATGAGCGGGGAGCGGCAGCAGCAGCAGGCAATTTGACGAAAGGGGAATCGAGAAATCTCCTTGAGACTTGTTTGATGAAGAAGCAATTGACGTTTTTACGAATTTAGACTGTCCCGGACTTCTCCCCCCGATATGCGCCAACGAGGAGGAAAATTCGATTGAGGAACGTCACCAACGTTGCCCCGGAACAATGGACGTGCTGGCCGAAAAGAGGGTGCCTTGTAGCTTGGCACCGACCCTCCGGGAAATAGCTCTCGGTAGGCGACTGCGAAGAAAAACCGCGACGATCGAGACGCTCGGAATCGAGGAGCAGGAGGAGGAGGAGGAGGAGGATGATGATGATGATGATCTGGCTCGGTCCGGCAGGTGCCCGCCCCGGCGCTTCTCATCGTCGGAGGCTCATCGTCGTCGCCCCGTGAGTCTTCCTGCCGCGAGCTCCTTAGCGTTTTCCAATCCCAACGAACTTACACATGCAATTGAGACCATGTTTTTGCTTTCCTTTTTTTTCGACCATTCCGCTTCGACCAGGGTCTCTGCACATGTGGAGTCGGGGCAATCGAGAACGAGGAGGACGGTGAATCACCGCCATTCGGCGGAAGAGGCAGACCGAACCAACTGGTCGGTCGAAAAGTTCTCGAGGCCTGTTGCGAGAGAAAAAAGACACGAGTCTCCGATCGAGGCAAATGCGTAACTTTCAACGAGTGACAAGCCAGTTTGTATCGTCACACGAATAAAGACAGCCTTTGGGAAAAGTACAATGATTGTACATTGATACAAACCCTATGACAGAAGCACGTGTTAGCGACGCGCGTGTTGCTCCTCTGGAAACACAATTCTGTCAGCTGGCGAAACGAGCGCGCTCTAGCGTCCAATCGACGCGTTTGTTGATGGTGACGCGCCGCAGTGGCGCGCCACCTTCGCCTGAAACCCGTCAAGGATATTCGCGATTACGGTTTTACATCCAGGTCTTGAAACTCGATAGAATTTCAATAGCCGGGGTCTGTCGTGTCGGTGTCGTTTTTGGCGTCGCTAGTATAGAGGGATGTTGTTTTGATCGTGAGTTCGCGGATACAAAATCTCGTGGCGGGTTGATCCATGCTAATTCAAAATTCATTTATTTTATACGCCATGTTAGCTAACACGTTATAAGACGCTGACACGTCTTATACGACGTATTGGCAACATATCGTATTACGTTTTCATGCGAACAATATGGCTCGGATCTTCTATCCTACGCGATTGTTTATTAGATTCTGTTGCGCACGAGGTAAAATGTACTCCACGAAAATATGAGACCAAAAAAATGGTAAAAAAATTGTCTAAATTGACTAACCAATAATATTTTGGTTATTTCGCTACATTGTACGTTTTGTCTACGGTTATTTTATACCTGCACAACGGTAATTAATAAATATCTTTCATTCCGCCACCGTCTTGCATTTTTAGGGATAGATAATTGTTTTTATAAAATTTGTCTACTCGACATTATTTTTGCGTACAAAATATAGGGTGACATTTCAATTTATCAATAAAACGTATTATTGGTAAATAAAACGTTTATTTGAAAAGTAGGAACATTTTTATTTTAATATAAGGTACAAACATGGAGGTTATGTGTGGAACACAATATCCGATAAATGGCCGCCTCGTCCCTGTTTGCAAACGTTCACGCTTTTGATGAAATTTTCAATAACATATTGGCATAATTGCGCACTAATTTCGTTAAGGGGCCAGTCCACTTTAGAGCTACGAGACAGGCTATTTTCGCGATTTTTTTACAGGATTTTATCAAAGATATGAATAAAAAAGTTGTTGGGCTTGATAAATAACGTCTTGAAATACATTTAAAAAAATTGAATTCATTTTTATTCATTTTTAAGTACAAAAACTATAGTTAAACGTAACGCCTCAAAAATAGGTGGGCTAGGTAGCTCCATCACAACTCGGCAACGGCTTGTCTGAAACAAAAAAATCAAAGTCCATCAGATTCAGTATGACACCAGCTACAAAATGACCCTCGGACATAAAGTTTTATCAAAAAATTAAAAAATGGCAGATGAAAAACGAAAAAAAAAAGTAAAAAAACGCGTTTTTTCGCAGTTTTTCTCAAAAAAAGAGTAAAAATCAAAATTTTAATACCATCGACGGTCATCTTGTTGCGAATCATGTTTACAATGTGTGGTTCAAATTTCAAGAGGATCGGTTTATTAGTTTTAGAGATACGATGGAGCTAGATTTTGAAAACGTTGTTTCGAGAAAAACGCGTTTGAAGTTTGTACTATGCAAAACTCTTACCTAAACTCAATCGGCAATCCCTGCACCGTACAAAGTCCCTTCTGATTGCCCAGCATCGTCGATTTCTTCAAGTCTTGCTTGCTTTCGATTTTTTGAAATTTTCAAAGTGGACTGGCCCCTTAATGATGCGTCCAATTGCTTCCTAGAGGTCCGGAATGGGCTGTGGATCTTTGGCATACCCTTTTCCTTTCAGAAAACCCCAAAGAAAGAAGTGCAATGGCGTCGAATCGCACGATCTTGGTGGCCAATTCACATCGCCGCGGCGTGAAATAACACGATTATGAAACTTCGTCTGCAATATCTATGCAGTGGCAATGCAGCAAATAACAATTTCTATGCGTTGCTCGATCGTGTAATTCTTCATGACTAAACCTCGATACTTCCTGATCCCAATTGTCAAAAATTAGTACCCTATGTTCGGCACAACAAAAATGCCGCGAAATTAAAAATATCAGGTAATTTTGAGACATCCTTTATAAGGTGCTATCTCCATATTTATTGTTAGCGAAAATAACAGTCGATGTATACGTGTACATAGAAATCCTTGCGACCAGCAACCTCAATTATTCATGCCATTCATAATTTATTAAAATTTGCATTCTCTTTTTGCAGCTACATATGCATCAAAGAAAAAAAACCAGTGCACGGGATTTGAACCGACGATCATTAATCCTAGCTGAATGGGCATCAATCCATTCAGCTAGAATGTATTTTATACATGAAAGAACAATTGATTCATCCTTATTAGCCTCGCTTGGATTTCAATGGTAGCATTGATATACCATTCGCCAATTAGTGACTCGATCGATTTTTCTCATTTATACTCGTCAGTTTATGAGTTTACGTATTTCTATTCGCATAGGAATATCATTCATTTTTGAATAATTAGTAGAAGATTTAGATTCTCAGGTTAGGCTATACGAGAATGCGCGGCTATTGTTGTCCCTGTCGCACAGAACATCCCTCGATTACAGCGACTCTAGCGGTCGGCTCCGCCAAGAGAACCATCCCCCACCAGAGTTGCCAGAAGCCCGTGCTCGCGACGCTTGCACCGGTGCTACCGGCTTTTTCCCCACTTGTTCCGAATCTTTCTCCACCGTAGCAGATATTAATCGTAAAAAAGACGCGAAATAAAGCTCGCGACGCGTCGCAACGTCGGAAGATAAACAAATATCGCGCGATACGCGATTTTATCGAGCGTAGCAACCTCCTTCGCTTACAGCCCTTCCCCTCTCGTCCTTCCCCGTGCGAATCGCTTTTCCATCGGTCGTTCCAGCATCTCGTCAGGATGCAGGGGACGATAATAGAAAATTTGAGCGGCAAGAAGCTCTCGGTACTGGTGCTACTGTTGATAATCGCCCAAATTGTTTGTTTCCTCATAGGTGGTCTCATAGGTGAGTACGGTCGTTTCGTTTTTCAACACGAATAAGATTTGTAAATAATGTCGTTGATGCAAACTGCAGCGCCGACTCCAGCCAATAGCCAAAACATACTCGGCTCGCCCTGTCGAGACGCGAGGAAAAACGGCAGCGAGCCTGGTGATGGCAAATGGTATTACGCCCGGGGCGAGGGCTCTTGCGCGCTTGTCGACTCGCATTCCTTCTCCGCGGACGATCGTTATCTGGCCCACGAATTGGTTTATACATTCAAAGTAAGAACACCCACGCGTCCCTACAAATTACGTCCAAATGCTTAACACGCAACGATATCGTCTTCCAGATGCCGATCCCACGAGACAACCGAGATCTGGATTTTTCAAGATGGCAGCAAAATCTCATCGGGGTATTGCAGATAGATGTCGTCTATCACGGCCAATTTGAAATCGGTAACCGACACCGAGAACTGCTCTCACGGTTGGGGTGTACGTAACGGGACACGACCCTGGCGACCCTAATTAAGCACTTTTTTTGTGGTGTCATCGAGTAGTGGGCGTTGTGAGCAGTAACTTTTGCTTGGGTCATTTATCCTGGGGTGAATCACCTCGGAGTTGTAATGTCAAGTGCGTCCCTCCAACCCAAACAAACAAACATTGGGTTTTTTTTGGATTTGTTTGTTGAAATTGAAAATTTTCATAAGTTTCCAGTGTCCCGTTACGTTCTCTCTCTCTCTCTCTCTCTCTCTCTCTCTCTCTCTCTCTCTCTCTCTCCCCCCCTCTCTCTCACTTTCTCTTTCTTTCTCTTCCTTTCTTGCTTTCGCTTTGTATAATTTTGTATGATTTTGCTTTGTATGATCTCACTTTGTGTAATTTGTATGATTTGTATGATTTTACTTTGTATGATCTCGCTTTGTGTAATTTGTATGATTTGTATGATTTTGCTTCTACGACTGTACAGCCTAAGCTCATCGGTTTTCTTTCTTTTCTTTTCTTTCTTTCTGCATGGCTTGTTGTCCAGGCACATTTTGGGTTTTCGGTTTTCGGTATTTATATTTTTAGCTCGGTTAGGTTAAGATTAGTTATTAAGTTTCTTACGTTTATCTTAGTTTATTTTCTCATTGTTATTTTTCTAACACATTTATAGTTTTATTTTTGCATACGCTTCATCATGTTTTATTTTTAATTTATTTGTTACCACGAACTCATAATATTGTGCATCTTGACTGTTAGCTAAATTTGGCCGAAAGTTTGTAACTAAGGCATAATAAATTCTATCAATCAATCTCTCTCTCTCTTTCTCTTTCTCTTGAAAATATCAAAGCTCCTTACCGTACTTCATTCACACAGCTCCCAGGACGAAGATAACTCTGGACGCGAGATTGGCTTATAGAAACGCGGCGGACGCGGCGGACGATTGGAAGCCTTACGCGGCATCAGTGGTCCAGAGAAATCTCGAGTGCGGTATAGAAAATGTAAGAAAGTACGATGGAAAGTTCGAGGCAGAGCAAAAAAAAATTAACGCTCTTCGCGCTTGTAGAAGAAGGAGCACTACAACTACAATTGCAGCATGGTACCGCTGTTCGAGCTGGGATCTCTTCATCACGATTACTACCTGCTGAATCTTCGTCTTCCCGCGGATACGGACAAAAATATCAATCGGGGACTCGGACACGTGACGGACTTGTGGCTAACGGTGAATACGCGCAGACGGAGCGATTGTTCGATCAAGCAGAATTTGTAATTTTTCGGTTCGTTCGCAGGTGATCACTCAAAACGGCGGTTTTACGAAAGTTTGGGTCAGCCTGAAGACGATTTTTTTCCCGATCGTTGCGTGTGTGCTGGCCTGGTATTGGAGGAGAGTGCGCATGTTGTCGAGAGAACCGGCGCTTTTGGAGTACATGCTTCTGGCGCTAGGAACAGCTTTGAGCTTTCTCAACGGTGAGTAATCGTTTTCCTGGGCATAATACGATATCTGTGACTCCTAATTCTGACCACGCAGCCTTCATATTTGACCTTAAATAAGACTTTATTCAAGCGTGATAAAAATCGAAATTCGACCCTTAAAGGGGTGAAACAGGGGTTTTAAAGGTTGGGTTTGTTTAGATGTATTTTTTAAATGCTCACATACGTGTGGCATGCACAGTTTAGAAGTTAAAAGTACCACTTGACTGTCTACATGCAGTGTACAGTGAGGAAAACATGGTATAGAGTTATATATCAAATAAATTTGGTAAGTTTCAAGTAAATCTGGTCAAAAAATAGGTTTTTTGTCATACAAACCTTAACACTCACGTTTACCCCTTAAAGGTTACAAGTCGGAAATTGCTAAAATACATGTTCAATTATTTGTATTGGAGTGTATTTATACGAAGTTTCAAGTAAATTTGAACGAAAAATATGCTTTCATATAAACTTTAAAACCCCCTTAAGGGTCGAATTTCGATTTTTACCACGTTTGAAAAAAGTCTTATTTTGGCTCAAATATGAATACTGCCGTTTTGCTCCGGCCCGCGTGTATCACGATGTTATCAAAATGTTATTGTCATTGGTTTCAGCGCCCCTGGAGTATCTCACTCTGGCCTACGACATGCCCTTCATGCTGCTCCTCGGCGATATCAGACAGGGTATCTTTTACGCGACTCTCTTGTCGTTCTGGCTCGTTTTCGCGGGTGAACATCTCATGGTGCGTACACCATTCTCGTCGCCGACCTTCCGCACACCCTGCCGATCTCTAATCTCTCTTCTTCGTACGCGATAGATTCAGGAGGGCAGCAGCGGCGATCAGCGAAACAGCCTCAAGGTTTACTGGCGTCATCTCTCGGCGGTCGGAGTCGGATGTCTCTCGCTCTTTGTGTTCGACATGTGCGAACGGGGTGTTCAACTGCGAAATCCATTTTATTCGATCTGGGTTAGCGAGGTCGGAACTCAATTGGCCGTATCCTTTTCTTCGTTCCTCCAAGGCGCATAAGCAGCTTCATTCCACCACGGACGATATTTTCTTTAAGCCCGAGCCTACGCAGTTGTCCTTTATCATTCTAGCGGGCATATCGGCCGGATTGTATCTCTTGTTTCTCACCTACATGATCTGGAAGGTGTTTACCAACATAAGTTTGAAGAGAGCGGCCCTGCCGAGTATGAGCTCGGCTCGACGTTTCCACTATGAGGGCATAATATATCGCTTCAAATTTCTCATGATGACGACCCTCGTTTGCGCCACCCTCACGATCGTCGGATTTATTCTCGGACAGGTTGTCGCCTAGTTTCGAACCTCTGCTAGCTCGCCCCTCTATCGATGTTTCAGGCCTTAACAAAACTGAATTTAACCATTTTTGTTTCGTATGAAAAAGTGATTCGCTGATAACATTAATTACACATCTATTTAGTATGAATATCAAGCTGTTAGATACTATATGATGGATTCTCCGTCAATTCGGCCACTTTTTTTCGACCATCTCAGATCTGCCCCATAATTGGTTATATCACAGTACTACTAAAAGGCATTCTATGTGAATTTTTGTCCGATTTTTTAATTCAACGTTTTATAAAATGCCGTTTTTTTTTCAAATGAATATATCTCGGAAACTAGAAGTAACTGAAAAAACATGTCTGTACATAAAAGTTGTAGTTTTGTGTTAGCTTTCGAGCGGACGACTTTAAATAATTTTTACGTTCCGGTAACGCTGATTTTTTACCAAAAAGGGGGGGAGATTAATTTTTTTTAAATTAAAAAACAGCCGTTTTTTTGTTGAAAAAGTTACAGAGCCTTTGAGTATGTCTGCCGATACCGCAAAAAAATTGCCAGAGTGGCAAGGAGCGAGGTTCCGGTACAAAAAAATTAAATTGTGTGGTTTCATTTTTTTTACCCTAGAACCCGATCCGTGCCACTCTGGCGATTTTTTTGGGATATCGTCAGACATACTGCAAGATTCTGTAATTTTGTCAGCCAAAAAATGGCCGTTATTGAATATAAAAATAATTTTCCCCTTTTTTGGTGAAAAATCAGCGTTACCGGAACGTAAAAATTCTTTCAAGTCGAAAGCTAACACAAAACTACAACATTTATGTACAGACATTTTTTTCAGTTACTTCTAGTTTCCGAGATATATTAATTGGAAAAAAAAACGGCATTTTCTAAAATGTTGAATTAAAAAATCTGAAAAAATGCACATCGAATGCCTTTTAGTAGTACTTTGATGTAACCAATTATGGGGCAGATCTGAGATGGTCGAAAAAAAAGTGGCTGAATTGACGGAGAATCCCTCATATATGTATATTTTTTTCGATGTACAAAATGGCCGACTACTCGAAACTTCTCGAAACAGCTTTTTTTTTCAATTGGCGTGACAAATAACTTCAACAATTTTCACTCGATTTACTTCAAATTTAAAAGTTATGTTCCTAATTGCATTTCGCAGAGAAATACGTACGGAATTTCTGATTAATCGAAAACTTTTCATTTTATGAGCAGTTTATGAGAAATTATAGGGAAATTTTTCACTGAAAATTCATTTCTTAAGTTCAAATACCTACAATCTTTGAATAAAACAATATTTTTTAAATTCCTCACGTGCTTCTCTATGTATGCTAATGTAGATTGACGAGAATTTTTGTTTTTTGTTCGAGGTAAAAAATTGTGGATGCTCAATGTCACGCCGCGGAGCACCTTAAAAAAAAGATAATAAAAGAAAATCTTAGTAGTCGGCCATTTTGGACATCAAAAAAAAAAAATATATTTTCTAACAGCTTGATATTCATACTAAATGGATGTGTAATTAATTTTATGAGTGAATCACTTTTTAATACGAAAAAAATTGGTTACATTGGCACATGATCTTATACCCGTTACTGTAGCCTAACCCCTTAATTTTCGTGTACACAGGTCGCTGAGGGTCAATGGAAGTTCGACGAGGATATGCAATTGGAAATAACGTCGGCCTTTTTCACCGGTGTTTATGGAATGTGGAACATCTATATATTGGCTTTGCTCTGTCTGTACGCGCCTTCACACAAACAGTGGCCTATCGAAGCGTCCGGTGAGTCATTTCTCTCTCTGTCACTTTCTTTAAAATTTCTCTATTTAAATTGCGTTTAATTTAAATTAAACGCTTTTTTGCGTTTAGTTTTACGCTTATTTTTTTGCGCGGGTTATTTTCGTGGTTATATGCGTATGATTTATTCAATTTTTTATGATTCGTTTGATTTGCGTTGATATTAGTTAAGCGTCAAATTGCGGCGCTTGATTACGCGGTGGTTCACGCGTACGATGTGTTTGATCACTATAATTTGTTCAATTCTGGCGTTTAAATTTGAGTTTAAGTTTGCGCTTGGTTCCTGTGGCTGTTATGATTTGAGCACTAACAAGGAAAGGTCGCGAGGTCGAACTCTCCGATTTCGATTAAATGTAACATGTTTGTAGAATGGGTAAAAATAGGCGACACGAATTTTTTTATATCTACGGAACCCGATTTTTACGGGGTGAAGCGCACCTTGGAAAATAGGGGTGTTTTTCGTTTGAAATTCGTTGTTATCTGTATCGTTCTCATCACCAATGTATAGTGCGCGGAAAAATAAACGTTGTTGCAATTTGAAATTTTTTCATATCTCGTACCGTTTAAAAGTTACCGACGAAAAACATCCCAATTTTCGGCGGGTGCTTTTCAGCGCTTAAAAATCGGGTTTCGCAGATATAAAAAAATACGTGTCGTTTATTTTTACCCATTCTACAAACATGCCACATTTCGTCGAAATTGGATAGTTCGACCTCGTAACCTTTTCTTGTAAATGAAACTTGATCAAACGGCTTCCCTAATGTATATAATTAACAACGTATATGCGATGTTAATTAACATATACTTAATTATTTATATTTTTATCTTTATTTTTGTATACTTTATTGTATTATTCGTTCACCTGATCTGTAGATCTATTGCTTAAAGGTTCCAACCAAGGCATGAAATAAATCATCAATCAATCAGTCAGTTTCTCTCTATCACTCACTCACACTCACTCACACTCAATCTCACTCATTCACACTCACTCACTCACTCACTCTCACTCACTCACTCACTCGTAAAATACTCGATCACTCTCATTTATTACTCTCAATACTCACACTCACTCTCACTAACTCACTCTCACTCTCACTCACTAACTCTCACTCACTCACTCGCACTCACTCTCGCTCACTCACTCACTCTCACTCACTCTCGCTCACTCACTCACTCTCACTCACTCTCTTAATCACTCTCACTCACTCTCACTCACTCTCACTCACTCACTCTCACTCACTCACTCTCCCTTACTCTCACTTACTCACGCTCTCTCCTTACTCACTTACTCTCACTCACTCACTCACTCTTTCACTCACTCTCACTCACTCACTCGCTCACTCACTCGCTCACTCACTCACTCACTCGCTCACTCACTCACTCGCTCACTCACTCACTCGTTCACTCACTCACTCGCTCACTCACTCTCACTCACTCACTCACTCACTCACTCACTCTCACTCACTCACTCACTCTCACTTACTCACTCTCACTCACTCACTCTCACTCACTCACTCTCACTCACTCTCACTCACTCACTCTCACTCACTCACTCTCACTCACTCACTCACTCACTCTCACTCACTCACTCACTCTCACTCACTCACTCTCACTCACTCACTCACTCACTCTCACTCTCACTCACTCACACACTCTCACTCACTCACTCACTTTCGCTCACTCACTCTCACTCACTCACTCACTCACTCTCACTTACTCACTCTCTCTTCTTACTCACTCTCACTCACTCACTCACTCACTCTCACTCACTCACGCTCGCTCACTCACTCTCACTCACTCAATCTCACTCACACACTCACTCTCACTTACTCGCTCTCTCTCCTTACTCACTCTCACTTACTCACCCTCGCTCGCTCACTGACTCACTCACTATCAATGTTGCTCCATAAATAATTTTTTTTACGAATCTATCGGGCAGATCACTGTGCGAGCGAAGAGATCGAATTTTCGAGACTCGCTACGGAACCGAACGAGATGCTATCGCTGACCGGGCTTGCCAGCAAAGCCGCCTTGGACTAGAGAAAAGCAGCGGAGCGTCGTGAAACACCACCGCTTCCTCCTTCTCAACAATTCGTCGATGCTTCCTTTTTCTTCTCTCACTCGAGACTAATTCTCATTGTTGTGATATTACTTTAGATTTTTTATGTATTTATTCGACGTGGATGTGGTAGCGCGCACCACGAATCGCTGCGAGGCAAACGCACAGTTTCTTTCGTCACATATCAGTATTGGGCATTTACAATCAAGTTTTATAATACGAAGAAATCGCAACGCGTACCATAATCGCGCACAGTATTGTCTCTTGGTATTTGATCGATCGAGGGAAAGATAAACGGTATTAGGGTAACGTGTATAGAAGAATGTGTGGTAGGTCGCGCTGACGCGGCATTTAACTCGCGCTTATTATAGTTCTATCGGTAGTCTCGTACTCGATAATATTCTCGTACAAGTATACTCGTAATAATTGGCGACGTTGAAGTTTGCATCGTTGCATGGCGACGGTTTTTGTTTATGAATCATTTACTTATTTGTATCATTATCCAAGCGCCTTCTTTTTTTGGCAAATTGTCGTTAATCTACAATAAGAATGCGTAGAAACTTTTGAATGATTTTCACACCCTAAATGTGCCAAAACGATTAAAGCAATTGAAAAGCGTTAAGAATCTTTGTATTTTTGCGATGCAAACTTCAACGTAATAATCGTAACGACTAAACTATATATTGCGTGTCTTTTTATACGAAAACGTTTTGTAAGAGGTCGAAACTTTTAATAAATACAATAAACTCTTCGTGTCGAGTACGTTGTTTAAGGGCTTACACCTAGTAGACGTTTTTGCAAATGTCGATTTTTCGTTGTCGACGGATTCGCAAAATGTAACGATTGAAAAATATTCTCGGAAAATTAAAAGTCGATCCAAGGCGAGTTGAAAATTGTGGGAGTTGTGCGCGTTCATAGGCAGGTTCCGCAAACCGGCAAACTTTAAGGGGTGAGGCTACTGTGGGCATTAAAAAAAAATCGTTCGTTGGGCGGGGCAACTGAAATTGAAGAGGAAGGTCCAACATATGGTGCAGGAATCGCAGATTGAAGGTAAACATGATTACAATGATTGAACTGCTAAGCAACATTTTGAACGCGTTTTTCTCGAAACTGTGTTTTTCGAAATCGTGTACACTATTTCTCGACTAATAATGAACGGATTGACTTGAAATTTGATACACTTAAACTAAACTTAAGTAGTTAAAGGCTCTATGAAGTAAACTGCAGTTCCGCTGGCGCGTAGTGCGTTCTATCTCATACGATTTATTCAGTGTAATAGTAGTTTAGGCTTGACCGACGTTTTTATTAAGGCGTTAGGCCACCGTAACGGGTATAAAATCATGTGCGATTTTTTTTTGTGTGAAGAAGTGTTTCACTCATAAAATTAATTATACTTTTATTTAGTATGAATATCAAGCTGTTAGAAAATATATTAGGAGTACAACTTTGCAGTGACCGTTTTACTTAGAGAGCCACTGCGGCCGAAGTAGTGGCCCTAGCTCAATAAAAGAAGTGGCATTTTAAACTAGAGGCTCTGCCAATGTAAACAATTTAAAAAAGCTAACGGATACGTGTAGCATTATAAAGTTATAGGCACTCAAATATGGCAACCTACGAGCCGAATTCTCAGCATTTGTGGGAGGTTATGATTTACTTCTTCAACATCAAGAAATTTGCGGCTGAGGCCCACCGTTTGCTTGTAGATGCTTACGGGGAGGCTTTTATTAGTGAGAAAACGTGTCGGCGGTGGTTCATCGACGCCCAAACCGAATATTCACGGATCCAAAGTGATGCTGTGTATCTGGTGGGACCAGCTGGGCGTTGTGAACTATGAGCTGCTCAAACCATCCGAAACCATCACAGGGGAACTCTACCGACGTCAGTTGATGCGCTTGAGTAAGGCATTCAAAGAGAAACGGCCACAATTCAACGAAAGACATGACAAGGTGGTACTGCAGCATGACAATGCCCGACCCCATGTTGCAAATGTCGTGAAAAAGTACTTGGAAACGCTGAAATGGGAGGTTTTATCCCACCCGCCGTACTCTCCAGACATTACCCCTTCCGACTATCACTTGTTCCGGTCAATGGCACACGATTTGGCTGACCAGCACATCGGTACTTACGAAGAATTCAAAAATTGGGTCGATTCCTGGATTGCCTCCAAGGACCAAGACTTTTATCGACGCGGGATTCGAATGCTACCTGAAAGATGGGCCGAGGTCGTAGCTAGCGACGGGCAGTACTTTGATTAAAAAATATGTAGCCACTTTTTTATAATAAAGCCTTAAACTTTTGAAAAAAAACGGTCACTGCAAAGTTGTACTCCAATACTTCAAATTCAAAAGTTATTTTCCTAATTGCATTTCGCAGAGAAATACGTACGGAATTTCTGATTAATCGAAAACTTTTCAATTTTGAGCAGTTTATGAGCAGTTATAACGAAATTTTTCACCGAAAATTCATTTCTTAATTTCAAATACCTACAAATTTTGAATAAAACAATATTTTTTAAATTCTATACGTACTTCTCTAGGTATTCTAATGCAGATAGACGAGAATTTTTATTTTTCGTTCTAGGTAAAAAATTGTGGATGCTAAACGTCACGCCGCGGAGCGCTTAAAAAAAAGATAACTAAAGAAAATATTGGTAGTCGGCCATTTTGCACATCGAAAAAAAATATATATTTGCTAACAGCTTGAAATTGATACTTAATAGATGTGTAATTAATTTTATGAGTGAATCACTTTTTCATACAAAAAACAATTGTTAAATTCGCACATGATGTTATATCCGTTACTGTGGCCTAGCGCCTTAACATTTATTTTTCATTAGTTAATAACGACAGTAATATTTTTCCTCGAGAAATCGAAAAAAAACGTTAAACATTTTTTTTATGATTGATACGCGACAACAAAAAAAGCTCGGTCTAGTCTTAGCCAATATGATCTATTGTACAAAAAAAAACTCGTTTTCTTTTTGCTTCAGATCTATCGAGTGGCCAAAATGAAATACACCGTTGAGCCCCTCACGTTCGAAGGTCCTTCAAGAGATTGTTTACAACTTCTTCAATTATGAATATTTCATTATGAAATTTGATACACAACTTTGTTGATGTACATACAAATAAATGTGCAAACGATTTTTCAACCATCTTACTTATTCCCTCAAAATTCATCGTTTCAAATAGCCGTAATTTTCGGGCCGTCGCAGTAGCGTTTTTCTCAAAATGACTTTTATTAAGGCGTTACCCCCACTTGTAGCGCAAAAAAGGCCTTTTTCATGAATTTTTTTAAAGAAAACTACAAAACTTTTTTCATCGATCAATATACCATCTTAAAGAACACATCTTGAAGAACTTTCAGTAATTTTTTTTATTGAAATATATTACATTGTTTAGTGGCAAATGGCCGTCAATGAAATAATGTTTTTATATATGCGGTTTGCGGTGACCAACATTGCGGCGAAGTGGATCATCTGAAAAAACAATGCGGATGGATTTAGTCAAATATAAGTATAAACTAGTCTTTAATCGAAGGATTTTAAAAAATATTCATTTTTCACAAAATGGCGGACAGTCAAAGTTAATGGTTCGATTTTAACGAAAAAAAATCGAACGGTTAAAGACTACATTTTTATGTATTAAATAAGCCTGTAAAATTTCAAAAAGATCGATTCATTAGTGTTCGAGTAATCTTGGTCACCGACTTCAGAAATGCCATTTTGAGAAAAACGCGTTTAAAGTTTCAATTTCCGGTCGTTTACACAACGGATTCTTCTCTTTCAACGCTCATATCTCAGTCAATTTTGTTCGGATCGACTTGAAATTTTCAGGACATATTCTCAGATACTTATACTTCAAAAAAATGCAATAAAAAAAAAATCGATTTTTTCAAAATCGCAAGTAGGGGTAACCCCTTAAGTGCGTGACCGATCTATAGAACACTCATTGCACCGATCAATATTACAACCTTCTTTTACGTATTAAAAAGCTGTGTTTTAAGGAAGATAAATTTTTTCGATGCATAGTTTTTTCCCCCATCAACGAAAATAGAGCGTTTTTTCGCCGAAAATGGCTACTTTGATTTTGGACAGCGGCCATTTTTTTTTAAAATCAACATTTTATGTTATCTTAAAAAAACATTCTATCAACCACATTGGTAAATATGTTTCAGTAAAAAAATTGTTGAAGATACACCAAACCACACGTTTTCGCAGAAAAAATTCACGAAAATCCATTTTTTTTCGGTCCATTGTCTAGGTGTAACCGGTCAATAAAACCACAAAATGTGTCGCCTCGATAGCGAATCCGTCGCGCCATCGTTCTCATCAAGCGGATGATAATTTTTTTTTTTTTTTAAATCTTTATTCATGAATTGAACAAGGCCTTAAGGTATTCCTTTCGCGGAAGGCTGTATTTTGTAGATGCACAATGAGGGCCCTTTTGAGTCATGGGTAAAGTACCGTAGCGCTTGATAAAAATAAGTCACAATCAATAATTGTATCCAACGATAAACTGGAATAAAGATTGCCCGCACATTCATGAGATTACATTTTTTTTACATTTTCTCTGAAAAATCGCAGCTCTGAGAATTCTTCTGCTATTCACTAGATTCAGACGTTTTTATATTTTCAGTGAAAAGTAGCGGCTACGAAAATTCTCCTACTACTCACACTGTTTCGAGTTTTATCATTAATATTTTCTTGAAACATTCGGTGACCCCCCTGTTTTTATTGTCGCTACGGAATCATTCGATTTTTTTTATTATTTAGTGTATAAGTTATTAGATAGAAATGTGACTAGTGTGTCATCTCCATAAAGTGCCGTATAAACGAAACAATTTTTAGAGTCGTCATTTTTCGTTAAAAATTCGGTAACTTGGCTTGACATTTTACCAGTATAATGGAATGCATCTGTACTTCATTATAGACGAAAATCAGTTAATTGTTAGATTATTGGGGTTTGTGAAAAAAATACCTTCAGGCTAGAGCATGGATATCGGTTTCCGTTGATATCGAAAAACCGGAATATCGGACAAAAAATCTGATTTTGAAAAACCGATATTCAACTCGAATAATACCGATATTTCGATTTCAGAGTAGAAAAAATTGAAATATCATTGGAATCGTTATTATTTCCATTTGAGTTACTTTTACTTGTTTTTTTTTATTGCGCTTAAGAGCTTTAAAATATTATTACCTACATTAAATATTTCCGAAGTGTCAACTTATTTATCCACGAGTGTGGAATCAGAAAGGGCTTTTTCTTCCGCGGCTTACACCTGTACTACGGTAAGGTCGTATCTGAAAGACAAAGCTTCAGATGCCCTCTATTTTTTGCGGTCATTGTTTCAACAATCTCAATCTCGTTAACTAAAATGACCATGCCTGCCTGCCACAAGCTTTGCCATTCGTTTGCATTGTGGTAGCTCCTACTACGTTGACTTGCATGAAGGTTTCTGATTTTAATTTTGCTTGTTTACTACTTTTTTTATTTGCATGAAAGTTCCTATTTTCGTTTTTTGTTTGCTTATTTATTTTTGTTGTTTATTTATTTATTTTATGTTGGGTTGTATGTATTTAAGAACACAGCACAGTGTGTTTGGAAATGTTATTTCTACAAAGTTCATCTTCGCTTTCAAGCTTATAACGTTTTTAATCAAGGTTTCCCCTAATTAACGTTAAATATCGAAATACCGGTATTCCTATATTACAACTTGTTGATATCGAAATAATATCGGTAATAGAAAAATTCCGATAGTCAAAGCTCTACTTAAAGAGTTTGGCGCGGTCCAGTTAAGTCCAATGACGGTTTATGAACTTTTTTTTCAATTAACCTCAAAATAATGCACACGAGATATAGATTTATTCTTGTTATTCACGAGATATAGATTTATTCTGTTTATTCATAAAATATATCGTTAAAGAGCAAAATTATGCATTTTCATATTTTTGTCGCGTAAATAAGGAAAACGTTTGTATTTACTACCAACTTGAAAAAGTATAACGTTATCGATGGATATAATTTAAAAAACGGCGTCAGTTTGTGGACGAATGTTTTATACAACTCGGAATGAAATTCTGAGTCATTTATAATTATTCCTATTTATATTTTAGTCACGAGATTATTATTACCATTTAATTAATATTAACTGTTGCCGAAATACGGCAACTCAGCGGGCATTCAGGTTGGCAGCAATGCTCATTCGCTAGCCAAGATTCGTGATCTTTTATCAAAAACGTTAATGGTTCAATAATGAATATGTATGGTGTACGACGGGCAAGATGGTTTTTTTCTTTTCCAAATGTTTACAAAGGTTTAGTTTGCGTTAATCCGTTGTTAGAAATGATTTATCTTAGTCCTAAATAGCAAAAAAAAAATTATATCACCCGTATTGTGAACGTCTTGGCTATCTAACCTCACGTCAAATTACATACATTAAACTATTTTTTTACTCTGGTGTTTTGTAGTGGAAAAATTTCAAAAAATTAGTAAAAACCCAGTATAGTCTAGACAATAACACATATTTTTTTAAAATATATTTGATTGTGACTAACGCTCTGAGCTCCTTAACCCCGCGGGGATCATATGGTTTTTGCTAGCGCCACGGGTCATATGGGTAATTTTTGTCCTGCAGCTCCTATTTCACGTATTCAGGGAGAAAAAATCTGAAAAAATGTTGGCATACTCTTTATTGATTCCACTTTAAGTTCGGATAGTTTTCACAGCCGTTCCATGTTGAAGAGCGTAGCCCCGCCCATCAAGAAACCCGGAGATATTTAAGAAGGAAAATTCGCTTGGGTAAAAAATGACCCATTGATCCGCGCGGCTTAAGGGGTAAGGCCACTGTAAATTTTTTGAAAAATCGATTTTTTTTATTGGCTTAAAAAATAGTTTAAGTTTAAAATAAAAAATAGTTTAAGTTTCTCCGAAACTTCTTTTTTAAATTTTTTCCAATAAAAAACTATTCGCAAAACTTTAAACGCGTTTTTCTCGAAACATGGTTTTTCAAAATGGCACGCAGCATAACTCGAACAATTTTCATTTTTTTTACTTGAAATTTCAACCAGATGTGAACATTTACATTATCTTGAGAATGTCGATCGGAATTTTCAAGAACTTTATTTATTGATTTTTTATTAACAAAAAACTTGCCGTTTTTTTCGTCAAAAATCAATTTTTTTTTTCAAACGCACGCCAAATCCACAAAAATTGATACTTTTTAAAATCCGATCGACATTCTCTAGCTATAGCCCTCTAGATTAATGGTTTTTTTTTGTTCTAGATTCAAAAGTGCACCAGTGGTGCTGCATGCCGCGGAGCCCTGGAAGCAAAACATGTCCCGGGAAGATAGCTGTGGAACCGCCATTTTGTTTTTTTTTTACTGTAAAAAAATTTTATAATAAAGTTTAATGTATGCCCGATAACACCATTAAAAGTTTTTTTTCAAATACCTTCAATTTCGGGAGCAAAAAATTAGTGAAAAAACCTTTTTTTTTGGGCCGTTACAGTGGCCTTACCCCTTAAGGCGTCTGGCCACCCTGGTCGCTCGGAAAATGGGTATATTTTTAAAAAATTCATAAACTCGAAATTATAAAACGAAATATTTTTTATTTTTTACCACAAGGTGAAAAACGGCTTCAACAATGCCGCAAATAAATTTTAGTTCACAATATTAAAAGATGGCGGCGCTGAAGAAATTTCCGCGGAGCCCCACCTCGCGACACGCGTGTATGTTGCTACGGGTGTAACAACGTCATGTTGCATCTGAAAAAAAAATGAGCTTACTCATGGCTTGTGTCACTATAATGTAGCGTAGCGATATTTTTTTTCGACCATTAGGGAAATTATGGCGAGGGAAAAAAGTGTATTTTTCACGGAAATTTCACGAGAAAAAACATCAATAAACATAACCAATCAAGTAATCGCAAAAATCCCATGTCACCTTTCAGATAATGTATCTAAAAGTATTGTGTACAAATTTCATTGCAATCGGACCGATAGTTTACGAGATTTACTCGACACCATTTCGAAAAATGTAGTTTCGAGATAATCTCAAAAGAAAGTAAGTATGCGGTTATTCGGCTGACGGTGCGGTTTTTGTAAGTCCTGCCTTCAATCAGCGATTCCTGATCCATACATGTCCCCTTCGGCAGCTGATTGAGCATCCTCTGGCTCTTTGTGAGAAGATCTACGTGATTGGCGTGCTTCTTTCGTGCGTTACGAAACCCACTTCACGTATGCACTGATGGAACCACGCGGTCGACCGCTCAACGGCTCCACCTTCCTACCGAAAAATACCTGTAACTTCGACAATTTTGCGATTTTCAATACCAACTACGGCTTAAACGACCATTGTCATCTTTCGTAAATTTTATTTATTTATTAAGGAGGTAGAGATACAAAAGATGGCGTTAGGGTCACATAGTCCTATCTTACCGTTTAGCTTATTTACAGTCATCGAGCTTACTAAATTTTATTACCTACTGTTAAATATTTTATACTCTTATAACTACAGATAGGTTCTTAAGATAAACTGTACGTTTTATAATCATGGTTTTTTATAGGTAAATCCCAGTGTTTTACGTGATACCACAGTCCATATTACATGTTTAAGATCTAGTTGTACATTTTTGTCGATAAACAGAATAAGGGACTTAACACCCAATGAAACGAACGCAAGGAATAAAATTTAAACCCATACACACACGCACACGCACACGCGCACACACACACACACACACACACACACACACACACACACACACACACCATATACATATACATATATGCGCGCGCACGCACGCACGCACGCACACGCATGCACGCACACGCACACGCAGGCACGCACACGCACACGCATGCACGCACACACACACACACACACACACACACGCACGCACGCACGCACACACACACACACGCACGCACGCACGCACGCACACACACACACACACACACACACACAGTAGAACCTCGATTATCCGAACCAATTGGGACCGAGACTAGTTCGGATAATCGAAACGTGGGTTTTTTGGGACGAAATCATACACAACACCTTTTTACATAAAAACAGTACATACATATATATTAAAATTTGACATACATATTAATGTTGACATATATGGGTGTGCGCGCGCGCGCGCGTGTGTGTGTGTGTGTGTGTATTTTAAACACCTGAAAAAAGTCGAATGCTTTTTTTTCTATATTTTTATATTTATAAAATCGTCAATTTTTAATTGACGAACGGCTGTAACGCGTTTTTAAGCAGCTAAGTCTCGTAGCCGTTTGAGAAGAAGAAGTTGCGTTGAGTTGCTCAATGTATCTTTCGCGCCAACGTTCGGATAATTGAGCGTTCAGATAAACTAAGTCATCGTTCGGATAATTGAGGGTTCGGATGATCGAGGTTCGGATAATCGAGGTTCTACTGTAAGGTCAAGAATAAATATTCGTGCCGACACTACATTTTAAATTAAAATGTCGATCGTATTAAGGGGTTAGGCCACAGTAACGGGTATAAAATCGTGTGCAAATTTAACAATTAAAAAAAATATATATATTTTTTTTCGATGTACGAAATGGCCGACCACTAATATTTTCTTTTGTTAATTTTTGGCGTGACGTTTAGCATCCACAATTTTTTACCTAGAACGAAAAACAAAAATTCTCGTCAATCTACATTAGAATACGTAGAAAAGTACGTACGGAATTTAAAAAATATTGTTTTATTCAAAAGTTGTAGGTATTTGAACTTAAGAAATGAATTTTCAGTGAAAGATTTCGTTATAACTGCTCATAAACTGCTCATCAAATGAAAAAGTTTTCGATTAATCAGAAATTCCATACGTACTTCTCTGCGAAATGCAATTTGGAACATACCTTTTAAATTCGAAGTAAATCGAGTGAAAATTCTTGAAGTTATTTGTCACGCCAATTGGAAAAAAGCTGTTTCGAGATGTTTCGAGTAGTCGGCCGTTTTGTACATCGAAAGAAAAAAATTCTAACAGCTTCATAGTCATACAGAATAGATGTGTAATTAATTTTATGAGTGAATCACTTTTTGATACGAAAAAATGGTTAAACTCGCACATGATTTTATATCCGTTACTGTGGCCTAACCCCTTATTGAACTTACTGATAGCTCTGATCGCAATGGAATCCATGGTACTTAAAATAGATTCGATATCTTAAGGAGGAAGACTATAGTGTTCTTTCAGTTGCGAGATGAGGGCCTTTGCTGTTCAAATAGTGGTCATTGCCACAAAATATGGTTCGCCGTTTCATCTGCGGTGTTGCAGGGACATTTAGCAGAAGGAACGATGTTAAAATGGTTTTAACTCGGTCGAAGGGACGTGTGGTTGCTTCTGAGGCGGTTAATAGAAATAATGGACCTTCTATTGAGGTTTGACGCATAAAACCATGGTCTTGAGTGCGGTTGGTAGAATTTCTGGAAGCATTTGGTGCCTTTCACCTCGCCGGATGCCATGCACTACTCGTGGAATTTTTCTCTTAGAAATGGGTTACAAAAAGTTGTGTATCACGACCATGTCGAGAGGAGGCCATCTTTGCTGACTGATCCGCCAGTTCATTGCCGAGTATTCCCCTATGAGCGGGTATCCAAAATAACCCAACCGCTTTTCTATTTTCATGAAGTTCTCTTAGTTGGTTTCTTACATGGTCAACCAAATACGATTTTTATTTAAAAATGTGGGCGGGACGTAGGTGCTTTATGAACACTTTCTGAATCAGAGAAAATGGTCAATTAATTACTATCTGTATGCGAGACTATATTTAAGGTTGTATGGGGTTAAGTCAACATGTTACCACCGAGATGAAATTTTTTCTGGACCTTTATAGCCTGTTTGCTGATCATCCTGTGCAGTTTGAATACGATCCACAGTACCGTCTTTTAGAAAAAAAATCAGCCCGTCGACGTATTTCATGGGCTAATTACATTACGCTTATGGCAAACGCCTGATAATTTTTCAGAACATTATTAATATCTGCTAAGTGAATGTAACCACGGAGCTGAAAAATAGGTACGGTTCGACTAATTATCGGACTAACCTTTGGTATCGCGAAAATGAGGATACACAGTACCGTAATGAAACGATTAATGCTTACGATAGGGAATTTGTGCGAAAACCAAGCACACAAAATATTAGACTGTGCAATAATGGCAACGTCGTAAACGGCACAAACGCTACCTATCTTATCGGTATTCGGTAATTATGCCCGGGAACCTCAAACTACTCAGTCAGTAGGCCTATTCTGTAACTCGGTAACGACAGTTTTCGCTATCGTTAGCTAGTGACAGCCAATCGCATGCACGATTACAGAAGAAAGGGAGCCTCTTATTGGCGGTCGCTAGCTAACGATAGCGAAAACTGTCGCTTCCGAGTTACAGAATAGGCGTACAGGATAATTAACAACGAATATTATTGGTACTTGTTCTCTTAATTAGTAATAATAACTTAATATTAATTTGATAACTATGTTCAGAGATTATCCATTTCTAGACATTTCTAGACAGACAAAATAAAGCGAATTTTTTTCATACATAATTTTTTTTTAGAATATCGGAAAATTATTAAGGTTTTTGATTTCTTCGAGATTATAGACAGCACACACTTTTTCTTTCCAGCGGAGTTTTCTTTACTCGGACTGATTTTCATTTTTGACAGCTCTTTCAGCCGATATTGAGGTTACGAACGGGGCGCATATGTCTGTAACTTTGCGACACTTCTGCTAACCTGAGCATTATGGTATACCACGATTTACGACGTTTCCAATACGTTTCGCGTTAATTGAGCGAGCAAAAGTTATAGAAAATTGTACAAAGTAATAAAAGCACTTAATGTAATAACCGAATGTTCAAAAATGCATATTATTACGAATAGATGTAGAAAAATAGTTCGAAAATGCACATTTAGTATGACGATTATTTGAAAGCTAACAGTTAGTCAATTCGGTTATCATTCGGCTCCGTGCAGAAGCATAGGGCGCTCCCCTCCTACTTCACCCCCGACGGCTAAACCCCATAACAACCGGGATATACATTTAGAAAGGAAAAAATTAAGCAATATTGAGGGATTTTTCAAACCGAAAAATAATTATTCTTCAATTATAAACATTGAGGTATACTTTAATAATATATTTAAGTATACGAAACAATTTTTTTAAATTAATTCATCATCAAAATGGCGGAGCTGTGGTAAATATTACAACAAGGTCGCCGCGGGAGTTGCGAATCGGCGTGCAGTCTAGCTTCCCGTAGACTTTGATTTGAAAAAAAGTTCAAACATTTTTTCAATTAGAACATGTATAGTTTTTATGTGACGGTAACTAAAATGAAGAAAATGCAAATTTGAGAAAATAGCACTCATTTACAACAAAAAATCAACCTTTCGTGCAACATTTCTGTAAATTGTGGATTAAAAAATTAGTTTTTTTTTTCAATTTTTCAAAAACAATTTTCGTCAAATTGAAGGTCTCAATGTTATCAATGTTTCTACCAAGTTTCAACTCAATCGGCTCAATAGTTTTTGAGTAATCCTGCACGCCAACTTCGATAATGCAGTTTTGAGAAAAACGCGTTTAAAGTTCACGCCCGCCCGTATCCGAGCGGTGAGGCACAGCGTTAAGAGGGAATGACACCTTATCGCGGTCGGTATGGTAGAACAATTATAGATTCCCAAAAATCTTTGAAACGGCTCTTCAGATCCCGTCGAAACTTTGCTAAACGACGTCAAATAGATAGACGAAAAGCTGTCTGCCCCTCAAATTTTCTGAATTTGAGAAAAAAAATGTAGATTGGCTTATGATAAGTCAATCTATGTTTTTTTTCTCAAATTCAGAAAATTTGAGGGGCAGACAGCTGTTCGTCTATCTATTTGACGTCGTTTCGCAAAGTTTCGACGGGATCTGAAGAGCCGTTTCAGAGATTTTTGGGTATCTACAATTGTTCTACCATACCGACGCGATGAGGTGTCATTCCGTCTTAACGGGCTGTAACGTTTGAAGTTTTCGAATTTCGCTTTGAAACTTTGAATAAATATTCTACATATATAGTTTAATCGTTAAAAGAAGAAAAAAAGGTCGATTTTTCGACCGTTGTAATGTATATCCCGCCTTAATATGTCAGCAATAGCCATATTCGGCGCCGAAAAAATCGAAAAGGGGCCAGCCGATCCAAAGTATGATCTTACATACAGGTCTGGAAACTCCGGCGTTTTTGCATGGTGGAAAGAGTCATCTTTAGTGAGGCAAAAACGTAGTTCCTCATTTATCCACTGGAAGCGCTGTCAAGTAGAAGTGGTCGTGTAGATATAGATATACAGCAATGGAAAAATAGCCTGACAGCCAGTACACGTGTTCACAACGTTTCTAGAAATCTAATCTGCCTAAAACGCTCCGGTAGAACCGCATAGTGGGGACCCGGCCTTATCCTTTGCTATATTTTATTATATTCGATTGCGGATGCGCTAGTTAGCCTATTAACAAAACCAAAAATGGCAAAAACAAGGTTTTGTAAACTACAAACTCGCTAAACTGTCAAATCAATAAAAAACGGTGCCTTTCGAACATACACATACGTTCGTTTCTTTTTTTTATTCCTCTACCATTATATTCATTTTCAGGTTCTTATTAACATTGTTAAAAAAAACAAAAGCAAAAATAAAAGTTGTAGAAACAACCAAGCAATGCAATATACTAAGAATAAGCATAAATTATAAGGAACAAACATTTCGACCGCACAAATTTGTTCATACCCCATCTACTCAAATGGCGAAAGACCAAATCAAAATATCACAGAAGTACGAACATACGAGAAATACAGTCTACTGAAATAATAATTCTCATTCTGCCCGGGGGTTCAGGAGTGAAAAAAAACTCAATCGTTTTCCATTTATATCGCTCTTACGAATATTGGACCTGTTCGTTTTGGCTACACTTTTCTACACTTTTTACGCCTTCTGAGGACTTTCTATTACTGTATCTATTGAAATTGTAGAAAGTGTAGCTAAACCGAACAATATTTATTTCGAAAAATCTGCACCTTTGCACAGCTGTTCGGACCTGCGTTTGATTGGCTAACTTCTACCTACCAGCGTTTTGGGTGACAGGAGCGAGAGCTGCCCGTTGCCTCATTGTCTGCTGATCCCCACGCTAGGAGTTTCCAGACCTGCATGTAAGACCGTGATCGCAGAGATTAGGTGATCGGGTCATTTTTCATGCCGTTATCGAGATCGTGGCGACATCTCGCGGATCGCGTGTTCCGCGACGTGTCGACACGGCGGAGAACTGTTGCGTCCGTCGAGAGCCGTGAACTATGTTTACAAAGAGGGCGCTGCGGCGGGCGTAGCTAGAAAAAAGTAGGTTGTCGAATATATTCGGTCTGGCGGGGGAGGGGGACATTGGTGATTGCGGGACGAGTATTCTCGCGAGTATCGGTTAATCCATCGTGGCGAGCAGCACCACCGCAGCGCAACGTGTTTCTCCTTGAGGGGGGGGAGTGACGATACGCGAGAGAGGGGCAGCAGCAGCAGCAGCAACCGTGTGTCGCCGCAACGTCTCGTATATAACAGGCGCGTACGAAGGACGCGCACGTTCAACGGTATATTTTCATCAAGTTGGATGCGTAGCTGAAAAAAAAGCGACACCCACACACGAACGAGTGATAAGCGCGTTGCAGCGAGAAGCTCCGTGTGTGTAAATTGCTTCAGCCGTGTGTGTAGTTGGTGGGCGATTGTTGGGCCCGCTGCTGTTGGTACGGGAGGGGGTAAAGTGCAGTGCGTGCGGTGTTGTGTGCTCGCAGACAGAGCGATGCGGTGGAAGGTTGAGAAGCGAGAAAAAGTAATAAACCGAGCGGTGGATCGAGGGAGCATCGCGCGGAGCAGTGAAAAAGCCCACTCGGCTGCTTGCGAAGCGAACAAATTCGTTTGAGAATAAGACAGGCGTGTGCGCCAAGGGCTGTCAAGATCGTGTAGAATGCGTTGTGCGCGGTGACGTAGATAATAGATGCGACTCGTGAGATCGTCGAGTGTCCCCGCTCCGAGAGAACGTTCGGAGCACATCGAAGCTGGCGAGAATAATCGTATCGTGTGGGACAAAAGGGTGCAATATCGCGTAACACTCGATCGAAACATTCGTACGAGCAGCAGCGCTCTCGCGAATTGCTTTGTTATCGTGTCGTGCTCGGTCGCGGTGTTGCATCCGCGTCCGAGAAACACAAAGAAGTTGTCGCCTTGCACGCGAAATGAGCCGTCAAGGACACTCGTGAATCGAGCCAAACAGGACAAAGGGAGCCTATCCCGTGTTTGGCGAGCAAACTACGGGCGTACCTTGCGCTATCGGGCCGCGATCGACGGGGGAAGCAGACGAAAAAAAGAGCTTGCCGTTTCAAAATTCTTCCGACAAATGTGACGTTTCGCTCGTTGTTTTTGTTTCTTTAATCGCGTCTCGCGAAATCGACACGTATCTCAACTGTGGACGCATGTATATATCGAAACTCGTAGCGTATTTTGTTTCTTCTTTTTCTCGTCGTGGTCGATCTCGTCTGCTTCGCGCTACTGGATTACCACGCGACGTAGGAGAAGCGAAGAAGGAGCGCCCAGCGTGTTTGCAGCTGTTGACGCGATAGAGAGGGGGAAGGGGAAACGCGTCAGAGGGAGAGAGAAAACGAGATATGTATGTGTGTATATATTAAGGTCGTAAAGAGACAAGGACAAAGGTACACAATCTCGGGTCGCGAAGAGCAGCCAGCGGGGGAATCTTTGCTGCTGTAACGACGTACATCTTTGTCAGCGGTCAGCAGCACCGCCGCGACTCTCAACAGTCAAAGTGCGTCGGGGGCAGGGGGGAAGGCGAGCGAGAGAGAGCGCTTCCTTCTCTCAGCTGATCAGTGTTTTTCGGTGCGTGGGGCTCTCCGTGGCGCTCTCCGTATGTATTCGTCGAAGCGTGCTTCTGCGACGTGTGGGTACGAGGCTTGAATTTACGAATACGAGGTGTCGCGTCGAACACCCCGAGAGAAACGAGAGAGAGAGAGGACAAAAGGCAATATACGACCATAAACAATGTCGTCGCCGAGCGCCGGAAAACGGCGTATGGACACGGACGTTATCAAGCTGTATCCTTTTACCGAGCCTCGTGTGAAACGCGAAATTTAACGAATTCGGAAACGTGGGTCGATGGCTTCCTCGCTTGCTCTAGGCGCCCGAGGACGTCGTTTTTCACGTCGAATTGTTTCGTTCGTGTATCTCTTTGTTCCTCGGATGTATTTTCGCGGGTGGACGGCAGGGGGACGTCGCGTCGAGGAAGGGCGAGCACAGCTGTTTTTAAATAGCCGCGTGATGGTGGTCCGATCGTACTCCCACCTACGCGCGTGTTTACGCTAAACGCCTTTCTCTAGAAAAAATCGCGCGATCCTCGCGTTTCCTTCGGTTCTTCGCCCAGGCCCCTCCCGTCGGATTTCTAACGAGGAACAACACTTGGGGCGGGATTCGTATTTAGAACGATCGAAAAATCGATTTTTCTTCTTTGAATGATAGAACTTTTTATGTAGCATTCTTTTCCGAAGTTTCAAAGCGAAATTCGAAAAACAACGTTACAGATTGTTAACGATGTGGCTCATCACTCGGATTCGGAGCGCGCGCCGCACGTAACGGGCGCGCTCCGAGAGGGCAGAGATCGGCGGAAACTAATTAAATTAACGCTTAACAATTAATATTGTAATTGTTAATTTAATTACTTTGTAATAGATTACACGGGGAATTAGATACCACGAGTATCTGGTGCAATTTAATTCAAATTCTATGTCAAGTTTAAAGGCGTTTTTCTCAAAATTGACATGCTGGATTTCTTGAAAACTATGTAGCCGGTTGAGTTGGAACTTGGTTGAAATATTGATAATATTGATACCTTCTGCTTGAGAATTGTTTTTTAAAAATTGACAAAAAAAAACGACTTTGAATCCAAATTTTGCGTGGAATGTTGATTTTTTTTATAAACACGTGCTATTATTTTAAGGGGTTTGGCCACAGTAACGGGTATAAAATCATGTGCGAATTTAACAATTTTTTTTGTATGAAAAAGTAATTCACTCATAAAATTAATTACACATCTATTTAGTATGAATATCAAGTTGTTAGAAAATATATTTTTTTTTTTCGATGTACAAAATGGCCGACTAATAATATTTTTATTTTGTTATCTTTTTTTAGGCGCTCCGCGGCGTGACGTTTAGCATCCACAATTTTTTACCTAGAACAAAAAACGAAAATTCTCGTCAACCTACAGTAGAATACCTGGAGAAGTACGTACGAAATTTAAAAAATATTGTTTTATTTAAAAGTTGTAGGTATTTGAACTTGAGAAATGAATTTTCAGTGAAAAATTTCGTTATAACTGCTCATAAACTGCTCATAAAGTGAAAAGTTTTCGATTAATCAGAAATTCCGTACGTAATTCTCTGCGAAATGCAATTAGGAACATAAATTTTTAATTTCAAGTAAATCATGTGAAAATTGTTGAAGTTATTTGTCACGCCAATTGGATAAAAGCTGTTATGAGAAGTTTCGAGTAGTCGGCCATTTTGTACATCGAAAAAAAAAATTCTAACAGCTTGATATTCATGCTAAATAGATTTGTAAGTAATTTCATAAGTGAATTACTTTTTCATACGAAAAAAATTCTTAAATTCGCACATGATTTTATACCCGTTACTGTGGCCTAACCCCTTAAGGGATCATCACCGGGCAACGGGTCCAAAAATAGCTGATTTTGGCGATTCTTTTTCGATGGTTCAAATACGCTTATTCGTCTGATTTTTTTATGTCAAACCAAAGCACTTGTGAAGAACGGAAAATAACATTTTAAACGTGTATTTTTATTTTATTTTTACATTTTCTTTAACGGTTGAAAATGTCTTCGAAAAAAAGGAGTTCTTACGGTGTACACGGTTGTGATCGTAAATATTATCTGAACAAAATTTGTAAAAAAGATTATTGATCAGTATGAAAGTCGGTATCTTGCTATGGGTTTTTTTTTAAATCAAAATTAACAAAATGGCGGCGGTTTAAAAAAAGTATCGAATTTAGATTATTTTTCGACAGTTTTTCGTTAAAAAAATGAAGATTAAAAAAAGTTTCCATAGCGAGATAAAGAATGGCGTGGAGAATGTTGTGTCAAAATTTGAGACGGATTGAAAAGTCTTCCTTTGAGAGTATACACCGTTTTGAAAAACAACATTTCGAGAAAAACGCGTTTAAAGTTCCGAGTACGGAATTTTCATATAAATTGTCTACTCACATTTATGTAAATACATGAACATGCTGTAACCGTCTATACTATCGGATAATGCAAGAAAAATCGATTTTTTGAAAATGTCACACTGTTATGATCCCTTAAGGGGCAGCACTAGTGTGACTGCCTAAAAAAGGTGATTTTCGGGAATGTATTAAAAGAAAAGTATTGCATCGAATTGTTTGAAATTTCGTAAATACATTTCTCTATAAATTATGTATATACAGTAATTGTTTTGTATGAAAATATTAAATTTTCAGCGACTTATGCGCCGTCTCCCGAGTATCCAAAAAACCGTCCTCCCACTGCTGCAGTGATTGCGGCCTTCAGAGTGCCCGGAATAAAAAAGAAATAAAAAAAAGTCCGTTAAACTGGACGATATTGCCTGTACAATGACGCAGGATTGTGAAAATAATTAAGATCCAACAAAATGGCAGTTTTGAAAAAAGTTCCAAATTACGCTCGAAAATCTGATGGTTTTTGCATTGCAAATTGACATTTTTCATCCAATCGAAACACTGGAGAGTCATTGTATGAAGAAACAAATAATAACTACGCTAAAACGAGATTCAAGTCGATCGGATGATTTGTATTCGAGTTAGAACGGCGGCAAATTTGAAAAAAGTCATTTTGAGAAAAACGCGTTGAAAGATAAAAAATTTTGATTTCATTGTTATAAATCGATAAAAGTATAAGGTATATAGTATAGTAGTAAGGTATACTTGAACGTATAGACTAACGAAAAATAAAGAAAAAAAAAAAAACATTTTTTTAAGTGTCGGACTAGGGGTGCCCCTTAAGCCGATTGAGTTAAAACTTGGTAGAAATATTGATAACATTGATACCTTCTACTTCACGAGAACTGTTTTTGAGAATTAATAAAAAAAACTACTTTTTTACATCCAAATTTAGCAGAAATTTTGGGTGAAATGTTGATTTTTTTTTGTATATTCGTGCCAGTTTACTAAATTTGCATTTTCTTCATTTTAATTACTGTTAAATAGAAAGTATACATGTTCGAACTGAACAAATTTCCGATTTTTTTGCAACTCAAAGTCTACCTTGCTGCAACACTCTGCCACAGCTCCACCGTTTCTATGATAAAAGATTTGCAAACAAACATTGTATACTTAAATATACTATTCGAAGTATACCTACAGTTTGATAAATGTAGAGTAATTATTTCTTAGTTCAAAAGTTCCCTCAAAATTGCTCAATTTTTTCCCGTCTAAATGTATATCCCGCCTTAAAGAGTTTCGGGACAATTGACGAAATGTTACCATTTGATTCAAATTTATACAGTAAATTCTTTTCCATATACCGAATTCTTTATTATACAGCAAACGTACGCTACAAATTTAAAATCGTTCGGCTACGCCGTTGCTATACAATTTACAATTGAAAAAAAAAACACACATTTTAACATAGGGAGACGCCCACGCTCATCACTGAATGGCAGTTTTATGCACAGTATGACAAATGTTTAAAATGTTATGATAAACTGTCAAATCACACGGTATTGAAGTTTGCATCGTTGGAATGCAACGAAAATGTATTTTCTTTGTATTGCCGTATTTTTTTTCGACACATTGAGGTTACTAAAATTACTGTAACATTGTTTAGGGTCCTTGTGCAAAATCTATAATGAAAGTTGGCAAAAGAAAGCTTGTCGACAATAATGAAAATGAGGAATTAAAGAAAGTGAGGAATATTTTCGTTGCATGCAAACGACGCAAATTTCAATACTGTCAAATAAACTCGGTACATTATCACAATTTCGTCATTTTGAACATTTTTTCACACTATTTCGTGCGTAAAATTGCCATTCAGCGATAAGAGGCTTCTCCCTATGTTAAAAAGCGTTTTTGTCAATTGTAAATTTTATAGAAACGGTGTAGACGATCGATTTGAAATTTTGAGGGTGCGTTCAGTGTATGACAAAGAATTTACTGTATAAATTTGAATCAAATAGTAACACCTTAACAGTAAATTTGAATTAAAAATAAAGTAACAGTAAATTTGAATCAAATAGTGATACCTTCGATCGCCTTTGATTTTGTTAGAACTCGTATACATGATAAAGCATTGAAAACTATTAGACACGTATTTTTTATAATCGGCGGGAAAACGGTTTTAAGGGGAGAAACCACCTCTCAAAGAAAGACGCTTCACCCCTTAATTCAATTTTTATTCAATACTTGCATAGTGGATTATTCATTGCGTCGCATTTAAAGAATTTTGGCTTCGTTTCATTCGCATCGGTAGACTGCGTGTGAGTGAAACTGCAAAATCACCCCTCGACACGCCTTTCTTTGAGGGGTGGTTTCCCCCTTAAGATAGTTTTTTCGCCGATAAAAAAATTACATTTCTAATAGTTTTCAATATTTTACCACGTTAATGAGTTTCGACAAAATCGGAGGTGGACACTTAAGGAGGTTAAAGCGTTAGCTACGGTCCAGGATTAAAAAAAGAAAAAAATATATATGTTATTGTCTAGACTATACTGAGACTTTATGAATTTTTTGATTTTTTTTTCACCATCAAACAAAAGGAAAAAAAATAGTTTAACGTTAGCAATTTTACGTGCTGTTAAATTGGCACGACGTTCACGCTACGGGTGATGTAATTTTTTTTGGCTATTTAGCACCAAGATAAACCATTTCTAACGCCAGATTAACGCAAACTAAACCTTTGTAAACATTTCGAGACAAAAAAGCCCGTCTTGCCCATCGTAAATCATATACAGGGTGTCCCGTTATGAATGAATACAGGGTATCTACCGACCTGAGAAGTCATGAAAAATCTTAAACGTCATGAAATTACACTCGACCCTGAAAAAGTCATGAAATGTCATGAAAAATTACCAGTCTACCTGAATTATTATACCCTACTAAATTATCGTTGAAGCTCAATATGAACTAACTTTGTGGTACTTGTCGATAGAGAAACGAATATCGAATCAATAGAAAATAAAATAGAAGAAAGTAAAAGAAAATGATGCGTTGTCTCAACATATATTAGTTTTTCTTTGTTATTCGTGTAAAGCGACTAGATGATATTACTCAAAGTTTCTAAATGTATGTGATATTTTTCTATATGTTCCCAAAATATATTTCTTTACAGCAATCTTGAAATTATGTTTGTCTCACATTTTTTACTACATATGGAATTGTACAGTTTGGTAGCTTTTCGTTTATTCCGTATACCTTTTATTGGCATACAACACACATCTGTTTGAAAGAGCAAAATAAAAATATGAAAATTTAGAAAATCTGTCGCACTGTAGAATCATTAAGTATACTTCTATGCCAGAAAGTTAGACTAAGAGTCATGAAAAAAATCCCCATTCCTTGCCTTAAAAATCCTTAAATGTCGTGCAATTTCAGTTCTGGTCCAAATTAGACACCCTGGAATAATACTGAGACTGTCGATAGGTCAGATCATGTCCTACTGTATACTGGAATTTCACTTTAATAAAAGTCCTACGGTTTTCGAGATTTTGGGCTTCGTGTCCTTTTTTGAAAAAAATCACCTGCTTTTGGTTTTTCGTGTGCCATTTCTACAAATGATACGAATCGACAATAACTGAGCAACTTTCAAAAGTAATTGGCACGATATGCTTAGTACTTTTTTTTACACCGCAGGCTATCAAAGTCAGATGTTCGAATTGGTCTATATGAAAATTCTGCATAAGATCTTTTTTCATAAAGTTTCCTTAACATTTAAGGTTAAAAAGGAGACGTTTTTATATCGATAAAATAAATAACCGAGAGTATTTTTAAAAAACCGGATAAAAAAAGTTATCATTTGTAGAAATGCCATGTGAAGAATCAAAAGCAGATGATTTTTATCTCGAAAATCGTGGGACTTACTCAACTGAAATTCCAGCAGCTAGTAGGACATAATCTGGCCTATCGACAGTTGCAGGATTATCCATTTATAACAGGACACCCTGTATATTCAATATTGTAGCATCAAGGTTTGGTAAAAGATTACGAATCTTGGCTGGCGAATGAAGAGTATTGCTGTCAACTTCAATGTCCGCGAAGTTGCCGTATCTCGGCAACACTTTATATTAAGGGGTCTTCTCACTTTGGACGCTAAAAAAGGCTATTTTCATGAATGTTTTTGCTAGGTTTATATTATAGATATTGATATAAAAGTTGTTATGCTTGATAAATACACTTTCGAAATACATTTAAAAAATTTTAAATGTATTTATGTAACCCAAAAAAACTTTAAACGCGTTTTTCTCGAAGCAACGTTTTTGGTCGGCTTGTTGATAAAATCTTCGAATCTACTGAACCGATCCTTATGAAATTTAAACCACATATTCTTTATAGCTATAGCGCATATCAAGGATTTTTTTAAATTTTGATACTTACTATTTTGTGTGCCAAAAACGGTGAAAAACACTTTTTTTGTTTTCTTTTGTTTTGTTTTTTTTTTTTTTTTCGAAAAAAGTCCTCCATTTTGTTATTTTTGCATATATAAAAGATCGTATGATATGCGCGATAGCCATTAACATTCTGAATCTAAAGCCGTTTGATTTTTTTGTTTCGGATGATCCATCTCCGAGATTTCATCAACAGCGCAGACATACAATTTTTTTAGGACATTTTTTTAACTACCATTTTCGTCTATAAATAATTACTTAAATAAATGAACATTTAAAAAAAATGTATTTCGAATGGGTATTTATTAAGTGTAACAACTTTCATATCAATATCTATAATATAAAACTATCCAAAAATTTCATGAAAATAGCCTTTTTTAGCGTCTAAAGCCAGAAGACTCCTTAATCAATGGTAGTAATAAACAATCTCCTGACATAAATATAAACAGGCACAATTATAAATGACGGAAAATTCCATTCTGAGTTGTATAAAACATTCACTGAACCAGTTTTTTCATAATAATCATCGGTATTTGTCAAAAGTTTTTCTTATTCATTTAATAAAAATATTAAGGGGAGGTACCTGAGTAAACGGCGAGAAAAACAGGTAAACTTCGGGAATTTTTATCTCAAAAACTAATGTTTCGATTGGATCCGGGTTTTTTTAAATTGGAAAATACGACATTGAGGTATGTTTAGGAATTTTTAAAAATCAATTCGTTGACTGCAAGCGATTCAAACGCGATTATCTCGAAACATAGTTTTCAAAGTCGGTGCCGGATGTATCTCGAAAACGGCTTGTCCGATTTTGTCCAAATTTGGATACAATATTCTTCGACAGTTTTTCTCGTTCGCCACGTAGGATTTTTTTGAAATTTTCATTTTTTACGGAATTGCGAGCGTTTTAATTTAACATTCGTTTTTCGTTCGCAATTTCCGACGATTTTGGATTGCATACACATTGCATAAAAAAGCAATGGTTCAATCAAATGAAAAACCCCTACGTGGCGAATGAGAAAAACTATCGAGGAATATTGTATCCAAATTTGGACAAAATCGGACAAGCCGTTTTCGAGATATATCTGGCACCGACTTTGAAAACTATGTTTCGAGATAATCGCGTTTGAATCGCTTCCAGTCAACGAATTTATTTTACAAAATTCCTAAACATACCTCAATGTACATATTTCCCAATTAAAAAACCTGGATCCAATCGAAACATTAGTTTTTGAAATAAAAATTCCCGAAGTTTACCCGTTTTTCTCGCCGTTTACTCAGGTACCTCCCCTTAAAACGCTCAATTTTGCCCTTCAATTGTATATTTTATGAAAAATTAGCATCTACAGAATGAATCTACACTGCGTATGCATTCTTTCGAGGTTCATCGAACAAAAAAATTCATGAACCCTCATTCACTCAACTGCACTGCTCCAACCCCCTTAAGTGATGTTCCTTGCGAGTCGACTTATCCAGGGAAATGGCGAGCGTTGCATTTTTGTTTGTTTGCTGAACAACACGGAAATACATCGAGAAGCGTAATGAAATTATTTGTTTGGGTTTGTTTGGGTTTACCCGGAAGTTTACCCGTTTTTCTCAACGTTTACTCAGGTACCTCCCCTTAAAACGCTCAATTTTGCCCTTCAATTGTATATTTTACGAAAAATTAGCATCTACAGAATGAATCTACACCTCGTATGCATTCTTTCGAGGTTCATCGAACAAAAAATTCATGAACCCTCATTCACTCAACTGGACTGCTCCAACCCCCTTAAGTGATGTTCCTTGCGAGTCGACTTTTCCAGGGAAATGGCGAGCGTTGCATTTTTTTTGTTTGCCGAACAACACGGAAATACATCGAGAAGCGCAATGAAATTATTTGTACGTTAGGCACGTATTTTCCTCAACACGTGAATTAAAAAAAAAAAAAACAGCATAGAGAGCAAGCACGAGGTGACCATTTTGGGAGGCCTCAACGAATTTTCCGTGAAATTCTACGGACCCCGAGGGAGTGAGTATGAATTTGGTCGTACCTGTAGTTCGGCGCGTGTATGCAAGAGAGAAAGGGCGAGGGGGGAGGGGGGGGGGGTGAGGGTCAGATGGAAGCAGGTCACTGGGTCAAACGCGCGTATCGCGTCGCTCGGCCCGCGCGTGCCTCTGCCTCCGCGGTCTCTTTATTTTCTTGACGAATTGTTTAAACCGGTTGTTATGAATTTTCAGCACCTTACGAAGGCGGAATCTGGAAGGTGAGGGTTCATCTACCGGAGCATTATCCCTTCAAGTCGCCCTCGATCGGCTTTATGAACAAAGTTTATCATCCAAACATCGACGAGGTCTCGGGGACCGTTTGTCTCGACGTAATCAATCAGGCTTGGACCGCACTGTACGGTACGCTCAATCGTCCATATCCCCCTTGACCTTCCTCCTCCACCGGGGCTCACGATCGATTTATCACTTTCTTCTCTTTGCAGATTTATCGAACATCTTTGAGTCGTTTTTGCCGCAGTTGTTGACATATCCAAATCCGATCGATCCTCTGAACGGCGACGCGGCCGCCATGTATCTTCACAAGCCTGACGAGTACAAGAAAAAAGTGGCAGGTGGGCGGTGGTTTTTGTGGCGAGAGTTGGTCGTTTTGTTTGATTGATTTTTTTTTTAACAAAAAACTAATTTTCGTTGCGTTACAACGATTCAACGGTTAACGGAGACTTTGTCCTTGGAGTGCCATATTTCAGGTGTTTACATTTTATTTTTTTTAAAGGAAACGAGTAAAGCTTTTTGAGTGCGGTTTTTTTCTTGCTTTTATTCATGATATACAGAACGTTAAACAATTTTTTTTTGAAAAAAAAAACCAAAATGGCGGCCGTTGCAGCTCCGCGAAAACAGGTCCTCAAATCGCGGGAGGTAAACGGCTGACATCACTGCCCCCTCTTTGTTGATCTGAAACACAAATTCAAAGCATATTATCAATCTGTGACCCATTGGTCATGGAATGACGGATGGGTTTTTCGTTTAGTACAAATTTCGGAAAATGGCGGCAGTTTAAAAAAAAATCGAATTTTCGCGTTTTTTTCGCATAAAAAGATAAATAATAAATGCAAGAATGTATCTATCGAAAAAACGATCCGTCATTCCGTGAAGACATATTTTCTGAGTATGCTCTCCAAATTTCAGGTCGATATGTTAATTACAGCGGTCAGGAGAATGTCAGCCATTTTTAAAAACGTGTTTTCGAGAAAAACGCGCTTAAAGTTTTGTAATGTGTTTACACAAATGTGTTTAAAATTACCGCTAATCGGCAATGCCTGGTCCATAGAGGCATCCCTCCTCTTCTTCTAGCTGCTCATGTTGAGCCGCTAACATCTCCCGCTGCAATTTCAAGGACAAAGTCTCCCTTAATTTGTTCTTTTTTTTTTTCAATTTCTTCATTTTTATCAGTATCCAAAGCCTTTTTTACGCATATTGAGGTTTTAGTTCTCAATAAGAATGCGTAAAAATGTTTGAGTGATTTTCACAGCCTAAAGCGGCTCGATAAAATTTTGAAAAAGAAACTAATTTTCGTTGGTATGCAACGGTGTTTTTGTTCTTCATTTTCCACTTGTCTATTTTTATCGTTATCCGAAGCTTTTCTCATTTGAATCTCTAATAAGAATACGTGAAAACGTTCGAGCCATTTTCACAGGCTAAAACAGCTAAATAAAATTTGTGCAACGAAAAAAAAAATGAATTTTCGTTGCGTTTTATCGATGCAAAGTTCAAAGTCATTGTTGTACGACGTTGAAGTTTGTATGGTTGGAATGCAACGAGTTTTTTAAATTTATTTTCCAATTCTTTATTTTTATCGTTATTCGTAGCTTTTATTTTTTGCAAATTGAGGTCGTGAATCTTTAATAGAAATACGTAAAAAAGTTTGAGTCATTTTCACAGCCTAATTCGGCAAACAAATTTTTTTGTTCTTCATTTTCCATTTCTTTATTTTGAGCATTATCTGGGGCCTATTTTGCAAATTGAGGTCGTGAATTTAATAAGAATACGTAAAAATGTTTGAGTGATTTACACAGTCTAAATCGGCCAGATTAAATTTGTGCGATTGCAAGAAAAAACGAATTTTTGTTGAAAAGCAACGATGTTTTTGTTTCTCATTTTCAATTTCTCTTTTTTTATCGTTATCCGAAGCTTTTCTTATCTAAATCTCTAATAAGAATACGTAAAAACGTTAGAGTGATTTTCACAAGGTAAATCGGATGAATAAAATTGGTGCAACGAAAAAAATTAATTTTCCTTGCGTTTCATCGATGCAAACTTCAAAGTCATTATTGTACGAGGTTGGGGTTTGTGTACTTGGAATGCAACGGCTTTTTTTTCTTTATTTTGCATTTATTTATTTTTATCATTATTCGAAGCTTACCTTTTTTGCAAATTGAGATCGTAAATCTCTAATAGAAATACGTAAAAAAGTTTGAGTGATTTTCACGACCTAAATCGGCCAAGTAAAGTTTGTGCAATTAAAAAGAAATTAACGTTCCTTGGAATGCAACGATTTTTTTGTTCTTTATTTTCCATTTCTTCATTTTTATTATTATCCGGAGTGTTCTTTATGCAAATTGAGATCGTTAATTTCTAACAAAAAAACGTAAAAACGTTTGAGTGGTTTTCACAGCCTGAATGGGCCAAATATAATTTGTGCAATTGAAAACAATTAATTTTCGCTGCGTTCTAACAAAAGAAATTAATATTCGTTGGAATGCAACAATTTTTATGTTTTTCATTTTCCATTTCTCTATTTTCATCACTATCCGAAGCCTATTTTTGGCAAATTGAGGTCGTAAATCTCTAATAAAAATACGTCAAAAAGTTAAAGTAATTTTCACAGTCTGTATTGGCCAATCAAAATGTGTGCAGTTAAAAAATTATTTTTCTTTATTTTTAGTAAAAAAGTTTGAGTGATTTTTGCAGCCTAGATCGGCCAAATCAAATTTGTGCAATTAAAAAGAAATTAATGTTCGTTTGAATGCAACGATTCTTTTGTTCTTCATGTTCCACTCTCTATTTTCATCACTATCCGGAGCTTTTTTTGGCGAAATGAGGTCGTAAATCTCTAATAAAAATACGTAAAAAAGTTTAAGTTATTTTCACAGCCTGAACCGGTCAATTAAAAGTGGTGCAATAAAAAAAATAATGTTCGTTGGTATGCAACGATTTTTTTGTTCTTCATTTTCCATTTCCTTATTTTTATCATTACCCGGAGCCTTTTTATGCACACTGAGGTCGTGAATCTCTGATAAAAATGCATTAAAAAGTTCGAGTGATTTTCACAGCCTGAAACGGTCAAATATAATTTATGCGATTAAAAAAATTAATTTTCATTGCGTTCTTATAAAAGCAATTAAGGGGTTATGCCAGTGTGAACGCTGAAAATTTGGGTGATTTTCGAGATTTTTTCGGAAGAAAAGTACTCAATCAAATGTTTCGGAAAATTAAGAATATATTTGGCTATATTTGACCTATATTACATAATTTTTTCATAGAAAAATATTGAGATCCAAGCGACTTATGCGCTGCATTCGGAGGCGCCAAAAAAAAAGTTCCTCCACTGCTGACATGATTCCGGCCGATTGCGTAGCTGAAACCGAAAAAGGAAAAAAATGTCGTTAAACTGGAAGATATTTCCTTTACAATGACGTAGGATTTTCGAATATCAAAATCTAACAAAATGGCGTAGTTATGAAAAAAAATCTGTTTTCTTGCCTATAAAATGGTCGTTTTTTTCAATGCGAAATCGTCAATTTTCATCCAATCAAAAATATCCTACGTCATTGTAGAGTAAATATATTGAAAAGTATTTAGTTCAAATTTCAAGTCAATCGGATAATTGCTCTTTGAGTTACAATGTCAGCAAAGGCCATAGCGGGTATGTAGGGAAAAATTGCGCCCGCATTTTTTTCAGCGAGATTTGGAGTATATTCTGAGGTGTAAAAAAAAAAAATTCTGAAAATTTCATCCCCGTCAACGCAATGGTTTTAGAAAAATAAATTTTTCTTAAATATCGAAAAAAAAAGAAAAATTCCGGAAACGGTACAGTGGATCGATTTGATTTTTTTTTTGGTACTTGTTCCGATCAAACGTGTTATGAAATAAAATTATAGAACATCTTGCGAAAGATTAAGGTTTGAAAAAAAATAATGTTCCTTGTTTTATTATTTTTTACTATAATCCACTTGGGGTCCAATAGCGAAAATTTTTTCATATAATCTTTGGGCACCTTATTAGATTATATAATTTTTTCAAAATGATCGGTTTGGTACGCCACAGTGAAAAAAAAGAAACGCACTTTATTGATATATTTTAGGTATATAGATATATAACTAAAATATATCAATAAAGTCTGATATGTGACTAAATGATCGGCTTGGTACGTCACAGTAAAAAAAAAGAAACACTTTATTAATATATTTTATATATCTAAATAACTAAAATATATCAATAAAGTCTGTTTCTTTTTTTTTCACTGTGGCGTACCAAACCGATCATTTTGAAAAAAATATATAACCTAATAAGGTGCCCAAAGATTAAATGAAAAAATTTCGTTATTGTACCCCAAGTGGATTATAGTAAAAAATAAATAAAACAAGGAACATTATTGTTTTTTTTAAACCTTAATCTTTCGCAAGATGTTCTATAATTTTATTTCGTAACCCGTTTGATCGTAACAAGTACCAAAAAAAAATCGAATCGATCCACTGAAGCGTTTCCGGAATTTGTTTATTGTTGTTTTATTTATTTTTCTAATTAATTTGTCTAAAACCATTGCGTTGACGGGGATGAAATTTTCAGAAAATTTGTTTTTTTTATACCTCAGAATATACTCCAAATTTCGCTGGAGAAAATGCGGGGGCGATTTTTCCCTACTTACCCGGCTATGGCCTTTGAAAAATCTCGTTTCGAGAAAAACGTGTTTAAAGATTTAACTATCGATTATTGCAAGATAAAATGATTAGAGATTTGACATTTTTACAGGATATTCTTGAAAGTACAAAGTGTCGAGAAGGGCAACAAAAAAATCGATTTTTGCAAGTGTCACACTAGCCCTTTAATGTTCATTGGAATGCAACGATTTTTTGCTCTTCATTTTCCATTTCTTCATTTTCATCACTATCCGGAGCCTGTTTTTCGCAAAATGACGTCTTAGATCTCTAATAAAAATCCGTAAGAAAGTTTGAGTGATTTTCACAGTCTAAATCGGCCGAATAAAATTACGGCAACGAAAAAAAAAAAAAAAAAAAACATCGTTGCGTTCCACCGATGCAAACTTGAACTAGCTGTTTTTTACGAGTGGTGTAACGAACTATTGCGACCGTTCGACAGATTACGTGAGGAAATACGCGACGGAGGAAGCCCTGAGGGACCAGGAGAACGGTGGCACCGGTAACGGCATGTCGTCCGACAGCGAGTCCTCGATGAGTGACTTTAGCGAGGACGAGGCACAGGATATGGAATTGTAACCAAAAATTGTCCCACCGTCCATACGGCTAGCAGCAGCAGCAGCAGCAACAGCGGCGGCAGCAGCGTCGCGCGAAGCACCGATGGTCGTCCCCGCGATCCTCTAGATATCATCGGGAAGCGGCCCTCTCGCTCCTCCTCCTCTCGAGAAGGAGAAACGAAGAAGCGTCTTCGATCTGACGGATCGGCGCGAGATAATACCGACTCTCGCGTACGTCGACTTACGGGCTTTCTTTTTTTTTTCTTCCTTCACCGGTTCGCGAACCGTTTGCCGTTATTTCGTTGTTACGTTAGAATATAAATAATATAACATCACTAATAATAATAATAATAATAATAAGGGAAAAAAAAAGAAGGACACGAGAAACCGTAAAAATAACGATGATATCGATACTAGTTGTAACAATGACGACGACGACGACGGCGTCCGCGTCGCGCGATTTCTTTTCACAAGCAGAAATACGCACGTCGATGGCTCGGTAGCGCGAAAATCAAATGTCACGTTTTTTTCTCTCTTCTTTTCTCCTTTTGTTCGACGTAAACTTTTTTCTGATATATATACATATATATTTTTGTTAACTTGTTAATTAATCGTCGAATTAACGAATCGCGACACGCAGAGCTGTCTAGCGTTCAAACAAGAAAGAGAGAGAGAGCCTATTTTCTCATATTCCGCAAACGAGGCTTTATAGATAAAACGCGCGATCACGTGGGTGGAATCTCGTCTAAGATCGGAAAAGGAAAAAAAAAAAAAAAAATTTCGAAGAAAGTTTCGGTCACACGCCGACAGAGGTCGCGGCTCGCGCGTTATCGAATGTCAAATAAATTTCAATAAATTTCAAATAAATTCACCGTCTTTGTGTGTGTGTGTGTTTTTTTTTCGGCGCAATTTGGACCAGTCGATGTACCAGTTCGAAAAATCATCTTCGTTAAAGTCGTGCGAGTGCGTCGAGTAGGGGGACAAAGCACGTCGTCGTCGTCATCGTCGTTCTCGTTGCGCTTCGGTACTTTGTTCGCTCGCACGAAAACATTTATCGCGATGCGAATATTTTTTTGTCCCAAAGTAAAGAGCTGCGCCGTCGTTGTCTTTTATCGTTTCATCGCGAATGGCGCGTGTGCTTCACTTACTCGCGCTATACTTTCGTTGTCGATTTTTCTAGCAAAAGCCTCCGAACGCGTAAAAAAAAAGAAAAAAAAAAGGAACAATCTGAACGAACGTAAATTGTTACGTGAAACATTGCAATTATTCGGATGCAAAGAATATAGGGTAAAGTCGTCCACCGTGGCAATAATGATTATTTTTTTTTTGGAGAAAAATTCATCGGACGCGACTACGTTGGCGAAAGGTAGTGGCGCGCGTACATCTTTCTCGGATCTCACATTTGTATCGCGGTAATATACGTATAGGTGGGACATTCCACGCTATTTCACCTCTCCTGTGATCCCGACCATTTTTTATTATCCTGATTTTTTTTTGTAAAATTTTACCACCGATGGATTCTATTGTATTTCATAAAAGAATTTCCTCACACCATTTTTGAATTTTTTATCTCTTCTGTTTTAGGAGTTATAATTTCCCAAAAAATGTCGATTTTGGAAGTTTTTGAAACGTTTAAACGCTGATAACTCCGGAACTAATTGAGATATCGACAATCGATATAACTTGTTTTCATTTTGAAGCATACTTTCGTTAAAAAATATGGAAAAAAATATCAGTTATCAATGTCAATGGTTTTTTTTGCTTCTGAAGTGAAAACTATTATTTTCAAAGATGATTAACTTTTTAATTTTTTTTCAAAAATTCTCTAAAATAGAGTGACCCATTCTATGATTTTTAAGTCTAGTCTCATCGTGGGCCCATTTTTCCTTCTATTTTTTTCTCGAATGAATCATATCCTTTTCAGTAGATATCCATCATTTTTATCTCCAATAATGCTATTAATGATTTTGTGATTTTCGGATCTGAATTTAACGGAAAAATGATTATTTTTTATTGAGTTTGCTTTTTGAAAATTATTTTTTATTCAACAATTATATTTTTGAAAAAAAAAATATATTTTTTTTAAATATTCTTTTTCGTTAAATTCAGCATAAATTAAAAACTAACCGTTTCAGGCCTGTCGAAGCCGAATTGGAAATCAAAAAATTATTAATACCATTATTGGAAAATAAAATGATGCAAATCTTCTCAAAAAAATATGATTAATTCGAAAAAAAATAGAAGGAAAAATGGGCCCACGATGAGACTAGCCTTAAAAATCATAGAATCATAATCTCTATTTTAGAGAATTTAAAATTAAAAATCAAAAAAGGCAATCGTCTTTAAAAAAAGTTTTCTCTTTAGAAGCAAAAAAAAAACGTTGACATTGATAATTGATCATTTTTTCATATTTTTCAACGAAAGTATGTTCCATAATGAAAAAAAGTTATACATCGACATTTGTCGATATCTCAATTAGTTCCGGAGTTATCAGCGTTTAAACGTTTCCAAAACTTCCGAAATCGACATTATTTGAAAAATTATAACTCCCGAAAGAGAAGGGATAAAAATCTAAAAATCGATATGGATACGCCTTTCATGAGGTACAATTTTTTTTTAAATCAAGAAAATAAAAAATGGTCGGGGCCACGGGCCAGGTGAAATGGCGTGGAATATCCCATGTATGTACTTTTTTCTTTTCTTCTTCTTTTCAGCACTCGTTGTTTCGCGTTCTGCGTCCCGAGAGTACGTTGCGTTAATAGTTATTGCTATTGTTTACGAATCGACGTAAGCACAGTCTCTTTATACTTTCTTGCTTTCTCATTCGCCAGATGCTTTCTTCGCGTCTCTTGGCCTTTTCTCGCTTCGAATCGCCGAGAGACAAACGAGACGCTTCTTATTTGTTTTATCGTTGCCTGCAGGCGTGGGTATTACGAGCCGCACGATCCTCGCGCAAATTTTCTCATCCTCGAAGAATGTACAAAAGTGTCTCGCAACGTGTAATTGGCTCGTTGGTTGGCTCCGCGTCTTCTCTCGTTTTACACCGGCAATGTATACGGACTTGTCAAAGGCACGCTCCTCCTCGTCTCATCGCCTGTCGCACCTTTGCTCTCATCCTCGGACCCGCCCCCCCCCCGTCCCGATCTCGCGTACTTCGAACAAAAGAGCCGGGAACGAGAGGTGGCGGAGATAAAATTATAGACGTGCCACACAACATACACACGCTCGAATAAGAGGATTTAACTCGTTTGTTCTAAGTATTTGGACCGCCCTCGCGCGCGATTACGGAATAGCGGAAGAACGCGGAATACACTTTTACAAAATATTTATTATACATAAGAAGAAGAAAAAAAGAACGATAACGATTCTAAGCAGATAAAAAAGAATAATATTAAAAAGAAACAAGAAGAAAAAAAACGAAAAATATATTATATCGAGGCGGATGGTGATTGAAGAAATGTAATTTTTTGGTACAATAAAGAGGCAAAGAAAAGCAACAACAAAAAAAAAAGTTTGAAAGCAAAATTGGTGAACGCGACGAAGATGGCGCGGTGTGGGTCGAATACTCGTGTGGGATTGATTTGCGGTGAAATTTCGATGGACCGTCCCGTCGTATGCGCGGGATAGGGAAAACCGTCGGGTGAATGGACGAACAACGACACTGTAGGATTCAGTTGGACTGTAAGGATAAACTTCCGGAAAGCCCACACATCCGAATAATTTAGAACTTCGCATACTTATGTACTTCGACTCGCTGATCACGAATATGATAGTGAAAATACCCGCAATTCGATTTTCAAGATCAAAACTGAAAAAAAAAACGGTTTTTTTGTAGTTTTCTATTTTATTTTAACTTGCTTAATTTTTTTTAACATATTAATTTTAAAATGTTAATCGCAGAGGAAAATGATTTCTACAGAAGTAGAAGACATTTTCCTCTGCGATCATCCATCGCATCAAAAGACTGATCATTTAAGTTCTATACAAATTTTGTCTAAAATCATTATTTTCCAAGAAAAATGGGATAATACTCCAATAAGCATATTTTGCTAAACTCCATTAGTTTCGATATTATCTACTTACGCACTTTACTGCATAACCTGCTTTACCGAATAAACCGAAATAAAACAAATACAAATATTGAATCGTAGGGTGTGTAGTTCACTGGGGTGGGCGCAGGGCACCTCGGATGGGTATGTGGAATAGCGTGGGTGCGTAGAACACTAGGGTGGATTTGTTGGGCACCTTGAATGGGTCCGTGGGATCGTGGGGTGCGTAGAACACTGGGGTGGGTTTGTTGGGCATCTCGAATGGGCGTGTGGAATCGCCGGGTACGTAGAACACTGCGGTGGGTGTTGGGACCATTGGATGGGTGTGTGGAATCTTGCAGATCTTGTGGAAGGTTGCAGATAATGTTTTCCATTGTTTTCTCTTTCGCCAATTTTTAATGGTGTGTTGGGCCCATTGGATGGGTGTGTGGAATCTTGCAGATCTTGTGGAAGGTTGCAGATAATGTTTTCCACTCTTTTCTCTATCGCCAATTTTTAATTTTTTCGTACGTTAAACAATACAAAACGCAAATTCGTATATTTCGTATATTGACTAAAATACAAAAAATATAATAGAATACAAAAAAGCAAAAAAAAATATGCACTTTAAAGACTAAACTGTAACCTCCCTGTGGTAAAGTACGCAAGTAGATAACATCGAAACTAACAGAGTTGAGCAAAATATACTCATTGGAGTATTATCCCTTTTTTCTTGGAAAATAATGGTTTTAGACGAAACCTGTATGAAACATAAAACATCAGTCTTTTAATAGGCTACAACTTTCGTAGAAGACATTTTTCTCTAAGATCAATATTTGTTAAAATAAAATAGAAAAACTACTTGAAAAAACGTTTTTTTTTAAGTTTTGACCTTGAAAATAAAATTTGCGGGTATTTTCACTATCATATTCGTGATCAGCGAGTGGAAATACATAATCAATACACGAAGTTCTAAATTATTCGGAGGTGTGGGCTTTTCGGAAGTACACCCGAATATTCGCAGTAATTTCAACAAATAATATTGGCGGAATTGACAAATAATGTAGCGAAATGATTAAATCGTCAGTGTATGCTCGAAATGACCAGTGAATGGACACTCGACCGCCAGTAAATGGACGTGTAGTGTAGATGAACGCTGTAAAGGATAACGATGTATTATTTATTTTTATTGAATGCTAGATTTGGAGATCACTGTGCTGTACAAAAATTATAATATTCTTATACATATGAGTATATTTGTTATTACGAAAGTACACAAAGATTTTTTGCATCTTAGCGTGGCATTCTCAAAACCCCACCGAAGTTTGTTTTGACAGAGAAATAGAAAATAAAAATGTTGTAAAAACTTTAAAAAACGAATGAAATGATTTAATGACAAGATTTAATGAGACGTACACGAATGAGCTAAAGCTTTTCCTCTGCTTTGACAATTATGAAAACAAAGCCCCAATGTCCAATCACTGGAAAGCAGTTAAAATACAGCACCGGTGAATAAAAATGTCTAATTCTGATCTATTATTACGAATTGAAAACAAAATTGCAAAAAATCAAAGGTCTGTTCTATCTTTAGGAATGAAAGCAATACACCTCAAAACTCATAAAAACAACTATTGCTTTTGCCTTTAGAACACCTACTGTGCACAGCCGTATCGTAACTAACAAGGAACATCCCTCAGGTGTCGTCCTTCGATTTTGTTGAAACTCATATATGTTGTGAAGCGTTGAAGACTAAGCGACACGTATTTTTTTTTATCGGTGGAAAAACGGCTTTAAGGGGTACCAGCCCTCGAAGAAAGGCATGTCAAGGGGAACATTGCAGTTTCACCCACAAGCAGTCGACCGATAGCAATGAAACAAAAACGCAAATTCTTCTAATTCGAAGCGATAAAAAATCCACTAGAGAGTTATGGCAAAAAAAAAATAATTAAGGGGGCCACAGTAACGGGTATAAAATCATGTGCGAATTTAACAATTATTTTTCGTATGAAAAAGTGATTCACTCATGAAATTAATTACACATCTATTCAGTATGAATATCAAGCTGTTAGAAAATATATATATGTATATTTTTCGATGTACAAAATGACCGACTAATAATATTTTCTTTTGTTATCTTTTCTTAGGCGCTCCGCGGCATCCACAATTTTTTACCAAGAAAAAGAAACCAAAATTCTCGTCAATCTACATTAGACTACCTGGACAAGTACGTACAGAATTTTAAAAAATTTGTCTTATTCAAAAGTTGTAAGTATTTGCACTTCAATTTGAATTGAATTTGAATTTTCCGTGAAAAATTTCGGATAAAACTGCTCATAAAATGAAAAGTTTTCGATTAATCAGAAATTACGTACGAACTTCTCTGCGAAATGCAATTAGGAACATAACTTTTAAATTTGAAGTAAATCGAGTGAAAATTGTTGAAGTTATTTGTCACACCAATTGGAAAAAAGCTGCTTCGAGAAAGACGCGTTTAAAGTTTTACATATGTCTCTGGCCATGCCAGAGGTGGGCTCAAAGTCGGTGAAAAAAAAGTCTTGCTATAAATCGAATAGTAACTTATTCTTATGACGATAAAGCACCGTTTTAGCGAAAAAAATTGATTTTTTGAAATTTCTACTGTGCCCTTACCCCTTAAGTGGTGAATCACCCCTATTCGAGGGCTGGTTTCACCCTTTAAAACCATTTTTACGTTTTAGTTTTCAATGTTTCATAACATATATAAGTTTCAACAAAATCGAAGGACGACACCTGAGGGATGTTCCTTGTAAGTTTCACGATCTGCAAGTATCAAGAACTAAGTATACTGAGCAGAAAAATTCCGAGTGGCGTCAAAATTCGATATTAACCCTAGGACCCTACACATGGGTACCGCAAACTCCACACAATTAGTGAGAAATGCTGAAATCATTTTTCTTGCTTTGTTCAGTCGCATTTTTCACGGCGAAAAATGTACAGTCCGACCTCCGAATAAGAAACGCGGCAATAAGAAACATTCCCCAGTTTCTCACTCGAGCATTTTCCTCACTCCGACTCGAACTCCGAGTTCGACAATTTTGTGCGCGAACCTCTGGTTACGAAACCAGCCTGGGAGAGATTATTCGGGCAAAATAGAGTGAACGTTGTAGTGTAAATTGATGTGTACATGCGTGCGTGAATATGTGTGTATGCGTGTGTGAATGTAACAAAAAATCTACAAGTTTATTAGAAATTTTTTGTATTCATTAAAAAGATACATATATGTGTTGACTTCATACAAAATGTACTGCAGTCTGATCTCTTACGCTTCTTCACAGTTTCGGTCATTTTATGACAGTTAATAGTAATTCACATACAGTAGTACACAATAATATTCAATGGTATGTATATTAACGTGAAACAAAAATTCGCTAAATAAATGTCCACGCGCAGTCGAAAACGTTTTTGCATGGGCGATGTGAATACAGTAGAACCTCGATTATCCGAACCAATTGGGACCGAGACTAGTTCGGATAATCGAAACGTGGGTTTTTTGGGACGAGATCATCAACAACACCTTTTTACATAAAAACAGTATATAAATATATATTTAAGTTTGTTGTTCATACATGTTAACGTTGATATATATATATATATATATAGGGTGGCCGTAATATTGACGTCCAACAATAAAATTTAGGCCCCTTGTATCGTGGGGTATCCGAATAACCCCCATGTATGTCCCGCGACTTTTTATAGTTTTCGAGTTATGAATTTGTTTTTATCTAAAAAAAGTAGCGGACTGTCGAGATTTTTTTTGCAACTGCATCTTTATGAGTAGTACTTTTATGCATAAAATGATGAGCTTCGTAACTGTGATGAAAGTTATGAAAATGTTGGTCTAAAGTGAAAAATTTACGTTCGATAAATTATGATTTTAATTTTCAACGTTAAATTAAAAATCTAAACAGGTGACTTCATGGTTCCTAATTAGGCCGCAAGAATGCGCCAGACTTTCAGCTTTCATAATCATTTAAAAAAATAGTACTCAATAGGGCTACTTTGGCTACAATTGACCTTCAAAGACAGCGAGGTGGACAATTCTTAAAATTAGCCATCTGATTTTTTAAAAAATCTGCCCATTTTATCATTCCTAAGGTCATTTAGTTTGTTAACTGACCAAAAATAACTGCAGGAAAGCTAAGATTTAAACATGTGGAGGTTTATTTTTTTAGTTTAATTTAAGTTTAATGAATGTTGCGCGATCCGTTCTCGTTACGAGAACGGATGGCGCAAAATTCATTAAACTTAAGGGGGGATTGTCTTTTTTTTCGCAAAATTTACCGCATTTTGGTAATTTTTTTGTGAAGAAAGTATACAACGGAAAACTTGTGAAACTTGGCATATAGTTTTATTGATCTGTTTACTACATACAAAAAATTTGTTAAACAATTTCATCAAAAAATCCGCCTCCCACCCCCCTCGACGCGCGATGGTCCTTTTTTGATGGTGTGCACGATTACAGTCTTCACGTTCATCCTGCAACAAAAACCCAAAAAGCATTTTACTTTAGACACATATAGCTATCGTTCGATGAAGGGAAAAAAAAATTGACGATTTGGTGACGTTTTGAACTTGAAGTATCGATTTTTCGAAAAAAATTGATCGATTTTTTGTTATAAATAAAAAACTATTAAACGTATTGCTTTTTTGCTTCATCAAACGATAAAAGGATGTCAGCTGAGCATTCTGTCCAAATTTGAAGGCAATCGGTTGAATAGTTTTTGAGAAATCGTGCACACCATCAAAAAAGGACCATCGCGCGTCGAGGGGGGTGGGAGGCGGATTTTTTGATGAAATTGTTTAAAATTTTTTTTGTATGTAGTAAACAGATCAATAAAACTATATGCCAAGTTTCACAAGTTTTCCGTTGTATACTTTCTTCACAAAAAAATTCCCAAAAAGCGGTAAATTTTGCGAAAAAAAAGACAATCCCCCCCTTAAATTAAACTAAAAAAATAAACCTCCACATGTTTAAATCTTAGCTTTCCTGCAATAATTTTTGGTTAGTTAACAAACTAAATAACCTTAGGAATGATAAAATGGGCAATTTTTAAATTTTAATCAGATGGCTAATTTGAAAAATGTTCCACCTTGCTGTCTTTGAAGGTCAATTGTAGCCGAAGTAGCCCTATTAAGTACTGCTTTTTTAAATGATTATGAAAGCTGAAAGTCTGGCGCATTTTTGAGGCCTAATCAGGAACCATGAAGTCACCTGTTTAGATTTTTAATTTAAAGTTGAAAATTTGAAATCGAGTTGAAATCGAGGGTCGGATAATCGAGGTTCTACTGTACTAAGTTACAACTCGTTCGAGCGAGTTTCTTGTGAGAGGATCGCATGCGGGAAAGAGTGAGAGAGACAGACAGAGGTAGTGAGCGCCGAGCGCGCGCCTGGTGGGGGTATGCGATATATAAGAAAAACTCTTCTCCTTGGGGGCTTTCGGTTTCTTATTCGGAGGTCGGACTGTACGCTGGGTTTTTAATGCATATCCTATTCTATTCTTCAGTCTTTCAGCGTTCGAATGAAAAAAAAAACTTTCTACGACAAACAGTTCGTTAGCAGCGTCGATTTGAAGTGCTGAAGTGGGCGTAACCCCTGTGTCGTTTCTTTGCTTCGTACAGATAGTGTAGGGTCCTAGGGTTAAACTGAGAAATCAGTTTTAACGAAACTCGTGATTTTTGTTGCTAAACTATATTGATTCGAGTTTTCATCGACAATTCATATTCTTTACTTATTTTAAGGGGCTCTACCTGTGTGAACGCTGAAAATTTGGGTGATTTTTGGGAATTTTTTGGAAGAAAAGTACTGAATTAAATGTTTCGGAAAATTAAGAATATATTTGGCTATATTTCACCTATATTACATAATTTTTTCATAGACAAATATTGAGATCCAAGCGACTTATGCGCTGCCTTCGGAGGCGCCAAAAAAAAGTTCCTCCACTGCTGACATGATTTCGGCCGATTGAGTAGCTGAAACCGAAAAAGGAAAAAATGTCGTTAAACTGGAAGGTATTTCCTGTACATTGACGTAGGATTTTCTAAAAATATCAAAATCTAACAAAATGGCGTAGCTATGAAAAAAGTCTGTTTTCTTGCCTATAAAATGGTCGTTTTTTTCAATGCCAAATCGTCAATTTTCATCCAATCAAAAATCTCCTACGTCATTGTAGAGTAAATATATTCAAGAGTAGTCAGTTCAAATTTCAAGTCAATCGGATAATTGCTCTTTGAGTAACAATATCAGTAAATTGGAAAAATCTCATTTCGAGAAAAACGCGTTTAAAGATTTAACTATCGATTTTTGCAAGATAAAATGATATTTACTATAAAAAGAGCTAAGTATAAAGTATAAACTGATGAAAAAGGCAAAAAAAAACGATTTTTTAAAAGTGTCAGACTGGATAACCCCTTAAACATAAATCAGCCTTCGTCCATTCTCTGGTCCTCGTTCATTCACTGGTCGGTTTACCCTACACGCTTCGCTTCCGTTGCTTTGCTTGGCGTGTTCGCAAACACGATGATGGGAGCATTATTGCCGCTTGAAAAAACAACCGTGTATGCAAAACGAGCTGGGGGGGGGGGGGGGCGGCGGCGAAGAGAAAAAATAATCATCGATTCTCGTTACACGTGTGTGTTTGGACGAGAGACGCGACCTTGGACCAAATGTTTATTATCGTTAAGTGAAGATAAAGATAAACATGCAAAAGGACAATTTCTCTGCACGATTATAACCCACGCGTCAAGCGCGCCTAATGACAATTACGTTTCATCGTTTAAACCGCGACCGTCAGGTTGTGTATCTTAGGAGCAAAATGGTAGGCACCCGAAAGCGCAGCAACACTTTTTCATCGTACCGATTTCATCCGTATCGATGATAAGTACGGCAGAACGAGCGAGCGAGAGGAGGGAGCCGGTCTAACTCGGTCATCAATGTGACGAACGGCAGCGAACACGGTCTTCCAACTCTAGTGGTGGGGGATGGTTCTCGTGGCGAAGCCATCCGCTAGAGTCGCTGTAATCGAGGCATGTTCTGCGGATAACATTAGCCATGTATTCTCGTTACAGCCTAACCTTAGAATGTAAATGTTCTACACTTTGTTAAAAAACGAATGATATTCATATGCGAATAGAAATGGATAAACTCATAAAAAATATATTCAGTAATTAATTGGTGAATGGTCCATCAACCCTACCACTGAAATCCAAGCGAGTTTAATAAGGATAAATCAATTTTGTTCTTTCGTGTATAAAATACATTCTAGCTGAATGAGCTGATGCCTACCTGAAAAGTGTTTTATCTTCGGTTCAATTCCCGTGCGCTGGTTTTTTCTTTAATGCATATATAGATGTAGAAAAAGAATGCAAATTTTAAGAAATTGTGAATGGAACGAATAATTCGGGTTACTGGTAGCAAGTTTTTGCATCTACGTATACATCGACTGCTATTTTCGCAAACAATAAATTTGGATATGGCACTTTATATTGTGCGCGCAAAAACAATATCGAGTGGACAAATCCTATAAAAACAATGATCTATCCCTTAAAATTCAAGATGGTGGCGGAATGAAAGATATTTATTTATACTGTTGTGCAGGTACAAAATAATATTTTGGTATAATTTTATGGTAAATCAGAAATTCTATTAATGTAATGAGGTTTCTAATTTACAATAAATCTCAACTAAAAGGAAATTTGAAAATGTTTCAACTTTTCAAATTTAAGGCTACGATGAAAAAAATCGTAATCAAAAGAGTATACGGCTAGAATGATGTTTGTCGCGGAAAAAATTCGCGTGTAACATTTTTTTTCCGAACAGAACCAATTTTTTCTTATTTTTTTTTGAAATAATGAAATTCCAGATAATGAAAATCAAGTTTTCATGGTCTTGAACATTGTTCGTTATTTTTTTCATTTCAGAAATTAATATTTTTTTGAACAATTTACGACTCATTAATCGAATATTTATTAAGCGAGTAAGAAAAACGTTCAATAAACTCAATACAAAAGCTCCATAAACGGAAAAGAATAAGGCTCAAATATATAGTCCGCATCAGCATCACAAGCACGGTCTTATATACTGGTTTGTTTGGGTACAACCCAAACAAAATGATTTATTAATTAAGATGCGTTAAATACTTTTTGGTTAAATTTATTCGTTCCGTTCTTTTTGTATACGTATTATTGGCGTATTCAAATGATTCGATTGGTCGGGTGAGCTCTTTTGCAGTTTCTACAGTCTTCGGATTAATTAATGGCGGTAAGTAAAAATTATGTACATCATGAACGTTCCCAAATTAAATGAATATTTGTTTTGTAATTATAGATTTATTTTGTTTTGGGGTTTTCTGCATTAGTAAAAATGGAATTAATCGGATCATTATCTTCTTCAATTTTACCAGTATACGGCGATGTATTTTTACTTAATTATAGACGAAAATCATTTAATTGTTGAATACTCGAGTTCGTTAAAAAATACTTCAAGAGCATGAGATCACACGCGGACCGAGGTTATGGTTCACTTGATAATACGGGAAATAATAAGCGGCAAGGGGGAAGGGTGAAATCACAGAAGATGGCGGGCACGGTCTTACATACAGGTCTGACAACGGCGGTAGTGGGGGTAGGCACCCTTAGCGGTTCTGTTTTTTATTCCGATTTCTGCTGCTTGGTGCGTGACGGCAAGGGGAATTAGCGGTGCGACGAAGAGAAATATAGCTCTTCTGTCCTTCCTGAACGCAAGGCATGAGCCGTTTGCCCTAACTCAATTTACCATACTGTCGGGTAAACTGCATAATATACGAAACCAATAAAAAAATGTGTTGATTAAAATAAGATGACTACTTTTATCTAAAAAAAAGTGAAAATTTTTTGAATACATTAATTCATACCAGCACATATTACGACCATTTACATCCTTTTTTCTCCAATGTCTCACAATACATAGTTCTTCGAAATGTTTTTCACACACGTACAGAGACTCTTTCAGTCCCGGAATAGCATCGAGTCATTTTTTGTATCGTTCGACGTTTCTGGGCACGCGAAACACGGAGCATTTCTGCGTACAATTTTTGTACCCCGTTTTACAATTGCGAACCGCGCAACCCTTAGCCATTCCGCATTGTTTCCACAAACACTGCCAAAAAAAAATTGACACTTATGCGTAAAAACACGATAAAAAATGTATCACGGTAAATCGCGTAGAACCTTCTGGTATATGGTCGCAAGTAAAGGTTATTTCGACAATTGCGCCACAAAAACATACGTAAACACTTTGTGCCCATTCGCCAGTAAGAGGTAAGGGGGAAACTACTTCCCCTTGCTAGTAGCGACGCGTAGTGGCGCCTAGTGAATCGAAAAGTGAAGCCGATAAGTGTGCCTACCCCCACCACGAAAATTAAGCTTCGTTGCAAGACCTGTGATCGCGGGTGGGAGGCTCCGATAGCAGCGACGCATGGGGCGGCTAACGGAATAAAACCTGGATCACTCAACGGTCCCACCCGGCTCCATTGAAATCGAGCTCAATAAACTTAGCCGCCGACTATGAAAATATCGCATTTTTTTTCATGCCAATCGATTGTTACTGTTTGTTACTAACGAACAATCGATTGGCATGAAAAGAAAATCGATATTTTCATAGTCGGCTAAGTTTATTGAGCTAGGTTATGTTCGCACTATCAAAACAGCATTCCTCGATACTAGCGTCACGAAAAACGGCTTCGATAAGCGAGTCCCCCCACCATTGAAATTCTATCGAGTCGCAAGACCTGTAAGCACGGTCTTATATACAGGTCTGGAAACGAAGCCAGATTTCAATGGAGTCGTGCGGCACCGTTACGAGCTTCACTTTTCATTCCGCTCGTCGCCACCGCCGTCGCTCTATCGGCGAGTACCTCCCACCCACGGTCTTCGGTGATCTCTCCCTTCGCCCCTTGACTTGGCTTAACTTTTTGATAACACGTTCTCGATAACCTCTGTTTGCGTCGCGTCAACGAGCATTTGTAGTTTAAAATATTCATAAAGCTTGCGAAGGTGGACCGTTGTTTCAGGGTATTATAGAAAACTTGTCGACATGCCGAAGGTGTGTGCGGTACGCACGTGTCACACCGGGTGCCGGATGTCGAATAATAATTTGTCGACTTTTCGAGTACCGAGAGATGACGAACAATTTCGAAAGTGGCTTGCGGTAATTGAAACAATCACAGTTTGTGTGCAGTATTTTTTTCCTTTCGTCATTGAAAGAAACTCCGACTGAAATTCGAATAAAACTCCATTCAATAAAGGTATTTGTATATCGATCATCGAAAGAAACTCGGAATAAAATTCGAATGAAAATCCATTTCATTCGAAAAAGGTAAGTATTTTCATTTATTTAAAAAAAATGTATATTGGTCTTCTTCCAGCCATACAGGATCTTCCCCTTTTTACAAGCCCCACTTCTATTCTCTTCCACAATCCCCTCTCCTTATTCCACAATTATTTCTCATCTACCTCTATTCCCCCTTCGCCGCCCCCGCCAACAACGCAAGAAAGGTAATGTGCATTTCGGATCATCGAGAAGAGTGACAGAGACGGACGGAAGCTGTTCTGTCCGCGTCGCACCGTACACGCCGATAGCAATGCCACGCAGTGTCGAAAATTCGAAACAAACGTGGGTTCGTTAACGGTGCCTACCCCCACCACGGTCGTTTCCAGACCTGTATGTAAGACCGTGCCTGTAAGTCACCAGCGGTCGCGGGTGATGCCTCGCGGAGTTGCGCGCACTGCGTTCCCGCTACCTCCGCTGCGGGGCACTCGCGGCTGTGATGTGCGGATAGGTGGCTCGCGGGCCGTTAGTCGAGACGGAACCACCGCGTCTCAGTCTCTCGGGGTCCTCTCGCCTACCCTGGCGATTCATCATCCGCATAAACAGTTACGCCTTTACGCGAATCTTTCGCAGCACTTTTGGCCTCGTACACTCTCGACACGCGGTTTCGATCTATCGGGAATACACGCTCGAGGGCATTGGACAACTTGTGAAAAAGCCCGACGATAATTATCCAGTTCCGGCTTTCGGCAATATTCGCTGTCGGTCACACGATCCCCTCTCGCGTACTCGCGAGTGCCCTCCCCCCCTCACCTCTTTGCCGACGAGTCGATCAGTATCGCGAGCCGCGCGCGCGCCAACGTTGAAAACGCGTTATGTTTTTGTTTCTTCCGTAGCCTCGAGGCGACAAGATTATTACTTTTCGTAATTGAATTTAGCCAGCCACGTAAGCGATTCTCGCGTATCGTCAAATTGAGCCTCTTACCGCGCTGCTTGCTTCGCGAGTGTGCCCGCGAGTTTTGCCGCGAGAGGAGGGACACGCAGCTACAGGAGTCGAGAGGAGCGGCGATCGAGCGGTGGTACATGTTACACACACATATATAGCTATATGTATATATCCGTAGATGTAGATCCGCGTAGGGAAAAGCGTCTTGGAGCGCGGGAGAGAGCATGTATCGTCTCGTTTAGATATTGGCCTTTGAATATATATCCTCACGACGAGGAAACGACTCCCGGTCGTGCGGTCGCGAGACCCCGCCGGTTCGCGTATGGAAATAAATAACGCACACTGTCAATCGTTGGAACGCAATGACAATTCATTTTGATCCGAACTTTTTTCCTGCGACTTAGGCTACTTGAAAAGATGAAATGTTTTTCAGAATCATAGAGCTGCCAGCAATATTGACGAAAATTGTAGATGGTAATCAAAATTAAAAAGAAAAATGTAACTCGTTGCAATGATTAATATTTCAGAATTTTTTAAATTTCGACAGATTTTGCCTACCATCCCTCAACCATTTTTCAAACTAATTATCGAGCGATCTACAATGTGACTGAAGTCTAAAACTGAAATCTAAAAAAGATGTCTAGCAATAAAAATAAGATAGAACGTGAAAAGAGAAGTTTCGTTGCGTTCCAACGATGAAAACTCCAGCAGCATCAAGCTTGAGCGTGATTAGTCCCCGATAACGATAAATTGGTACGCGTGCCGGGTTTGTAGGCGAATGAAAATGCGATCGCTGTTGTTTTCGTTCGGGCTAGTGACGCAAAGTGCGAGAGTCGCTTTTCGGCCGTTTCTGACGTTTCCGCGTGTGCGCCGCAACCGGCTTTTCTCTCGTGTATATTTTTTTCGCCTCGTTACGATACGCATCCGTCGGTCATCGCGTTCAAAGTGCAATCGCTCCTTTTTTTTCTTTTCGTTTGCCTCGCTCGCTCTCGCGTAATCTCGCTTTTAGCGGCGCGTCGGACGGCGAGGGCTGGCTTTGCAATGCAGCGAAGAGACTAATTTTTTTCGAGAGTTGCGCTGGTGCACGATCGCGCGTTATGGCTGCCCGAAACTCACTGGGCGCGAACGTGAGCGCGCACGATGGGCTAATTTCATTGGTTGCGGCGTCCGATACGATTATTGAAGCTGCACAAATAGCAAAGATAGGCAGAAAAACGTTAATACGCTAATCCTTAATTAAATAAGTTAACATATTCGTTAACGATTTAACTTTTGAGTTAAATAAAAAAAATAACGGTCTTATTAACTTCCGTTAAATTTAACTTTCGTTAATGTCAGTCCGTTACTTCGTCTTCGCGGTGTGCGCGACGCTCATGTGGCGAGCGGCGAACAAATGAAGTGCGCGGCGCAAGTGCAAGCGAGATGAATAGCTATGCATAGTATAGCGTGCGTGTAAGCAAGAAACCCTGTACTGCGTTCAACGAGAGAACGACACTTCCTTAGTGTGTTGTTCCTCTCTATTTTTTTTTATTTACCTTTCTTACGTAGTCTACGCTACTAGACCATATTATACTCTATATCCACCCACTGTAGTACTAAATGGTGTCTCAAAATGACCTGACTTTAAATCGCGCGTCATTTCTCTTGTGGCGAACAAAGAGTACTAATCTTTGACAACTGGTGTCAGTAAGTATTGGGGTTTAGTCATGGAGAATTACACGCTCGAGCAACGGATAGAAATTGTTATTTGCTGCATTGTTACTGCATAGTTATTGCAAGTTTCATGGTCGTTTTATCTCGCGCCGCGAAAATGTGAATTGGCCACCAAGATCGTGCGATTTGACGCCATTGGACGTCTTTCTTTGGGGTTTTCTGAACGGAAAAGTGTATGCCAATGATCCATAGACTATTCCAGAGCTCACGGAAGCAATTGGACGCACCAATAAGGAGGCTGCTTAGGGTCTTCGCGGGGCGGGCGTCAAGAGGGGAACGCATATGCTTAAACACGGGCGCCTGTAACGGCTGCCAACCCCGAATAACCAAATTTTCGGTTACGTAAAATAAATAAATTTCAGCTAATAAATATGTGGAATGCATATAATTGACTGTTTAGAAATGTTATTCATCTTTTTTGTTTATTTACATCGCGAATAAGTTATTAACCAAGTTTAAATGTGGCAAACGCGCAATTTAGTTCTCAGTAACTGGTATCACTGAGCTCAGATACGAACGCCACATCGTGAGCGCGTAACTGTCAAACATCCTTCGCAAATTCCGTTTTTTTGTCCGGCGAAAATGAAAAGATGGAAGGGAAAAATGCAAACCGAAAAACAGTACAATCGACGGTTGGAGCCGGAAAATAAATGCGCAGTCGAAGGTTATTTCGGTATTTGAAGGTTATGTCGAAACACATGCACTGCAGCTTCTGTAAAGAATCATTCAAAATATTTAAATACTCTTTGAAACTGCGGTAAGAAATTTATAGCAAGGAAGCAATAGTTTGTGCGTTTCAAATTTTGGCGCCTTTTCAAAATGGCCGACTTGACAGCAGCGTTGCCACGTGCCGTAGGGCGCTTTATCGTTTTACGCGAATCAGCTGAAATTTCCTGTTTTATTTCACAAATATCTCAATATCGAGACAGACAAAACGCGGTACTCTTCGTTGGGATTATTCATAAAAATCTCAAGAATATTTTTCCGCCTATTTCCATTCAATTCTTACTATTTTTTATCATGTTGCGACAGTCGTGTTAGAGTTCTCATGGAGCTTTTGCTATGTCGCCCGTGTATAAGAGTTTAATTTCAATAATTAATTGCTCAACAATCACGCAGACGAAGTACTTGATATTTTACACGGAGTTGTAACACCTGCTCGAAATTATCTTCAATAAATTTCAGCAAATTCTTACTATTTCGCGATAGTTGACCAACCTCCGTAAGGGATCATCACAGTGTAACGGGTCGAAAAATAGCTGATTTTGGCGATTTTTTCTCGATGGTTAAAATATGCTAATCGGTCTGATTTTTTTATGGCAATTCAAAGCGCTCGTGAAAAACGGAAAATGAATTTTTTTAACGTTTATTTTATTTTTTTACATTTTTTAACAGTTGAAAATGTCTCCGAAAAAAATGAGTTCTCACGGTGTACACGGTTGTGGCCGTAAATATTATCTGAATCAAAATTTGTAAAAAGATTATTAATCAGTATGGAAGCCGCTATTTTGCTATGGAGGCTTTGTTTCAAATAAAAATGAACAAAATGGCGGTGGTTTGAAAAAAAGTATCACATTTAGGCTATTTTTTGTTTGTTTTTTGTTAAAAAAATGAAGATTTCGGAAAAAAAAGTTTCCACAGCAAGATAAAGAATGGCGTGAAGCATGTTTTGTCAAAATTTGAGACGGATAGCTTGAAAACTCTTCCTTTGAGAGTGTACCCGTTTTGAAAAACAACATTTCAAAATATTTCAAAACAAAACAATTTTGCCCCAAAAATTTAACAGTGTAATTATAACTGTCTATACTATTGGATAATGCAGAAAAAAACGAAAATTTTTTGAAAATGTTACATTGTGATGATCCCTTAATGAAATTAGTCCGCAATTAGACGAGGCAGCCATTTAGCGGATATTATATACCACACATCACCTCCATGCTTCTACCTTATATTAAGGGGCTACACCAGTGTGAACTCTGAAAATTTGGGTCATCTAATAATAAGGGTCGAATTTTTATTTTTACCACTCGTGAAAAAAGTCTTATTTTGGGCCAAATATGAAGACTGGATTTTCAGAACAAGGGGCCACAGATATGCCGAATCGCTCCTCGAAACCTGCGAGTGACTTTCATAACCTCAACAAATATAAATCCAGAACTGACAGAACTAAAACGAGCGCAAAATAAATGATTCACTGCAGTAGCATCTTTTCAATCTACTATGGAGGTAGATGCAATAGCTCACAGGAAATAAAAAACCAACTAATTGTTTACGTTTGATGCTATACATTGATCGGCCATATTGAAATATCGCTGCGCCACCTCTACGACGTAAAAAATCGCCAATTGTTAACTTTACCGGATAACTAACTTGTATTAAGGCAGTAGTCTGGTCTAGAGCGAGATTTTTGACGGCACTTTTTGGGTTGGAATAACTTTTAAACCGTTGAAGTTGTCTTGATGAAATTTTACATATGTAATGATTGCTTCTTTGACAATGTATCTACATAAAAAAAAATTATTTTAAATATTTTCATGTAGGTTTTTATTTTTTTACAACACGGTCCGCCGAAAACCGTCTCAATCGGCGCCCACTCTGGGTGATGTTTTATGCATCTGAAAAAAATAAATATATATTCTCAATCTGTACGAGTATTCTGAGCACTGGTAGCAGACTTCGTACTTGAAAAAAAATTCGTTACAAAATGGCGGCCTGTTAAACTTTGTTTAACGATATTTCATACATTATCGGGTATTCGACGAGTTATAAAATGTGGGCAAAATTATTGTTCGACTCAATTCTGCTACCAGTCCTCAGAAAGAGGCTACCGAAGGTGTGTGCAAAATTTGAGCTCGGTCGGTAAATTAGTTATCGAGATATCGTGGGCGCCGATTTGAAAAGCAGTTCTGAGATAAACGCTTTCAAAGTTTTGATACTGTTACACGGAAAAAAAGAACCAGTACAAAATACCGGGGCTATACAGTTCGCATTGGACTCGAGCGATTGCACGGCCATATTTACTGGAACACAGTGCTCAAAATACAGTGTGCTCAAAGTAAATTATTACAGGTCTGATACTGTCCTCTTTGGACTCGAACCGCTCTACTGTATCTTTTACTGGAACACACAGTCCAAAATACAGTGCATTCAAAAGTAAATTTTGACAGTTCAACATTGTTATATAAATTTAACAAAACTTGTAATTTGACAGTTGGTTAATCTGTATTATGTACAATGAATGCGAATAGAGATTAACATATGCATATAGACACACGAAAAAAATTAATCCATAAAGGAAGTTTGAAAAAAAAATGTGTAGAAAATATTAAAAAATCACTCACAAACACAAGAACGTACTTTTTTGTAAATAATTCTCTCTTTTTTATAATTTCTTGAATTATGTCGCACAAATTTCAACGTTCGCATTCTATCGACCATGCACTACTAACTAGCAATCCTTTGTGTCTTGGCCACGTGCCTCATCCCACGCGCGAGACAAGTCCTAATTAGACAAGAACGTACCTTTTTTTTAATTCTCTCTTTCTTTATAATTTCTTGAATTCTGTCGCACAAATTCCGATGTCCGCGTCCCATCAACCACGCACTACTAACTGGCAATCCTTTGTGCTCTGGCCTCGTGCCTCACCTCGTGCTTAATTTGCGTACAGTATAAAAATCAGTGATCGCATTTAAATTTTACAGTTGAATATTTTTACTGAAATCACTGATTTATTCACAATATCATACTGCAAATAAACCAGTGTAACTGTAAAAATCTCAGAGTGCACCGATAACGTCACGAACTGTCGAAAGAAGAGTAAAACTACCGTGCCACACTGTGAAATTGAATGAATCACTCTGTACTCAGTACAGGCTACACTGTAACCCTTGCACTTTACGTACAGTATAAAAATCAGTGACCTCATTTAAATTTTACTGTTGAATATTTTTACTGAAACCACTGATTTATTCACAATACCAAACTGTAAATAAATCAGTGTAACTGTAAAAATCTCAGAGTGCACCGATAACGTCACGAACTGTCGAAAGAAGAGTAAAACTACCGTGCCACACTGTGAAATTGAATGAATCACTCTGTACTCAGTACAGGCTACACTGTAACCCTTGCAGTTTACGTGCAGTATACAAATCAGTGATCACATGTAAATTTTACAGATGAATATTTTTATTGAAAACACTGATGTATTCACAATACCGAACTGTAAGTAAGCCAGTGTAACTGTAAAAATCTCAGTGTGTACAGGAAAATTCGTCATTTTTGTAGGGCAGGATTTATGTTACTCTGTTTTACTGTAAAATGGAATATGGCAACCTGTTTTTTATGCGGTTTATATCGTGATTTTCGCTGTTTCTTTTTTTCTGTGTAGATGCATGGCTTGCTTATAATTTCTATTTGCTAATTTTTGAAATATCAATAAACGGTTTTCACGAGCGCATTAAGAAAGGTCTGAGGAATAATAAAATGAAGAAAAAAATCGATTTTGTCAAATTTCTAGACCAGACTACCGCCTTAAGGTAATCCCAACGCCAGGCTTCAATCCATAGGATTTTCACAATTTTTTGTGGAGCTTCTCTAAATACATTAATGATCGCCTCTGTAAAATTTCAGGGTCAGTTATCGACCGAATTACAGAAAAAAAAAATTAACATTGCGTATTTTTGTGAATGAATTCCGAGACGACATACAAAAACCCAATTTTCGGTCGCTACGAAAGTGTATATAATATTGGGAATCCGTCAGATTCTTAAAAATAATCAGATTTATATACTTAACGCTTGTAGTGATCCAAAGCTCTCGGAAAAAATGACGCTTATTGACCTAATTATGTAATATCAAGTTTAATTTGAACTTCCGGTATTGGATTTACTACCACTTGCTACGATAAAGAGACGTGACAGCAAGGCAACAGCTGACTGTAGTCCTAACCTCGTCTCACTCATTCGAATTTCCACACATATTTCATTTTCAACCGACATATTTCGCCGACACAAATTTTCCACGCTTTTTACCAGTCGTGGCCCGAATACGATGCTTTATATTTCCCGCACCCGATATTGTTTTCACAGATCGACGTTGAAAAGCATGGAGGTTAAACTCGCCTGGTTCAGTAAAAAGAGACGGACATAGAACCAATGTTGCCAAACATCAAACCTAGAAATACCGCGCGTATCGTTGAAATAACTATTTTTTCATTTTTCTAATTAAACGTGAACATTCATTAAACAGTTTACACATGGAAAATTTTCGTTATTACAAATGATTTTTTTCGCATACGTTAAAAATATAAATTGTACAAGTCTCAAGTATAATCAGTGGGTATGACTAGTGTGAAGCGATAGGATAACCATAACGAAGTTAATTTTCGGATGAACTTTGTCCACCTTCGACGATAGGCACGAGTATGACACTTTGAATAAGCCATTTGCGCGTGTCATACGCGAATAGGAAAATCCGATTTCTCGCGCTCTCGTTATCACACGGGAGAGGATGAAGCGCAGCGGCCGGCACAAACCGTCCCTCGTGCAAAAAATACCCCCCCCCCCCCCTCTCTAGCTCTCTTTCTCTGTAGACTCGTTTTATTTTTGTCGTTCCAGCAGGGCGCGCGCTCCCGTGGAGAGCCGCGTGTTTACACATACGCGTAGTATTCGATCGCAGGCGCACAGGAAGATTCGCCGTATCGATTCCCAACACACACGCACACCGATCTCGGTTCTATATGCGGATCTTTGTCCGTTTCGGATTATTTTGCATACGTCACAGCGGGCGAGAGAGCGCGGGAGCGATGAGGAAGGTTGGATCGTCGGTGTGAGGAAGAAGAAGCAGAAGGCGCGTAGCATCTTTCGCCGCTCGGTCGACGAAGCGAGAAAGAGGAGAAGCGCACCCCGAGGGTCAGGATGGGCGAGATACTCGGATCGGCGAGCTTTCTTCACCTCGGCGACATCGTCAGCCTGTACGCCGAGGGAAATGTCTCGGGATTTTTATCGACACTGGGGTTAGTAGCTGTCTTTATCCGCTACATACGCGTTTACGCTACTCTCGCCACGCGGGTCTCGCCTGGCAATGACTATTTCGCTCCGACGGGTACTCAGCGTCGCGTGAAAAAAAATAATAGAAGAAAAAAAAAGGATCGAGCGCTTCGCCCTTCACACGGTCGCGAGGGGTCGCGCGCGCGGCCCCGAGAATAATTATTTCCCCCCCCCCCCCCCCCCCCAATACGATACGTGATTTTATTCGATATTCTTAGGAAGCAGCTATGATACACACGGAAATTCGCGGACGTCTCGTTCGCTCGAAATTTAACGCGAGCAGGCGGCGATTCGTCGCGCACGTTTCGAGTTTCCGAGGCTTGGATTACCCGACGCTTCTATCGGGATCGCGTTTCTTCCGAAGAAACTCGGGACCGCTTCACACTCCCCGTGCCCGCAAAATTTGCCTCGAAATGCGCTGAGGGGTCCAGGGCTATTTGAAAATATGTATTTTGAAGGAATAAGTAGGATGATTGAAAAATCGTTTGGGCAGTTATTTGTATGCACATTAAGGGGTTACGTGGGTTTCGAAAAAAAAAACATATTTTCTCTATTTAATATATATATATATATATATATATATATATATATATATATATATATATATATATATATATATATATATATGTATATGTATAAGTTATTTTATTCAAAACGTTGAGTAAATAAAAGAGCACAATTTCAACAATATATTTTTAAAAATTCATAAAAAAATTTGGGAAATTCAGCCAGTCGGACCTGGTTTCCGGAGATCCCTGAAGGGGTTAGTAACGGGTATAAAATCATGTGCGAATTTTAGGGGCCAGTTCCCTTTGGAGCCACGAAAGAAAGGGTATTTTCGCGATTTTTTTTTGTCGATTCCATAAAAGATATGAATATAAAAGTTGTTGGGCTTGATAAATAAAGTATTGAAATACATTTTAAAAAGATTTCATTCATTTTGATTTATTTTCAAGTACAAAAACTATAGTTTAACGTAACGCCTCAAAAATAGGTGGGCTAGGTAGCTCCATCACAACTTGGCACCGCCTTGTCTGAAACAAAAAAATCAAAGTCCATTAGATTCAGTATGACACCAGCTACAAAATGGCCCTCGGATATAAAGTTTCATCAAAAAATAAAAAAATGGCAGATGAAAAACGAAAAAAGTAAAAAAAAAACGCGTTTTTCGCAGTTTATGGCAAAAAAGGAGTAAAAATCAAAATTTTAAAACCATCGAGGGTCATCTTGTTGCGAATCATGTTTACAATGTGTGGTTCAAATTTCAAGAGAATCGGTTTATTAGTTTTAGAGATACGGTGGAGCTAGATTTTGAAAACGTTGTTTCGAGAAAAACGCGTTTGAAGTTTAAACTATGAAAAACTCTTACCTAAGCTCAATCGGCAATTCCTGCACCGTACAAAATCCCTTCTGATTGCTCATCATCGTCGATTTCTTCGAGCCTTGCTTGCTTTCGATTTTTTAAAATTTTCAAAGTGGACTGGCCCCTTTACAATTTTTTTTTCGTGTGAAAAAGTGATTCACTCATAAAATGAATGACACATCTATTTAGTATGAATATCAAGCTGTTAGATTTTTTTTTTTTTTTTTGGTGTACAAAACGGCCGACTACTAATGTTTTCTTTTGTTATCTTTTTTTTAGGCGCTCCGAGGCGTGACATTTAGCATCCACAATTTTCGACCTAGAACAAAAAACAAAAATTCTCGTCACCCTACATTAGAATACCTAGAGAAGTACGTGCGGAATTTAAAAAATATTGTTTTATTCAAAAGTTGTAGGTATTTGAACTTAGAAAATGAATTTTCAGTGAAAAATTTCGTTATAACTGCTCATAAACTGCTCATAAAATGAAAAGGTTTCGATTAATCGGAAATTCCGTACATACTTCTCTGCGAAATGCAACTAGGAACATAACTTTCAATCTTGAAGTAAGTCGAGTGAAAATTGTTGAAGTTATTTGTCCCACCAATTGGAAAAACAACTGTTTCGAGAAGTTTCGAGTAGAAATTTTGTACATCGAAAAAAAAAATATTTTTTTTTCTAACAGCTTGATATTCATACTAAATATATGTGTAATTAATTTTATGAGTGAATCACTTTTTCATACGAAAGAAATTGTTCAATTCGCACATGATTTTATACCGGTTACTGTGGCCTAACCCCTTAAAGAAAGTGTCCTCGTGGTGGTCACGATTACTCATGATAGCTTTATCTGAAATTTAAAAACCAATTCTTGTCTGTTAGTAGATAAGTATATCTTGTGATTGAGTGAAGGATTAGAAAAAATTGAAATTAGAATTTTTGGCAAAGTGCAAAATACTTAAATTTATGGTACAATTTACACTACGTATAGCCTTGTAAAATTAGTTGTGATAGAAAGATAACCTTCGTTCAATCACTAGTCAATGCTATTTTGAAGAAGTGTGCAAAATTTCAATAAGTTCGGTGCATTAGTTTTTGAGAAGTCGTGTCCACCGGCTTGAAAAATAGTGTGTTGAGAAAAGTGCGATATACCTGCAACGTTCCCGGCCGGTCTTTCCCAACGGGGGGAATACCCGAAGGCTCTCTCTCTCCTAGAGTTTTACTCCGATTGACTTAAAACTTTGGGAGAATATTCTAGACATATTGTACTATTAGATAATACAATTTTGAAAAAAAAATGATTTTTTGAAATTTTCCAATCCACGTAACCCCTTAATTGTGTACTAAGTTTCATTGAAAAATATTAATTATTGTTGGAGCTGTGAACAATCTCGTGAAGGACCTTCAAACGTGAGGGGCTCAATGGTGTAGTTTGTTTTGGCCACCCGGTTGATCAAGACAACAAAATGGGTTTTTTTTTCTCTTGAAATAGATCATATCGGTTAAGACTTGACCGAGCGTTTTTTGTGATCGTTTTTCAATCGTCAGAAAAATATTTTTGAATTTTTTTTTCGATTTTTCTAGAAAAAATGACATTATTGTTAATAAGTAACGAAGAAAAGAAGTTAAGAAGAAAAAAGTCGGTCAAGACTAAAATACTATTAAGCTGAATAAGTGTACCAAATTTCAAGGCAATCCCATCATTAGATGTCGAGAAATCGTGTACACCGTTTTGATAAACATAGCTTCGAGAAAAACCCTTTTAAGGGGGGAGATACCTTTAGGCGAGGAACAAATTACTGATTTTCCTGATTTTTTTTTAAAGGAAACATTTCTTCACCATTTTTGAGACTTACGGTATCTTTTATTACTACTTTTGGGTGTTACATGGTATTTTTATTATTGATGCTTAAAAATGGCGAAGGTATGGTACGGTCTTCTTAACAGGTTGCGGCGGATGTTGTCAGACGACGTGACACGTAGCGTCGGCGGGATTAGTATGAAAAAAAACCAACGAAGGTTTTTCTTTCATTAACACTCATACGCAGAATATGAACCAAGAAAAAGTGAGAAATGTTGAAAATCGATGGAATGGTACGTCTTTGGAACAAAAAGATTGAATTTTCCGAAAAAATGGCTACATCTTGCAATAAAAAGATACGTTTTTTTCTTCAGTTTTCCAAAACATTTAGGGTCATGTTTCAGACAATAAGGTTAAACAGATTTATACCTAACTTCATCAGAATCGGTCGATAGTTTTTTAGCTATACGTTACGCCAGTTTCGAAAATACAGTTACAAGACCGTCCCACGCCTCCGCCGTTTTTAAAGCTTAATTTAAAAAAATACGATCTACGAACCAAAAGTAGTAATAAAACATACTCTAAGTCTCAAAAATGGTGCAGAAATCTATCCTTAAAAAATCATGAAAAACAGCAAATTTTGTTCACGCCTAATGGTATGTTTATAAAGGTATGTTAAGACTTGACGGAGCTTTTTTTCGTTATCGTAGTTCAATGAGGAATGAATTGTTGAATTCTTTTTCGATTTTTCAAGGAAAAACGACATCATTATCGTCAATCACTAATGAAAAAAAAAGTTGGGAAGAAAATCGTCGGTCAAGCCGAAACTACTATTACACTGAATAAGGCTGGGAATAGACGTCCGATTTTTTCTTTCCGACAATCCGATCCGATAGTCGGATCCGACTATCGGAAGGCACTCGTGCCATACGTTTGTTTGAGCATGCAATACACATCCGATCCGACTATCGGAACTTGGATCCGACTATCGGATCGGACGTATATTGCATGCTCAAACAAACGTATGGCACGAGTGCCTTCCGATAGTCGGATCCGACTATCGGATCGGATTGTCGGAAAGAAAAAATCGGACGTCTATTCCCAGCTTAAGTGTACGAAATTTCGATACTTAGCTCGACATTAAATATCGAGAAATCGCGAACACCATTTAAAAAAACATAGTTTCGAGAAAAATGCGTTAAGGAGTTCCGGGACAATTGACAAAATCTTACCATTTGATTTAAATGTATACAGTAAATTCTTCGCCATTTACTGAATGTACACTCCAAATTTTGGATCGATCGTCTACACCGTTTCAAACAAATTTATAATTGAAAAAAAAAACACATTTCAACGTAGGGAGATGCCTACGTTTATCGCTGAATGGCAGTTTTACGCATGAAAAATGTTATGCAAAATTGCAAAATCACTCAGTACATTATGACACTTTTGTCATTAGCGTCATAATGTACTCCTTATGTTATCTGATCATAGGCATCTCCCTATGTTAAAAAGTGTTTTTTCAATTGTAACTTTTATAGAAACAGTGGAGACGATCGATTTCAAATTTGGAGAGTGCATTCAGCATATGACAAAGACTCCACTGTATAAATTTGAAGCAAATGGTAACATTTCCTCATTTGTCCCGAAACTCCTTAACCCTTCAACGGCCACGTCTATTTCTGGATGGCTCAAAATCATTTGGTCTAGTAGTATAGCTAAAAAAGGTTTAAATATGAATGTCCAACCATAATTTTGTCGATAAGGGACTGGGAAGTAGTATTTTCGGACTGTAGCAAATTTGCTACTACCCGCTCGGTTCTAACTATTGTTCTAATTCAACAAAAAATCTTCAAAGCCTAGCTCGTCCAGTTGAGCTTCCTTTACACAATTCTATGAAAAACTATTTCAAGAATGTCCATTTACTTACTTTTTTGGATCGAGTGCTGGGACAAGCGTCGTAAATTTTCACAACATTGTTGCCATATTAACATAATTCATATGTTTGCGTTTGAATTTCAAACTGTCTCGGCATTTGTAGCTGCATCTAGCATAGATTGATGCAGAGTTGGGCGTAATTCTATTTATAAATACAAATACGAATTTATTCACATAGTCATTTTCATGCGAATATAAATACAAATTTATTCATTCTTCACTTATTTGTATTCACATGCATGCATACAAATACAATTGTATTCACAAATATTCTCAACATACAAATAGATTCACAGAAAAACTGATGAATATTCACAAAAAATGTGAATATTTGTAAAAAATACTGTGAATTAAAAAAAATTCACATCAAAATCTGTGAATGCAAATGTATTCACAAAAAAATTCACAAAATAAGTTGTGATTTTTTCGCATTTGAGACAAATTAAAATAAAATTCACAATGATTAGATTAGAATTTACACCAAAAGTGAATTCTTACGTATTTTATGAGAAGATATTGTGTCGAGGTAAAGAGTTTTTGCAAAAAAAGTTGTGACTTTCAAATATTACATTATAAATATAAAAAAATCACAAAACGAGTTGTGAATTTTCTCAAGTTGAAGAAAACTAAAATCGAATTCACGACAATTATATAAAAATTTACACCGCAAGTGAGTTCTTACGCTTTTCCTTCCTTCGTTTCTTCAACTTGTGGAAATTGATGACTCATTTTGTGAGTTTTTTGATATTGATAATGTAATATTTGAAACTCACAACTTTTTTTGCAAACATTTATTTGCCTCGACGCAATGTTTTCTCTCAAAATACGCAAGCACTCACTTTTGGTGTAAATTTTAATCTAATCATTGTGAATTTGATTTTAATTTGTCTTAAATACGAAAAAATTCACTACTTATTTTGTGAATTTATTCGTATGTTCAGAATATTTGTGAATTTATTCGTATGTTCAGAATATTTGTGAATACAATTGTATTTGCATGCATGCATGTGAATACAAATAAGTGAAGTATGAATAAATTTGTATTTATATTCACATGAAAATCACGATGGGAATAAATTCGTATTAGTATTTATAAATAGAATTACGCCCAACTCTGGATTGATGGAACTGTGAAGTAGCTTGTCCGCTATAGCGTCTTTACGCTTTTACCGACGGGGTCAAAGTAAACGTAGCAAATTTGCTACAATAGCAGTTAAAGGGTCAAGGAGTTTCGATACCAAAATCAAAATGGTTGTAGACGATTGAAATTCATATCACCGAGAGATTAATTTAGGATGCATCAACTGTTCAAAAATTAATCCGTTTCGCCACATAATTTCGGAGATTTTGAAGGTTCAAGTTGAGTTTTGTTCGAGTATTATTAATGAACCTAGTGGAGAAATCCCTTAATTTTTTAACACGACATTCCTGACACTAATCGCTGTTTGTTCATTTTTTTTTTTTTCATTTAAATCGAAGCATTATTTTAACCCCTACAGCCTACTAGTGTTTACGAAATGCCACGTGCCGTGACGGTACAACGTGAACCTTAATCCATTTGGTAATACACGTGGCACTTCGTAAACACTAGTTGTAGGGCTGTAGGGGTTAAAATAATGCTTCGATTTAAATGGAAAAAATGAACAAACTGCGATTAGAGTCAGGAATGTGGTGTTAAAAAATTAAGCGGTATCTCCACTTGGTTCATTAATAATACTCGAACAAAACTCTTGATTGAACCTTAAAAATCTCCGAAACTATGTGGTGAAAAGGATTCATTTTTGGACAGTTAATGCATCCTAAATTAATCTCCCGGTGATATGAATTTCAATCGTCTATAACCATTTCGATTTAGGTATCGAAACTCCTTAAGACGGGAGTCTGAATTAGAAGGTCCAAAAAATGCGTTTTTTCGGGATTTTTTTAGAAGCCCAATAAACACGAAACAATAAATGACTGAAGATTTATCAGCCTATTCCATGTGCGCCTTGCCACTGCAGTCCCCAATCGGCGGGAAAGATGCAGCTCGTAATTCTTAACTGAAAAAAAAAAACCAATAAAATTTGGGTTTTTTTCTCCTGGGCGAATTAAGAAAAAAACTGAAAAATCGTAAAATTATAACTTTTCTCAAGTTTTAAAAAAAGCGTTGAAAAATAACACTTCAATGTACTATAAAAATGATTTAAAAAGACTTTTTCAACGATTTTTTTAGCCCACTTGGAAGATATTTTCATACTGAAGATAATAAACTTTGGTTTGATTCAATACGTCATTAATTTTTTTGCTATCACGCCTGCCAATTTGAAAAAATTGTGAATATGAAAACTGGAGAAAACGCGCTTCAAAGTTTTCAATAGGAGGAAATATCAATATCAAATATCAATCGCTTCTCTGCTTTTGGCCTTGTATCTTCGGAGATATTTACAATTGGCCTCTGTAACTTTGTGAATATATTATGGGATAGTTTATCTGTCGATTTAAGGAGATTGGAGCGATTCAGTTGAGTCAAATGACGCCTTATTCATTTTTTCTTTCAATAAACTTCAAAAAAACTTCAAAAACATTTTAACATTTTTATTGCGTAAAGTAGAAAAACTTTTGTGTTACTACCAACTTGAAAAAGCATAACATTATCGATGATTATTATGAAAAATCTACGACAACGAATGTTTTATACAATTCACAATGAAATTTTGAGTAATTCATAATTATGCCTATTCATATTTACGTCACGGGATTATTGGCCCATGGTTTACGATGGGCAAGATGAGGATTTTTTTTTTTCTAAATGTTCACGAAGGTTCAGTTTGCGTTAATCTGTTGTTAGAAGTGGTTTATCTTGGTGCTAAATAACAATAAAAATTACATAACCTTTAGTTATGTAACCTCTGGTGTTTGGTGGTGAAAATAGTTAAAAAAATTCGCAAAGACTCAGTATAGTGTAAACAATAACACGTATTTTTTTAAAATTAAATTTAACCTTGGATTGTGGCTAACGCTCCAACCTCCTTAAGCAATTCAAAAAATGATTTTTCGGACCTTCTAATTCAGACTCCGTCCTTAAATCGTCCTTAAATCCTTAATATCGTTGTAATCACAAATTTACCTTCAATCTACGATTCTTGCACCGTATGGTAGACCTTTCTCTTCAATTTGAGTTGCCTCAAGGGACGAAAGACTTTTTGAAAAATTCACCGCAGTTTAACCCCTTAAAGTGTTCAATGTAGGTTTTCTTCGGCTCGAACAGCGGCTCAGAGATAAAGAGAGCCGTATCGATTGTTCTTTGAGAACAAATGCGTGCACGCGGCCTGAGCCGCGAGAAAATTTCTATTTTTTATTATTCGCCCGGTCTAGCGTAACAATTCTCATATAATACACGGGGGGAGGGGGGGGGGGGGTTGGGTTAATCGATACAGTGCTAAAACGAATGGGTCGGAAATAACGCGATCAAGTATTTTTCAATACTCTAGCTTAAAAGATTATTGCAACGTCGCGTGTCGACGCGTATTACAATCGATGATTTTTCAGCCTCGTGGACGATCGATGCGTCGTGTGTCCCGAAGCGGGTGATTTGACGAATCCACCGAAAAAATTTCGAGGTACGTCCAATGATGTTCGACACCACCCTCCCGCATAAAACGCGATTCATTATTTCGCTATTGTTATTTTTCAATTTCAGACTGCCTCTTCAAGATATGTCCGATGAACCGTTACTCCGCCCAGAAGCAATTTTGGAAAGCGGCTAAACAGAGCGCCAGTTCAACCACCGACGCCGTGCTTCTCAAAAGACTTCACGTGAGTTTACCATTTGGCCGCTGAAAGTGGGATATACATTTGGAGGGAAAAAAATTAAACAATTTTGCGGAATTTTTAAAACTAAACAATAATTCTGCTACATATATCAGACTGTAGGTATACTTTAGTAGTACAGTGAAACTTCAGTTATACGTTTTTCAAGGGGTACGTAAAATATGACGTATGAGTGAGAATAACGTAGAAGTGAAATACAGTGTGTATCTGAAACTTTTTAAGGGAAGGTACCTGAGTGAACGGCGAGAAAAACAGGTAAAATTCGGGAATTTTTATCTCAAAAACTAATGTTTCGATTGGGTCCGGATTTTTTTTTATTGGAAAATATGTATATTGAGGTATGGTTAGGAATTTTTTAAAAATAAATTCGTTGACTGGAAGCGATTCAAACGCGATTGTCTCGAAACATAGTTTTCAAAGACGGTGCCAGATGTATCTCGAAAACGGCTTGTCCGATTTTGTCCAAATTTAAATAAAATATTTTTCGATAGTTTTTCTCGTTCGCCACGTAGGGGTTTTTCATTCGATTGAACCATTGCTTTTTATGCAATGTGTATGCAATCCAAAATCGTCGGAAATTGCGAACGAAAAACGAATGTTAAATTAAAACGGTCGTAATTCCGTCGAAAATGGAAATATCAAAAAAATCCTACGTGGCGAACGAGAAAAACTATCGAAGAATATTGTATCCAAATATGGACAAAATCGGACAAGCCGTTTTCGAGATACATCGAGCGCCAACTTTGAAAACTATGTTTCGAGATAATCGCGTTTGAATCGCTTCCAGTCAACGAATTTATTTTAAAAAATTCCTAAACATACCTCAATGTACATATTTTTCAATAAAAAAAACCCGGATCCAATGGAAACATTAGTTTTTGAGATAAAAATTCCCGAAGTTAACCTGTTTTTCTCACCGTTTACTCGGGTACCTCTCCTTAACATTTGAAAATGGCGTTTGGTGCATAATTCACGATGTTTTTCAATAGCAGTACCTCTATTATGTCAATGTTTGGCTTTCCAAATGAACATTTGATTGGTAATAATTGAGTAATGAGCCAACTCAAGTTTTCGAATTACCGTTTTGAACTTTGATTTAATGCAAGTTTGTAACACTAAGCTTTGACGTTTTAGACTAGTAAATAACAGACAGGTTCGTATTGATGAGAGATATGTAATCACTGTACATGTCTACATAGTCGAGGTCAGAAACATCAAAACATCGAACACAACATCAAAACCCAGTCACATGAAATTTGCTCCAGTGAGAGAAATTCACGTGTGATTAATGTATCACTAAGAAAAAACGAACCTCGAAACCGCCGCTGGGACTAAGGCCGTAATAACATTAAGGCCTTAGGCCACAGTAACGGGTATAAAATCATGTGCGAATTTAACAATTTTTTTCGTATGTAAAAGTGATTCACTCATAGAATTAATTACACATCTATTTAGTATGAATATCAAGCTGTTAGGAAATATATATATATATACTTTTTCGATGTACAAAATGGCTACTAATATTTTCTTTTATTATCTTTTTTTAGGCGCTCCGCGGCGTGACATTTAGCATCCACAATTTTTGACCTAGAACAAAAAACAAAAATTCTCGTCAATCTACATTAGAATACCTAGAGAAGTACGTACGGAATTTGAAAAATATTGTTTTATTCAAAAGTTGCAGGTATTTGAACTTAAGAAATGAATTTTCAGTGAAAAATTTCGTTATAACTGCTCATGAACTGCTCATAAAATGAAAAGTTTTCGATTATTCATAAATTCTGTACGTACTTCTCTGCGAAATACAATTAGGAACATAACTTTTAATTTTGAAGTAAATCGCGTGAAAATTGTTGAAGTTATTTGTCACGCCAATTGGAAAAAAGCTGTTTCAAGAAGTTTCGAGTAGTCTGCCATTTTGTACATCGAAAAAAATAAATATACTTTCTAACAGCTTGATATTCATACTAAATAGATGTGTAATTAATTTTATGAGTGCAGCACTTTTTCATACGAAAAAAATTGTTAAATTCACACATGATTTTATACCCGTTACTGTGGCCTAAGGCCTTAATAACGTATAAGCGCGAAAAACGTATAAGTGAGAAACGTAGAAATGAAACTTCGAAAATTGATTGATAATTGAAAATGATAAAAACGTATAGGTGCAAAACGTATAAACGAGGTTTCACTGTACATTCAAGTATACGAAGCGATTTTTTAAAATGATTCTATCAAAATGGTGGAGCTGTGGCAGAGTGCTACGCAAGGTTGCCACGGGAGTCGCGAATCGGCGTGCAGTCTAGCTTCCCGTAGACTTTGATTTGCAAAACATTTCAAACATTTTTCAGTTAGAACATGTATAGTTTCTATTTGACGGTAGTTAAAATGAAGAAAATGCAAATTTACGAGAATGACACGCATTTACATCAAAAACTAACATTCAACGCAAATTTTTTTGTAAAATTTGGATTCAAAAAGTAGTTTTTTTTCTTCTAATTTTTCAAAAACAATTCTCGTCAAGTAGAAGGTAGAAATATTATCAATGTTTCTACCAAATTTAAACTCAATCGGCTTAATAGTTTTTGAGTAATTCTGCACGCCAATTTCGAAAATGCAGTTTTAAGATAAACTCGTTTGAGTTTACGCCCGCTCGGAATCCGAGCGACGAGGCACTGCGTTGACGGACTGTGACGTTTGAAGTTTGTCGAATTTCGCCCTGAAACTTTGGAAAAATATTTTCCATACATAGTTCTATCGTTTAAAGAAGAAAAAATTAAGAAATCGATTTTTTGATCGTTGTAAATGTATATTCCGCCTCAAAGCGCAACAACGATGGCGCGACAACTTGTCAACTATTCATATACGTTTGCGCGGGTTGCAGCATGCCGCCGAGATTGAGAAGAAGCAGAACGAATCGGAGAACAAGAAGCTCCTCGGAAGCGTCGTTTCTTACGGCAACGTCGTTCAGGTGGGTGCGCAAAGGCGCGCGCGCGCTCGATACGAAGCGATTATGCTCGCTCTGACAACAGGGTATTTAACTGTTGAACGGAAATCATCTTAAGGGGTCTTCTCACTTTATACTCTAAAAAAGGCTATTGTCATGATTTTTTTGATAGGTTTATATTATAGATATTGATATAAAAGTTGCTACACTTAACAAATACAATTACGAAATACATTTAAAAAATCTATTTATTTAAGTCACTTTATAGACAAAATTTATAGACAAAAAAGGTAGTTAAAAAAATGTCCTACAAAAATTGTAGGCGTGCGCTGTTGATGAAATCTCGACGATGGATCATCCGAAACAAAAAATCCAATGGTTTTAGATTCAGTATGTTAATGGCTATAGCGCATATCATACGATTTTTAATATATGCAAAAATAACAATAAGGACATTTTTCGAAAAAACAAAAAAACGTTTTTTTCACCGTTTTGGCAACAAAAAAAGTAAATATCAAAATTTAAAAAAATCCTTGATATGCGCTATAGCTATAGTTGTAAAGAATATGTGGTTAAAATATGATAAGGGTCGGTTCAGTAGTTTCGAAGCTTTTTATCAACAAGCCGTCGTAAAACGTTGTTTTGAGAAAAACGCGTTTAAAGTTTGTTTGGGTTGCATAAATACATAAATATTTTTTTAAATTTATTTCGAAAGTGTATTTATTTAGTGTAACAACTGTCATATAAATATCTATCATATAAACCGATTTAAGAAATGGATGAAAATAGCCTTTTTTAGCGTCTAAAATGAGAAGATTCCTTAAATGATTAGTTATTTGATATTATGCTCACAGAATTTTTTTTATCTTCGTTGACGTCAGTACTTACGATATAAATCGGCAATAAAATTTAAACATTCAACCAGACCGCCAAAACTCTCCCGTTTTCGGATATGTAGCCACGTGACGCCTGTGACGTCACATGCCAGTAAACAAGGTAAAGGACCTATATCGCTGCTGAGTTGTCGCACAGCAAACCTTCCTTTCCATTTTTATTTAATAGTTGATACTATGGTAACTGTCACTACAAATAACCACGAATGAACATAATAAGCACGGATATACACTGAAATAAACTAGAAAATCGCTCATTACTCGTCACAGGACTCGTAATGACAATCTGCTGGCATGTGACGTCACTAGAGATCCAACCAATCCAGGAGCATATTCGTTCACGTGACCAAACGTTCAAATTTGTCTGATTCGTAAATTGAAATAAACGAAAATAATGCATATTTTCTGGATAACAGGATAGAAAATACTCTTTAAACACTATATTCTTTTAGGATGACAAGAGAATAAACCATATTTTTAACATAGTGAAATACCCTAGACTGCCAAAAAACACTATTTAAGTAAAACAGGATCTAGTTAAATCAAATATAATAGGTTTTTTCCTTGTCTCACGGCCTACTATGATCTTATTTGTTTCAAAGATATTTTTGTTGTTTGTTTCAGCTATTCTTTTCAAATGTTAAATATATTCGAATTGAATAAATAAACATTCGAGGCAAATAAATCTTTATTTGCTTACAATGTACACGGTAAATCTAAGTGTACTATATGCATAAAATATTTCACAAATTCAAAATGAAACACTTAATTGAGAGTTTTACCACAACGATTTTGTATCGTAATTCGTCATTCCCTGGCCTTCTGAAATGATTTTGTTCGAAGAAAATATTTCACCTGTATGGAATCGAACGTAGAGCCTAACTACTCACAGCTACGCACGCTGCCCCTATGCTACCGAGTGCTTGTCACATCGTGGTCGCAGATATGGGATAAGCGACCGAATTAATTCCTATAATTATTTGGTGTATCACATAAACTCTATGAACTAGTTAATATCTTTGTGATAATTAGAGAGTTAAATCGAATAACATGCTATAGATTTTCCACTTTTTTCGACCATCTCGGATCTTCCGCATAATCGGTTATATCAAAGTACTACTAAAAGGCATTCAATGTGAATTTTTTCAGATTTTTTCATTAAACATTTTAAAAAATGCCGTATTTTTCCAAATTAATATATCTCGGAAACTAGAAGCAACTGAAAAAAACGTCTGTACATAAAAGTTGTAGTTTTGTGTTAGATTTCGAGCGAACGACTTGAAATAATTGTTACGTTCCTGTAACGCTTATTTTTTTACCAAAAAAGGGGGAAATTATTTTTTAAATTAAAAAAACGGCCGTTTTTTTTTGCTGAAAAAATTTCAGAGTCTTCCAGTATGTCTGACGATATCGCAAAAAAATCGCCAGAGTGGGACGGATCGAGGTTCTAGGGTAAAAAAATGAAACCACACAAATTCATTTTTTTTATACCGGAACCTCGCTCCGTGCCACTGTGGCGATTTTTTTGCGATATCATCAGACATACTGGGCGACTCTGTAATTTTTTCAGCCAAGAAAAATGGGTGTTTTTGAATAAAAAAAATAATTTCCCCCTTTTTTGGTAAAAAATCAGCGTTATTGGAACGTAAATTTTTTAAATATATTCCGCTCGAAAGCTAACACAAAACTTCAACTTTTATGTACAGACATTTTTCTTCAGTAACTTCAAGCTTCTGAGATATGTTAATGTGGAAAAAACGGCTTTTTCTTAAATGTTGTGCTGAACAACATTTTAGAAAAGAAGACCGAGAAATATCTCTGATCACTACCAAATATTTGATAGTGATCCGATATATTTATACTTGTATCATCGATACTGATCTTGAATGACCTTGAACGACTTTGACCCCCGAATGTTTTTTATGCGGCTTGAGGGGCTCCACAAGATGGTTGAAAAAAATTTACCATTCCATTTAAAAAAGTAGAGGTGACCTTCACGCCGCAGCGCCTTCACCAAAATAAAAAGAAAAATGCTCGCATTTGATGGCCCCCTTCACACCGTACAACTTTTGTCTGGAGGATTTTTTTTGTAACGTCGATAATTACGGAGTTATTTTGGGTGGCAGAGATAAGAGGGAGACCCTGTATATAATTCCTCTCTCTCCACCCTCTCTACCCTCACTCCCCTTTGATATGTGTGTCGCAACAAAGACAGACCATTAGTTCACTCAAATAGAAAAATGGTTCACTCTACGAAATTTCTATTTAATTTAAATAAAAAAAAAAGAATCATAAATACACTTAGTGGATTCAATTAAATTGTTTTTTGAACAGATGAAATCGAATCACAGATTAGGATCAAATAAAATATTCATTTATCGGACGATATTAAATAGATTTTGATTTGAACAAATAAATATATTTAAAATAAATAATTCCGATAATGGAATGCAATAGGAAAAATGTGATTTCACGAAAAATCTAGTTAATTAAAATTAAAAAAAAAAAAAAAAAAGAAACATTGACGCGGTTAGTTCATATCGATAGAATTTTTTTCTCAGTGTATTGTGTTCTGTTCGTCAGTTGCTTCATCTGAAATCGAACAAGTACCTGACTGTGAACAAGCGGCTACCGGCTCTACTGGAGAAAAACGCGATGAGGGTGTACCTCGACGCGAACGGCAACGAGGGCTCCTGGCTCTACATAATGCCCTTTTACAAGTTGCGGAGCGACGGAGACAGCGTCGTCGTCGGGGACAAGGTGATAATGGAGCCGGTGAACGCCGGCAGGCAGGGTCTCCACGTCGCCGCGAATTACGAACTCGCCGACAATCCCGGATGCAAGGAGGTCAACGTCGTCAATTCGTCGACATCCTGGAAGGTAACCCTCTTCATGGAGCATCGGGAGAATCAGGAGGAAATACTCAAGGGTGGTGACGTCGTGAGACTCTTTCACGCGGAGCAAGAGAAATTTTTGACGATGGACGAGTATCGTAAGAAGCAGCATGTATTCCTGAGAACGACCGGGAGAACGAGCGCTACCGCGGCAACGAGTAGCAAAGCCCTCTGGGAAGTCGAGGTCGTTCAGCATGATCCTTGCCGCGGTGGTGCCGGTCACTGGAACTCCCTATTTCGTTTCAAGCATCTCGCAACGGGACAGTACCTAGCCGCTGAGATCGACACGGACGAGCCACCCGAGGCGACCAAGCCCAAACGAGGTTTCTTTTTCCCTTATTTATTGGATTTGGTGACTGGTGAATAAGTTCTCGCTGTTTTTTCGTGAAAATTAAGGTCATCCTATGTGACAGCTATGTTCGTTTTTTTGGGATTTTTTTTATGAATCATTAAAACGCTATTTCAAAATTTTTACCACACCTATATTAAGGGACGGTTCTGCCTTGATGGGCCAAAAAATGTTCGATTTTTTACCATTTTTTATGCGAAAAGTATTGAATATAGAATGTTGATATTTTGTATGTTGACTAAGGGGGTGTACACAAATTACGTAACGCAAAATTTCCCAATTTTTTACCCCCCCCCCCTTTCGCCCACGTAATGGTACCGTAACGCTTGGCTAGAACCCCCCCCCCCCCCCCCCCCTATTCCGTTACGTAACGGGTGCTTTGTCGTCAATAAATGCGTTTTTTTCATAGACATAACTAATTATGAAAGGATCGGGTTTATACTCATTTTATGAAGTATACATTCATCTAGTTTTATACCAATTTTTATGACAACATCTTGACAATTAACCGAGATATACACTCAGAAAAAAGATTTATTAAGGACAAAGAAGTTTGTCTCCCGGCGATTAAGTTTTCTAATAATTTTTAAAATTAAAGTTTATTTTTAAGATTTACTAAGAATTTTTCTTAACATCTAATAGGATTCTTCATAATCCCCCAGCTGGTTTTTTTCGAGGAATTGTCATTTCGTCTGTCATTATTTTCTCACTTAAACGTTTCTTTCTCACTTTATATTCTTACTTACACTTAAATCATTCCTCACTTTCGAGTTTCTCACTTCCGAAACGCAACACTGACACTTGTGCCAAAAGCATTGGCATAGGAAGAAGCTACACGGTGAGCGTATGCGTGAGCTACATCTGACGAGCGGCCTGCTGTCAGGCCCGTCGCGTTTAAGGGCAAAGTGCGCATGCGCGCATTAATATCATAGTCGTAAAATAAGAGGTTTTCGTGATTGGGAACTAGTATTTATTTGATTTGAGGAAACATTTTGTCAAGTGTTCTATTTTAAATATGGCTTTTAATTGATGTGAAAAATCGGCACGTAAAAAAACATATTTAGTGACGCGGAATAAATGCTGTAGTTACAATCACATGAAAACTGTCTCCATACGCGTATACATTTATTAATTTTCAATAAATTATCTTCTAATGTGCCAATTTATTAGAACATAATAAATCTTTTTCCTGAGTGTATGGCTTGATTTGACGACGAAAAAAAAAACTCTTCATTGTTCCATCGATATCTTTATGAAAGGTTATCTGTAAATTAAAATTCAACAATTTATCGATATCTATACAAATGTAGCTATCGTCATGCGTAGCCGTTTTTTATTTTAGTTTTTTTTAACAAAATCCCGACAGGCTGAACATTTTTTTTCTATTTTCAAGGCCCTTTTTCTGTATTCACCCAGTCTTTAAAAATATTAATTATCAAATGTTAAACACGCGGATACGTACAGCCTCTGTCACTGCGGTTACAAAAATGTTTTTTAAAAAATTGAAAATCGGTTGATAAGTTTTTAAGTATTCGCTCGGACAAGGTCGAAAAAACTAATTTCGAGAAAACCGCGTTCAAAGTTTTCGTTCCGTGTTTCTTGATATAAAGTTACGATTTTTTTTTTAAATATTAATACTTACATTGAAGTATCTAGTCGTGGGCGTTATGACGGTTCTTCATCTTCATGATAGATCTAAAATAATAAGAGCTTTATCTATTGTAAATGATGCCACACCACAATTAAAAACTTGAACATGCAGAAATTTTGCTATTTCTGGTCGTTTTAAAATCGCGGCGTAACGCAAACTTTGACCCCCCCCCCCCCTATTACGTTACGTAATTTAAGTACGGCCCCTAAGCGGTCTTTATTGAACATCAAAATATTTTTTAAAGTTTGACAAAACATGGTGGTGGGAGTGGGAGGAGCCACGTATGTCGGTGCACAGGCGATGACATTCTTCGCTTGTGGAAGTCCTAAGTACCCGACAGGTGATCTGAAGCAAAAAAATCAAAAATATTTTTACTTTGTACAATATTGTGTATAAGTTGATCTAGAATCAAGAAGAAAAATCAAAAAATAGTGAGCGCCCGGAAGGAAGTTTGTTTTTTTTTCCAAACATTTTCGCAGTTGTTGGCTCACTATTTTGGAGCTCTGCGTATTGTTTCCTACAGAACATGGTCGCAAGTCTGAACAAGAATTTTGCGTGCTTCACCTGCAGATCCTTTCGAATAAAGTAGTGCACTAAAATTCCCCGCAAATACTCTTCTTTTTGGCACGAAATTTGGCATGTTTAACACTATGAAAAAAAAAGTTTTTTACACTTCGGCGAAATTACATACACTGAATGCCAGGCTTGCTCTTACTTTATAGATGTCATCTTAAAGTCCATGCACGCATTTCTGGCAATGCAATCTGTTGAAAAACACCGACAACTTATCGCGCTCTCGAAAAGGATCTCCAGAAAAATAAATTGCTCGTTTGTGACGCAGATTCTCCCGGTGCCATTTACCGTCTGGTATCGGTGCCGCACAGCAACGAAATAAGTTCCTTGTTCGAGCTCGATCCGACGACGCTAACACGGGGCGACAGCCTCGTGCCACAGTCTTCCTTCGTTCGGCTGCATCACATATGCACCAACACTTGGGTTCATTCGACGAGCGTACCCATAGACAAGGACGACGAGAAGCCCGTCATGTCGAAGGTTCGTACACCCTTTTCGCGGCCAAGCAACGCGCGCGTAAGAAAGCCAAAAGTTTACTCGAGTTTTTCGCCGCCAGGTCGGATGCGCCGTCAGCAAGGAGGACAAGGAAGCGTTCGCGCTCCGTTCCGTGTCACCGGTCGAAGTTCGCGATCTCGATTTTGCCAACGACGCGTGCAAAGTTCTCACCGGTATGAGCGGCAAGCTCGAGAACGGAACGATATCGCACAACGAGAGACGAGCCGTGACGAGCCTTCTCCAGGACATTGTCTACTTCATTGCCGGCTTGGAGAACGAGCGAAACAAGTCGGAGGCTCTCGAGCTCGTTGTCACGAACGCCAACAGGGATCGACAAAAGTTACTCAGGGAACAGTACATACTCGGTCAGTTGTTCAAGATACTTCGGGCGCCATTTTTGGAGTCCGCCGAGGGCGAGGGACCCTTTCTACGAATCGAAGAACTCAACGATCCGCGCCACGCTCCTTACAAATACATGTTTCGATTGTGTTATCGCATACTGAGACTCTCGCAGCAGGATTACCGAAAGAATCAGGTCAGTCGAAAAGTCAGGTCTTCTCGAGATCCCGTCGAGCGAATCCGCGCGCGTCGTCAAACTCTTCTCTCTGCTCGCAGGAATACATCGCGAAACACTTTGCCTTTATGCAAAAACAAATTGGTTACGATATACTTGCCGAGGACACGATCACGGCTCTCTTGCACAACAATCGTAAATTATTGGAGAAACACATAACGGCAGCTGAGATCGAGACGTTTGTCGGTCTGGTTAGAAAAAATATGCGCACTTGGGAATCACGCTTCTTGGATTATCTCTCCGATCTTTGCATATCGAACAAGAAAGCAATCGCCGTTACACAAGAATTGATTTGCAAGAGCGTTCTCAGCGAAAAGAACAAAGACATACTGATTGATACGAGGTACGTACGTTTTCCTTATCTTTCTTCGGTAATTATTAGGTGTACAACTTAGTTCGGTCCGTTTGCAAAAGATGGCGCTGGGTGCTATAAAATGCTTGACGGCACCAGCTGATTTTTGCTGTATCGTGAAGTATCAACATCTCTTAATCAAATGACGTTTATAGTCCTTTGAGTTGTGCGCATCAAGTTTAATTTTTTACTGCGGTGAAAATGTCGAATTTCGTCCCAAATGAGCATCACTTGGGGGAAGTGTTGATTTTCTGTTTCAATTGGAAGAAAAGTGCAGCTAAAGCCCAGCGAATGCTTGTGGAAGTTTATGGTGACTCTGCACCGTCGGATAAATCTACTATTATCTTGCAGAGAATGCTTTCGACGGTTTCAAAGTGGTGATTTTAGTGTTAAGGACAAAGAGCGTTCGGGTCAACCGAAAACGTTTGAAGATGAAGGTTATGCTATTCATTTGGTGGGATCAGAAGGCTGTGATCCATTATGAGATACTAAAACCTGGTCAAACCATCACGGGAGACTTCTACAGGCAACAATTGATCCGTTTAAAGCGAGCTATAGCCGAAAAACGTCCAGAATATGCGACCAGACACGAGTCCATAATCTTTCAACATGACAACGCTCGGCCTCACGTTGCTATTGTGGTTAAAAATTATTTGGAAAATAGCGGGTGGGAAATTCTGGCTCACCCGCCTTATAGCCCAGACCTTGCCCCTTTCGACTACCGTTTGTTTCGATCGATGCAGAACGCTTTGACTGGAATACGCTTCACGTCACAACAGGGTATCGAAAATTGGCTCAATTCATTCTTGGCTTCAAAAGATGAACGCTTCTTCCGCGACGGAATTCATGAATTACCAGAAAGATGGGGAAAAGTAATGGCTAGCGATGGACAATATTTTGATTAATGTATTAATTCATTTGATCATTCAAATAAGTGCGTATTTTAAGCAAAAAAACGGACCGAATTAAGTTGTACACCTAATAATAGTGACTTTTCCTAAGTATGGCGCAAACATTGGTTTGCCATTTTTAACTACAGAACAACATAAATAATGGTGTTACGTCGGGGGCAACCCATCTTTTCAAACTACGAATTGTATCTTAAGTAAAAAATGAATTTTCAAAGTTGCAAATTTCGTACGATATTTCAAGTGAAATTTCTAATGAGTGTTCGAGCCGTTACTTCTATGTCTTTAATTACGTCGCTGTTATATATTGTGTGTGTGTAACGTCCTTGGTATTCTTCACGACGAAAACAGAAATGGTATTAGAGCGAATATTCGAAAGAGTCTTATGTGTCTTATATTATTCTATTCTTATTCTTATATTCAATTTCATGCAACGCGCTTCGATTCGTGATTCCAAACGGATCGTCTTAGGTAATTTTGGAGTTCTGCGGTTTTATTCAATTTTATGTAACGAATATCTTGTCCACAGTTCATTTTTATTCCGCACAGCTCTATCAACTCGAAGATATGGATGTCAATGAGAATATTGACGAAAAATCAGTATGTGCCGAGTGCATGCAAAATTCGCTAATTTTTACAGTTTTTTCAAATGTTTTTTTTTTGTAAAAAAATCTGGAACCTAATAAACCGTCCCTAACATAACATCATTATTCACACCACAAAAAAGCGATAAATCGCGAAAAAAAACAATCGAAGGCGATTTTCCGGAAAAGTCACTAAACTATATAAGTACCCTTTGTTCTTTTAATTTTCACTAACAACGTTAGGGTGGCACAAATTTGAGCTCTATTTTTTCCCTTTTCTTACCATTCAATGAGCTACTTTAGAGGGAAAAAAAATTGTCGCGATAGCTGCGAGCGGTCAACAAATATTTAGAGATCGCTCAAATCACAAATTCAAATTTTCATTACAAAATCGATTTTATTTTATTTTCGTTCACTTCTCACCTACGAATTTTACGCTTTTAATTAAAAAAATTAAGCTCGCGAAAGCTCTGGCCGGCCAATGAATATTCAGTGGTCGTTCAAGAGCTTCGAAATTTTCAATTGTCGCGATTTTTTTTTCTCTTCTCACTCATAAATGCAATACTTTGTAAAATTTGCAAAACAATTTAACTCTTTTTTTGACGGATTTTTTAAATCTACCTCACACTTTTAACCCGACAAAACGGGGGACCTATAATTTTTTGAGAATAAAGATTATAATTCTTGGATTAGTAGTGTGAGGTAGATCTGAAAAATCTGTTTCTAAAGAAATACGATTAATTCTTTTGAAAATTTTACAAAGCGTCAAATTTATGAGAGCGAAGAGTAAAAAAAATAGGCGAAAATTGGAAATTTCGAAGTTCTTGAGCGACCACGAAATATTCATTGGCCGGTTAGAGCTTTCGCGAGCTAATTTAAAAATTATAAAGCGTAAAATCCATGGGTGAGAAGTGAAGGAAAAACATCAATTAACTCATGAAAATTTGAATTTTTGGAAGGCTTGAGCGATCTCAAAATCTTTTTTGACCGCTCGGAGCTTTGACGATAATTTTCTTTTTTCGTTGAAGAAGATAATTGGATGGTGAGAAAAAGGAGAAAAAAATAGAGCTCAAATTTGTGACTTCCTAACCAACGTATACGCGTACATTTTCGACCTATCTCATCGTTCGTCTCTTCCCCGTCGCGGCCCGACGCAAGGATAATGAAGACTCGGGTCGAAGTGGAGGAGGATATCGAGGGCAGACTGGAGAACGAGGAGTCGCCGCGCATTACTGTGATCGAGGAGCTCGAAGTTTGGCTTGTCTGGAACGATGCAACGGTTCGTGCGGCTTCCGTACTCCTTAAGGACTTATATACCTTTGGATGGTCGAAAAATAAGCTTTTTTGGTTTTCTTTGAGTTGAAATACTGATAAAGCAGTTGAAATGAGGTTTGGAGGTTTTACGTGTTTGTAGGTACTCAAATGAATTTTTCATTAGACAAAAAATAGAAAATGGCGGCCCAGTGGCGGGTAGGAAGAGAACGCCTTTTTTGAGGTCATTTACGCGCGGACGCGGAGACGCACTTTAGCACCTGGAACTAAAAATATTTTTTCTTGGTAATCTACATGAGCTTTGCTAGCTTATTACAAAATATCGATTTTAGCAAATTTGGCGCCATTTTGAGAGAACAAAATAATTCCCTCATATAAACCGCAATTGTTAATCGATCTTAAAAATCGTGTTTACTCCACTGGAAAATCTAATTAAAAAGGTACGGTTGAAATTTAAAGTCAATCGGTTGAAAATCTCAGGATTTTGAAAACCGTTTTAAGGCGGGATATATATATATTCAGACGGGAAAAAATTAAGCAATTTTGAGGAATTTTTTAAACTGAGAAATAATTATTCTACAATGATCAAACTTTAGGTATACTTTAATAGTATATTTAAGTATGTAAAACAATTTTTAGAAATGCATTTATTATCAAAATGAGGAAAATGCAAACTTAAGAGAATGGCACGCATTTACAACAAAAATCAACATTTCACACAACATTTCTGTAAAGTGTGGATTAAAAAGGTAGTTTAAAAAAAAATGGAAAAACAATTCTTATCAAGTAGAAGGTAGCAATGATATTAATATTTTTACCGAGTGTCAACTCGATTGGCTTAATAGTTTTTAAATAATCCTGCACCCCAATTTCGATAATGCAGTTTTGACAAAAACGCGATTGAATTTTACGCCCGCTCCGAATCCGAGCGGTGAGGCACAGCATTGACGGGCTGTGACGTTTGAAATTTTTCCAACTTTGCTTTGAAACTTTGGGAAAGTATTCCACACATGAGGCATTCTTCATCAAGTGGGCCACTTTTGTTTTCGACGTCCCCAATTTTTTTCAAAATCTGCCAGTTTGAAATATTAGTCAAAAGGAACGTCTGTGATTTTTTAAAGATTTTTTAGGCTTCCGTTCGAGATTTTCAATTTTTCATTACGAACACTGTATCCGAAAAAATATTCATCAAACAAAAAAAAAAACATAAGAATGAAAACTTTTTTTTCCGCTTTATCGAAAATAATCAAAACCATCATTTTTCTGCATTGAGAAAATTGAAACTTGGCAAACAAAATGAGATTAACATTTTTCAAACCTAATAACACACTTTCGATTTCGGTACAAATTTTACAGGATGTTTGTTATTGGGTAGAGAGTCTGCGAAAAAAATTTCAGAATGGTACCTGCAATGGTTAGGATGAAAAAAATTAAAACTCTGCGAAATCTCATAACCGCATATATGGGGTTATAAAAACGCTGCGAAATCTCATATAAGAAAATTAAAATTATCTAAAAAAAACTAAAATTAAAAATTATCTCATAACCGCATACATGCGGTTATGAGATAATTTTCCCGGGATAAGATCCCGCAGGGTTTTTATTTTAACGGGTATAAAATCATGTGCGAACTTAACAATTCTTTTCGTATGAAAAAGTGATTCACCCATAAAATGAATTACACATCTATTTAGTATGAATATCAAGCTGTGCGAATTTTTTTTTGTTTTCGATGTAAAAAATGGCCGACTACTAATATTTTCTTTTTTAGGCGCTCCGCGGCGTGACATTTAGCATCCGCAATTTTTTACCTAGAACAAAAAACAAAAATTCTCGTCAATCTACATTAGAATACCTAGAGAAAGAAGTACGTACGGAATTTAAAAAATATTGTTTTATTCAAAAGTTGTAGGTATTTGAACTTAAGGAGGTTGGAGCGATTCATTCAACATTTTTTTTCAATTAACCTCAAACAAATGCATCCGAGGTACAGATTTATTCTATATATGCTAATTTTTTAAAATATATAATTAAAGGGAAAAATTATCCATTTTAACATTTTTATTACGTAAAGTAGAAAAACTTTTGTGTTACTACCAACTTGAAAAAGCATAATATTATCGATGATTATTATGAAAAAAACTACGACAACGAATATATTATACAATTCACAATGAAATTTTGAGTAATTCATAATTATGCCTATTCATATTTACGTCACGAGATTATTGGCCCATGGTTTATGATGGGCAAGATGAGGATTTTTTTTTTCTAAATGTTCACAAAGGTTCAGTTTGTGTTAATCCGTTGTTAGAAATGGTTTATCTTGGTGCTAAATAACTTTGTATAATAATAAATGCTTGGTCTTGCCCATCTAACCGCACGTTAAATTACATACAAAAAACTATTTTTTATCTCTGGTGTTTGGTGGTGAAAAAAGTTCAAAAAATTCATAAAGACACAGTATAGTGTAAACAATAACATGTATTTTTTTAATTAAATTTAACCTTAGATTGTGGATAACGCTGCAACTTCCTTAAGAAATTAATTGTCAGTGAAAAATTTCGTTATAACTGCTCATAAACTGCTCATAAAATGAAAAGTTTTCGATTAATCAGAAATTCCGTACGTACTCCTCTGCGAAATGCAATTAGCAACATAACTTTTAAATTTGAAGTAAATCGAGTGAAAGTTGTTGAAGTTATTTGTCACGTCAATACGAAAAAAGCTATTTCGAGAAGTTTTGAGTAGTCGGCCATTTTGTACATCGAAAAAAAAATATATAATTTCTAACAGTTTGATATTCATAATAAATAGATGTGTAATTAATTTTATGAGTGAATCACATACGAAAAAAATTGTTAAATTGGCACACGATTTTATAGCCAGTAAAAAACGGTAGATTCTTTTTCAAAGGTAAATAAGGCCTCAACGCAAAAGGGGGTGGACCGACGGCGATTTACGAGAAGTTTATTATTATTTTTCCAGAGATCCATGTCTCTCGGTGAATTGTCGCGAGGGGCCAAGATGGGAAATGTCGAGGACGCGGCGATTCTCGATTACTACAGACATCAGCTCAACTTGTTCAGCAACATGTGTCTGAATCGCCAGTACCTCGCGCTGAACAATCTATCGCTTCATTTGGAGATTGATCTTATTCTCAAGTGGGTGTAACGCGCGGGAAATATTGTGCGAGCTGGTGTAAGGAGGGAGACTGCCGCAGAGTGCTCATGGATTGTCTCGTTGCCCGCAGATGTATGGAGGACGAGACGGTTCCTTACGATTTGAGAGCTTCCTTTTGCAGACTGATGCTACATTTGCACGTTGATCGTGATCCTCAGGAGCCTGTCACTCCGGTCAAATATGCGCGTCTATGGTCCGAAATACCGTCCAAAATGAGCATCAACGAGTAAGCCCGCAATTTCGAATTATCCTTTCGCTTTTTTTTTTCTTACACGAGTTACGCGTATACGATGCTATCCGTGTCCCGATCAGTTACGACACGAATAAGATGCCGGACGAGAGCAAAGAAGCCGTTCGAGCGAGATTCAACCTGACGATTATGTTCGTAGAGGACTACTTGTGCAACGTCGTTGCAAAGATGTGGACTTTTGCCGATCAGGAACAAAACAAACTCACTTTCGAGGTACGAACACTTGAGCTTTTTTTGGTAAATATTGGAAGTACAACTTTGCAGTGACCGTCTTTTTCAAAAGTTTAAGGCTTTATTATAAAAAAGTGACTGCATATTTTTTAATCAAAGTACTGCCCGTCGCTAGCTACGACCTCGGCCCATCTTTCAGGTAGCATTCGAATCCCGCGTCGATAAAAGTCTTGGTCCTTGGAGGCAATCCAGGAATCGACCCAATTTTTGACTTCTTCGTAAGAACCGAAGTGCTGGTCAGCCAAATCGTCTGCCATTGACCGGAACAAGTGATAGTCGGAAGGGGCAATGTCTGGAGAGTACGGCGGGTGGGATAAAACCTCCCATTTCAGCGTTTCCAAGTACTTTTTCACGACATTTGCAACATGGGGTCGGGCATTGTCATGCTGCAGTATCACCTTGTCATGTCTTTCGTTGAATTGTGGCCGTTTCTCTTTGAGTGCCTTACTCAAGCGCATCAACTGACGTCGGTAGAGTTCCCCTGTGATGGTTTCGGATGGTTTGAGCAGCTCATAGTACACAACGCCCAGCTGGTCCCACCAGATACACAGCATCACTTTGGATCCGTGAATATTCGGTTTGGGCGTCGATGACGGAACATGACCAGGCAGTCCCCATGATTTTCGGCGTTTAGGATTATCGTAGTAAACCCACTTTTCATCTCCAGTCACAATCCGGTGCAAAAATCCCTTCCTTTGTTGTCTTTGGCGCAGTTCCCGCAAATGCTGAGAATTCGGCTCGTAGGTTGCCATGTTTGAGTGCCAATAACTTTATAATGCATACACGTATCCGTTAGCTTTTTTAAATTGTTTACATTGGCAGAGCCTCTAGTTTAAAATGCCACTTTTTTATTGAGCTAGGGCCACTACTTCGGCCGCAGTGGCTCTCTAAGTAAAACGGTCACTGCAAAGTTGTACTCCTAATATTTACGAGTGGGACTCCAGCTAGAAAAGGGGTTTAGAAATTTTGCACCCAGTCGATGTATTTCAGGGCACTTTGTTTATAATATTTACGTCGGGGGGAGACAATTTCAACCCTTATTTCAACCCCCAAATGCTTTTTTAAAACTTTTTTAAACGTATGGACGAAACGGGTTGTTTGGTGACATCAAGTGGGTCAAATTACATGGGTTTGGGCTTGTTTGGGTTTGGGAAATATATGCTTTTCTTAATAAAATACCCCCCCCCCCCCCCCCCATTGTGAAAAACATATTTTTATACTGCAGAATAGACCCGAACACGTGAAAAAAAATTGGAGCCGATTAGGGCTGGAGCCCCACCATTTTTATTCGGGGCTCCCAAATATTTATTGATGTGAATATTATTGTATTAATATTATATATATCTTCTACCATTTTCAATAAGGGAATATTTACCCTTTTGTTTTCTTTCGCGCCTTATTATTTTCTCGCGTTGTCTTTGCAGGTCGTCAAGCTCGCCCGTGACTTGATATACTTTGGATTCTACAGTTTCAGCGACTTGTTGAGATTGACGAAAACTCTGCTCAATATATTGGACTGCGTGTCCGAGAACGATATCACCGATGGAAAGATACCAACAGGTGAAATTGATTGTAAGTTCGCTTAACAGTAGACAAATAGAAGCCGTATACAAGGGGGGTTCGTTCTCATTATATTTGTGCACTTGTGATTGCTCAATTATCAGCCGAATCAATGGAATCGGAGGACCAAGGTACGCCTCATTTTTTTTAGTTTGTCACGCCGGGAAACATACGGGTGTAATTAAGGCTCGGAATTGATGGCATTGGAGTTTGCATTGTTGGAATGCCACGGAAATATTTTTTTTCTCGTATCGTCCAATTTTTTTTGCCGATTCGGGCTACAAAAATCATTGAAACTTTTTTGTAGAACCTTATTAGAGTCCCGTAAGGGGGCCGTACGCAAATTATGTAAAGTAATTGGGGGGGGGGGGTCGGCCAGGCGTTACGTCACGATTTTAAAACTGCCAGAAATAGCAAAATTTCTGCATGTTCAAGTACTTGCGGAGAACTTGCACAGCAGCTTTCCCACATCCCCCAAGCAGAAGTTGAAGGAATTTTTTTTTTTTATAATAATTCCTGAAACTACATGTATTGAAAAATATGTTGGCAACATTTTTATTCACAAGTCCGGAAATTAACAAAGTTATAATCGCTCTAGTGAGTTTGGGTTAAAGTACAGGCTCTCATTATTTTGTGAACTATCATGAAGATGAAGATCCGTCATATCGCCCGCGACTAGATACTACAATGTAAGTATCAATATTCTAGAAAAAAACCCAACTTTATATCAAGAAACGCGGGACGAAAACTTAGAACGTGTTTTTCTCGAAACTAGTTTTTTCGACCTTGTCCGAGCGAATACTTAAAAACTTATCAACCGATTTTCAATTTTTGAAAAACATTTTTGTAATCGCAGTGACTAAGGTGGTACGTACCCGCGTTTTTAACATTTGATAATTATTATTTTTAAAGACTGCTTGAATACAGAAAAAGGGCTTTGAAAATAGAAAAAAATGTCCAAACTGTCGGTATTTTGTAAAATAAAAAAACGGCTACGCATAACGATGGCTACATTCGTATAGATATCGATAAATTGTTGTCTTTTAATTTGCAGATAAGCTTTCATAAAGATATCGATGGGACAATGAAGAGACATTTTTTTTCGTCGTCAAATCAAGGCATATATCTCGGTTCATTTTCAAGATTTTGTCATAAAAATTGGTATAAAACTAGATGAATATATACTTCATAAAATGAGTATAAAACCGATTCTTTCATAATTAGTTATGTCTATGAAAAAAATCGCAGCTATTGACGACAAAGCACCCGTTACGTAACGGAATTCGGGAGGGGGTCTGGCCAAGGGGGGGGGGGGGGGGTGATAAAAATGGAGAAATTTTGCGTTGCGTAATGTGTGTACGCCCCCCAACTAAAATTAAAAAAAAAAAGTTTAGATAGTAATAAGAATGAAGAAGAATGTCCGTTGCATTTCGAAGATGCAAATTTCAACACGATCGGAATTGATCGTATTTTCTTAACCGTATTAATTTTGTATATTTGTCGTGGGCGTTGTTCAGCCGAAGGCGGTGTTTTACGATGTATCGGTGACATGGGAGCGGTAATGACGAGTCTGACTCTTGGAACGGCTGGTCAAGTGATAGCCGCTGGTGGTACCACCAGCACCTCCGCCACCGCAAGCACCGCCACCTCGCCTGGACCGAAATCTTCGGCCAGAAAGGAATATCCCCTAGTGATGGACACGAAACTCAAGATTATAGAGATTTTGCAGTTTATTCTCGACGTGCGGTTGGATTACAGAATTTCGTGCTTACTGAGCATATTCAAGCAAGAGTTCGACGAGAACGAGAAAAGCTCGTCGGCCGGTGACGTGAATCTCGGGCACAATAAGGGCATAGATCTCGAATCTATCGGCACACAGGCCGAGGGAATATTCGGTAGCAGCGACGAGTGCGCGGCTCTCGATCTCGACGGTCAAGGTGGTCGAACCTTTCTTCGTGTTCTCTTGCATCTCGCTATGCACGATTATCCGCCGCTAGTTTCGGGAGCTCTGCACCTCCTGTTTCGACACTTCAGTCAGCGCCAGGAAGTTTTGCAAGCGTTCAAGCAGGTAAAAACACCCACGAATACACCGAGATATACAGGGAGGTTCACTCGAAGTTAGTCGATCGTTAAAATTCGAATGGTTCGTCAATGTCGACTTTTTGAAAGCTTTAGATTTTTCTTCCACTGGTGGTACCAACCGATTTCAAGGTCACCTTCACCTTTTTCAAGGAGAAACCCGTAGTTTTTGGCCTCAAATACAGGGCACAGAAAAAAAAACGAAACCAACGAACTATATTATCACGACCTTGGGATGACCTTGAAATACGAAAAAAATTGCAAAACGGTAATTAAAGCGAGGCAAGCAAAAAAGACGATGGTTTCAGACGGAAATGATGTTTTTATTGCATGACATATTTGAAAAATCGTTCATCTAAGGCGATACCTTTCATAATACGATTTTCGAACGACGCGTGAACTGCAAGTTTATATGCAACGTCTCGTTGAATATCGTTCGACAAGCGCGGTTTGTTCGTTCCTTTATAACCTCCCGAGTGGTTTGTACATTTTGGGAGACTTCGCTTTCCACTGCACGCCATGAAAAAGAGACCAATGGTGTTGAATCGGGCCATCAAGGAGGCTCAGACTGGAACGTTTCTACCAATCCACCGATCACCGAATTTTTCATTCAATTTTCGTCGCGATATCGTGTTGGTACTACATTATTCGGCGGACTTTAAGCGGCACGTTTTCTAAAAGATATTTCAAGGTCATTCCAAGGTCATGGTATTGTAGGTGATTGGTTTTGTTTTTTGTGTTCGAAATTTGTGTGCATTGAAAAGAGGGGTTTCCTCTAGAGAAAGTGAAGGTCACCTTGAAATCAGGTTGATATCTCGAGATGAAGAGAAATGTAAGGCTACCAAAAATGTCAGACATTGACAAACCATTCGAATTTGGTCTGGCTTTTTTGTCCAAAACCAATATTTATGGGTGTTTTCGGGTGCATAACTTCCAGTGGACCACCCTTGTGGACGACCGTGGAATTATTTTCTAACCTATCGGACTTAGGAGAAAACTTTTCCGACAAAAGCTGCATACTCCGAAGGGGGTCATCGAGTGATGGCTACGAGGTTTGTTTGGGTGGAGGCGCTTCAGAGATTTCACGGTTATCTCCCCTTTGTAAAATCGGACCACTATTTTTTTCAGACTTTTATCAAGGAACTAAAAATACGTTCGCACTTCAAATTTCAAGATGGTGGATCAAGATTTAGTATGAAAAATCGTTAAAAAAGACATTTCAATGTTTTTAGCCTAGAATCGATTGAAAGACACCAGAGATAGTGGTCGTTGCAGGTATAGTGTGGTACTTATGATTGGGAATAAACTTATTGGTCCTTATTTCATCTATGTACATATAAAATGGGAACTCTTACGCCAATTTCCGAGGACATCGATCGGGACCTCGGTGGAAGATCTGCCATTGAATACATGGCTCTCTTTTCTTTGATTGCGGAATAAGCTTAATGAAAACATTGCCAATCGTTGGATTGAGCGTCGGGGTCGTGTAGTTTGGTCAGCTCGTTCACTGCACTTGACGCGACTACACTTCTTTTTATGAGGGACTTTGAAAGACATGGTGTACAAAGAAGTGCCGACTACAGTTCGATAATTGAAAAAAAAAGGATAAAAATAACAAATAGGGTGATTACTAACACAATACAATCAATGTGAACTAGAATGCAAGCGTGCATTGAAAGAGGTGGCCATCACTTTGAGCACCTTTTACAGGAGCAAGTGTATGCACCGTTTTTTAAATCGATTTTAGACTAGAAACATTGAAATTGCTGTTTTATCGATTGTTCATGCTAAATCTCGACCAATCATTTCGAAATTTGGAGTGTGAATGTATTTTTAGTTCCTTGGTGAAATTCTGAAAAAAAATGATTACCCCATTGAATGGCAGGTTACCGTCGAGCGGCATGCAAAGTGCATGAACTTCGGGATTTTTTGAAAACATAAAATAAATACTTTTGGAAGCATTTGGAAAAAGAAGAAGAAAAAGTTACATAAAGCCATGCACGGCGTGTTTTGCTGTGCGCGGGGCGCTCCATAGCCTTGCTAGTTTATCTGAAACAAAAACGGGTTGAAAATGACTAAACTTGACTAAATTGGGAGGCCGCTTGAAAAAAACTTGCCTAAAAATGGCAGCCGCTTGAAAAAAAAACCCATTTTTTTGCCCGTTTTTTGCTCAAACGGACGAAAAAAATATTTCCAAATAAATGTTTGACAAAAATTCCTTCCGAATGTCCCCGCAAAGTGAATTTCCTTTCAATTGCGCAGAGAGATTCTGTGAATCGTTTCATCCGTTGGAGCTTAAGAGCGTCCCGCGCCCTGAAAAATTCTTTCTAGAAAAACGCGCCGAACGGTTCCGCTCAACAGGCTATAATACATTCTAAAATACTTTAGATATGAAAATATCCTTCGATCCACGTGTTCTAAACACCGTAAGGATGCAAATTATGTCAAAAACATCGAATTTTTCATCGTCATGCTCTTGAAAAATGGAGGTGACAGTGAAATCTCCAAAGTGCCTCCACCTGGATGAAACTCGTAGCCGCCATTCGATGACCATTATTGACAAGCGATTCGATCGCCATTAAAGCCTTAGGCCACAGTAACGGGTATAAAGTCACGTGCGAATTTAACCATTTTTTTTCGTATGAAAAAGTGATTCACTCATAAAATTAATTACGCATCTATTTAGTATGAATATCAAGCTCTTAGAAAATATATATATATATTTTTTCGATGAGAATTGCCGACTACTAATATTTCCTTCTGTTATCTTTTTTTAAGCGCTCCGCTGCGTGACATTTAGCATTCACAATTTTTTACCTAGAACAAAAAACCAAAATTCGCGTCAATCTACATTAGAATACCTAGAGAAGTACATACGGAATTTAAAAAATATTGTTTTATTCAAAAGTTGTAGGTATTTGAACGTAAGAAATGAATTTTCAGTGAAAAATTTCGTTATAACTGCTCATAAAATGAAAAGTTTTCGATTAATCAGAAATTCCGTAGGTACTTCTCTGCGAAATGCAATTAGGAACATGATTTTTAAATTTGAAGTGAACCGAGTGAAAATTGTTGAAGTTATATGTCACGCCAATTGGAACAAAGCTGTTTCGAGAAGTTTCGAGTAGTCGGCCATTTTCTACATCCAAAAAAAAATTCTAACAGCCTGATATTCATACTAAATGGATGTGTAATTAATTTTATGAGTGAATCAGCTTTGGATACGAAAAAATGGTTAAATTCGCACATGATTTTATACCCGTTACTGTGGCCTAAGGCCTCAATTGTGGTCTTACCCGGTACATAAAAGAGAGAAGATTCAGCAACGAGACGTGCATTTTTCAAGGTCCAACTGCTAGTTTCGGACAGTGACGTCGAGTCGTACAAGCAAATAAAGTCGGATCTGGACGTTCTTCGGCAATCGGTCGAGAAGTCCGAGCTATGGGTTTACAAGTCAAAGTTGACGGAGGAACACGGCGGGGGTAAGAGCGGCAAGAAGAAGGGTGTTGCTGGCGGCGGCGGCGGCAACAACAAGGATGAGGAGGAGGAAGGAACGACACCGCGGAAAGCGGCACCGCAGCTTTCCGCGTTGGCGAAGCAAGGCTCGGCGATAGATCTCGACGTTGGACCGCCTCTCCACGCGGAACAGGCCGAGGAGTACAAAAAAATTCAGCAAATACTTATAAGAATGAACAAATTGTGCATTCAAGCGCTGCCAGGCGGTCAGACGAAGCCACGCAAGCACGAGCAGAGACTATTGAGAAACGTCGGTGTTCACACGATCGTCCTCGATTTGCTTCAGGTTCCCTTCGATTCCAAGGAGGACGTTAGAATGAACGAACTCATGAGACTCGCCCATGATTTTTTGCAAAATTTTTGCCTCGGCAATCAACAGAATCAAGTTTTGTTGCACAAGCAGTTGGATCTCTTTTTGAATCCCGGCATTAGAGAGGCACAGACGGTCTGCGCCATTTTTCAAGACAACTCGACTCTCTGCAACGAGGTCAACGCCAAAGTCATACAGCACTTTGTTCACTGTATCGAGACTCACGGCAAACACGTTCAGTATCTCAAATTTCTTCAGACGATCGTCAAAGCGGAGAATCAATTTATCCGAAAGTGTCAGGAGATGGTTATGCAAGAGGTAAGGAGTGAGCTCGCGATCCCCCAATCGCACACATACGGGTATTCTGACGATCTAACCGGTCATAAATACATTTCTAAAACTTGACGCAGGTAAAGAAAAACCGGTTATTATTATTGTTAAATGACTAGGTAATAGGCAACCCTGCACCGTTCTAAAACTTTTAAAATTTCTAAAAATGTCTAAAACTTGACACAGGTAGAGAAAAACCGGCCATTATTATTTCTAAATGACTAGATGATAGGCAACCCTTCACCGTCTCTCATCGGTTGCTCCTGCGACTTAGTTTCAGTCGGAACTTTACCATCGCTGCAAGTGTACTTATCTTTCTCGATTGGGGTAGAATATCCATAAGTGGAATTTCAATAACCGAATATCCATATGTATGAATATCCATAAGTGCCAATATCCATAAGGCAAATATCCATAAGTACGAATATCCATAAGTGAGTATAGAGTAGAAATGAGTGTCAGAAATGGCGGGAGGTAGAGGAAAAGGGAGTATAGAGGAACCCAAACAAATACCCAAAAAATAAATCCAAACAAACCCAAAAAATAAACCCAAACAAACTCACTTATCTCTACCTCCCGCCATTTCTGGCACTCATTTCTGCTCTATACTCACTTATGGATATTCGACTTACGGATATTCATACTTATTGATATTCGTAATTACGGATATTCGTACTTATGGATATTCATACTTATGGATATTCATACTTATGGATATTCATACTTATGGATATTCGTACTTACGGATATTCGACGACAGTGATCTTTCTCGGCTTTCTAAGTTTAATAGTCTCAGTTAAGGGGCCAGTCGACTTTGGAGCCAGGAGAAAAAGGCTATTTTCGCGATTTTTTTGTTGAGGATTTTATAAAAAGTATGAATATAAAAGTTGTTGGGCTTGATGAATAAAGTCTTGAAATACATTTTTTTTTAAATTTATTAATTTTTATTCATTTTTAAGTATGAAAACTATAGTTTAAAGTAACGCCTCAAAAATAGGTGGACTAGGTAGCTCCATCACAACTCGGCAACGGCTTGTCTGAAACAAAAAAATCAAAGTCCATTCGATTCAGTATGACACCAGCTACGAAATGACCCTCGGAAATAAAGTTTTATCAAAAAATAAAAAAACGGCAGATGAAAAACGAAAAAAGTATTAAAAACGCGTTTTCTTCGCAGTTTTTCGCAAAAAAATAGTAAAAATCGGAATTTACAACCATCGAGGGTCATTTAGTTGCGAATCATGTTTACAATATGTGGTTCAAATTTCAAGGGAATCGGTTTATTAGTTTTAGAGATACGATGGAGCTAGATTTTGAAAACGTTGTTTCGAGAAAAACGCGTTTGAAGTTTATACTATGAAAAAGTCTTACCTAAACTCAATCGGCAATTCCTGCACCGTACAAAATCCCTTCTGATTGCTCATCATCGTCGATTTCTTCAAGTCTTGCTTGCTTTCGATTTTTTAAATATTTTCAATGTGGACTGGCCCCTTAAAAAGTCAACATTTTTGTTAATAGCGATTTTTTTGAAAATATTGTTATGGATTTGGATCGTGCAGGTAAGAACACGCACTTTTGAAACATTTTGCTGTGTCATTTGTTTATGGAATATTGTTTTGTCATCATTTGAAAAAAAATGCATAATCGTTAAATTTTCTACCAGATTTTTACGCATAAAAAGCTTTTTGTTGTATTTCCGGGTTCGTCGGGGTCATTATTTCAATTGTTATTGCGAGATGATAGTTTGTACAGAATAATCATCATCAAATCAGCCGCACTTGTGCGCACTTTTTCGAGTCAGAGGTGAACAACCATGCTAGTGAAAAGAATAGAGAATTTATATTCGGACGGAGTGTAACCTTGGTATTATAAACAGGCTATTACTGAATTCCGACCCACTGGTCACTAGCTTGAGATCAACCCCCCAAAAAAATCAATGCCGTTCACGAAGGACGCAATTGAATTGATGATTTCTGCTGAATATGACATTGAAGATGACTAACAAGGAACATCACTTAAGCGTCAGCCGCCGATTTTTTAAAACGCATACATGTGATAAAGCTTTGAAAACTATTAGACAGGTATTTTTTTATCTGCGGAAAAACGGTTTTAAGGGCGGAAACCAGCCCTCAAAGAAAGGCGTATCGAGCGGTGGTTTTGCAGTTTCATCCACAAGCAGTCCACCGATCCGAATGAAACAAAAACCAAAATTCTTCTAATGTAAAGCGATGAAAAATCCACTAGAGAATAATTTTAAAATAATGAAATTAACGGGTGATACGCCTTTTTTTAAGGGGTCATTTCCTCCCTTAAAAACGTTCCCCCGCAGATAAAAAATAATACGTGTCTAATATTTTTCAACGCTTTACTATCTCATGTATGAGTTTCAACGAAATCGGAGGTGCACACTTAAGTGATGTTCCTTGTCGGATTCTGTTTCGAAGGAAGTTCCTGTAAACACAGTAACGGGTATAAAACCGTATGCGAATTTAACAATTTTTTTCGTATGAAAAAGTGACTCACTCATAAAATGAATTACACATCTATTTAGTATGAATATCAAGCTGTTAGAAAAAATACATATTTTTTTCAATTTACAAAATGTTCGACTACTAATATTTTATTTAGTTATCTTTTTTTGAGGCGCTCCGCGGCGTGACATTGAGCATCCACAATTTTTTACTCAGAACAAAAAACAAAAATTCTCGTCAATCTACATTAGAATACCTAGAGAATTGCGTACGGAATTAAAAAAATATTATTTCATTCAAAAGTTGTAGGTATTTGAACTTAAGAAATGAATTTCCAGTGAAAAATTTCGTTGTAACTGCTCATAAACTTCTCATAAAATGAAAAGTTTTCGATTAATCAGAAATTCCGTACGTACTTCTCTGCGAAATGCAATTAGGAACATAACTTTTAAATTTGAAGTAAATCGAGTAAAAATTGTTGAAGTTATTTGTCACGCCCATTGGAAAAAAAGCTTTTTCGAGAAGTTTCGAGTAGTCGGCTATTTTGTACATCGAACAAAAAAAAAATACATTTTCGAACAGCTTGATATTCTTACTAAATACATGTGTAATTAATTTTATCAGTGAATCACTTTTTCACGCGAAAAAAAATTGTTAAATTCGCCCATGATTTTATACCCGTTACTGTGGTCTAACCCCTTAAGTTTATTTTTAGGAGAAACTAAACATTTATTATTCTTCTCTCTGAAACCCAATATTTGCGGACACAATATTCATCGCAAAACCTTCTTATATCTTAAGGTCAATTAGAGAGTCATTACAAACAAGAAGATCGAAAGGAATAATGTTGACCATCTAGATTGGCGCAATACCCCTATGTGCGACGAGAAGACTTTTTAATTTCCCTCCCGTTTCGCAGATGGTTCAGGCGGGCGAGGACGTTCTCGTATTTTACAACGACAGAGGCTCTTTTAATCATTTCGTCGAGATGATGAGGTCCGAGAGACACCGAATGGACGAGAGTAGTCCCCTCAGGTACGATTCTTTGAGGCGAAATTGAACAAAATTATTCTCGCCTGTACGATCTCGTCCGCTCATCGATTCAACCGTTCTTACAGATATCACGTCGAGTTGGTGAAGTTGTTGGCTTGTTGTACGATGGGCAAAAATGTTAATACGGAAATCAAGTGTCACAGTCTGCTACCGTTGGACGATATTACGGCGATGGTTTGTCACCCGGATTGTCTTCCCGAGGTGGGCCGCACCCCAATCGCCAATCATCGTAGCTCGTTACGTTTGACCTTTTTTTTTTTTAAACTTTTCCCCGTTTCTTCTTCAGGTGAAGGAGGCTTACATCAATTTTCTCAATCATTGTTACATCGATACCGAAGTGGAGATGAAAGAAATTTACACGTCGAATCACATGTGGTCGCTGTTTGAAAAATCTTTCACCGTCGACATGGGCCTCGTCGCGACTTTGACCCACGATCGAAAACACGCCGATATCGCCCTTGAGAATTACGTCACCAATTGCCTCATGAGCATCGTAACGACGTTCTTCAGCAGTCCCTTCTCCGATCAGAGCACAACGGTACAGGTATTGTCAAACTTTACTATCGCGTTTTAGCACTTCGCGTTAACGAGGAGAACCGTTGAGGCCCCGATACGAAAATGTTCCAACGTTATTGCGCGACGATCCGTTGCGCTTCGCGGTTCTAGCAAAGTTATTTGTAAAACGAAAATTAGGGGAACGTGTTATAATTCAGCGGTCAGAAATTTTCAAGACTTTAAGGGGTCTTCTCTCTTTAGACGCTAAAAAGAGGCCATTTTCATGATTTGTTTTAAAAGGTTTATATTATAGGTATTGATATAAAAGTTGTTACACTTAATAAATACACTTACGAAATACATTTAAAATAAAAAAAAAATGTTTTTATGTAACCCTAACACACTTTAAACGCGTTTTTCTCGAAACAATGTTTTTCGACGGTTGATAAAATGTTTCAAACTACTGAACCGATCCTTATGAAATTTCAACCACATATTCTTTACAACTACAGCTATAGCGCATATCAAGGACTTTTAAAAAAAAATTATATTCACTATTTTTTTGCCATAAACGGTGAAAAAAAACATTTTTTTCGGAAAATTTCCGCCATTTTGTTATTTTTGCATATATCAAAAATCGTATGATAGGCGCTATAGCTATTAAGGGGGAGATACCTGAGTAAACGGCGACAAAAACAGGTAAACTTCGGGAATCTTCATCTCAGAAACTAATGTTTCGATTGGATCCGGGGTTTTTCTATTGGGAATTAGTACATTGAGGTATGTTTAGGAATTTTTTAAAATAAATTCGTTGACTGGAAGCGATTCAAACGCGATTATCTCGAAACATAGTTTTCAAAGTCGGTGCCAGATTTATCTCGAAAACGGCGTGTCCGATTTTGTCCAAATTTGGATACAATATTCTTCGATAGTTTTTCTCGTTCGCCACGTGGGGTTTTTTCATTTGATTAAACCATAGCTTTTTTATGCAATGTGTATGCAATCCAAAATCGTCGGAAATTGCGAACGAAAAATGAATGTTAAATTAAAACGGTCGCAATTCCGTCAAAAATGAAAATTTCAAAAAAATCCTACGTGGCGAACGAGAAAAACTATCGAAGAATATTGTATTCAAATTTGGATAAAATCGGACAAGCCGTTTTCGAGATACATCTGGCACCGACTTTGAAAACTATGTTTCGAGATAATCGCGTTTGAATCGCTTCCAATTAACGAATTTATTTGAAAAAAATCCTAAACATATCTCAATGTACATATTTGCCAATAAAAAAAACCCGGATCCAATCGAAACATTAGTTTCTGAGATAAAAATTCCCGAAGTTTACCTGTTTTACTCGCCGTTTACTCAGGTACCTCCCCTGAACTTACTGATTCTAAAATCGTTTGATTTTTTTTTGTTTAGGATGATCCATCTCCGAGATTTTTCAATAGCGCCGACCTACAATTTTTTTAGGACATTTTTTTAAATACTATTTTCGTCTATAAATAGTGACTTGAATAAATACATTTTTTAAATGTATTTAGTAAGTATGTTTATTAAGTGCAACAACTTTTATATCAATATCTATAATATAAACCTATAAAAAAATAGATTTTTTCAGCGTCTAAAGTGAGAAAACCCCTCAAGAATGCCCATCGATTGCCGGATAGTTGGCTCGTTATAAAACATTTCCCATTTCAATTGTTTTGCTTGTCGAGCGAAGTTCATCGAAATGGAGGTAAATTCATAGATCCATCAGCTTTCTTAATATCATAACATAGAGCAGCACCATAGTTTATCTCGCTCGCAATAGGTAAAACGTCTTTTGTCGTATCGATGTGAAATATTGTACATAACGGCACAAATATGTATATATCAACGTGTACTAAAACAAACAACCCGAACAATGAGGATGGAGGATGAACTTGAAATAACAAAAAAAGAGGGATTTTCAAAATTTCCACATTGATGTGTACGCACTTAAAGCTCACGTATATTTTTTACTCTTGTGAAAACTTCTCGAGGGTTTTTTTTTTCTCGACTTTCGCAATTTTGTGTACGCCGTTTTAATCGCCGTTGTTACACTCGTACGTATTCGCTTTGCATGAGCGCGTTTATTTGTACATCAAGCACACGTTGTTTCGGTTGACGGGTTGAAAAACGATACGAAAATTCTGCGAATTATCAAGTGTGTGTAACGGTTGGTGTTTACAGTGATTGAAATCTTGAAAAACCCTGATCCACGTCGGTTTTCGACCCATATACAAAAAGTCGAACAAACTAATCAACTATTGCACTAAAGTATATGTATTTCTTCATTCTTAGAAAGCGAATAACGTGTCAATTTGGATTTTGACGTAACGCAAGGCGTCCGTGCGATGCCTCGATCTTTTCGCCGCGTTCTTAAGGTCTTGTATACACTTGTAGCGGGCGAAGGGACGTGATTTTCTTGATTTTTTTTCTCGACGGGACAGTAAATGTTTATTGAAAAACTGCGAACAACATCGATTAGTACATATTTTCATGCACTTGTACAATTTTTTTTATTTGAAAATATTTCAAAATGGCGAAACTCCAGCTGTCTCTCAGAAGCGCGTTCTTTTGAGCACCAGTTGCGGTGGACATGATAAATCGAGAATGGTTCATCTGAAATCAGAATTTGAAAAATATTTCATTGGTATATTGCATTGGCTTGGGCCTGCACGAAGATCTGTAAAAATTTGGAATAAAAAAAATGACGATAATTTTAAAAAAAATCATTTTGTGAAGTGCTAAATATGGGTTTTTTTTGCAATTTTTTTTTCAACAAAAGGCCATAGCCGGGTAAGTAGGGAAAAATTGCCCCCGCATTTTCTCCGGCGAAATTAGTATATTCTGAGGTGAAAAAAAAAAAAAATTCGGAAAATTTCATCCCCGTCAACGTAATGGTTTTGGAAAAAGGAATTTTTTTTTTAATAAAAAAAATGAAAATTTCGGAAACGCTTCAGTGGATCGATTCAATTTTTTTTTTTGGTACTTGTTACGATCAAACGTGTTACGAAATAAAATTATAGAACATCTTGCAAAAGATTAAGGTTTAAAAAAAAATAGTTCTCCTTGTTTTATTTTTTTTTACTATAATCCACTTGGGGTACAATAACGAAATTTTTTTTCATATAATCTTTGGGCATCTTATTAGATGATATAATTTTTTTTAAATGATCGGTTTGGTACGCCACAGTGAAAAGAAAAGAAACAGACTTTATTTATATATTTTAGTTACCGGTGCGATGGTCTAGTGGTTAGCGTGCTCGCCACTAAACCTGCGGACCGGGAGGTCCCGAGTTCGAAACCCAGCCGCGTACATTTCGTCGTGAAATGTTTTTCTTCGGCATTTCACGGCGAAATAAGACTAGTTCCACGACTGGGGAGCGAACTTGATGACCGGCTGTATTGGTATAGGTTTTCCGCAGTTTCCCTATACCCATGACAGATATGTCATGGTGAATACGATACAGAGGGGGAAGTCGGCTGCGGCCGCAGGTGGGGGGGGGGGGGGGGGGGGGGGGTGTGGAATTGGCGGTAGAGGCGGATTGGGGGCTCGTTAAAAGGGAAGGACCCTGTACGACTGGAACAAACCCAATAAAAAAAATATATATTTTAGTTATATATCTATATAACTAAAATATATCAATAAAGTGTGTTTCTTTTTTTTTCACTGTGACGTACCAAACCGATCATTTTGTCGTATGAAAAAGTGATTCATTTATAAAATTAATTACAATTCTATTTAGTATGAACATCAAGCTGCTAGAAAAAATATATATGTATTTTTTTTCGATGTACAAAATTGCCTACTACTAATATTTTCTTTTATTATCTTTTTTCTAGGCGCTCCGCGACGTGACATTTAGCATCCACAATTTTTTACCTAGAACAAAAAATAAAAATTCTCGTCAATCTAAATTAGAATACCTAGAGAAGTACGTACGGAATTTAAAAAATATCGTTTTATTCAAAAGTTGTAGGTATTTGATCTTAAGAAATGAATTTTCAGTGAAAAATTTCGTTATAATTGCTTATAAACTGCTCATAAAATGAAAAGTTTTCGATTAATCAGAAATTTCGTACGTACTTCTCTGCGAAATTCGAGTAGTCTGCTATTGTGTACATTGAACAAAAAAAAAATATATATATATATTTTCTAACAGCTTGATATTCATACTAAATGGATGTATAATTAATTTTATGAGTGGATGACTTTTTCATACGAAAAAAATTGTTACATTTGCACATGATTTTATACCCGTTACTGTGGCCTAAAGCCTTTAACGCAATTACCTCAGAATCGTTTAAGATTAAGATTCAAGTATGTTTCTTTTACATTCAAAGTTAATTTATTCATACTAACATGGAGTCGTCGATTCCAGGGCCATACAGTAATCCCTCTGCATCCTCCGCAGCCTTTAAAACATTGATTTGATAGTGCCTACGAGACATTCTTCCTTCTCTTGTGGCTGCTGGCGCTTGCTGCTCGGCAAGCGTAACACGCGACCTGCGTGGTCGTGCGGTTTAAATACCTAAAACTGCGAATTTAATACTCCAGTCTTGATGAAATTTAGTGAGAATATTCTTGAGATATTGTACTTAATGAATATGCAATCGAAATTTTTTCCATTTTTCCGACCATCACAAGTGTATATAAGGCATTAATGGCGCGGTAAAAAAAGAAATGAAAAACGAAAAAAGTTGGGGGCGTGTGCTTGGTAATTATTGGTGGGTTCCATCAGCGGCATGTTCTGTGTTTTTGGCATGTAACCATGGGTTCTCGATCGAACGAACGACTTCGGTTCGTCTGGATCTCGCCTGGTGCACCATGGGGGTCAATCTCGCTCTGTCTTTCTCTCTCTCTCTCTCTTTCTATCTCATTCTCTCTCTTTCTATCTCATTCTCTCTCTGTCTCTCTCTGTCTCTCTGTCTCACTCTGTCTCTCTTTCTCTCTCTTTCTCTCGCTCTCCCTCTCTCCCTGCTCCGTGTACGCGGTTCCGGGCTTGTGGTTTATCGATAGAAACATCTTCACGAGGCCAGATTGTTCTGGAGTCTCAAGGAATGCAACAGCGGGAACAGCGAAACTAATCCTTCGGGCTACGTAAGTCAAGTCATCGTGAGAAGCGAGCGAAAAAACAAAAAAAAAACTTTTGTCGTACCTGTGTAGCTACCTCATCACCCTTATTGTCCAAGCGAGCAATATAGTACAGTCGTGCTGTATATTGGAATTTAGAAGGAGGCTAGTTTTTTGACAGGTCATTTTGTATGTGCCGCGGGTGTTAAATCTAAGTTTGCCTACAATTCGGGTGTAGGGTTTTTTTTAAGGGGATGAAGGGGGATGGGGGTAGATTAATGCCAGAGTACAACCCCTACCTGGTCGGCGCCGGGAGACAAAATGTTCAGAAAAATCCGGGCTTTATTTTCGTCCACAGCGCCGAAGTCGTGGAAGTTCATTTTGGGGGTGAAAAAGTGGGGTGAAATTTTTAAAAATAAGTTTTAATTCGATAACTCGTTAGGAAAAATTCATACAATTTTTGTTCAAATGGGAACGTTGTAGCCCTTGAAGAGACGCGTCGATCGAGTAATTTATCATTACCCTCCGATAATATCTTCACGGCCAAAAACATTGTTGAAATATAAAAAAAAATTGTTTATTGAATAACTCAGACACATTCGATTCTTCGGGGCTGGTTTAAATGTACGAAATGTAGAGAATAATTTTCTCTATATTTTCGTTTCTATAAATCACCCGTGAATTTTGCTTTTTCCAACCCATCTAGGGGGGTTCAAAATTCAAAATGAAATTCTGGGAAAACTATTGACCGAAAATACAGAGATACGAGTTTGGCGTTGTGGACAAAAATATAGCTGATGGTTCAATCTACAAATTGTTCCACGGCGACGAATTCGTGCGGTCAATAGTTTTCTCAGAATTTCATTTCTTATGTTCAACCCCGAGGGGGTTGGAAAAAGCAGAAGTCGAGGGTGGTCCATTCAAATGAAAATATAAAGAAAATTATTCTCTACATTCCGTACATTTGAACCATACCCGAAAAATCGATTGTTTTTTAGTTATTCAATAAACAATTCTTTTTGGTATTTCAACAATTTTTTTGGGGGTGAAGACATTATCAGAGGCTAATGATCAAATACTCCATCGATGCGCCTTTTCAAGAGCTACAACGTTTCCATTTGAATAAACATTGTACGAATTTATCGTAAGAAGTTATTGAATTAAAACTGATATTACAAAATTTCACCCCAAATTTTCACCCCCAAAATGAACTACTTCGGCGCTGTGGACAAAAGTAAAGCCCGGATTTTTCTGAACATTTTGTCTCACGGCGCAGACCTCGTAGGGGTTGTAGTGTGGCATCAATTCACCCCCATCCCCCTTCATCCCCTAAAAAGGAACCCTGCACTCCGATTCTTAGGCAAACTTGGATTTAGCACCCGCGGTACTTACATAATCAACTGTCAAAAAACTGGCCTTCATCCAATTTTTTTTTTCCGATTATGGGGTTTTTCAGCTACAGAACGACTGTACTACAAGTGGATTTATGAAATTTTTTATTATTCCTACGGGAAAAGCAGCCGCCGAGTGTCTAATTGTCCAGCAAGTTGTACAAATTAAATTCAAAGGTATAAGATTTCGCGCTCAGGACTCACGAACAAAATGCTTTCGATTTCAGAATCAGTCGAAGAATTCTTGTACATACACGCGACCGACTTACCTCGATAAAGCCGCTTGTATATAAAACGAAAGAAAACAAATATGACATTCCACCATTGACTTGTCGTTGGAGATAAGTTTGTTAAATGTGACGCCCGTTGCCCTCTCTCGTAAATTCCCCTTCCCGCGGCCTCGTACTCGATCGATTAACGAAAATTGGCAAAAAACATTTTATTCGCCAGACGAGACAGCCCATCTTCGTACAACTGTTGCACGCGGCGTTCAAAGTGTCCGAGTGCAGCTGGCTGAACGCTGGTCAGCGATTCAACGTTGAAAATTGCATAAGAACGCTGTCCGATGTAGGTGAGTCGATTCGATTAAGATCCAAGGGACCCGAGCAAGGAAATAATAGCGATCGCCGCTAATTGGCGGGTATGGTTTTCATTTCGATGCGTATGTGTGTACAGCGAAAGGCCGAGGCATCGCGATCCCTACGGATTTGGAGAGTCAAGTGGCGACCATGTTCAACAAAGCGGCGATGCTCAGCAGACAAACCAGCAAGTGGCTTCAGGCCGCGAAACAACCGAAAGTCGAACGCAGTCAGAGTCAGGTGATGTGTATATTGTATATAAAATGTATCTATTAAAATATATTTATCTCTTATATTATATTATATTTTATTAGGATTTGGAATTGATTCGTAGCGATTTTTTAATAAAAAAAAATAATTTATTTAAAGAGAAAATAAAAAATTCATTATTGAAAGTATTGCCCCTCGCTTTCTACTACTTTTGTCCATATTCCGGGCAGGGTACGAATACCGTGTCGGAAGAACCCCTCGTCTTTAGATGCAATCCACGAATCGACCCATTTTTGACAATCTTCGTAAGAGGTGAACTTCTGCTCAGAAATGCTATGAGCCATCGAACGAAACAAATGGTAATCAGAAGGCGGAGTATCTGGAGAATACGGCGGGTGGGGTAGGACTTCCCATTTAAGGGCGGGGTAAAGTTAATTCGGCGAAAAAAGGCATGTTTTTAAGATTTTTTTTGGCGTAACGAATAGTGTTCGTTTATTGAAAAATTTGCATATAATAAAGTAACATTTGAACAACATTCTCCTAAATTTGCATTGCAAAATATTCAAAATTGAGCGAGTGAAAATTAAACCCCGGAGGCGCCTCGAAAAAAAGTTGGTTTGCGGTGTGCACCATAACTCGCAACAGAATCAGCTGAAACAAAAAAATCAAAATGCATTTGTTAAAAGAGATGTTTCTCGAGGTAATGACGGGAGGATTTTTTTTTTCGATTTTTCGATTTTTCGTAGCACTTGGGAGCCAAAAACCCGATTTTCGCTAAAAAAAATCGGCTAATTTGTTGTTGAAAAATTAATAATTATTAAAAAAAACAAAAAAGCTCTCGGCAATACCTGGTGAATTATGTGAAGAAGTACTGTGCAAAATTTCAAAGCGATTGGTCCAGTAGATTTTGAGTTATCGTGCGCACGGACTTCAAATATGACAAGTCTCAGAAAAACGGTTTGAAAAACGCAGAAGAGTTTGGTCGCTTAGCGCTCATTGCACATAGGTTTGAGAACACTTCTCGATTGCATAAAAATCTGAGAAAATTCATGCATATTAAAGGTACTCAAAAGATTAATTTTGCATAATAGTAATTCGAAAATGTTATTAACAAAATGATGAAAAAAAAAATTAGTCAACAAATTTCCCCGCAACCCAATTTTTTTTCGTGATTAGTTCATTTTTCTGAATACGTATGAATTTTTTCGGATTTTTCAATTATCTTTGAATTTTTAGAAATTCAAAATAAAACTCGATAATTTTCTTATACTCACTCAAAGTCGTCGATGCCAGGTCCGTAGAGCAAAAGGCTTCCATCAAGATGATCGAGAGCATCTTTTTGCGTTTGTCTACGCAAAACTCTTTCTTCTTTAATGTCGTATGCCGCACGGCATACAGCGGTCAACTGATGTACAGACTAATGTGTATACTAATATACACCATGCCTCGAATATACATAACGGGACCGGAACAGGCCCGTTTATCAAGAAATTTATTTGGCGTCGAAAAATACAATAGCGCGCCGCGCAGCTGCCGCCCAGGTATAAAACCCGGCATGGAGCAATAGACGCTCAAATACTCATAACTTCGTCAATTTTACTCCGATCGACTTGAAATTTTAACACAATATTCTTGATATATTATGCATTCATTTAAAAAATTAAAAAAAAATGAAAAAAAAAATTTTAATACTTTACCCCGCCCTTAAGTGTTTCCAGATATGTTTGTACCGCTTTTGCGACGTGCGGACGAGCATTGTCGTAGAGCAAAGTGACTTTGTCGTGTCTTCCTGAGTATTCCCGCCATTTTTCTTTCAATGCACGGCTCAAGCGCATCAATTGCAGTCGGTAGCGATCCCCAGTTATGGTTTCATTCGGTTTCAGCAGTTCATAATAAATCACACCCCTCTTATCCCACCAAATACAGAGCAGGAGCTCAGACTCATGGATATTTGGCTTTGCCACTGATGTTGATGGTTGGCACGGGCTTAACTCATGACTTTCTGCGCTTCGGATTGTCGTAATGGATCCATTTTTCATCACCAGTGACAATTCGATGCAAAAAACCGGGATGTAAAACTCCCCGCAAAAACACTTTACTCGGCACAAATGTTGTTATGTTCAATAAATTATAAATTGTTGTTATTTACGATTCAAAAAGAGGTTATGTACAGCAAGTGACATTCAATGATAGCTGTTTTACGATGAATACATCACTGTCGGTAACAACGAAATACCTACCCACGCCATCTCTTGCAAAACGCTACGAATTAATTCCAACACCTAATATATAGATTATATTATAATATAATATAATATAATATTTAAAAAAGTCAGGTAATGTATATTTTGTATATAAAATGTATCTATTGAAGTATATTTATCTCTTATATTATATTATATTATATTATATTATATAGAAAATAGAGAAAAAAAGCCAAACGACCAGTGGCACGTAGAAATGACTAATGGATGATCATTTGTTCCAACAGCTGATGCGACTTGATCGTAGCATAATAGAGGGTCTGCAAGATATTGTATCGTTGCTGGAGGAACAATTGAAACCTCTGGTACAGTCGGAACTTTCGCTACTCGTCGACATACTGTACCGGCCCGAATTGTTGTTTCCAGCAGCGACCGAGTCACGAAAAAGATGCGAAAACGGTGGATTTATACGAAGGTGCGAACAAATTCGAGTTAATGAAAGAAAAAAAGACGAAAATGCGTCTCTAATGTCGCGTCGCCTGTTTGTTCCTTGCCAGGTTGATAAAACACACGGAAAGGCTCCTCGAGGAGAAGGAAGAGAAGCTATGCGTCAAAGTACTGCGAACGCTGCGAGAAATGATGGCGATTGATCCGGAATACGGCGAAAAGGTTTGTCGAAGTGTTTTCAAATTGGCTGCATGGGGATTAAGACGAATAAATAGTTGGACATCATTCGCATAGGGATATATAAGAGCAGTCACAGCATCGTTGGTGTCAACAAGGCGCGCACTCGCTCTCTCTCTTTCGCTCTCTCGCTCTGTTTCTGTCAATCGCGCATTAGTTACGTTTTGTCGTTGGATGATTTTTTTTTCTAGCTTGTTGGCTGCGACAGGTTTAGCGGCTCTGAGAACTTTTGCCATATGACGTTAAGGGATCATCACATTTTTTCGATGGTTAAAATACGCTAATCAGCCCGATTTTTTATGTCAAAACATTAACAGAGAATACATTTTTAAACGTCCATTTTGATTTTTACATTTCTTTTACTTTCCTTAACGGTTGAAAGTGTCTTGTAAAAAGATTATTAATCAGTATGAAAACCGCTATCTTGCTGTGGCGGTTGAAAAAAAATCAAAATTGCCAAAATGGCGGCGATCTCCAAAAAAGAATATGGCCGATTTTTCGACAGTTTTTCGTTAAAAAAAACTTTCATAGCAAGATAAAGAATGGCGTGAAGAATGTTGTGTCAAAATTTGAGACTGATAGCTTGAAAACTCTTCCTTTGAGAGTATACACCGTTTTGAAAAACGACATTTCGAGAAAAACGCGTCCGTCCGCGCCAGATATCACGCTGCTGGTCGAATCACTTTTTTCGAGAAAGCAACCGGAATAATTCGAATTTCGCCTCAAAATTGAACAGCATGTTTGTAACTGTCTATAGTATCGAATTAGGCACAAAAAAACGATTTTTTGAAAATCTTGCACCGTGATGATCCCTTATAGCAAAACGCGAAAGAATGCGGTGAGAAAAAAACGTTTAGGATAGACGTATCGCGTTTGCGTGGTCATGGATTGAGGCGGGATATGCATTTAGACAGAAAAAAGCAATATTGAGGGATTTTTTAAACTAAGAAATAATTATTCTACAACTATCAAACTTTAGGTATACTTTAATAGTCTATTTAAGGGAAGGGTAGGGGTTTCAGCGTGAAAAAAACACTTTTTTGCGAATTTTTCTCATCCATATGGATAGAGTAAATTTATTGATACCTTTTGTACATTGTTAAGTGTCATTTCACGAACATTCCGTGAAATTTGTACGCGAAAATATCCACAAACAAGCCGTCGACAAAGCTTTTCCAAGAACGCCTTTGGAAAAACACGATTTGCAGTGTTCAATGTCTCTCAGCTAGAAATGATCTGAAATCAAGTATCATTAAAATTTAGTCAAAGTGTCATCAAATCGTCCCCCCAACGGTCGTCGATAATTTTTTTTTTCATTTCTAAATTTATGGTGGTCATGTAAAGTGAAAAGTGATATTTTTCACGAAAAATTCCGCCATTTTGGGTTTGGAAAACCCCCTCAATATAAAAAAAAATTTCAAACTAACCGTTGGGGGAGGTATTTTATATGTAGAAAGTGTGTACCAAGTTTGAAATAAATCGGTCATGTAGTTTTCAAATGGCAGTGAACTCGGACTTTGAAAAAGTGGTTTCGAGAAAAACGCCGCACCGGCTTGTTTGTGGATATTTTCGCGTACAAATTTTGCGGAATGTTCTTGAAATGACACTTAACAATGTAAAAAAGGTTTCAATAAATTTACTCTATCCATATAGATGAAAAAAAATCGCGAAACAGTGTTTTTTTTTCACGCTGACCTCCCCTTAAGTTTACAAAACAATTTTTTTAAATTCATTCATCATCAAAATGACGAAGCTGTGGCAAAGTGTTACAGCAAGGCCGCCGCGGGAGTTGCAAATCGGCGTGCAGTCTAGCTTCCCGTAGACTTTAATTTGCAAAGAAGTTCAAACATTTTTTCAGTTAGAACATGTATAGTTTCTATGTGATGGTAATTGAAAATTTAAGAAAATGGCACGTATTTACAAAAAAAAATCAACATTTCACGCAACATTTCTGTAAAATGTGGATTAATAAGTAGTTTTTTTTTTCAATTTTTCAAAAACATTTCTCGTCAAGTAGAAGGTACCACTATTATCAATATTTCTGTCAAGTTTCAACTCAATCGGCTTAATAGTTTTTGAGTAATCCTGCACGCCAATTTCGATAACGCAGTTTTGCGAAAAACGCGTTTGAAGTTCACGCGCGCTCCGAATCCGAGTGGTGAGGCACAGCGTTGACGGCGTTGTAACGTTTGAAGTTTTTCAAATTTCGCTTTGAAACTTTGGGAAAATATTCTACATATATAGTTCTACCGTTTAAAGAAAAAAAAAAAGAAATCGATTTTTTGATCGTTGTAAATATATATCCCGCCTTAAAGCGAGTCGTTGATTGCAAATTTTCGACGTATCATCGTATAGTTTTTCAAGATTCGCGCAACCGACGCACCGCTCCGTGCGTCGTGGTACGCGAGTTTTCGGTCGAGCGGGTGATTCGGTGAGTAGGTGTCGTAGGATAGAACTGTAGGTAAGGGGTGTTTTCATGCTGCGAAGAAGATTGAGGATATATTGGAGCAGCGGCACATATTGGTGGATGCCGGGAAGGAGAGTGACTCGGGTCCCGCGCCAGATAGCACTGACGAGTCCGATGGGCAGCGCATGAGCCAACAGCAGAGGGTAAAAATGTGGATACATTGCACGATGGTAAATGTGTAGATTGATTTTACGAACAGAAGTACGTGTGTCGTTTGAGTGACGCCATTTCCGATCAGTAGACAAAGAAAATAAATCAAGACGGAAGGTAGTAAATGAGTTGCTGCACGGCTGATGATGCTTGTAGTGCCGTTTCGTCGAGTGGGCGCCGCTTCATTAATTATACGTTGTCTCCTCATTCAAATATCGGCCCATTTTAAGGGATTAGGCTACTGTGATGACCCGAGAATCTGGGTTATTTAAAAAAAATCATTTTGAAGGAATAAGGAAGATTGAAAAATCATTTCGACACTTATTTGTGTGGAGAGTACCCAAACAAAGTTGTCTACCAAATTTCATTTAAAAATATCGATAATAAAGGAAGTTATAAACAATCTTGTAAAGGACCTTTGACGGTAAGAGCCTCAACGGTGTACTTGATTTGACTAATTTTTTTTTTGTTATCGCGTTTCATTCAGAAAAAATTTGAACTTTTTTTTATTTTTCGAAGAAAAATGACATTGTTAAGGGGTCTTCTCATTTTAAACGCTAAAAAAGGCTATTTTAATGCATTTTTTTGATAGGTTTATTTTATAGATATTGATGTAAAAGTTGTTATATTTAATAAATGCGCTTTCGAAATACATTTGAAAAAAAATAATGTATTTATGTAACCCAAACAAACTCTAAATACGTCTTTCTCGAAACGTTTTTCGACGGCTTGTTGATAAAATCTTCGAAACTACTGAACCAATTCTTATGCGATTTTAACTACCTATTCTTTACAACTATAGCTATAGCGCATGGCAAGGTTTTTTAAAATTTTGATATTTACTATTTTTTTTGCCCGAAACGGTGAGAAAAACAGTTTCTTGTTTTGTTTTTTTTTCGAAAAATGTCCGCCATTTTGTTATTTTTGCATATATAAAAATCGTATGAAACGGGTTATAGCCATTAACATACTGAATAAAATCGTTTGATTTTTTAGGACATTTTTTTAACTACCATTTTCGTCTATAAATAGTAACTTAAATAAATAAATAATAAAAAAATGTATTTCGAAAGTGTATTTGTTAAGGCCTTAGGCCACAGTAACGGGTATAAAATCATCTGCGAAATTAACCATTTTTTTCGTATGAAAAAGTAATTCACTCATAAAATTAATTACACATCTATTTAGTATGAATATCAAGCTGTTAGAAAATATATATTTTTTTTTGCGATTTACAAAATGGCCGACTACTAATATTTTCTTTTGTTGTCTTTTTTTGGGCGCTCCGCGCCGTGACATTTAGCATCCGGAATTTTTTACCTAGAACAAAAAACAAAAATTCTCGTCAATCTACATTAGAATATCTAGAGAAGTACGTACGGAATTTAAAAAAGATTGTTTTATTCAAAAGTTGTGGGTATTTGAACTTAAGAAATGAATTTTCAGTAAAACATTTCGTTATAACTGCTCATAAACTGCTCATAAAATGAAAAGTTTTCGATTAATCAGAAATTCCGTACGTACTTCTCTGCAAAATGCAATTAGGAACATAACTTTTAAATTTGAAGTAAATAGAGTGAAAATTGTTGAAGTTATTTGTCACGCCAATTGGAAAAAAGCTGTTTCGAGATGTTTCGAGTAGTCGGCCATTTTGTCCATCGAAAAAAAAATTCCAACAGCTTGATATTCATACTAAATAGATGTGTGATTAATTTTATGAGTGAATCACTTTTTCATACGAAAAGAATTGTTAAATTTGCACATGATTTTATACCCGTTACTGTGGCCTAAGGCCTTAAGTGTAACAACTTTTATATAAATATCTATAGTATAAACCTTTAAAAAAAATGCATGAAAATATCCTTTATTTAGCGTCTAAAGTGAGAAGACCCCTTAATAACTAATGACAAAAATTTGTTAAGAAAAACGTCGGTGAAGACTATTACACGAACTACTACTATTACACTAAATAAGTGAACCAAATTCCAAGTCAATCTCTCCATTAGATGTCGGGAGATCGTGTACCCGTTAAAAAAACGCGTTAAAAGTTTAACTAGCAGTTTTATCGTTGTAATCATAAGTTTACCTTCAATCTGCGCGATTCCTGCACGACTTGTTGTAGCCTCCTCTTCAATTTGAATTGCTTCAAGCGACGAACGATTTTTTCAAACGTTTACAGTATCCTACCCCCTTAATAATACAATGTAGCCCTGCTTGGATTTCCCCCTTTATTTAACTGAAACAGGAGTAGCTCTTCGTCAAGCGCTGTGTGTTTTCATTTCTTCCCTGGTTGTACTTCCCTACGTTGCTCATTCGCGGCAACGGGTTTAAATATTTGTCCTACTTGCTGTTACCCCCTACATCTCGATGTCTTCGCGTGCCCTCATTGTTGATTCGTATTATCGGAATTTGAAAAAAAAAAAAAAAAAAATACGTGTTATGTATTTGACAGGGTGACGCGCTGCGCAACAACCTGCTTATTCGTTACTTCGGTAGATCGTTCATACAGAAGCCGGAAAACGTGGATATCGGAGTGCCGTGTACCACAGCCGTGACTCACGGACCTGGAGGTAACAAAGCCTTCGCCTAAAAAAATATGAATATTTGCTATTATATATGTAATATATTTTTTTTTTCGAAACAGCGAAAATATTGAGTCGAGCCGGGCGCACGTTGCACGAAGTTCAGAGTCATCTCGACCGGGAGGGTGCTTCGGATCTCGTGGTAGAGCTCGTCATTAAGAGCGTACACTCGCCGAGTATATTCGTCGAGGTGGTGGAGCTCGGTATAGCTCTGCTCGAAGGCGGAAATCCCATAATACAAAAGAGCGTTTTCACCAAACTAATGGCCGGCGATTTGAGCCAGTCGTTTTTCAAAGTATTTTACGAAAAAATGAAGGATTCCCAGCAAGAGATAAAGTCAACGGTAACGGTCAACACGTCCGACATAGCGGCGAAAGCGAACGAGGACAAGGAGCAGAGCAAGGAATTGGAAAAAATATCGAAGAAGAGAATGTCCGGTGAGTGGAGTTAACCGCGTCGTTGGCCTTTGTCGTGCTTTGCGTTTCACGAAAGCTTCTACAGAGCCATATTGTCGTCTCGTTGCCGTAGGAAAAGCCAACGGTATAGTGATAACGGAAGAATTGCGGGAAGAACTGAATCAAGCTGCAGCCTCGACCGCCCAAGCATTTGGCAACGTTCGAACTCTCGCCTCCGGCGACGATGTCGCCAATAATCCGGCCTTGGGTTACGCCCTGGAGGATATGCTCGCTGAAAAACTCGACAGGCATCGTACGGGTGGAGGCGGTGGTGGCGAGAGGGACGAGGGACAGCTCGGTAGCAAGGTTCTCGTGATGCAACCGATCCTTCGATTTCTTCAATTACTCTGCGAGAATCATAATCGCGATTTGCAGGCAAGTATCGGTGTAGACCCGTTGAGAATAGTAGTCGTAGTAAGAAGCTTTATTTGCATCGCCTTTTCGGATTTTTACAATGCTGTTACACCGTTTAAGGTAGTTCTGTAGGTAGACGTAAGGTAAACGGCCCAGTTACTGACACTTCAAGAGCAGCGGTGTCGGATTTTTACTATTCATTGACGCGCGATATAGCTGAAATGAAAAGTAAAGGTTTCAACACGTGCGTTGAGGCCACCTGAATGAGATTCACCTATTGGACAAGTGAAATAATTGATATTTATTAATATAATAATTGTTTTAACATCGTTTCTCTGCTGCCGGGATTCCTGACGCTAGAGAAACATCCATGTCGTAGTTTGTGACCCCTACGTGTACCTGATTTATGATCTCCTTGGCACAATTCATGACACCTATGCGTACCCACCTCCTGACCCTTCCGAATATCCCATGAAAACGGGTTAAATGGAAATATATGTAATTTCACGGACACACACATATATATAAACAAGTATAAACAGTAAAAAACATTCAATTAGTGCACAACTATTATATCTTCGACGCAGTCTTGAGGGATAAACTTTTTTTTCTGCCTATCAACATTCACAATTATTAACATATATATTATAAACATTGAACAATGCAAAAAAAATATCAGCAGCATTGAGTAAGAAAATATTTTGAATACTAGATTTCCACAAATTTTAATAATTTGTTAATAATTTAATAATAATTAATAATTAAATCATTGTTAATAATTTAATTAATTTGTTGTCACGGCAAATTAGTATAAATAAACAAAAAATGGTTCGACGCAGCAGGTGACAAGTCGAGGGTCAACAACTGCAACATAGCCTCAATTATGTAACGTAGTTATTGACACCATGGATTTAACGAAATATCTCACCAAAAGTTAAATTATTTTTTTACTCATCGACAGTCTGGTTCCTGCTGAATATCTCGATACCATTTTTATGTCGTTTTATACTTACAGGACGAACAAATTTCCGATTTACGTAGATCGTCGCACTTGCTATCAGCGTCTAGCACGGCCGCTGCGGAGCCACTGAGACACGTGTTACACTGTTCACTGGTCAATTTATATTATAAAATATTTCATAAAAAAAGTGGGTTTGTCCAATAATTAAAAGTGAAAAACGCTTTTTCATTAGCCGATAATTTAATCATTATTCGACAAAAACTATATTTATGGCAGTCAAAACTTTGCCGTCGGGGTCATAATCTGGGACAGGGTTAGAAACTGGGCCGTTTACCTTATGAGCCAAAAGTTTCGGTCGAAGCGTATAGTAACATCCAATGCCTATACGATGCTGTTGGTTGTACATTTTTTACAGAGCTTGTACCCTATATATGTCCCACACATTCGCACCTCATGCATAGATAGGTCTCATACCCGTATAGAGAGCGGCGTTGTAAACGTGGCAACAGCGCGATTTTCCTGCAGTCATAGCGTTGAGCTTCCTACGATCCGTCTTTCGCGAAATATTTTATATAAATAAAAAAAAGCGTGAAAACGTCAACCCAAATGCGATACGAAGGAAAGTTTACAAGAAAAAAGGCGCTTGCTGAAAGACTGAAAGCTGCGGCAGCCATGTGTCAAGCAAATGCGGCTAAACGCGATGAGAATAACCATAACCTCAACGATCGGCAACAAAAATTCGCAGGCGAAGGACGTCGGATCGTGGATTTACAACATCTTGCCGACAGTTTAGATTGCATTCGCTGTAACAAAGGGATTTTTTGGAGGAAAACAATGAAGGAAACCCGAATGGGATTGAATTCCATTTTACGCGGTTGCCATTCCATTACAGGTGGTTGGCCCCGAGTTCGGTGTGGAATCAAATTACCACTTTTCATAAGTTGATACCTCCGAAACTAAACGTTCAAAGTTTGTCTTTTTTCAAAAATCAATCCCACAATAGTACCGCGTACACGTGTGTTTTTATTTTGAAATCCTAAGATCCGTTTAGAACTTATATCGAGAAATGCGAGCAAACTCCTATGGGTTTACGTGTTAGGTATAGAGATCGCGTACAAAAATACCCATATTCAATTGCAATTATCTCATGAACTAAACTGTGAATTGAATTGAATTTTTGGGCATCAGTCCATGAAGGTCATATCTACACCATACTTAGATTTCAGCCAATTCCTAAGATTTTACCAAAACTACAGAACTACCTTAACATCGCTTTCTTACAATCTAACTTATATCTTTCCTGTTTTATTATTTTTAATTTTCGTCACACTCTTCATTCTCTCTCTCCATTAAGGGGCCAGTCCACTTTGGAGCCACGAAAAAAGGCTATTTTCGCGGTTTTTTTTGCCGATTTTATAAAAGATATGAATATAAGAGTTGTTGGGCTTGATGAATAAAGTCTTGAAATACATTTTTTTAAAAATTAATTCATTTTAATTCATTCTTAAGTACAAAAACTATAGTTTAACGTAACGCCTCAAAAATAGGTGGGCTAGGTAGCTCCATCATAACTCGGCAACGGCTTGTCTGAAACAAAAAAATCAAAGTCCATTAGATTCAGTATGACAGAAGCTACAAAATGACCCTCGGACATAAAGTTTTATCGAAAAATAACAAAATCGCAGATGAAAAACAAAAAAAGTAAAAAACGCGTTTTTTCGCAGTTTTTCGCAGAAAAAAAGAGTAAAAATCGGAATTTTAAAGCCATCGAGGGTCATCTAGTTGCGAATCATGTTTACAATATGTGGTTCAAATTTCAAGCGAATCGGTTTATTAGTTTTAGAAATACGATGGAGCTAGATTTTGAAAACGTTGTTTCGAGAAAAACGCGTTTGAAGTTTATACTAAGAAAAACTCTTACCTAAGCTCAATCAGCAATTCCTGCACCGTACAAAATCCCTTCTGATTACTCATCATCGTCGATTTATTCAAGTCTTGCTTGCTTTCGATTTTTTGAAATTCTCAAAGTGGGCTGGCCCCTTAAGGGGCTATACCAGTGTGAACGCTGAAAATTTGGGCAATGTTCGGGAATTTTTTGGAAGAAAAGCACTCAATTAAATGTTTCGGAAAATAAAGAACATATTTGGCTATATTTGACCTATATAATAATTTACATAATATATACATCATATACATAATTTTTTGAAATCGAAAAAGGAAAAATGTTAACCTAGAAGGTATTTCCCGATAATGACGTAGGATTTTCGAAAAGTATCAAAATCTAACAAAATGGTGTTGTTATGAAAAAAGTCTGTTTTCTTCCCTATAAAATGGTCGTTTTTTTCAATGCCAAATCGTCAATTTTCCAATCAAGAATATCCTACGTCTTTGTAGAGTAAATATATTCAAAAGTACTCAGTTCTAATGTCAAGTCAATCGGATAATTGCTCTTTGGGTAGAAATGTCAGCAAATTTTAAAAATCTCATTTCGACAAAAACGCGTTTAAAGATTTAACTATCGATTATTGCAAGATAAAATTATATTGATATAAATGATATAAATGATAATGATATTCTTGAAAGTATAAACTGTCAAAAAAGGCCAAAGAAATCGATGTTTTGAAAGTGTCACACTGGTATAGCTCCTTAATTTTCGTCACACTCTTCATTAACCCCTTGACTGTGAGTGACACGCATAGGGGCAAAAAAAGTCGCTCCATTTTTGTGTCATGACACGTATAGGGCCATTTGAAAAACAACCTATTTCTACTGCATCGATTCGATTGAAATTTGGTACATTATGGTTTTTGGGGTCGCTGAATTTGAATTTGACATCAGATTTCCAAAATTCAAAATGGCGGATCTAATATGGCGGACGCAAATTCGAAAAATGGTTTGATTTCGACGAAAGTGAGTACCTCATGGTTTTCGGACCCGTTGAATTCGAATTTGAAATCAGATTTCCAAAATTCAAAATAGCCGATCCAATATGGCGGACGCAAATTCGAAAAATGGTTTCATTTCGACGAAAGTGAGTACCCCATGGTTTTCGGCGTCGCTGAATTCGAATTTGAAATCAGATTGTCAAAATTGAAAATGGCCGATCCAATAAGGCGGACGCAAATTCGAAAAATGGTTTTGTTTCGACGAAAGTGAGTACCTCATGGTTTTCGGCGTCGCTGAATTCGAATTTGAAATCAGATTGTCAAAATTCAAAATGGCGGCTCCAATGTGGTGGACGCAAATTCGAAAAGTAGTTGGATTTCCGCCATTTTGAATTTTCAAAAACCGATTTCAGATTCGGATTCAGCGACCCCGAAAACCATAAGGTACTCACTTTCGTTTAAATGGAACCATTTTTCGTATTTGCGTCCGTCATATTAAACCCGCCATTTTGAATTTTCAAAAATCGATTTTTAGATTCGGATTCAGCGACCCCAAAAACCATAAGGTACTCACTTTTGTCGAAATCAAAACATTTGTCAAATTTGCGTCCGCCATATTGGATCCGCCATTATGAATTTTGGAAATCTGATATCAAATTCGAAGTCAGCGACCCCAAAAATCTTTATACTAACACTTCAAAACAAATCTATGAAACATTTTTTCCAACACAAAAATGGCACGAAAAATCGATTTTTCACCTCACTGCGAAAGGGTTAACACCGTTTCTCTTTTCTTACACTCTGTCTCTATTTCCCTAAAAAATTTACCCATATTTACATCTATCTCCCCTCTCAGCAACCCTATTAATTTATCTTCCACTCCCCCCTCATCCCTTTCCCCCTTTACCCACGCCTCTATATATGTTTTCGCTTCTTTAGATATTACCCCTTTTCCTTTTTCACACGTAATCAGGTGCTCCGTTGTTTCTCTTTCTCGTTTGCATATCCTAGCTAGCAAGGATATGCAAACGTTGCTTCTCCTCTCGTTTGCAAGTCCACTTCGCCCTTTTCCCATCCCTTCCTATATTTCCACACCTCATCCTCGCCCATGTTTCCTTATCGCTTCCTCTAATATCTCTACTCTATCCAATATCTATCTAATATTCTACTATCGCATTGTATACCCTCTTATATGTCAATTTTGAAATCTGTTCTTTTTCTCTCTCTATGGTCTTTCTTTTTAAGTGTTTCAATCCCTTGTCTATCAAATTCTCTATTATTTTTATCTCTTTTCCCTTTATCATATCTATTATTTCCTCAATTTCCAATTCCCTCGATACTTTTAAAAAGTCTTTTCCCCATTTCGAAGGCTTCCTGTTCGAGATCCCCCTTATTTCCTCTCCCAAACAAATATTCGACCATCTATTACGTTCCATTTTTATCACCAACTGTATATACCCCAGCGCTCATTCCCTAATTTTGTACTCGAATGTTGGTATTCCTAACTCTGTTCTCCGCACGTAACTGACCCGTTGAGAATAATATTTCCCGTTATGGGTGAATAATCGATTTGTAACGTCGCGTTTCACAGAATTTCCTACGAAATCAGAACAACAAAACGAATTTCAATCTCGTGTCGGAGACTCTGATGTTTCTGGACTGTATCTGCGGCTCGACGACCGGCGGCCTCGGTTTACTCGGGCTCTACATAAACGAGCAAAACGTCGCTTTGATAAATCAAACTCTCGAGACCCTGACCGAGTACTGTCAAGGGCCTTGTCACGACAATCAAAATTGCATAGCCACCCACGAGTCGAACGGTCTCGACATAATAACCGCCCTCATACTGAACGACATCAATCCCTTGGGAAAGACCCGAATGGACTTGGTCCTCGAATTGAAGAACAACGCGAGCAAATTGCTACTCGCGATAATGGAGAGCAGAGGAGACAGCGAGAACGCCGAGCGAATAATGTACAATATGAATCCAAAGCAGCTGATCGACGTTGCCTGTAGAGCTTTCCATCAGGAGTCGCTCGAGGAGGAGGAGGAAGAGGAGGACAAGGAGAAGAGTGGCAGCAATGGCGGCATCGGCGGCCTCGGTGGCGGCGGTGACGCCGAGGATTCGTCGACCGACGGCGACGAGGGTGTCTCGCCCAAAGAGGTTGGCCACAATATCTACATTTTGTGTCATCAATTGGCCCAACATCACAAAGAATTGGGGACGATGCTCAAGCCATCCGAATTAAACAACGCCGATCCGAAAACAAACAAAGCGCTGAAATATTACGCTACTCATACGGCACAGATCGAAGTGAGCGGTAATCCTCTGTCGATTTTTCACATTTTTTTCAACGATCGAAAACAGTAGTAAAGTCTTTTTTTGAATTTTTCCCGCAAGATCGTCAGACACGACAGAACATTGGAGCAAATAGTCTTCCCGATACCCGAAATCTGTGAACTTATAACGCTCGATACGAAATTACGAGTTTTGAATACAGCCGAGCGCGACGATCAAGGCTCGAAGGTTTCGGACTTTTTCGAACGAACCGAGGACATGTTCAACGAGATGAAGTGGCAAAAAAAGTTGAGGGGTCAACCAATGCTCTTTTGGATGAGCAGTTACATGTCACTCTGGAGTAACATTCTCTTCAATTGCGCGGTTCTCATTAATCTCATAGTAGCCTTTTTCTATCCGTTCGTCGATTCGGTGCCCAGTGAGTATCGAAGCAAGAGCAGGCAGTGGCCGCTGCAATGGAAACTAACCCCGTGCCTTCTTTCAGAAGTCATTCCTCACTTGTCGGGCCTGATTTGGACCGTTATGCTCTCTTCGGCCGTAATCGTCGTTACTTTGCCCCGTGAATCGGGCATACGGACACTGGTCGCCTCGACGATATTGCGATTGATATTTTCCATCGGTCCCGAACCTACACTCTGTCTACTCGGCTTTCTGACCATTATTCTCAAGGTTGTGCACATGATAAGCATCATTGGAAATGACGGCACTCTGACGAAAAGCGCCGAACAGATCGTCATGAGCGTCGAACTCTGGTATCACATGGTGTACCTCGTATTCTGCATTCTCGGTGTCTGCATGCATCCCTTCTTTTATTCCGTATTGGTGAGTCGCTACACAACACACGTATAATGCCATGCGAGATTCGTTATTTCGATGATACTTCATTCGTGTGATTTTTTTCAAGCTCTTCGACGTTGTTTATCGCGAGGAAACCCTGCTCAACGTGATAAGATCGGTCACGAGAAACGGACGATCCATCATTTTGACGGCTGTACTTGCCCTCATTCTCGTTTACATGTTCTCCATAATTGGCTACATGTTCTTCAAAGACGACTTTTTAGTCAGCGTCGACGAGGAAATTATTCGTGAGTATCAAACGTATGATAAATATTCGCGAAATAACTCGTAGTATACGATCGATACGAATATGTCCAGCCGGCGCTGCCACTACCGACGAGCTCTCGAATTCGTGCGAGGCTGCCAAAGGTAATTGCGTCCCTACCGACACCCTCTCGCGATACGCTCGTCAAGGTATACATTTTCGTATTATCACATCGTCACCTTTTGGCCAATTCACGTCTCAAGGAGAAACAAATATTTTCAAAGCAGATAACGAGAAAAAAAGCAGCAGCGGCGGCAGCAATGACGACGACAACGAGAATGACGAGCTTGTCAACGTTGGTGGTGAACTTAAAGAGCGAGCGTGCGATTCACTCATAATGTGCATCGTTACAACGATGAATCAAGGCTTGAGAAACGGCGGTGGAATCGGCGATATACTGAGAGCACCCTCGAGCACAGTGAGCGTAGCCCGTACTTTTTTCCGCTCGTAGAGCCAGTGGCGTAGTCCGGGGAGGGCAGGGGTCGGCACCGCCCCCCCGGCCAGAAATCCCAGTGGCCTAAGCGCGTCGCTAGCTAATGGGCCAGGACATGAGAGAGAGGATAGGGAAAATATGAATTGAAGACATTTTAGACTCTTAAGCCTCATTCGCACGAGAGCTTTATCAACGTCCGTTGAAAAAGCGTTGAAATGAAACAAATGGGCACTCAAGTATTTATTCACACGTCAGTGCTTTTAAGGCGGGATATACATTAAGACAGGAAAAAAATAAGGAATATTAAGGGATTTTTTAAACTAAGAAATAATTATTCTACATTCATTAAACTTTAGGTATACTTTAATAGTATATTTAAGTATACAAAGTTCATACATTTTTTCAGTCAGAACATATAGTTTCTATGTGGCGGTAACCAAAATGAAGAAAATGGCACGTATTTACCAAAAAAATCAACATTTCACGCAACATTTCTGTAAAATGTGGATTAACCCTTAGCAGTCACACTTAGCTAGAATCACATTATAGTCATACTGGGTCCATGGGACCCAGGCGTTTTTAAATTGTCATAAATAATGCAATAATGCATTGAGCGATATGAAAAAAATAGTGAGGTATAACTTGAACCTCGTTTAATACAAGGATATTGGTTAGAAATCAAAAACTAAATTTTAAATATGCAAAAAAAACGTGAAAAATGACTTTTTTTTTTACAAAAATGCTGTAACTCTTGTAATTATGGACAAAAAAATGGTTTTCTACTCTGGAAACAATGTACTTTGAAATAGACATAGCGGTGTCTGTGGACTGTTCAAAAAGTATATTTATTTCATCCAACGCAGGTGCGATTTAGAAGGAAAGAATGAAACGCTTACGCATATAAAAAAGTGTATGTTTTATTGGAAAAAAAAAGTTGTACGGCATCAAAATAATTTGTTCGGGTCCCGTGGACCCAGCGTGACTATTACGGGTTAAGAAAGTAGTTTTTTCTTTCAATTTTTCAAAAACAATTCTCGTCATGTAGAAGGGACCGATATTATCAATATTTTTGCCAAGTTTGAACTCAATTGGCTTAATAGTTTTTGAGTAATCCTGCATGCCAATTTTGATAATGCAGTTTTGAGAAAAACGCGTTTGTAGTTCACGCCCGCTCCGAACCCGAGCGGTAAGGCACAGCGTTGACGGGTTGCAGCGTTGAAAGTTTTTCGAATTTCGCTTTGAAACTTTGGGAAAATATTCTCCATACATAGTTCTATCGTTAAAAAAAAAGGAAATCGATTTTTTGATCGTTCTAAATGTATATCCTGTCTTAAGGGGTGAGATGCAGTCAGAGGCGTGAAAAAAATAATATTTTCAATAATTAAAAAAAAATAGTAATTGAGTTTGTTTTACAAAAGTGGTTACACGGACTTTTTATCCTATATTTCAACTTGACTTGTACAAATTTGCAAAGAAAAGTATTGATTATTTATACAAATATCGCCATCTTTGTCGGACCCCCTTCGGCATGCAGTGCTTTGCGGTGACCATCATAAAGTTTTACTGGATCATTTAAAGTAAAAAAAAAACAACAAAAAAATCATTAGTTCAATAATAAATCTAGTCCTTAATCGAAGCTTTTTTCAAAAATTAACAAAATGGCGGCTTCCGATAGATAACTTTCGATTTTCGACCAAAAAATGGCTCGTTTATTGTTAAAAAAATAAAAATGTTCAACAGAAATGAAAATCCTTCGATTAAGGACTAGTTTTTAATGCTATCAATAAGCACACCAAATTTCATAAAAATCCATCGAGTGGTTTTTGAATTATGTTGGTCACCGACTTGAAAAACATGATTTCGAGAAAAACGCGTTTAAAGTTTTTCGATGTGGATATGGTATTATATGTTCGTAAAATTTTTAGCTCGATGGATGAAGCTAAACTTTTTTTTATGTATTTTCATCCGCTGAATACGATTATCACAATTGTTTTGCCGAAAAGTCGAGCATTCAATTGTTTGAAGCCAATTGTTAAAACAATTTTTCAAAAAACTAAAGTTTTTCGGGATTAATTATTTTTTTTTTAATTTTGGGCAATATTAAAACGAAAGTATTCTTTATAAAATTTTGCTAAAGTTCATAGTTTTTGAGTAATACATTTTTGAAAATTTCTGAAAGAGTTTTTCAATTTTACACTTGATTTATGTATAGAAATACTAATTAAAAAATTACTTACATCGAATCATCAATTTCTGGCCCATACAATAGGGCTTCTGCCGATGTGAAAGCTTCCAAAATATCAATTTGTTGTTGTCTTCGAAGCATTCTGCCTTCCCAGGTATTATCGTTTGCGCGTTTGTCAGCTGCTACCTGCCATGGGGACTCGACGCCCCTTCACTAATTGTGGGATACCCTGGAAACTATTCATCGGATTGACTTGAAATTTTCAGGCAATATTTTCGAAACATCATACTTCGAGACAATGTAAAAAAAATCATTTTTTTGAAAATTCTGATTGCATCTCACCCCTTAAGCGCCGGGCGATGGACTTTATGCAGAATGTACCATACGGCACTTCTTGCTTCTGTTCAAACGAGAGCTAAAAAAGCGTCGCCACGTCGTTCAGTATGCAAGTATATACAGGTGGTATCGCCAATCGCATGATTAGCGTTTCTTGAAGTGTTATTCGAGGCACCATTATTTCCAACAGTTCGTCGAATATGCTTATGGACATTCGGAAAAAGTTAAGAAGTTTATCAGGATTTTGCGGGGCTGGGTTGAAGTTCCGAACTTTGAATGATGAGAACGCTCAAAACTCCGAAAAAATACTACCCCGAAAGATCACAACTCCGAAAGAATTTTACCCGAAAGATCAAAATTTCGAAAATCTGAACGGGGCCGGGTCGAAATTCCGAACGTTGAATGATCAAAACGCTCAAAACTCCGAAAATATACTACCCTGAAAGATCAAAACTCCGAAAATCTGAACACTGTCAAAATAATTCGGCTATGAAAGTTTTAAAAGTTTTAAAATTTTCAATAAATCGACGAATTATTGCAAGAATTTTTTTTTTTATTAAGTAGTGATTTTACGCCAATTTTGAAATTTGTCTAGACAATGTTATACGTTCTACATAATTTACAGTCAACTGTGTAGACTTTCGCTGGCATAATCTTGACGAACCTTGTAATTTCGGAACGTTAAAATTAGGATTTTTTAACCGACGGAGCATTCAAAGTTCGGAATTTCAACCCGGCCCTCGTGTCAAGATTATACCAGCGAAAGTCTACACAGTTGACTAAATGATGTAGAACGTATAACATTGGCTAGACAAATTTCAAAAATGGCGCGAAATCACTTCTTGATAAATAAAAAAATCTTTAAATAATTCGTCGATTGATTGAAAATTTTGAAACTTTCAAAACTTCCGTAGTCGAATTTTTTTGACGGTGTTAAAATTTTCGGAGTTTTGGTCTTTCGTGTAAAGTTCTTTCGGAGTTTTGATATTTCGGGGTTCTATTCGTTCGGAGTTTTGAGCGTTCTGATCATTGAAAGTTCGGAATTTCAACCCGGCCCCATCTTGAATTTCGGAACATTAAAATTCGGAATTTCAACCCGACCCCGATTTTGCCTCAAATCTTCGTAAAGTGTCACGAATTGTCCTTTTAAATATCGCTTGTCATTCAGGGGATGCACCCAGAATGCCTTTTCTTTCTTTTTTTTGCCTTCTTGCATCATAAACCGCTATTGCTGGTAATTTAGCGGAATTCATTGGACGTCCTACTGCCGAGAGAAACGAGACAAGAGTCATTTTAAAGCGTTCATGTGAACAAACATGTCGAGTATGTTTTAAAGGCGCCAATGACGGATTTGAACGCAACGCTTTTTTAACTCTCGTGCGAATGAGGCCTTATTAACATTTTTTCGAATCTCTGGAGGCGGCAGCTGCTTCACCCTGCCCCCCTCGCCAGAAGAAAATCTGGCCAAAATAATGAGATTTAAATAATCGACTTATTTTATTTGTATCACCCAAGCAAGCATAAAGAAACAATTGTCTACAACTTGAAGTATTTTTTCCGTCGTATTTCGTAACTTGTATAAAAAGTAGTTATTTCATTACGTAAAGCAAATAGATATTCCAAATTGTCAATTAAGTTAACTGTGAGCAAACGCAATATAATAGATCTGCCGGCCGATACATACCCAGAAGAACACTGGAAGATGAACATTCACTACTGAGTAATAGATAATGTCATTGCAAATATAAAACGTCGATTTGAGAATCTAGCGGTAAATCAGGCAGTCAACGCATTTTTTAAATTAAATATGAAGAACGGAGAGGATTTTAACAATCATTGTTGAAAAAACCTTAATAATTCATACGTCAGCCTTAGAAGTTGAAGCGATTGTCATGAAGAACATACTTTCATTTAAAAACGATGAAACGCTGGGAAATGAAGAAAGCATATTAAAAAGAAGTACTACCCTAACTTATATAAACTTTTCCAAGCAGCGATAGTACTCCCAGTGAGCTACGCTGGCTGCGAGAGTTTTTTCAGAAAAGATTGTCTCACATTTCGCTGCTGAATATAGAGAATGACATTGTTAAAAATAATCCGACAAAAAGTTTTGCGTCAATTTGCAGAAAAAAAAAACAGAAAACTAAGACAGTTAATTGAGTACTTACAGAAAATAAAGTTTAAACACTGGTTACTGGCTTAAATAAAAATTAAATCTTAATTCATACGTTTTTAAGGTATTGCAAGAGTCTGATAATAATGTCGACACGAACGTGTGATTAAAGCTTCATATTTTATGTGTGTTACGTGATTATCGCCTACAATGTAAATTTTGTTTAAAAAAAGATTATTTTCACCAAAATCACTTTTTTGCCCGCTCCCAGCCGTTCAAAAAATGCTGTCAACAGTAATGCGCAGAACTGTCGATAAAACTAATAATTGTCGATGTTGCAGGAACCACTCTTCGTCGCCAGAGTCGTATACGACCTGCTCTTCTTCTTCATCGTAATAATCATCGTCTTGAATTTGATCTTTGGTGTGATAATTGATACGTTTGCCGATCTGAGATCGGAGAAGCAGCAAAAAGAATTGATCCTGAAAAATACGTGTTTCATTTGCGGTGAGTTGAGATCGACTTTGATTAGCCAAGAGAGCGAGGGAGAGCGGGTGGAGGAGTTTTGAGCACGCGAGAACGACTCCATATCGCGTTTCAGGCTTGAACAGGTCAGCTTTCGACAACAAGACGGTATCGTTCGAGGAACACGTAAAGCACGAGCACAATATGTGGCACTTTTTGTACTTTATCGTTCTGGTGAAGGTGAAAGATCCCACGGAATTCACCGGTCCGGAATCGTACGTTTACTCAATGGTCAAGGTAAGCGCCACACACGCGCCAACACATCTTCTTCGAAGCCTCGTAAAATCCGCGCATGCGTGTACTCAAACAGGATCGCGATCTGGATTGGTTTCCGCGTTTGCGAGCAAAGTCACTCGCCGCGGACGAGGGCGAGGGCGAACAAGTCGAACTTCGCAGCTTGCAATCGCAATTGGAATCAACCCAACAGCTAGTCAAGTGTCTCTCGCAACAACTTACCGAGCTACGGGATCAAATGACGGAGCAGCGAAAACAGAAGCAACGTCTCGGTCTTCTCAATTCAGCCTCGGCTCTCCTTCACAACGTACCGCCGTAAAGTTGTTCCCAACTTATTCATATTATATATATATATATATATATATATATATATATATATATATATATATATATATATATATATATATGTATGTATGTATGTATGTATATATGTGTGTGTATATCTCAGGTATCTCCCCGGATGTTTATCGTTATAGATCTCAATTTGTTACCGATGTCTTTTAAACTCGAAAGTAAATTAGAGCGGAGAGAGAAAAGATCGGAGCGCAAAGTTGCGTCTCGCGGGTATACACGCGTTCATATATACGCATACTACTAACGTGCATAATCAAATGCCGGGCGTATATCTACGTGTACGAATATACGCATACGATTTGTGCACGTAAATAGGTGGAACGAAACGGCGATTCGCGATTACGTAAATGATCGAATAGCAGGGTTTGTCCAGTCGACGTAGATTCTTATTACTCGACGATAATAGCGGCTGTACGCGCCATATATCATTCGTAAATAGGAATTTCATTGAAATACGTGTACGAGAGAGGATGCATTTTTGTAAGGTATCGCGTCGTCGTAGGGGCGGGCGTTCTCGATTAATAGGAAACAATTGTATCGGAAAATAGACGCGCGAATAGAAAACATATCCTTTATTTTTCTCCCTTCGGTTAATAGAAAAATCTATATTGTTGCGAGATGTTTAAGTATGTAAATAGAATATAAAGTCGATGGTATCACACTTCGAGTATACGTATTATGGGCTGTTTTTTTTCTTCTTTCTTCAACGCATCGCGTAGAGAGGTGAAACATGTTGCTGAAGCTCGAAGCGTTGTATCTCGGGTTTCAACAAAGTCGAGGCATTGTTCGATGACGTTGGATAGGTGTGAGTTGGTCGGTGTGCGGGGAAATATAATGAGAATCGTTGCGCGTTTATTCTCGTTTCACTCGTCTCATTTTATTCATCACTTATGTAAAACAATTGACTATTTCGTCGCTGACTTCTTTTTAAATATAAACTTCTACTACATGCAACACGTACATACGATATATATATATATATATATATATATATATATATATATATATATATATATATATACACATATATATATATCCATTTGATCGATGTGGGACGGGGAGACTCCCGGCCGCCGCGGCCCGTGCGTGTCGAGGGGGAAAGGAAGGAAAAAAAAGAAAAAAAAAACCAACAATTCAGCGAGCCTCGACGCGAGCGGCAGCCGTTTTTATTAATTTTTTTTTTTTCGTTTCGCGGAGCATCCCGTACAAGAGGAAGCACCCGTCGACCTGACTTTCATCATTGTTTGCGACGAGGTAACAAGAAACGAAGCGCGCAGCGTCTCGAGCGAAACTCCATTCTTTGATCGGCCCGATCGTAATCGTTGATTCGCGTTGCTAGGGAAAAGTTGGGTTTAAGCGATGAACGTAACGGCGACAACGAGCGAGTACAACGCGATTATTGATATGTCACATTGTCTTTCATTCGCGTTATCATGGTCGGTGCATACGGAAAGAGGAATTTTTAGGGCGGTAATAGCTAAATAGGTAACAGATTCTCTTCCGAAGCAACGGCGGCGGCGGCGGCGGCGTCTTAAGGGTTTAGGCCACAGTAACGGGTATAAAATCATGTGCGAATTTAACAATTTTTTTTCTTATGGAAAAGTGATTCACTCGTAACATATATTACACATCTATTTAGTATGAATATCAAGCTGTTAGAATTGTTTTATGTACAAAATGGCCGACTACTAATATTTTTTAAATCTTTTTTTAGGCACTCCGCCGCGTGACTTTTAGCATCCACAATTTTTTACCTAGAACAAAAAACAAAAATTCTCCTCGATCTACATTAGAATACCTAGAGAAGTAAGTACGGAATTTAAAAAATATTGTTTTATTCAAAAGTTGCAGGTATTTGAACTTAAGAAATAAATTTTCAGTGAAAAATTTCGTTATAACTGCTCATAAACTGCTCATAAAATGAAAAGTTTTCCATTAATCAGAAATTCCGTACGTACTTCTCTGCGAAATGCAATTAGGAACATAACTTTAAAATTTGAAGTAAATCGAGTGAAAATTGTTGAAGTTATTTGTCACGCCAATTGGAAAAAAACTGTGTTGAGAAGTTTCGAGTAGTCGGCCATTTTGTACATCGAAACAAAAAAAATATATTTTCCAACAGCTTGATATTCATACTAAATAGATGTGTAATTAATTTTATGAGTGAATCACTTCTTCATACGAAAAAGATTGTTAAATTCGCACATGATTTTATACCCGTTACTGTGACCTAAGGCCTTAACGAAAAAGGTGTGTGTGTGTGTGTGTGTGTGTGTGTGCGTGCGTGCGTGCTTGCGTGTGTTTCCGCACGATCGATAAAACATTTGTAATACCTCGCGAGAGCACTGCTCCCGTATTTCCTATAGTTTAAAAGTGTATTTATTGAGCAATAGGGGAAATAAAGAAGGAGGGCTTGCTCGCGTAAAGTTGGTAAAATGGCCGCATCGCGAATGGTCGGTGTGTGACTTTTTGGACGTTTGCCGTTGACTCGACGATTATCGACAATGCGTTGAGCCAATAGTGTCCGCCGCGTTGAAGCAACTCGATTAGGCCGCACATGTACTTCTCCGTTGGTTTGCTTCAGGGGTTAGGCTACTGTGAAAATAAAAATAAAAATCGGTAGTCGCTTGAGGCAACTGAAATTGATGAAAACCATGTTTTTCAAAATGGTGTACACGATTTCCGACATCTAATAAACGGATTGACTTGAAATTTGGTACACTTATTCAGTGTAACAGTAGTTTAGTCTTGATCGACGCTTTTCTTAATATCTTTGTTCAGTAGTTATCAACAATGTCATTTTTCCGCGAAAAAAAAACGAAAAAAATTCAAAATATCTTGATGATTCAAACACGATAACAAAAAAAAAGCTCCGTCAAGTCTTAGCCGACATTATCTATTTGAAAAAACGCTTTTTTTCATTCGGACCAACCGAGTGGCCAAAATGAAGTGCGCCGTTCAGTCCCTCACGTCCAAAGCTCCTCGCTATTGTTCATAACTTCTTTAAGGGGAGGTACCTGAGTAAAAGGCGAAAAAACAGGTAAACTTGGGGAATTTTTTATCTCAAAAACTAATGTTTCGATTGGATCCGGTATTTTTTTATTGGAAAATATGTACATTAAGGTATATTTAGGAATTTTTTAAAATAAATTCGTTGACTGGAAGCGATTCAAACGCGATTATATCGAAACATAGTTTTCAAAGTCGGTGCCAGATGTATCTCCAAACCGGCTTGACCGATTTTGTCCAAATTTGGATACAATATTCGTCAATAGTTTTTCTCGTTCGCCACCTAGGGGTTTTTCATTTGATTGAACCATTGCTTTTTTATGCAATTTGTATGCAATCTAAAATCGTCGGAAATTGCGAACGAAAAACGAATGTTAAATTAAAACGGTCGCAAATCCGTCAAAATTGAAAATTTCGAAAAAATCCCACGTGGCGAACGAAAAAAACTTTCGAAGAATATTGTATCCAAATTTGGACAAAATCGGACAAGCTGTTTTCGAGATACATCTGGCACCGACTTTGAAAACTATGTTTCGAGATAATCGCTTTTGAATCGCTTTCAGTCAACGAATTTATTTTAAAAAATTCCAAAACATATCTCAATGTACATATTTTCCAATAAAAAAAATACCGGATCCAATCGAAACATTAGTTTTTGAGATAAAAATGTCCGAAGTTCACCTGTTTTTCTCGCCGTTTACTCAGGTACCTCCTCTTAATCATGAATATTTAAAAATGCAATTTGGTACACAACTTTCTCAATGTACATACAAATAAATGTCCGACTGATTTTTCCATCATCTTGCTGATTCCTTCATAATCAATTTTTCAAAATACCCCTGATTTTTAGGTCGTCACAGTAGCCCAGCCCCTCGATCGAGACGTTCGACTCGCGAGAACACGCGCCTCGCGCTATCCGTAATTATTCTTACACGCCAAGTTGAATTGTATTCTGTACAAATATCCTACCGACTCGTATCGACTACCTCGTTATCTCATCTTTTATATACACGTATCTTACGCTAAACTAATTATTATTATATCATTGAGGTGTTTTCATTCCGAATTCGTCGTATGTACAATGGCGCGCGCGCGCGCGTGCGCACGGTTCGATCGGGCTTTGCCGAGAAACCGGAAACGGGGGAATGGGTGGGAGGAAGATCGTCCGCGCGTTGCGCTGGCACACTATTATAACGATCGGGCGGTGACTCGGAAGGAGCGAGTGGACGCGATGAGAAGGGCGGCCGACGCGATTACGAGTGTCGATGACGGATGATTGACGGGGCATCTTCTCGCGGAAGATGATGAAACGTAGTTGGGAGCCGGTGAGGCGGGAGCGCTTTTCCGAGTGTTGGCTACGAGCGTATCGCTTCGCCACTTGATCACGTACTGTGGCGGCGTTCGGTCGAGCGCCTGCAACCTGCGTGAGGAAAAAATGACTATGAGTAAACGCAAGGGCGACGAAAGTGAGGTTATGTGCGGAGACTCGCCTTACTACCGCGGTGTTCATCTTCCAGGGCAACGTAAAATTTTTGTGCCTGTCCCGGGAACAGAAAGTATGAAGCCTCGGGCCTAAGGGATCGCCGGACTTTTTGTACTCGTGGATCGTCAAATTCCACGCGGTACACGGTCCTGAAAGAACAATTGCCCGGTGAGGAAAGTACACGAGAAGGATTAAGGTTGTTGGTAAATAATTTTTAAATAGTGGGGGGATAAACGAAGTTCCTATGCTAATACATTGTGTGACGTCATTAGTGCCAACTCATCGAAGCAAAATATTAAGGCGGCATGTACATTTGGAACGATACAAAAATCGATTTCTTTTTTTTTCTTTCTTTAACCCTTTAACGGCCACGCCTATTTCTGGATGGCTCAAAATCATTTCCTCTGGTAGTATAGTTAAAAAGGGTTAAATATGAATATCCAACCATAATTTTGTCGATAAGGGCCTGGGAAGTAGTATTTTTGGACTGTAGCAAATTTGCTACTAACATTTTCACCCGCTCGGTTCGCAGTATTATTCTAATTCAATCAAAAATCTTCAAAGCCTAGTTCGTCCAGTCAAGCTTCCTTTAGATTAGGGATTCTTAATGTGGGGTCTATGGACTCCCAGGGGGTCCACAGGGGGTGCACGGCATTATTATAATGTTTGCCAAGGTATTGGGACCTTTAACGATGTTAGGTATTTTTTTCCTACATGATAAGTAACCAATGATTGCACCCAAGTAACCCAATAAAAAATTGAAAAATACAAAAACCCCCCAAAAAAATAATTAAAAAATGTAAAAACCAAAAAAGTGAAAAATACAAAAACCCAAAAAAAAAATTGAAAAATATAAAAACGCAAAATAAAATTGAAAAATATAGAAACCCAAAAAAAAATTAGAAAAAAACGAAAAAATTGAAAAATACAAGAACCCCCCCAAAAAATTGAAAAATACAAAAACCCCCAATAAGTTGGAAAACATTTAACATGGAGTGAGATATCCGCTACGTCCCCGTTCATTGACTCCGGGTGCGGCTGAAAGCGGACATTCCTATCGTAATTCAACGAATTTTTCGTAGACGATTATTCCGACAATTTTGGTTTTCCGGTAAACTTTTTGTTTTCACTTGATTTGAAATTTCAATTGAAATAATACATTTTTTCAAAACATTGTTTCGAAAGGGGTCCACAGGAAATGCGAGATGGTCCACAGAGCTCAAAAGGTTGAAGAACCCCTGCTTTACACAATTCTATCAAAAAATATTTCAAGAATGTCCATATACTTACTTTTTTTGACAAAAAACGGGCAGCAGATCAAATGCTGGGGCAATCGTCGCAAATTTTCACGACAACATTGTTGCCATATTAACATAATTCATATGTTTACGTTTGACTTTCAGGCTATCCCGGCATTTGTAGCTGCATCTAGTATAGATCAATGGAATTGTGAAGTACACTGAGAAAAAAAAAATCATTGATCCAATGTCATTGGTGTTATTGAATGAAATTTCGTTGATGCAATTGTAAAATTGTTGGTGTAAATGATCGGATTTATTAGTCCAAACAAAACGCTATTGACTTCAATGACATGATAAAATTGAAAGTTTTTTTTTTTTCATTCAAAAGACATATTATCAGCCGGGAAACTATCTAAAAAATTATCGCGAACAAATTATGCAATTTCTGCAACGAACGAAAAAAGCGTTTCAATTCATAACATGAATATTGTTGATTCGAGTACACAAGAAAAATTGAATTTCGCTGGTTTGATTCAAATAAAATTTCTATTGAGTAAATATGATATTTTATTATTTTCACCATATCCGATATTGATTTTATGTGCATTATTCGTTAAAATATTAATATTTTATTTTGATTGAAAAATATTAAGCAAATGTCTGAATTGGTTAAAAAATTATGCGAAAGTAAAATTTGTTTCTTGCACATTTGGTTGAAAAAAAAATCAACCAAATCATGGCCGAGCGCCACCGAAATTATAGGTGTGAGGAAACCCGTAGTTCTCGGAGTAACCGATAGAGGCCGCACGCGCTCTCGTTTCTCGTAAGCGTAGCGCGAACCGAAAATCTACTCAAACGCTGGAGAAACTCTAAAGAGTATCGCTTCTTGGCCTGTGGCTAAGATCAAAATGTAGTATCTGTTCTAATCAGTTGGATATCTGATATTCTCTCCATGGATATTCCATTGGATATCTGACATTCTCTCCACTAATATCGTGGATGATTATTCTAATGCTCACTTTTTATTTAAGATTTAAAACAAATTGAAAAACTTACGTTCCATGGCATATTCGTTTCGATGTAGTAAAGAAATAATTGATTCTATGGATTATATTTTTGTACGAAATAAAAAATGTTTGCGGCAACCGCATAATTATTTCATCTAATACATCTACGGATTATATATAGAATGATTTCAATAGAATATAATATTATTTCAAGGATAATGTAGATATTCAGAGAACAGAAGAGCTTTTTCAAATAAAATAATATGTCACGTGAATCAATCACTCCAATATTTCGTCGTATTGAAACAATCTCATATATCGGTGGCACTCCGCAGCAGCACATTTATTTGGATCAACCGATATATATTTTTCATTCAATTGGTTTTTTTTCTCAGTGTAGCTTGTCCGCTATAGCGTCCTTACGCTTTTATCGACGGGGTCAAAGTGAACGTAGCAAATTTGCTAACATGGCAGTTAAAGGGTTAAACGATAGAACTATATATGTAGAATATTTTCCCAAAGTTTCATAACGAAATTCGAAAAACTTCAAACGTTACAGCCCGTCAACGTTGTGCCTCACCGATCGGATTCGGAGCGAGCGTGAACTTGAAACGCGTATTTCTCAAAACTGTATTATCGAAATTAGCTTGCAGGATTATTAAAAAACTATTAAGCCCATTGAGTTGAAACTTGGTAGAACTATTGATAATGTTGGTACCTTCTATTTGTTGAGAATAGTTTTTGAAAAAATGGAAAGAAACTACTTTTTCAATCCACATTTTACAGAAATGTTGCGTGAAATGTTGATTTTTTTTTTGTAAATACGTGCCATTTTCTTACATTTGCATTTTCTTCATTTTAATTACCGTCACATAGTAACTATACATGTTCTAACTGAAAAAAGGTTTCAACTTTTTTGCAAATCAAAGTCTACGGGAAGCTAGACTGTACGCTGATTCGCAACTCCCGCGGCGACCTTGCTGTAACACTCTGCCACAGCTCCGTCATTTTGATGATGAATTCATTAAAAAAATTGTTTTGTATACTTAAATATACTATTAAAGTATCCCTAAAGTTTGATAATTGTAGAATAATTATTTTTTAGTTTAAAGAATCCCTCAATATTGCTTATTTTTTTCCTGTCGAAATGTACACGGAGAGAATTAAATGTTAAAAATTACCGTGCAGTAACGGTAACCAGATGACAACCCTGAAACTTCGCTTATTATTGCTGGGTAGAACACAGATTTTCACGAAAATAAAATGAAATTTCTTCTTCAGATAGAACATTTTACCAGATTTTCTAGTAAATTTTGATGTGTAACAAAATACGCAAAACTTAAATTTAAAAAATATATAATATCAGCGAAATTTTACTGTGCATTTTATTATTTTATGCCTTTCAAAAATGTCTATAAAAAATTATCGTGCGCGCTTGGTTAAATTATTATGCGGTACGGTACGGAAATTTTGAGGCACTGCATGGTAAAAATTCCTCTCATACCTTTCACTTCAGAATGGTATGGCGGTGGGGCTAAGTAGGGGTGCGCGGTCTCGTTTCAGTTTCTATCTATTTCTTATATGGCGCGATGGAAGTTCCCAAAAAAATTCGTCTAAACTGCTCACATCAACGGCTTATGAAGTGTTTAAGAGTGAATACGATTTTACGATTTTAAATTATGACAAAATAATATGTGCGCAAATTAGTCACATCACTCGAGCTTACGACGGTACGAAATGTATTGTAAAAAAATGGTAGTATTAAATGAAAAATAAATTCTAATAATTAAATTTCTCTCTTTATCCGTTTGTTGATTATACCAATTTATATGAAAGAAACAAAATTTCCGAACAAAAAACAAACAGGTAGGTTATTATTATGATTATTATCGCACCAGTCTTTGAAGAAAAAATACATCTTATTAAGGAACCGGTGCGATGGTCGAGTGGTTAGCGTGCTTAACAACGCCATTAATAACTTCTATTTCCCGAAAAGTTGGAAAAAAGCTAAAGTCTTACCAATCCTAAAAAAGAATAAAAACTCAAATGACCCAGCCAGCTATCGACCGATAAGCCTTACACCCAGCCTCAGCAAAGTATACGAAGCCATCATTAACGCTAAAATCCTAACACACTGCAGCAATAACAACATCATCCCCGATACACAATTCGGCTTTAAACACGAACACTCGACCACACATGCGATCCACAAACTCTTGTCAGACATAAGCAAGGGGGTTGGGAACAGCCAACTAATCGGAGCAACCCTGCTCGACCTCGAAAAAGCATTCGACTCGGTCTGGATAGATGGCCTGCTCTTCAAACTGAAAAAAAAAACTTTCCTGACTGGCTCACCTATATCATATGGGACATGATCTCAAACAAAACCTTTGTTACATGGGATGGAACAAACACTTCATCCGTAACATTCAACATAAGAGAGGGCCTACAACAAGGCACCGTCAATTCACCAATTCTATTTAACATCTTTACCTGTGACCTCCTGAAATTATTTGGGCTAAATAACGACACAAACTCATCAGCTATCGCCTTTGCTGACGACGTCATAATATATACAAAAAGCAACCGAACCTCAATCGTGAGAACTAACCTTGAGGAAATCACAGAAAAAGTAAATCAATACTACATAAACTGGAACCTTCGCGTCAACCCCCTCAAATGTGAATCAATTTTATTCCGGAAACCATTACACCATCTATCAGCAAAAAACAAAGCAGGTAACGCGAATTTCCGCATACAAATAACGAAGCCAGGAACTATTGACAAAGTTTACGTCCCTCACAACAAAACAGTAAAGTACCTAGGATTCCATTTAGACTACCTAATCAGAGGCAACATCCACCTAAAAACACAACTCAATAAAGCCAAAAACGCTCTCCAAGCCAACAGCGCTATCTTTCATAACAAACATCTATCTAGCCGTGCCAAAATTATTCTATACCTTCTACTAATAAGGCCAATTATCACCTATGCGGCACCTATATGGTGGAACTCTAACCACACAGTAATTGAACAAATAAGAGTATTCGAAAGAAAATGTTTACGAGCATGCCTAGGTATGTATAGATCAACCCACACTGAATACAAACAGCTCATCAGCAACAAGCAAATATATAATCTTGCTAATGTCCCAAGAATCGACTCATTTACGCTGCGCCTCACCAGAGATTACTTCAGCAAATTACCGCATATCAACAACGCAATAATTAACTCCCTAAGCAACCAAGATGCGCGAGATTCTGACAGGCAAATCAAGATAGGATACACAACGCCACAAGCATTCATATACTGTGACGATAAAGGACTAATACAAAACGCAGACAACATCCCCATTCTTTATCATTGGAGAAGAAATAAGGCCAATAAGCGAATCACACTAAAACACAACGACCCAATAAACGACAGAGAAAAGTTTACAGGCTCGACAGCGATCCCCACTCGCGATTCCTATGACTTCCATAGACTCAAGTTCGACAAATACTGGTGGCTAAACCGCAACTCAGCCCACATAGGAAACCTAATTGTAAGAAAAAGGCAATGGAAGCTCAACAGAGCAAACATACTGCGGCAATTTAGATATTAAGACTACCCCTGTTACTCATAGATGTAATCCAACCTGTATATACTGTATAATAAATAGCCTTTATTAAATTTAAGCCACAGATTTATAAACTGACAATCAAAATTATGTTGAGGTTTTTCTCCGTTTTCCTCATGCCTTACTACGTGCCCGTCAGTGCACATAAAACTCTCAGGGTGACAATACCCCTTAAGCAAGCGATAGTTCCTAGTACGATAAACCTAGCAATAAGACTAGAAGATAAGTGCAATTACACGAGTCCTACAAGCGCGTAGGCATTTGTATTAACAAACCCAAAGATGAACGGCTTTCTTTTTATTTGTTTATTGTAATCCTGAACCAAAGAAATGTATAATCCAACAACAATAAACATTTTTCAAAAAAAAAAAAAAAAAGTGGTTAGCGTGCTCACCTCTGAAACTGCGGATGCGAGGTCGCGGGTTCGAAACCCAGTTGCGTACATTCGTCGTGAAGTGTTTTTCTTCGGCATTTCGCGACGAAATTATGATAGAGGGAGAAGTCGGTTGGGCCCGCAAGAGAGGAGGAGCAGTGAGAAAGGTTGAGAAAAAAGGTAAACAAAAACAGTAGAGGAAAGAAACGGTCACAATGAGGGGAATATATATATAGATATAATTTTACCAGCCTCATAGGAATCTTTTCTTCTGCGGTTGACGCAGGTAAATTTTACTGTGCAGTATACTAAAAATATCGTACGGTGCGATTGGTAATTTTTAACCGACAGTAGGTAAAATTTTAGCTACGTACTTTAAATTTTCTGTAACGTGAGTTAAAAAAACTCGTCGCATACGAATTATTATGTTTTTCCCACTTGTCACTACATTGAAATATATCACGGTAATTTTTACCGTGAAATTCACGACAAAAATTACTTTTTAATTCTCTCCGTGTATATCCCGCCTTAATATGTACGAATGATTATTGCGAAAATTTTCAAATTTAGTCGATAATCGTAATTATTATTTACAAATATGTTCATTTGAAGGAGTTAGGATTATCAGAAAATTAATTTTCGATATTCAGAGATCTTATTAAAATAGACACAGGTTTTGGCAACGTCGTACGGTTCTGTCGTAATTTGAGGCTGTTAGGTTGACTGCAGTGACCGCCACAGGTGGCAGTTGTGATCCACGCGTTTCGTGCCGGTCGGCGTTTTCAGAGGTTATGTCAGAACAAAAGGAGGCCACGACTGATCCAGAAAAAGAGTTAAGTGCGCCGCAAATTTTCCGATGGAAAAGCCGATATGTCAGTGCTGCCGTAAATACCGAAAAACGGGATTAAATTAACGTTAAGGGTAACTTTGACAGTTTTTGGGGCTACTTTAACAGAGCGCCAAAGTACGGTTTTGACTACATCTTTTTTAACTTTTTTTTCTATTGCTCGGATTTGTTGTTCGAGTTTATTATAATGTTGCTCAAGTTGATTTTGATCTCAATGATGATTACAAGACTGATTGAGTGCCTATAATGGTACCCTAGCTACATGATATTTTTATGTAGAATGTTGCCTTACTAAAGACGACAATTTGATTGTAAAAATCGTTGTTTTAATTTTATTCCATGTATGCATAAAATATGATTTTTTTAAATCAAAATGATGTCCAAGTAACCCTTAATCCTTGACATAAGTTGTATTTCAATGCCTCGTCAAAGAAACCCCACAATCGAGGTTACTTTAATAACTTTAACAAAAAAATATAAACATGTGGGGGGCTTGATTTTTTTACATATTTGATTGCCAAAGGCCACATTGTTCAATTGGCGTAAAAAAAGATGGAATTTAGGATGCTAACAAAAGTTATCTAAAAAAAAGCTTCCAAAACCTGTTCAAAGTAACCCCATTTTACGGTAAATGAATAAGTTCCTCTTACGCACATTTGACGTTGAGGTAGTCCTATCGCTTCACACTAGTCATACCACTGATCATACTTGAGACTTGTACAATTCATATTTTTAACATATGCAAAAAAAATTGTAATAACTAAATTTACCATGTGTAAACTGTTTAATGAATGTTCATATTTAATTAGAAAACTGAAAAAAATAGTTATTCCAACGATTCGCGAAGTATTTTTAGGTTTGATATGTGGCAACATTGGTTCTATCTCCGTCTCTTTTGACTCAACCAGGCGAGTTTAACCTTCATGCTTTTTAACGTCGATCTGTCAAAACAATGCCAGGAGCGGGAAATATAAAGCATTGTATTCGGGCCACGACTGGTAAAAAGCGTGGAGAATTTGTGTCGGCGAAATATGTCGGTTAAAAATGAAATATGCGTGGAAATTCGAATGAGTGAGATGAGGTTAAGACTAGTCAGCTGTTGCCTTCCTGTCACTTCTTTTTATCGTAGACAGTGGCAATAAATCTAATACCGGAAGTTCAAACTAAACTTGATATTACCTAAAAATTAGGTCAATAAGCGTAATTTTTTCTTAGACCACTGGATTACTACAAGTGTTAAGTATGTAAATCTGATTATTTTAAAGAATCTGACGGATTCCCACTATTATATACACTTTTGTAGCGAGCGGAAATTGGGTTTTTGTATGTCGTCTCGGAATTCCTTCACAAAAATACGCAATTTTAATATTTTTTTTCTCTGTAATTAGGTCGATAAGCGACCCTGAAATTTAACAGAGACGATTATTAACATATTTAGTGAAGCTCAAAAAAAATTATGAAAAGCCTATGAAAAAATGAGAAAAAATTATGCTTCTGCTATTCTCATAGTAGCGATGTTGCCACATTTCAACACATACGTCTCAACAAGCCTCGCGTTTTTCGTAAACTGTTCGCATATTTTTCATACATTCTGATTAATTAGATCAGTAACCTGTCTTTTTTCGGTAATATCGTTCTGTACACTATCCTGCACATAATATATGCTTTTGAGTTACTTTCTTCACACAAATGGAAGCTATACGGGAGAAACTAAAGTGGTAACGACGTTGCTCCACACAACCAATGCGATCAAGCGGAGATTGACGTAAACTTTAAAATTCAATATTTCACAAACGAGTGCGCAAGCCTTCGTCCTCCTTTCGCCAGTATATTCAGCAAATATGCCACAACATCTAGTGAAATTTTCATGAATATCTAGTCACCCTAATATTTTTGAGCAACAACCTTAGTGATTGAGCGGGTAGAAGGAGTGGAAAAACTTACGATCCTGCATGGACGAAACTTGGACGGTCAACTGGCGATCGGTTCTCGATTCGAGTATCCACGTGCACTTCTTTTGATAGTAATCGTTGAGGTTCGTGGCTGTGTAGTTATCCAAGGCGGTGGGGGTGGCCGTTGCCGCGGAGGGTTCGACCTTGAGGATTCCCTCGGGCTTCGTTTCTATCGTATAAACGCCGCAGTGGGCGTCCTCGGTGAACTTGTAAGCCGCCCGAAAGTCAAAGCCGAGGATGGACGATGATCGGTCGGAACGCGACCACTCGATGTACACGGGTGTCGAGCTCCGAACGCTCAGGGGCAACCAATTCTGCAATTATACAGACATAGGTCGAGTTTGAATTCTCAGGCTGTACGTGAGCAGAAAAAACGGCTGATGGCGCAATAACCTGATAATTGCCGCACAAGCAGGTTACGACGTGGCCCGATTCCGAGACGAGTCGCAGATGATTCTCCTCGTCCAGGGACTGCTCGCTGACGCAGTGACAACCGCTTCCACCGCAGAGGGTGTTGCACGCTCCGTTCGTAGCTCGCCCGCTGCCGCTCGTCCCGTTCTCCACCTGTCGCGTGCCAAAGCATAAGTGTCGTTGGTCTTTGACGTGCAGTACCTTGCTGTAGGCCCCAAACTACACGACTACCATTAGGTCCGGGATTGAGATCACGCGCGATCGGCACCGCAAAGCACGCGCGTTGCCTCTCAGTTTACACCCAGAAAGCCGGTCCCGCGAATCTAACCTCACCGGCTAGTCCCGAAACCTTAAGGGGTTACGTGGGTTTGAAAAAGTAAAAAAAAAATTTTTTTTTGAATGTTTATTTTCCAATAGTACAATATGTCTGGAATATTCTCCCAAAGTTTTAAGTCAATCGGAGTTAAAGTCTAGGAGAGAGAGAGCCTTTGGGAATTCCCCCCGTTGGGAAAGACCCGCCGGGAGCGACGCAGGTTATCGCATTTTTCTCAAAACACTATTTTCGAAGTCGGTGGACACGATTTCTCAAAAACTAAGCTAAGCACTGATCTTATTGAATATTCACACACCTCGTCGAAATAGCATTGACTAGTGATTGAACGAAGGTTTTTTTTTCGATTACAACTAATTTTACAAGGCGTAGTGTAAATTGTACCAAAAATCGAACTATTTTGCATACAACTCTGCCAAAAATTCAAATTTCAATTAAACAAAAATCTTTCGTTCAATCAGGAGCGATAATTATCTACTAACAGGAACAATTTGGTTTTTTAAGGGGAGGTACCTGAGTAAACGGCGAGAAAAACAGGTTAACTTCGGGAATCTTTATCTCAAAAACTAATGTTTCGATTGGATCCGGGTTTTTTTTATTGGAAAATATGTACATTGAGGTATGTTTAGGAATTTTTTAAAATAAATTCGTTGACCGGAAGCGATTCAAACGCGATTATCTCGAAACATAGTTTTCAAAGTCGGTGCCAGATGTATCTCGAAAACGGCTTGTCCGATTTTCTCCAAATTTGGATACAATATTCTTCGATAGTTTCTCTCGTTCGCCACGTAGGATTTTTTAAATGTTTCATTTTTGACTGAATTTCGACGGATTTAATTTAACATTCGTTTTTCGTTCGCAATTTCCGACGATTTTGGATTGCATACACATTGCATAAAAAAGCAATGGTTCGATCAAATGAAAAACCCCTACGTGGCGAACGAGAAAAACTATCGAAGAATATTATATCCAAATTTGGACAAAATCGGACAAGCCGTTTTCGAGATACATCTGGCACCGACTTTGAAAACTATGTTTCGAGATAATCGCGTTTGAATCGCTTCCAGTCAACGAATTTATTTTTAAAAATTCCTAAAAATACCTCACTGTACATATTTTCCAATAAAAAAACCCGGATCCAATCGAAACATTAGTTTTTGAGATAAGAATTCCCGAAGTTTGACTGTTTTTCTCGCCGTTTACTCAGGTACCTCCCCTTAATTTCAGATAAAGCTGTCATGAGTTACCCTGACCACCACGAGGACACTTTTTTAAGGGGTCTCCGGAAACCAGGTCCCACCGGCTGAGTTTCCCAAATTTTTTAATGTTTTTAAAAAATATTGTTGAAATGTTGCTCTTTTATGAGCTTAACATTTTGAATAAAGTAACTTATATATTTTTTAATAGAGAAAATATACTATTTTTGGCTTCGAAACCCACGTAACCCCTTAAGGGCCGGCGGGCAACCTCCGCGGTATCATTCTTGACCATTGATCAGTGGATACGGACACCCCACACCACTTTCAATAGTCGGCCAGGTCAGGACGGTGGTGCGTCGCTACTCACCACGTGCCAAAGAGTCGCTCTTCTATGTACGCATTTTCTCAGGGAAATATTCGCAAGAAAAAGAACGGCCACTAACCGTTACGATGACCGACTGGTTCGCCGCTGGGACGAAGTGCTGTTTGCATTTGACGGGTCCTCGTCGAGCGAAGAGCCGGTGCTTAGGATCCACTACCCAGCCTTGGCTCGGTGAGCTCAATCCGTAATATTCAACGTCGCACAGGCTCGACGGCTGCTGCGTACCGCCCTGTCGTTCTGCGCCCGCCATGCACACACGTACACGTTATTTTTCTACCGCTGTAATCGTATCTCCTAAGGGGGACACTCCATATAGGGGCTTAAAAAAAATGCATTTTTCGAATTGCCTAAACTTATAGTTTGAAACCTGTAGAATACGATGCAGTTAGTGATTTTGGTCAATTTTCAAAAATGACGTCCCGAGAGGCTTTGAGCGTGACTCACCTCTGCTACATTTGGAGCCCTGCGCGCAAGTATAGGCACCATGTGAAGAGGTGAGTCGTCTATTCAATAATAGCTGTTAGAAACGCTTTTATACCCATATAAATATAGTATTGCGAGGAAGCTGAAGGACTGTTATATGATGCTGGAATAGCTGACCAGTAGGTAAGTCACAGAATCATACGTTTTTCTCTTGCCGAAACATTAAACGCGATTATGTTGAAACTTTTTTTCAATGAGTTGAAAATCGATGTCCACGATTACTCAAAAACTATTTGACCGATTGAGCTCATATTTGGCACACGTTTTTACGATACTTATGTGCCATTGATGAATCTAAGATCGACTAAAAATTGTCAAAATAAACATGTTTCTGGTTGGGTCAAAGTTTGAATTTTTTTTCGGAAAAAATCACCTTTTTTATTCTAAGGCCTCCCCCTTGAGCCAATTATCATTATTAGGTGTTGGAATTAATTCGTCGCATTTTATAATAGATGGCGTAGGTAGTACAGTATTTCGTTGTTATCGACAGTACTGTATTTATCGTGAAACAGCTATCATTGAATGTCATTTGCTGTACATAACCTCTTTTTGAATCGTAAATAACAACACTTTATAATTTATTGAATATGTCAAAATTTGTGCCGAATAAAGTATTTTTGCGGGGAGTTTTACTTCCCGCTTTTTTCCCGGTTCTTTTTATCGAATTGTCATTGGTGATAAAAAAAGGATCCATTAGGACAATCCGAAGCGCAGAAAGTTATGCGTTACGCCCGGCCAACCATCAACATCAGTGGCAAAGCCAAATATCCATGGGTCTAAGCTCCTGCTCTGTGTTTGGTGGGATCAGAGGGGTGTGATTTGTGATGAAATGCTGAAACCGAATGAAACCATAACTGGGGATCGCTACCGACGGCAATTGATGCGCTTGAGCCGTGCATTGAAAGAAAAACGGCCGGAATACTTCGAAAGACACGAAAAAGTCATTTTGCTACACGACAATGCTCGCCCGCACGTCGCAAAACCGGTACAAACATATTTGGAAACACTTAAATGGGAAGTCCTACCCCATGCGCCGTATTCGCCAGATATCGCTCCTTCTGATTACCATTTGTTTCGTTTGATGGCTCATAGCCTGTTTGAGCAGGAGTTTACTTCTTGCGAAGATTGTCAAAAATGGGTCGATTCGTGGATTGCATCTAAAGACGAGGCGTTCTTCCAACACGGTATTCGTACCCTGCCCGAAAGATGGTCAAAAGTAGTAGTAGAAAGCGAGGGGCAATACTTTCATTAATGTATTTTCTTTATTTTCATTTAAGGGGCCAGTCCACTTTGAAAATTTAAAAAAATCGAAAGCAAGCAAGACTTGAAGAAATCGACGATGATGAGCAATCAGAAGGGATTTTGTACGGTGCAGGAATTGCCGATTGAGTTTAGGTAAGAGTATTTCATAGTATAAACTTCAAATGCGTTTTTCTCGAAACAACGTTTTCAAAATCTAGCGCCATCGTATCTCTAAAACCGATTTTCTTAAAATTTGAACCACACATTGTAAACATGATTCGCAACAAGATGACCCTCGATGGTTTCGAAATATTGATTTTTTATTGTTGCGAACATCTGCGAAAAAAACGCGTTTTCAAAATACTTTTTTCGTTTTTCATCTGCCATTTTTTTTGATAAAACTTTATATCCGAGGGTTATTTTGAAGCTGGTGTCATACTGTATCGAATGGACTTTGATTTTTTTGTGTTTCAGACAAGCCGTTGCCGAGTTGTGATGGAGCTACCTAGCCCACCTATTTTTGAGGCGTTACGTTAAACTATAGTTTTTGTGCTTAAAAATAAATCAAAATGAATCAATATTTTTTTACATGTATTTCAAGACTTTATTTATCAAGCCCAACAACTTTTATATTCATATCTTTTATAAAATCCTCAAAAAAAAAAAATCGCGAAAATATCCTTTTTTTCGTGGCTCCAAAGTGGACTGGCCCCTTAAAATAAATATTTTTTTTCATTAACGAACTGCTACGAATTAATTCGAAGTCATAATATTTATCCAAAATCAATGGTTCATCAAGTGACCACACGTATATACCAATCAATTTTTTTGCTCGGACTGTTTCAGATAATCTTACGAGGTGCTGGAGTGTACACCGCATTCGGCCTCCCTTCCGGACAGCTTCACTGCGCCTGGTTATATGTCCGCCATTTTTAACTTTTTTCAAGCAACAAAAATCATTTTGAAAACTAGAATTATGTAATAAAACGTACCTATGACGCTGAAAACATATATGCATTCCTTACCCTCCAAAAAAATCATAAAAATCGACTTAAATTTGGCGTTGTATATGGAGTGTCCCCCTTTAACCGCAACAAACTCACCGTCGTGAAAGTAATAAGAAACATCCATGAACTCTTGCTCGGTCGGATCGTTTGAGCCAGCACGTTTCAGCAAAACCGTCATTTCCGGCCCCGAGGTGGAGTAACGTTCGCTCTCGTAGCCGCTGCCGCGCGCGCGACACGAACACGAGAGATACAAACATAGATACATATATGTATAGGCGAAAACGCATTAGGTGGCAAGCAACCGCATAGCTCCGATATAATCGTTGGCGTACTTAGCATGTTTATCGGGGGTGGGGGCTGATAAAGAAATGATTTTGTTCACAATGACCTTTTTCTAAGGTATTCCTTTCACAAACCCGAGTATTTAACAATTAATTTATTTTCGTCTGTAATAAAGACGGGTTACATCCCAGTATACTGGTAAAATTTCAAGTTACGTTACCGAACTTTTAATGAAAAATGACGACTCTAAAAATCGTCTCATTCATACGGCGCTTCGTGGAAATGACACGTTTGCCACATTTCTTTCTAATCATGTATACACAAAATTACTCTAGATGCCTGAAATAAATTGCTCACACGTGTAAAAAAATCTAAAAATTCCGCAACGACCATAAAAATAAGGGATCAGCGGATGTTTAAAGAAGATATTATTGATAAAGCTTGGAAAAATGTGATTAGCAGAAGAATTTTCGTAGCCGAGACGTTTCAAAGAAAATGTAAAAAATCGAAAACTACTAAATTTGTGCGAATTTTTTTCTTCTAGTTAATCTTTGGGTATAATACTCGGTTGTGGATATTTTTTTTTATTAAGCGCTGCTGTAGTTTACGATAAGACACAGATTCGCGGATTGAGAGTTAAGATAAGAAGCTATAATCACACGCTCATGGTAACATTGATATCAAACTCTCGTAATACTTTAAGAAATATCCTATTAATTTTTCAGGATTTTTAAAACCAGTTATCAGTCTTCAAACTTTACTCTCAGTGGGTTCTTAATAAGTCTTAGTTTTCTATTTTTTTTTTGCAAATCGGCCCAACACTTTTCCGATGGAATTTTCTTAACAATGTAATTATCTATGTTCAGCAGTATCATATGAGAGAATCGTTACTGAAGCATTTTGCTTATAAGCTACGTTTTTATCCGCCTAATGGCAGAAAAACTCCTCTCACCGCCGGCGGTGCTCAGTGGGGGTGCTATTGCTGGTTGGAAAAGTTTATACAAGTTAGGGCAGTACTCCTTTTTAATATGAATGCTTAAATGTCCATAATTTATTTCATAATTCTTAAATGAAAGTATGTTTTTCATCGCCATCGCTTCAGGTTCTAAGTGTCAATTATTAACATTGTTGAATAATTATTGATGAAATCCCCTTCGTTCTTCATATTCAATTTAAAACATGCGTCAAGTCCATAAACTACCGGTAGATTCTCAAATCAGCGTTTCAATTTTACAATGATATTATCTATCACTTGGTAGTAAATGTTGATCTTCCAGTATTCCTCTGGTTGTGTTTCGCCCGGAAAATCTAACGTATTGCTTATGCCCACAGTTACCTTAATTGTAAAATAGGGATGTTTCCAGTAACCAAGAATAAAAAAGTTATGAGGTGATAGCTTATAATTAAAGTAATGCTCGAAAATGCCTAATTTATTTTATTCTGGTGAAAATTGTAGATAAATTTGGATAAATAATATGTAAAAATATATATATGTCACGTGACAAAGAACATTAATCAGAGCGCATGACGTCACACTTTGCAACACACGAACGAGTTGACGCTCTATGCATACTGCTTATACTAGGCCGTTTCTGTTTACTTTGTTTTTAAATATAATTTGTGAGACTTCTCGATTGATTTAAATTTTACTCGAAATGTAATAATGGACACTGGATTCGTGAAGGGAAATAGTTCGAATTTGCCTAGGATTGATTGCATAATGGTGGCCAATTTTCTTACGAAAAACAGCGACTTCTGCTCCGCAGAATTCAGAAACGTGAAGACTTCCATGTAAGTATACCCTAAATAATTGTCATATGTGCAACAAATAATATATATAGCATTAATAATATTACGAACTGTGTAATAATTTGAACAAATTTTGGAGGTTATGTATCGTTTCACAACTTATTTTGTTTGATTTAATTGCAGGTCTTCATGACAGGCATACGGTGATGAATAGAATTTATAATTCATCCTTGAACTTATTAATTCTGAAATATTTGTTATCGTGTTTGTTTAGAGACCCGTATTTTGCAGAGTATGACATCACGCGCCGACAAATGACAGGTCAGGGCGTTTTGGCGCGTATTTTTAAGGGGAGGGTAGGGGTTTGAGCGTAAAAAAACACTTTATTGCGATTTTTTTTTCATCTATATGTATAGAGTAAATTTATTGAAACCTTTTGTACATTGTTAAGTGTCATTTCAAGAACATTCCGTGAAATTTGCACGCGAAAATATCCACAAACAAGCCGGTGCCGCGTTTTTCTCGAAACCACTTTTTCAAAGTCCGTGTTCACTGCCATTTGAAAACTACATGACCGATTTATTTCAAACTTGGTACACACTTTCTACATATAAAATACCTCCCCCCAACGGTTAGTTTGAGATTTTTTTTTACATTGAGGGGGTTTTCCACCCCCGAAATGGCGGAATTTTGCGTGAAAAATAGCACTTTTCACTTAACATGACCACCAAATATTTAGAAATGAAAAAAAAATTATCAAAGACCGTTGGGGGGAGGATTTGATGACCCGAGTAAAAATGATTGTATATACTTAGATACAATTATATAAAAATGATATACAATCATATATATTTATATAGAGGTTTATATATAATTGTATATAACTCTATACATTCGTATATATAATCCGATATTACTTCCATCAAATTTGATTTGATAAAATTATATATCGTTCTGTATATAATGATATATGGAGATACTATTTTGATACGGAGTTTATATAATTAGATATAATATCATATACAGTTATATGTAATTCAATATAGTGTTGTATATAATTATATATATACGTGAAACTTTTATTTACGGTTTATATAATTAGATATAATATTATATACAGTTATATATAATTCAATATAGTGTTGTATATAATTGTATATATACGTGATAATTTTATTTACGGTATATAAAATTGTATATGACTGTATATGATCCGAGTAAAAATGAATATATATAATCATATATAATTGTTTATTAGTTGATCATATACAATTGTATACAAAAATTGGCCCGATAGAATTGTATATATTTGTATATAAACGTATACAATTGTATACGTTTATATACAAATATATAAAATTCTATCGGGCCAATTTTTGTGTACAATTGTATATGATCAACTAATAAACAATGATATATGATTGTATATATTCATTTTTACGTATACAGTTGTATACGTTTATATACAAATATATAAAATTTTATCGGGCCAATTTTTGTATACAATTGTATATGATCAACTAATAAACAATTATATATCATTGTATATATTCATTTTTACTCGGGGATACTTTGACTAAATTTTCATGGTACTTGATTTCAGATAATTTCTAGCCGAGATACAGTGTATCTCGGTCCGCGAATCCTGTTTTTCCAAAGGTGTTCTTGGAAAAGCTTTGTCACCGGCTTGTTTGTGGATATTTTCGAGTACAAATTTCACGGAATGTTCTTGAAATGACACTTAACAATGTACAAAAGGTTTCAATAAATTTACTCTATCCATATGGATGAAACAAAATCGCAAAAAAGTGTTTTTTTTTCACGCTGAAACCCCTACCTTCCCCTTAAACGAATGAATTGAAACGTGATTTTTTAAGAATTCGCTGCATGTAAATAGATGAAATAAACATTTAGAGATATATTATGTGTATGTGAACAATTTTAAACACGTTCACACAAATAAGCAACATCCCTATTTGAATATCTATTTGATTTACGTAATGAAATAGCTACTTTTTAGAAAACATTTCAAGCTTTATTGAATTATTTCTTTACGCTTGCATGGGTGAAAAAAATAAAATTCATCAATTATTTGAATTGTATTATTTTGGATCAATTTTTCCTTAGGGGGGGGGGGGCATCCCTTGTAAAAATAAGCTCTTGCATTTCGTTATCGCCGAAAGACAATTTTCCAAGTATAATATATCGAGATTGGCGTTGTTGTTCCGATAAGCAGTTTCGCGGTCGTTCATCTCTCCCCATATACGGGTACATTTGGGCTTGAACAGACTGGCCGATGCAACGCGTCAAAAATATTGTGGATCGAATAAAGCGCGTTGATGAGTTATTCGGCTAATAATTCCACCTGGAAATCCTATGGGTAAATTATTCGAAGAACATAATGCGTTCGTTAACTCGATTGGCACGTGTAGCATATCGCTTTTGTTTGCGGTGATACCCCCCCCCCCCCCCTCAATTGCCCCGTATAGAGACAGAGTGTTAGCGTTATTGAGCGCGGGGGGCCGAGTATCGTGCCGAGAGAATAATGCTCGAACGGTGAGGTGTTTTTCGCCCGTGGAATGGCCATCCCCCAAGCGCTACGTATATGAATAATAAAGCAAAAAATTTAACGACGTTCGCGCAATTATCCCGTACGCGCTGACGAACGCGAACATGCGACTACTGAATTTTTTAAAAAGTTACGTTTCGACGCGAGCCTGTTGGTTGATGCGATTTTTTTATCGTAATCGTATTATACATAAATATATATACACACACACACACTCACTCGTCCTTTTCGGCCGTAGATCGATCTCGCGTTGATTCTCCAGGGCCGCATATCTGCTTGAGAAGTCGGGCGCCATTCGCAACGGATGTTTCGCTCTCGACGATACCTTCCCAGATTTCGATCTTCGATTTGCAGTCGGAAGCACTGAAAGACGTACCGAATACGAATGTCTCGTGAAGAAATTTGAGTTGGGAAAAAGATAATTCCCTGTCTTCCCTAGACGATATCGGGCCTTCCAGCGTGGATCAGACTCTAGTGCAGTAAAGTGACGAAAACCCGGTACTTTTTAGCGTAGAATATGAATTTTCGGCTGAAGGTAGATGGTTGCATACTGAAAGTAACCCTAATAAAATGTTGCCCCTCAACTCGGCCCAACTCTGAGAAATAGAGGTTGACAACGTAAAAATTGTCGTATCTCGATAATTAAGGGGCTATACCAGTGTGACACTTTCAAAAATCGATTTTTTTGTGCCTTTTTAGACAGTTCGTACTTTCACGAATATCCTGTAAAAATATAAAGGCCGTATCTCCGATCATTTTGTCTTGCAAAAATCGATAGTTAAATATTTAAACGCGTTTTTCTCGAAATGAGATTTTTCAAATTTGCTGACATTGTAACTCAACGAACAATTATCCGATTGAGTTGAAATTTGAACTGAGTACTCTTGAATATATTTACTCTACAATGACGTAGGATATTTTTGATTGGATGAAAATTGACCATTTGGCATTGAAAAAAAAAACGACCATTTTATAGGCAACAAAACAGACTTTTTTTCATAACTACGCCATTATGTTAGATTTCGATATTTTTCGAAAATCCTACGTCATTGTACAGGAAATACCTTCCGGTTTAACGACATTTTTTCCTTTTTCGGCTTCAGTTACTCAATCGGCTGGAATCATGTCAGCAGTGGGGGAACTTTTTTTTGGCGCCTCCGAAGGCAGCGCATAAGTCGCTTGGATCTCAATATTTTTCTGTGAAAAAAATATGTAATATAAGTCAAATATAGCCAAATATATTCTTAATTTTCCGAAACATTTAATTGAGTACTGTTCTTCAAATCACCCAAATTTTCAGCGTTTACACTGGTATAGCCCCTTAATAGCCCGAAGAAAAATTGTTCGAAATAATAAATCACTGATAAAGTTATCTGGCGTCCAATCTCCTGTCTTTGAAAATAGCGGCACAAAAACACGAGAGGACCACTGACCCAGACAAGGACGCAGCGATATATCTACTCTGTTCGCACACGCATCAACCCCCAATTTTCGAATCGTTTTTGTGCCGCTATTTTCAAAGATACGGCGTCGGACGTCTGATAACTTTATACGAATTTTATTATTCTAAACAACTTTTGTTTGAAACCTTTTTGATCGGGCTATTAATTATCGAGATACGGCGATTTTTAAGTTTTTAACCCCTATTTCTTAGGGTTGGGGCGAGTTGAGGGGCAGTATTTTATTGGGGTTACTTTCAGTATGTAACCATCCACCTTCAGTCAAAAGTTCATATTCTACGCTAAAAAGTGCTGGGTTTTCGTCCCTTTTACTGGACTATTCGCCATGCAACAGGTCTTAGGCCAGGCCCCGAACGGCAGTTCGCTTTTTGGGGGACTGATTGGGAACTGGCCGGGAAACAAACGGATAATGACCAGGGAATTCACGAGGGATAGATCGGAAAATAACCGGGAACTGTGGAGAGGACAGGGATCGAAAAATCGCCGCGAGATGGCGAGGAAGGTGATGGTGACCTGCACGAGAAATAAATCGACAGACGGTTAGGGAAATGATCAGGTACAGGAACCGCTTTTGGCGATATAGGATAAACCAAGCATAGTGTGGAAACGGGGAACAGTAAATGGACGCAAACTGATTTATAGTTAAAATAAATTAAGAATATGATTTGTTGTAGTTGTGTGGTAATTGCACACCGCCCAACTTAGTTACGATACGGCTGTGCATAGAAGGTGTTATAAAGACTAGAACAATGATTTTTATAAGTTTTGAGGGTAAGTATTACTTTCATTACTTCAGATAGAATCCATATTTGATCGTTTGCAAAATTGAAAATACATTCGTAATAAATCGTTTTTTGAACTTAAAAAAGCTAATTTTCTATTTTTGTGTTGACACAAACTTTGGTCGGTTGTTTTGAATGTCACGTGAAGATGCAAAAAAGTTTTGTGTATTTTATACGAAATCGTAATAACGAATATAATACGCATATGAATGAGAATATTATAATTTGCGTGTGACATAGTGATATCCGAATCTAGGATTTGATAAAAACAGATAATAAACCGTTATCCTTTACAGCGTTCATCTATACCGAACGTCGATTTACTTGCGGTCGAGTGTCCATTCACTGACGATTTAGTCATTTCGCTACTTATTAATCACTTCCTCCAATATTATTTGTGGCAAATACTTCGAATATTCTTCTTCTAAAGGAGAAAAAATAAGTTAGATTGTAAGAGAGCGACGTGCAACGGTATGAAAACTTTGAAAAAGCCAAAAAGGCGATGCAAATAAAACTTCTTACTACTACTTCCAATATTATTTTCTGCTATGATAATCATTTTTTTTTACCTATAGGAGTAAGACGATTAATTTTCATAGTATTTTCATTTTACATTTCAGTGTCCATTCACTGGTCGGTTCACCCTATCCGAGTAAAATAGATAGTATTAGGTGGTACTGATACTCATTATTTCCAAGTATCACAAAATCATAAGCGTCAGTTCACGTTGTTAATCCAGGGAGTACACTCTTGGATCTCACAGACCCGACTACATCTTTATGCGTCTGGTACCGCGGGGTCCTTGACATTATAGATACGGCTGCGTCACGTAAATTCACATTGGTTCATTCCCTACCATTTGCCACTGGACAGACCTTTATTTGTCGTTTAGCTTCTGTATTGTGAAGGTCGACATGTAAGCACGGGCCTCCCAGACCCATGTGTGTACGAATCGGTCGAAATTACAAAGTAAGTACAGTAGAACCTCGATTATCCGAACTAGTCTCGGTCCCAATTAGTTCGGATAATCAAAAGTTCGGATAATCGAAACGTGGGTTTTTTGGGACGAGATCATAAACAACAATGCTGTTTATGATCTCGTCCCAAAAAACCCACGTTTCGATTATCTGAACTTTTGATTATCCGAGCTAATTGGGACCGAGACTAGTTCGGATAATCGAGGTTCTACTGTACATCCTTTCTATTTTTACTAATTCGATTTTAAATAAGTCTTATTGAATTGATATCCACGACTTCATTGTAGTCTGTCAGGTGCATGTAAAGTCGCAGAATTAACAAATGAATAAGCAAATAAGTAAATAAGTAGGTGTATAGAAAAGTAACGAAAACTTGCATTTGTTAATTTTATTATTAGCAGCCACCATGCTTACTCGCAGTCAAACGCGAACTGTGGAAGAAATACAAAAGAAACTGCGAATTGCTCGCAAAAAGGCGGTTTTCAACGCTAAAGACCAGGAGACAGAAGAAGACGAAGAAGATGCCGAGGATCACAATTCGGATGTCGTTCCCCCTGACTCTGATTTTGACCGCGCGACCCGTCCCAAAAACTTATGAATATACGTTGTTTCTGCTTTTATTCAATAAAATCTTGTTATATAAATACGTTTATGCAACGAATTGAAAAATTCGATTGAAAATATTGGCTTTTTACAATAATAATTCGTCAGAATAGACCATACATCGATTGTAACGAAAAATGACACCCCGAAAATCGACCCACTTGACCGTTGGAGGTTTTGTTGATAACAATGAAAAATTATATTGCCATATTATTTTTCTCAAAATGTAACTTCTGCCCTTTCAGAATCCGCAAAGAAAATTAAATTCTGTCAATTAGTTCCCGAGTTATGAATTTTGAAGAAAAAAAATGTAAAACTCGCGTTTCTTCTCTTGTGGAGAACTTTTTCATCTGCTCAAACAGCTTAAGAAAGTTGCTCGAGCAGATGAAAAAGTCTAAGAAGACATACTTCGTCTAAGAAGAAAAGTCTACGAATACCATATTTTGTATAATTGTAAGAGGACAAAATATGGGGCAAACATAGAATTCTTCTTCACAGGCGCTGCCCTAACAATCTGATCTTCCATTAAAAAAAAATTATCTGCATAGATATAATCTCAAGGAAACTACGCATTCAAAAGTTGGCCAGGTCGCACAGACAGGGCCGGTTTACGAAAATTAGCGCCCTAGGCCTGAGAAAGTTAGCGCCCCCCCCCCCGCTGGCCCAGCCGCTCGGCGATCATAAGGGGGCGGGATAAGAAGGGGCGCGCGTACTTGCGGATTCTGCCGACGTGCGGCGCCCCCTTTGCCGCGGCGCCCTAGGCCCGGGCCTAGCGAGCCTAGTGTATAAACCGCCTCTGCGCACAGACCTAGTGTGTATAACGAAGTAGCGAAAAATATGAGTGTACTCCTAGGGTTAAGAATAGCACTTCTGTACGTGGTACAATAACGGGTCGAACTTTTATTTTCGTACGATGGTACCATGAAGGCTACATGAAGGAGCCCGAACTGTGTATTAGGAAAGTAACCACAAAATCGAAGAACGGAAGGGTTCCCGAAAGCGCTGATTGTGAGGGGCGACGACTTGAAATTAGCTAGTGGTGTGGTTTCCATGAAAACAGTTCAACAATTCAATATGGCCGATCGATTGATGACCACGGTCTTACATACAGGTCTGGAAACGACCGTGGTGGGGGTAGGCACCGTTAACGAACCCACGTTTGTTTCCAATTTTCGCCACTACGTGGCATTGCTATCGGCGTGTACGTGTGCGACAAGGCAGAACAGCTTCCGTCCGTCTCTCTCACTCTTCTCGATGATCCGAAATGCACATTACCTTTTTCGTGGGGGGCGAAGGGGGAATAGAGGTAGATAAGAAATAATTGTGGAATAAGGACGGGGGATTGTGGAAGAGAATAGAAGTGGGGCTTGTAAAAAGGGGAAGATCCTACATGGCTGGAAGAAGACCAATATAAAAATTTAAAAAATAAATAAAAATACTTACCTTTTTCGAGTGAAATGGATTTTTATTCGAATTTTATTCCGAGTTTCTTACGATGACGAAAGTAAAAAAATACGCAACACATGAAATGTTGAATATACAAATACATTTATTGGTTCGTCAGTTTAGAAAGCCCTGAAACAAGGGTCCACCTTCGCCAGCTTTATGAATATTTTTCAAACTACAAACGCTCGTTGACGCAAACAGAGGTTATCGAGAACGTTGTCAAAAAAATGGAGTAATAAATGGCACGGGGCACGGTCTAAGACAAGGCAAGGGGCGAAGGGAGAGATCACAGAAGACCGTGAGTGGGAGGTACTCGCCGATAGTAGCGACGGCGGTGACGGCAAGCGGAATGAAAAGTGAAGCTCATAACGGTGCCTCGCGACTCCATTGAAATCTGGCTTCGTTTCCAGACCTGTATGTAAGTGTTGATGACACTTTATCATTCGATCTCTCTCACGCATAGCTAATTTCAAGCTGTCGCCCCTAACAATCAGCGCCACGAGGTGGAGGTTTCGCGAAACTTTCCGTTCCTCGTTTTGTGGTCACTTTTGCCATACCCCTCCATTGGAGTTCGGACTCCTTTACGTAGTCTCCATGGATGGTACGTTGGTTACGCGATGCGCTTCGCTTGGAGCCACCTGGCGGATTTTTGACAAAATACATTCACGCAATGTCTTCCCGGTCAGCACATTGATATTTTCCCGACAAGGCGACCTCGTTTTTAAAAACCACGAACCATCTGCTTTACTTTTTTGCCTCATTAAATCGTTTGGTTGTTTTTTATATTCAAATTAATACTTATTGTTATGCCATTTTTGGTATTATGCTTGGTATTTTTGGTGAAAATGCTTGCTATAAGAATGGAGCAAGCATTTTTATCTTCATAGGTAATTATTCATGAAAAAAGGCTTCCGATCGTGAATAGAATTACAACAGATGAATTAGTTTCATCCTAATCAATTATAAATATATTTGATGGGCTAAAAAGCAAAGCAGCTTCGTGCATTTCCCCAAGTCGGGCTCCACGTTGCTCACAATGTATTTCGGCCAGAACATTGTAATATCCAAACATATAGTGTAAATCATAAAAAACGATTTTGTGATTTTCCCGGTTTGTTGCATGGCAGAGCCCGGTTAGGTGAACCAGACGAGGCAAGTCAGACCAGGTCCCGACACAAAGTAGAGAATGCCCGGTCACATTTCTGCACGGGGTATGGTGCCGGATGTTTATTCGAGACTCTCGTCCGCTTCGTTCACTCTCTGCCTTTGCCTTGCTACTACAATCTCCTTCGACCGTGATCTTCCCATTGAAAATTCATGCCTCGCTCCGTTCCTTCTCCCTGATTCAGAGGTAAACCTTTAAATTCCTCGAGGAGGCAATTTTTGTGTGTGTGTTCGGTCGAAAAAAAAACTTGGCACGGATAAGAAGCCTGTTCGTCGCGTCTCCACCACATTTTTTCGATCTAATTTCTTTTCCGTCGCCGAGACGACGGAATTTAGATACATATTTTAAGTCTCGGTCGCGCGTGTGACCCCCTCGGCAGATGCACGAGGAAGGATCACGTAGCGCGAACGGAGAGGCGAAATGAGACAAAACAAAAAACAAACAAAGAGACGCGGCACAAGGGGCAAGAAGTTTTCTGGCGCTAGGAGCAGCCCGCACTAATTTTTTCTACCCGAGTACAATCCGCGCTGCCGTTGTACGTGACCAAAGAAAATATATTACATGGAAGCACAAGTCCCGTTTTAATATTTGGAACAGAAATTGTAGTATATTTTTCCGCCGGTAGACTGCGCGGTGACGTATCGGTGTGCCACACACAATCAAAGAACATATATTCTTTGGATGCGTTCATGCACATCGATACAGGAAGCGCTTAAGGTGGCTGGGGCACGGTCTTACATACAGATCTGGAAACTCTAATGCTGGCAGCCGCGACCAGGTGCGTCGTTTAGAGTGGCAAATTTCGGTCCTAGTGCCGCCACTAGTTGTCGCTGCGGCTTCCAAACCCGGACATACATAACCTCAATACGGCGAGCAACGGAGCGAGCAGTTGAACACGTGAGTCGCTGATAACTGTTGTTTTTTTCTGCGTTCTGGACACAGTACCGTTGACAATCGCAACACTTTCAACAATCAAAAAAATTAAAAAATAAAGGGGCAACGTAAAAAAATTTGAAAGAATTCATTCTGCTTACTTTGATATGAAAAAATGCACGTACAAGAATCAAAAATATCAGAGAATTGTTTGCATTTGTATTTTTTTTATTAAATTGCATAAAAAACAAGAGAATGAAGGATGGAAGAAAAAAACGAGACAAGTGACTTTGAACCTACAACAACGCGAGTATGACGGGAGTACGAAACCACTCCGTAAAAGTTCACATGCAATGTGACAGTTTCAAAATCGGATGTATATGCTTATCACGCTCGCTTGGATTTAGAAAGTTTGTTTGATTATGATTAGGATCATATTTTTTTTATTGTATTAATCGAAACTGACAGGACTAACACCTTTTCCTGGCCCTTTTAAAAGGGGCCGTACGCAAATTACGTAACGCAATTGGAGGATTGGCCAGGCGTTACGGTCTGTGTACGGAGGGGATTAAGGTTTGCGTTATGTCACGATTTTAAAACTGCCAGAAATAGCAAAATTTCTGCATGTTCAAGTTTTTAATTTAAACCTCGCGTGAAATTTTATCGTGGACAGCTCACAGCGTTCCATACGCAAGGTCAATTAAGGGAAAAAGTCACTGTGCAAGAGCTTGCACAGTAGCTTTCCCACATCCCCCAAAAGCAAAATTTGAAGAAAATAAAAAAAAATTCTTGAAAGTACATGTATTGAAAAATATTTTGGCAACATTTTTATTCACAAGTCCGAAAATTGACGAAGTTATAGTCACTTTAGTGAGAACAGGTAGCGCGACCGGTAAGTGCTCTCAGTCCCTACAGGTGTGGCATCATTTACAATAGATAAAATATAGGCTCTTATTATTTTGTGAACTATCATGAAGATGAAGAACCGTCATATCGCCCGCGACTAGATATTTCAATGTAAGTATCAATACCTATTCGAGAAAAAAGCATAACGTTATATCAAGAAACACGGAACGAAAACTTTGAACGCGTTTTTCTCGAAACTAGTTTTTTCGACCATGTCCGAGCGAATACTTAAAAAATTGTCAGCCGATTTTCAATTTTTTTAACAACATTTTTGTAATCGCAATGACTAAGGTTGTACGTATCCGCGTTTTTAACATTTGATAATTACTATTTTTAAACACTGCTTGAATACAGAACAAGGCCCTTGAAAATAGAAAAAAATGTCTAAACTGTCGGAATTTTGTACAAAAAAACCTAAATAAAAAAACGGCTACGCATAACTATAGCTACATCTGTATAGATATCGATAAATTGTTGACTTTTAATTTACAGATAACCTTTCATAAAGATTTCGATGGGGCAATGAAGAGAACTTTTTTTTTCGTCGTCAAATCAAGGCGTATGTCTCGGTTAATTTTCAAGATTTTGTCATAAAAATTGATATGAAACTAGATAAATACATACTTTATAAAATAAGTATAAACCCGAACCTTTCATAATTAGTTATATCTATGAAAAAAATCGCGATTATTGATGCCAAAGTACCCGTTACGTAACGGAATAGGGGGGGGGGGTCCTGGTCAAGCGTTACGGCCCCGTTACGTGGGGGGGGGGGGGGGGGGGGGTAAATATTGGGAACTTTTGCGTTACGTAATTTGTGTACGCCCTCAAAATCTTTCGAACTTAGAATAAATACACGCGTAACGAACATGGAGGTGGGACAGACATAGAGAGATAGAAGCATGGCCGACTAGTGTTGTTTCTGTCTGACTGTCTGGCCGCGCCGCAACGGGTATTCTGATCGCAACGAACCTAGTGGCGACTAGTGAACTACCAACTCTCTTCAATAAGCTACCTACCCCTTCCACTGGAGTTTCCAGACCTGTGTGTAAGACCGTGGGCTGGGGTGACAACTAACAATAAGTAAGCATCATCCCAAGAAATCGTGTTAGCGCCCCCATAAGGCCTGTGCTTCCATGTAACATGTTCTTTGGCGTGACAAGCTGTGAATCGATGAAAAGAGCGCGCTCCTCGTACCTGAGATTGTAGCTAGCCAAGGCTGCGTGGACGGTGTCGTTGGAACGACCTCGAAGTACGAATCGACACGTGGATGATTTGGCCTTTCTTCTGGTGTCGTAATGTCCGGCTCTGACGCGTTCACCGCTAACTCGGAGATCGCAGCTCGGTATCGCGGTTGATATTTCGGCCTTGCTGCCGCTGTTGCTGCCCAGCTCGGCGTCGCCATCGGCGTAACGAGCGCCCTCTTCGAAGTTGCTCGAACGAGTGAGATCGGCTGGTACGGAAGTGGGCTTTTTAACCGATATTCAACGGATATTGGGGAAGGAAGGACTCACCGACAGTACTCGAAGGCGGAAGTACGGTGGTGGTGGTGGTCGGTGGTTCGGTCGTTATTTCGGTAAAGCTCACTCGGGCGAGGAACCCGTTGTAGACGTAGGGAGTAACTTCGTTTCCCGACTTGAATTCGACAAGGAGAGTAGAACCGGCGTGAACGAGGCTGCCCGTCTCGTTTCCGCACATCATCTTCAGCAGCGTACTCGATGTCGTTGGCCCCGCGTAAACGGCTATGTAATCGTTCGTACATTGGCTACAAACGATAACAATTAAATAAACATCATTTTACACTGTTCTCGATTACCCTACGAGGCTAGTTTGGAAATAAAAACGAAAATCGATGCTCCGTTACGGAGGCTCCGAGATCGGTTATCTTTTTTTTTCAACCGATTTATCGGGAGCGAAATGCGGGCGCTCGAGAGACCTTCCGACGAGAGAGAAAAGTGCGGCTTTGCGCTTGTAACGTACGCGCGAGCCGTACGCTCATTTGATTTGTGTAACGCGCAAAGTTTGTTCGAGCCTGCTCTCGCGGCAACCTCTTTCTGCCTTCTTCGTCCTTTTCGGCTCTTTTTCTTGGCCCGGACGAATCGACGAACTTATATAGCCGCGGCTTATAGGGTAAACCGACGGAGTAGATGGACGGGGTGAATGGAGGAAAGCTGATTTATATTTTAAATAAGTAAAGAATATCAATTGTCGATAAAAACTGGAATCACTATAACTTAGCGAAAAATCACGAGTGTCGTTAGAACCAATTTCTCAGTTTAACAACGAATTTTGACACCACACGGAATTTTTCTAGTTTGTGGTACTTGCACTTCGCGCAAGTTACGAGGAACGTCACTTGAGGAGGTACGGTGATTGGAGCGAGTTCAAGATAAAAGCCCGATTTTTTAAATAGCATTGACGAGACCTTCGTCCATGCATATGCGGAGTTTCCACGAGATTTACCGTACACTTTCCGAGTTATTAATTGTTAAAGTTGGTGAATTAGTCACACGTAAACGACAAAATGTGCCCGTCCTCTCATATATCGATTTTTTTGTGCTACTTGGAGCCAAGAAACACGTGGAAAAAACTGATGGTTGTGTTCGTTGAATCTTTGTGATCGACAAGGCACCTTGAATTGGAAAGCTCACCGCAGAAATAAGCAACGAAATTAGAAATAAAGTCGTAAAAACCGAAGTTTTCGGAGAGCGAGACTTCTCGTGACGTAACAGCAGCCATCTTGCTCGACGTGTGGCAACGCCGCATACCCGCGCAAATTTGATTCGTCTATAGGATATTTGCAACGCAAATTAATAATATGATTGTGCGAAGCCGTACATTTTGTAATGGGTTATAAAGGGCCTTCCGTCGATATTTTGTTGAAGTTCTTTTACGTACAGCAAAGGCATCTCAATTTTTCTGGCGACATGTACCTATACAACGCATCTATATATAAATCCAGCATGGGAGAACCACCATATAAAATAAATGTTCCTTTTCATACCTGCAAATATTGTGAAAATTGGGAAAGGGAAAAGTAACATAACAATCGATGAAATATGTTTTGACTTTGGACAGATTGGACATTGGACATTGAGGTTAACTTCAACGCGACGTTTTTTTTTTTTTTCAATCGCAATATTATCTTTCATTTTCTAATTATTTTCCGTCAGAATTTACATTTGTCTCTAAACTGGACTCCAGGTACACTCCCGATACTCTTTTGATAAACTTCCACAGTATTTTCATTCTCCATGTTAACCGGCTAAAAAAAATAATAAGCTGGGCGCGTGGAAATGATGATAGCCACCGAAAATGCAACGATGCTAAACGTCAACGATATGGCGTACTACTGAAGTCGAGTAGTAGATTATTAAGGTTGTTTCCATATTATAAAAATAATAGCAAACTCGAAATTCAATTCTTAAAAAATATTTCTGGAACAATAGGCCATATACATATATCTAAAACGTGGCGATATTGCGGCGTGAAATAGACTCTAAGTTTACTAGCATGGTCATCACCGTACCTTCTTAAGTGTCCGCCGTCGATTGGAACCATTGAAAGCTTTAAAAAACGTATTTTTTTTTAAACTGCGAAAGAACGCTTTCAAGGGCGGAAGCCAGCCCTCAAAGGAAAGCGTGTCGAAGGGTGGTTTTGCAGTTTCGCCTACATGCAATCCGCCGATCTGAATGAAACAAAGACTAAAATGCTCCGAATGCAAAGTGGTGAAAAATCCACTATAGAATAATTGAAAAAAACTTAAGGTGTGGCACGCCTTTTTTTGAAGGGTCGTTTCCCCCCTTAAAAACGTCTTTCCGCAGATACAAAAAAATACGTGTCTGATAGTTTTCAACGCTTTATCACATATATGAGTTTCAACTAAATAAAGGCCAACACTTAAGTGATGTTCCTTGTTACTTACGATACGGCTGTGCTCAGTAGGTGTTCTGCAGGCGAAAACAATAGTTTTTAAGAATTTTCAGGGTAAGTATTACTTTCATTACTTAAGATAGAATGAATATTTTATTTTGCGCATCGCTGCGGTGCTGTATTCTGACTTCTTTCTAGTGACTGAGTGTATGGGTTCTGTTCTGATCATTCTCGAAGCAGAGGAAAGAATGTAGCTTATCTGCTGAAAATTGCTAAATTAATTACTGTTAAGAGATGAAAATGTACATTTCATGAAAAACAGTATAATAGTGCATTGTGTACCAGGCAGACAAAGTGGGACTTTTACGCCGAGCGCGATGCTCTCAGTACGAGTCGTGGACGAGCGCGCGAGGAGAAGACGAGTACTGAAAACATCGCGCTAGTCATAAAAGCTCCTGTCTCCACGGTGCACACGAATGTTTATATCACAAAACCATGTTTTCCGAGCTTCTGTGTAGCTAAATACATGTGGCTGTTAGCACGTGCAAAAGGTGTATTGCCCACGGAAATTGTATCGCGCGTGCCACGGGGAAAGGAGCGGGGGGGGGGGGGTATCGCACGAAAAAGCGAGGAAAACATGGTTGTGGTATATAAAATCATTTAATTCGTTTTTTTTCTTCATTTTGACAAAATTCTTTTTTCTATTTCTCTGTCGAAACAAAGTTTGGTAGTTTTTTGGGAATATCACGGTGAGATGCAAAAAAGCTTTGTATATTTTCTATGAAATCGTAATAACGAATACAATACTCATATGTATAAGGATATTATAATTTTTGTGCAAAATAATGATCTTCAAATCTAGAATTTAATAAAAAATAAATAATACACCGTTATCTTCTACAAGTTCATTCACTGACGAACGAGTGCCCGTTTACTGGTAATGTCGTCCATTCACAATTAGGTGATTTCGCAACTTGTTTATCAATTCCGCCAATATTATTTGTTGCAATTACTTCGAATATTGCTTTCTACTATCAGAATAATATTTTGCGTTAGCTATAGCAATAAAAAAATTAGTTTTCATAATATTGTCATTGTACAGTCCATCTGAATCATACAGTGTCGGTATTCGTTCATCTACTAGTCGGTGTAGCACATCTGCAAACTCTGTCGTCCACGCGTAAATGTAGAAAAAAAAGAGGGCGTTGAATTGCCTCGGAATCTCATTCGGTATGAAATTTCATCGGAGCAATCGCTCACATTTCCGAGTACTGTTGGCACGTTTTTTTTTGTTCAATTGTGCGGCTTTTCCCAAAACTATCAAGCCGTTGGTAGTTATCTGTCTGCGGGATTGGGAAGCAGGCTACTGCTGCTGCTCGGGAGATTAACCGTGAAAATACTTTTCCGTCGGAATTTTTCGCTCGAACGCTCGGTCGAGCGGGAAGAGCAAGTGCAACGCGATACCTCGAGAATTCAAGGCTTCTTGTACTTGTCGTCGTCCTCCTTGCGTTGAAGAGGAAGAAAATTGGATTTCGAAACTTGATATTTCATTTTAGTTTTTTTATTCGATATGTGAGGTCGCCTGGTCGTTGCTCTTCCCTCGCGCGATGTTGCCTCTCGTAGAGGCCTTACATCCGAGTAGAACATTTTTTAACCCTCGTTTTATTGGCTTAAATGATGCATAAAAATCACAAGAATTATATGCAAGAGGAATTATACGCGAGATAATATTTTTTAAGAGCTTTTTTCCCAAGCTACCCGAGGGTTTCGAAACTCACGAAACAGCCTAGACGGTGAAGGCAAGAATTTGGAGTCGTTTAGTACATTCGTTGCAGTAAAAATATACGACCTAACAACTGAAGACCTACCATCCAAATGGGTAGGTCTTAAATTCTGCTTGGGTACACGCAGAATTTAAATGAGAGCTTTACTTCCGTCGTGTGGACAATAACTCCTAAATCAGTTTTGAAACTTCAAACGTGTTTTTCTCAAAGCCACGTCTTTGAAATCGGGAGGACTCATAATTCGGGCAGTTTGTATTCGATTGGCTTGAATCCTTAAGGGGCCAGTCCACTTTGGAACCAGGAAATAAGGCTATTTTCGCGATTTTTTTTAGGATTTTATAAAAGATATGAATATCGAAGTTGTTGGGCTTGAAAAATAAAGTCTTGAAATACATTTTAAAAAACGTTAATTCATTTTTATTCAGTTTTAAGTACAAAAACTATAGTTTTACGTAACGCCTCAAAAATAGGTGGGTTAGGTAGCTCCATCACAACTCGGCAACGGCTTGTCTGAAACAAAAAAATCAAAGTCCATTAGATTCAGTACGACACCAGCTACAAAATGTCCCTCGGATATGAAGTTTTATCAAAAAATAAAAAAATTGCATATGAATAACGAAAAAATAAAATAATGCGTTTTTTCGCAGTCTTTCGCAAAAAAAAGAACAAAAATAAAAATGTTAAAACCATCGAGGGTCATCTTGTTGCGAATCATGTTTACAATATGTGGTTCAAATTTAAAGAGAATCGGTTTATTTGTTTTAGAGATACGATAGAGCTAGATTTTGAAAACGTTGTTTCGAGAAAAACGCGTTTGAAGTTTATACTATGAAAAACTCTTACCTAAACTCATTCGGCAATTCCTGCACCGTACAAATTCCCTTCTGATTGCTAATCATTGTCGATTTCTTCAAGGCTTGCTTGCTTTCGTTTGGTTCTGGTCTCTTTTGAGCACTCAGAATTGCGGCGGTTTGCAGAGCGAACACGCTCGTCATCGCGATTGTCGGCGAATCCGATGGCGACGGGGCCGAGTTTGACGCCCATTATTGAACGATCAAACGAGCCCGCCGAAGGCGGGCGAGGTTCGATCGTAATTATATGAAGCGTCTCGTTCGAAGATGATAAAACCGTGTAGTAACGTCAGTTGCTGCAAACTTCACAATATTCAGAGTATTATTTTTTAAATTTCCCTTGGTTGGTGCCCCTCGCTCCGCTCGTGGAGCCCTCTGGTGGCGCCATCCGTCCTCATATAGTTTAGAGATGACGACAGCTATCATGATGATGATCCGGGGTTTCTATCCATCGGTGTCCTTCGAGGGGGAAGGTGGGAGGATCATCTTCGAACGAGACGCTTCATATAATTACGATCGAACCTCGCCCGCCTTCGGCGGGCTCGTTTGAGCGTTCAATTATATTACGCGTCTCGTTCTCGATGATAAAACCGTGTAAATTTTTAGCGTTATCATGGTAGCTGTTATCATTGGATTTAACAATTTTTATTCTTTCTGTAACAGCGTGGATACAAAATTGTTTGTTTTCCCCTGAATGGGTTTGTTATAAAACTTCGCGAACATTTGTGATTGTTCTGTCCATCCCGCCGTCCTTCTTATTGTTGCTACATCTACTCCTTTATTCAGGGCCGCCGAAACAGCGGCATGCCGTGTGCTGTATGCGGAAAATTGTTCTGTATCAATTCCGGCTTTTTTTAACAAATTTTTTATCCAATGACCGATCGTCTGAGCTGACACGTCATTGTATGGTTTTCTCGTAGCGATTAATACATTTTTATTAGACGGCTGTCTTAAGTCTTTTGTAACATCGATATATTCTAGTATAGCCGTGGCTGCGCAAAGTTTCGGCCTTTCTTTAAAGAAAGGGAGCGAGAGTTCCGGCTGACTTTTTCCGGGTTTCGACGTTTTTATCAAGTCAGGAATCTTGATATTGATTCCTTCTGTTCCTACGACTATATTCTTTATTCTTATTAGAGCTAAAGTTTGTAAACGATGCGCCGTAACCAGTGCCAATAGGGTTACTATTTTTTCCGTGATTTCTCTTAGTGAGAGCTCATGCGCTGTCGACATATTTTCAATGTACTCGAGGACCGGTCCTACATCCCACGTAGTGTCATATTTTGGCTTGGAGGGTTTATTTTTATATACTCCTCGAAGAAACCGACATATTAAATCGTCCTTGCCGATTTCGTGTTGCGAAATAAGCGCAATAGCAGATCTGTCCGAACAAAGCGTTCCGTAGCTGGCTCCTTCACTTCATCTTTCAGTCAGGAATTTTATTACGTCCGTAGCGCTCGCCTGATGGATACTGACTTGGTTGTCCACGCAGAATTATTTCCATCGTCGCAGAGAACTTTGGTATTGTTTCCTCGTCGATGGGGCTATCGAGCTCATTAAGATTTTTATGGCCGAGTCTTCTAGGCCTCTCCGTTGAAATGCTTGCCAGATACATTCGCTATCTCCAGTGAAAGACTCGCGGCCAGAGGATGTACCTTCGTTCTGCACGGAGACAGCAACATACCAGATTGAGGTGAAAAAATTATAGAATTTGAAACCTGTAGTGCCACAAACAGTGGGTACCAAGGCTGAGACGTCCAGCGTGGTACTACGATTGTGCATTTGGCTCTGTCAGTAATTATTTTACGTAAAATTTTTGAGATAAGGGAGAACGGTGGAAAAACATAAAGTCCATTTTTATCGGTCCAAGAAAATGTAAAGGCGTCAACTATCTCCGCATTCGGTTGCGGGATTCTAGAGCAAAATCTCCTACACTTTATATTTGCACTTGACGCAAATAAATCCATAGAGAAAGGTCCAAATTTCGCTTTTATTTTTGAAAAGATTTTTTCCGAAATTTCCCATTCTGTGTCCAAATTCCTATATCTTGACGCTCTGTCTGCTTCGACATTTTCTTTAGACGGTATATAAGATGCGTACACCCACAAATCTCTGGACTCGCACCATTCCCAGATATTTCTTGCAAGGTTACTCAAATGTGGCAATTGCACGCCCCCTGCTCTGTTAATGTACGATATGGCACTTGTATTGTCAAGGCGTAGTAAAATTTCGCATCCTGACAACTCTGATGCGAAACATTTGAGCGCATAACTCGCTGCCAAAAGCTCGAGGTAATTTATGCTATATTTTTTCTGCTTTTCTTCCCAGAATCCGCGTGTACTTTTTCCGTTGCTATAGGCTCCCCAGCCCGTCAGCGATGCGTCTGAACTGATTTCGAGTGTAAATACATTTGTTTTTATTTTATTAAAACCCCTGCGAATATTTTTCTTCCACCACAGTAAATCCTCGCGCAATTTGTTGTTAATTGTTACCGTTCCTTCATAACCTTCGTTACTCACGGTCAGAGCTAAGAATTTTTTCCTCTCCAATCTTTTGCAGTAAGTTAAACTATATTCTACCGCTGGGGTCGCAGCATTCAGCGTACCGAGAAGACTTGCTAAGTCACGAATTTTGTGTGTGTCTTTTTTCATGAAAGGTTCTATCATGGTGCTTATTTGCTCTTTCTTCTTTTTAGTCAACTCGAGTGTATATTTCCCGGAATTAATGACAAAACCGAGAAATTCACAGCGCTGAGTAGGGATAAGAACACTTTTTTCCCTATTGACAATGAATCCTAAGCGTTCTAAAACTTCTTTCGTACGTACGATATCTTCTTCACATTTTTTGAAGGATCTGCTGATCAACAAAATGTCGTCTATGTAAATTAACGAAATTCTACCTTGATTTCGTAATTGAGTGAGAACCACCTTCATAATCTTGGTGAAAATATATGGGTTCGTATTCAAACCGAGAGGAAGACATTTAAACTGAAATATTTTCCCTCGAAACGCAAAACGCAAGAATTTTTGGTATAGTTTATGTACGGGTACCAAATAATATGCCTCTTTTAGATCAATTTTTCCCATGTAGTCGTCTTTCGATAGCAAGCTTTTTGCGGACCGAATATCTTCCATTTTGAAGTGTGGTGCTTCGATAAATTTATTTAATTTTTTCAAGTTTATAATAAATCTGTTTGATCCGTTCGATTTTGGCACAAGAAAGTAAGATGAGAGGAATTGACCCTCACAACTTTCGCATTCTTCTATCGCTTCAGATGTAAGTAAATGATTTATACTACTTTCCAAATAATTTTCTTCGCGCATGGATCTTTTTGGTTCTTTCGGAATATCAGCTTGTATCGGGTCAGATATGAAGGGAATCTTGTACCCAGTAACGCATTGGCGAATAAAATTGTCCGTCGTGATTTTTTCCCATTCTTTGATGAAGGATTTGAGACGGCCGGACTTTATGCTTACCGTATTTATTTCCTTTTCGTGTGTCGAGGCGCTCGAGACTGGGATTTCTCCGCATGTGATCTCGGCTTGAATTTTATCGACGAGCGTCTCTGAGTTCCTCCCACCTGTCGATAAGTCGCAGGTGGGCGCCTGAAGTTTCCCGGGGCCCTTGTATTATTTTTCTCCGGCGGTTTTTCCGCTGGTTTCAGATTCGCACATGCTTTCTCGACGGATTTTGCCTCTTTTACCTGTTCGGCCAATTTCTCTCTATATAACCATTTGTCCGATTTCGCGGCGTCGATAATCGGTTTCATCGATTTGTTCATCAACGGAGTGATGAAAGCTTTTCTTGCCACCGATTGTTGGTGATGCACGTCTGAGAGCAGTTTTCCCGCATCACAGAGGAATTCGAGCATTGTTTGCTCGTCAATACCTTCTTCGGGAGGGTTGAGGATCATCGAAATTGCTCCCCCGAGCGCAGAAATCGCTGAACCTAGACTATTTTGGGTATATTCGAAATGGTGGTCATGTTTCTTTGCGATTTCCGTCATGACCGCAGCGATTTCTGTGTTAATTTTTGGTGCCTCGGTGTAGAACTCAGTTTTCCTCGGATATTTTTCGAGAGTACTCTTCTTTGTCTTGTCCGGAAGCCCATTCTCCATCCATTTTTGCCATCTCGTTTGAAGTTCTACGTCGAACGTAATATCAAACTCTTTAGAGGCAGTCGGGTCATCGCCGAGGAGATCGAGAAAATTTTCTTTTCTCGCGGCCTCCGCTGGGTCGCCCAATTCTTCCTCCTCCGTCACCTTGTTGGTTTCGGGCGGAAAAGCTCGCTCACTGGATATTTTATTGACAACGCCGGGCATATTCTCTTTATCCTGATCGTTCGACGAATCTGGCGAGAGAAAATATATACTGGTTTCAGTGTTTTGTCGTCGTCTTGTTGGCGTCGACAGAGCGAAGATCCTCTTGTTGAGGATTACGCTTGTACGATCGTGTCTCGGAAATTCGTATGGAATTTTGAGATAACCTCAAAAAACTTCGTGTGGAAGTTTCTTTTTTGGAATAAAGAAATTCGCTCAATTTGAGGCTTTCACACTATTCGTATAGAATATCGTGCGTTTTTTAGACCTGCTTGTTCGTGTGGAACTTGTCAGGGCATTTTTGAGGTTAGATAAAAAAGCGATCCGCGATCTTTTTCCCCCGGTGTGTCGTGATCGCTCGATGTCTTCAATAAGAGAAAACAAACACGAAAGATGAGAAAATTTTATAATATTTCTTACCTAGGACCTCTCGTCCATCGATAATCTCTTTTGGCGGCGACATTTTTTCCCCGCCTTGCCTCGAACCAGACCGACCACGAGGTTTGTGAGGTTATCTAATTGATCTTGCATTTTTTGCAATTTCTCTTTCTCACTTCCTCTTCTTTCGTGAGATCTGAATCGCGACCTTTTCCTCTTCTTTTCTTTTGACATCTTAGATCTCCAACTCGCATAAATGCTTTATTTATTTGATGATTTTTATAACTCAGTACTGTGTTTTGTGTCGCAAAACAAAACGATATGAGGACGGATGGCGTCACCAGAGGGCTCCACGAGCGGAGCGAGGGGCACCAACCGAGGGAAATTTAAAAAATAATACTGAATATTGTGAAGTTTGCAGCAACTGACGTTACTACACGGTTTTATCATCGAGAACGAGACGCGTAATATAATTTCCATTATTTTAAGCACTGGACGAAATCCTTCATTAAAGATACACGCGGAAACTTGGCAGACAATGTCTACGATTTTTTTGCCGTTGAACATGTGTTTAGGTGCCATATTCCATACGCAGTTGTCAACACTATCATTATTGTTTTGCGGATGGCCACCTAAACACTTTTCGAGCACTTCTGTTTTGGTGAGATCCTCGTAAATAGGTTTTCAAACTTCCTGTACTTTCTCAGAAAGAGCAGGAGGATGTTTGTAATGTTGCTGAAGTGCCTTAGCTTTGAAGTACTTGCACCATTCTATCGAGCCGTTGTGATGTTGCGGCTTGACATCGGGCGAAATTTTTATTCGGGTAAAAAAAAGACTTACAGAACTCGGATTTTCATAAAATTTTGACACAATATTTCTGAATGTATGTATGTACTTTCGAAAACAGTAAAAGAAGTCGATTTAAAATTTTTTTTAAAGTGGACTGGCCCCTTAACTGAAGCTTTTTAGATCGATTCTCTAAAGAAGCCCCCATGATTTTTACGATCCATAAACAATTCAATTTTTTATAAACAAAGTGAGTCCGATTTTTGAGCGGAATCTTATTTTAAAACAATTTAAAAAGATGTCAGTGTGTGAAAAAATCATATTGTCTAATAATCGTGTGCACTACTCTGGCAAAACTAATGTAAATTACGAGAACTTTGTTTTTTCCTTTCAAGAAGGAACATCACTTAATAGTCCGCCTTCGATTTCGTTGCAACTCATCTATGCGATAAACAATTGAAAACTATTAGACACGTATCTTTTACTATCAGCGGAAAAACGGTTTTAAGGTGGGGAATTGCCCCTCAAAGAAGGGCAATTTTGCAGTTTCTAGGGGTGATTTTGCAGTTTCACCCACAAGCAGTCCACCGATCTGAAATAAACAAAAACCAAAATTCTTTCAATGTAAAGCGATGAAAAAATCACTACAAAAGTATTGAAAATAATGACATCAAGAGGTGACACGCTTTTCTTTGAGGGGTGGTTTCCCCCTGACGAGTATCCTGTTCCAATTTTACTTGAAAATATCTAAAATTTAGAAAGTTATGATTTTTGGGTGAAAAGGTGTATTTTTTGACAAATTGACCTATTCGCGATTTTTTAAAAACATGTTGTCAGTTGAGTTGATCAGGGTAAAAGGTGGAGGCCTGACATGCAGTCCGTAGAGAGAAGTTCGCTGTTGTTTCAGACATCACCATCTCGTCACATTCTTCATTGCACTGCCAGAAAACTATTTAATTTAAATAGGGTCTATTTGAATCAAATAGGTTTTTTACTACGGCCCTATTTGTTCCAAATATATTTTTTTGAATATTCAATAGAATATTTCATAAATCTAAAATAAATCCGAATACTTCCCGAGTCGACATTTTCAGCCTCCTCTGAACCCTCGCAGGACCCATTTCTTTTGTAATGCACAAGCCGCCGGCCTCCGTTAAACCTACCAAACCCCAATTGTCGAGTTCAGTGCCATGAAAGACCTCCCCTTGGTCCAGTGTTGCCTCTATTAGACCTCCCAAACCTTCTTTCGATCTCAAATCCGTAGCCTCGACCCCACCTAACCTGCTTTAGGCCCAAATTCCATATCTCCTCCATCATCACTCCATTGTAGCCTGATCGGTAACCCGTTCGATGACGAAAAAATACGTTTTCTCTAATTATCGTCCGAAGAATTGTATAGGTAAATATGCATTATCACATGATAAATAAATACTACACAATTAATAAAAATACATCGTCAACTTTTTAAATTGTTAGTGCAATATTGATATGCGAAAACAATTAAATTTTCTCAATAGCGGTTTATTATTATTTTGTGGGCGATTCATAAAAGAATGCTCGTATATCCACCCTTACTCCAATTCCATCGAATTTATAGGTGTACCTATGGCATCACGTTTATCGGTGCAGGTTAGCCCGGACAGCGTAGGCCAACCGAATGTTTTTCAATGACATTTGTATCACATTTGAATTAGTCGCATCAGAAAACGAAAAATTGGTTTTGAAATGGGCATCAAATTCTAAGATATTATTTGTGTCATATCCGTCAAGTAAAAGTTCATTTTATAGAAATTCAACAAACTTCATGTGTTTTTAGGGATTATGGTCATATATTTCATTACTGTTTCAAATAATATTCTTACTTTTGGAAATTCAAACTGAATCGAAATTTTTCACGAAATATGTTTTTTTTTAATTATACCATTTCATTTGCCTAGAGTTCTATAATACAATTTGGCAAGGTATTGATTTATGTTTATTTGCTAAATTCTAATTCGAAAAAGACTTTTGTTTTTGCAAATAACTATTCTTAAAAATAAATCAGGTATTTCTTTTTCCTTTTGTACATATATCTTACCTTAATCGGTCATCCAAGCAAGGAGCCTTGGCCTTCTGTAATTGAGACTGCGTAACTTCCAAATCTTCTTGAGCGATCCTCTTTTGTCGAAGTTTATTTAAATATTTATATTTGCCCGCACGCGGCAAATCGTCGTAAGATTTTTTATCCATGTCAGATATGAACATGTCTGACAGTTCAGAATAAGTATTATAGGTATGCGACATCTACTATATGTCTGTATTCAAAGCAGTGGTCGTGTTCGTTGGGTCCACGGTCGTACATACAGGTCTTGAAACGTCGCGAATTTCCTACAGCGTGGTTTGGCTCGCTTGTTTTCCTCGTTTTTAGTACCGGGGCGCGGCGCTGTGATCTAGGGATGGACAAAGGTGGGGATGGAAATGCGTTACGTATGACGCACAAGCCACAATTTTCGCACCGTTTTACACTGTTGAGCTGCACCGCGCATGTGCTGATTTCCATCCCTAGATCACAGCGCTACCCTGGTGGTCACAAGGTGAGATAATTTAGCGCCCGTGAAATGAACCATCCCCACCGGCTCCGTTTCAAGACCTGTATGTACGACCGTGGTTGGGTCTCATCATTTTTATACGAATAAGTGCGCATGTGCATAATGATGCGCAACACGCAACTGCGCAATGAAACGGGTCATGCGAAACACGAATGACTCGTTTCGCAGCGCAGTTGCGCGTTGCGCATCATTATGCGCATGCGCACTTGTTCGTATCAAAATGATGAGACCACAGTCTTACATACAGGTCTGGAAACGACCGTGGTGGGGGTAGGCACCGTTAACGAACCCACGTTTGTTTCGAATTTTCGACACTGCGTGGCATTGCTATCGGCGTGTACGGTGCGACAAGGACAGAACAGCTTCCGTCCGTCTCTGTCACTCTTCTCGATGATCCGAAATGCACATTACCTTTTTTGCGTTGGTGGCGGGGGCGGCGAAGGGGGAATAGAGGTAGATGAGAAATAATTGCGGAATAAGGAGAGGGGATTGTGGAAGAGAATAGAAGTGGGGCTTGTAAAAAGGGGAAGATCCTGTATGGCTGGAAGAAGACCAATATAAATTTTTTTTAAATAAATGAAAATACTTACCTTTTTCGAATGAAATGGATTTTCATTCGAATTTTATTCCGAGTTTCTTTCGATGATCGATATACAAATACCTTTATTGAATGGAGTTTTATTCGAATTTCAGTCGGAGTTTCTTTCAATGACGAAAGGAAAAAAATACTGCACACAAACTGTGATTGTTTCAATTACCGCAAGTCACTTTCGAAATTGTTCGTCATCTCTCGGTACTCGAAAAGTCGAAAAATTATTATTCGACATCCGGCACCCGGTGTGACACGGGCGTACCGCACACACCTTCGGCATGTCGACAAGTTTTCAATAATACCCTGAAACAACGGTCCACCTTCGCAAGCTTTATGAATATTTTAAGCTACAAATGCTCGTTGACGCGACGCAAACAGAGGTTATCGAGAACGTGTTATCAAAAAGTTAAGACAAGTCAAGGGGCGAAGGGAGAGATCACCGAAGACCGTGGGTGGGAGGTACTCGCCGATAGTAGCGACGGCGGTGGCGACGAGCGGAATGAAAAGTGAAGCTCGTAACGGTGCCTCACGACTCCATTGAAATCTGGCTTCGTTTCCAGACCTGTATATAAGACCGTGGATGAGACCCAACCAACACGACCAGTATGTGTGTTGCGTGTTGCGCGGCTTGGCGCAAGCGCCTGAAGCGCCAAAAACGCGGGAAAATAGCGTTTTGCGTAGGGTTGTAAGTACGTATGCATCTGTGTGTTTGTGAATGTTTTAGTTCGTAGAGGCGCTCGCGTTCGCGCGCGTTCCGGCCGTTAGTCGTGTGTTTTTTGTACAAGTGCGTTGTGTTCTTTCTGTTGACCGTTCCTGTTCATCTGGATTTTTCAACGATGGCAGAAAAGAAGGCAAAGAACCAAACGCCGAAAAACAATAGAGTAAAGGGCCAATATGCTCTCGTAGTATATACGAAAACGGGAAAAGGTGCGGCGAAAAAAAGGTGCTCAAGGGTCGGAAGAGTCGGAAATTTTTTCGACGTCCTGGAACTTGGATAGATACCAAAAAATCATCGCGTGGTCGATGACAGGACGAGAATAACGTGGGTCGATGCGAGGACCAAGAAAAGTTCCTGCCACTACGTTATTATTAAAAAATAAGCGGTAAGTTCAGTTCAAAATGCCGGGAACAAACATAACCTAGCTCGTAAACAAGTGGTGAATTGAGTTTCAGATAATCGCGATGCATTATTAAAAATGTGTCCAATCGATGCTTCCACGGAGTAAATAGCAAGTCCTGGAACGAAAATTTTCGCGGCTGAGATTATTAGTGAAAAAAAGCAAACCGATTCGCAAAAAAGGCCGAAAAAGCAGCTTGCATTACTGCACAGAACGAGGTCGAAGAGGCAATTTTCAACGATCGTGGGGTATGGGAGGACCCAAAACTCGCTGACGCTTCCAGTACACGCGTTATCGGGAAGAAAACTTGCAAGAATGTACAAAACGAAACGCGTACTACATTTTGTGGGGAATTCAAAAATGATTCTGCGAAACAACAAAATAGCGATTCTGGTCCAAACAACAAAATACTGGAGGAGTCGACGAGTGGTCCGTCAGTAGACGAGAGCCAAGAAGACCTGAGGAGTCGTGCACGGACGCATGAATTAATAAAAAAGAATGAAGTCACCGAATCTGGATGCAACTGATTCTGGGCGACGATGAAAGAGCTTGCCGCAGTTGGTCAGCTTTTCAGGTGTTTTCTATTTTTTTTAAATATTCGCAACGACGTTCTAGCATTGCGTTGTTCGAAAATTGTAGAATTTGAAAAAGTGGCCTATCCATTTTTTGTCAAGTCTTTAACATTAATGCAGTACTATTTCGCTACAACAAAATTGTTTTTTATCATTCAGCTACACCGCAGAATGTTGCATTTCTCGAGACTGTGGCGACATCGCTGAAGGCCTCGTTGGCTCCTCCGGAAGATACTCCAAGCCCGAAGAAAAAAAACTGTACGAGGTATAAATAATAAAATTTCTATAAAAAAAAAATAATTAAATAAATAATTAATGAAATATATAATAAATAAATAACAATTCAGTTATTAATATTAATAAAATTAAGGCCTTACTCCACAGTAACGGGTATAAAATTATGTGCGAATTTAACCTTTTTTTTCATGTGAAAAAGTGATTCACTCCTAAAATTAGATACACATCTATTTAGTATGAATATCAAGCTGTTAGAATTTTTTTTGTTCGATGTACAAAATGCCCGACTAATAATATTTTTTAAAATCTTTTTTAGGCGCTCCGCGGCGTGACATTTAACATCCACAATTTTTTACTTCGAACAAAAAACAAAAATTTCGTCAATCTACATTAGAATACCTAGAGAAGTACGTATGGAATTTGAAAAATATTGTTTCATCCAAAAGTTGTAGGTATTTGAATTTTAGAAATGAATCTTCAGTGAAAAATTTCGTTATAACTACTCATAAAATGAAAAGTTTTCGATTAATCAGAAATTCCGTACGTACTTCTCTGCGAAATGCAATTAGGAACATAACTTTTTAATTTAAAGTAAATCGAGTGAAAATTGTTAAAGTTATTTGTCACGCTAATTGGAAAAAAGCTGTTTCGAGAAGTTTCGAGTTGTCGGCCATTTTGGACATCGAAAAAAAAGTATATTTTCCAACAACTTGATATTCATACTAAATAGATGTGTAATTAATTTTATGAGTGAATCACTTTTTCATACGAAAAAAAAATATTAAATTGGCACATGATTTTATACCCGTTATTGTGGCCTTAGGCCTTAGTTAAAGATATTTAATATATTACATTAAATACAGAAACCTTAAGAAATTTCGAGGAGTGGGAGAGACAAGAAATGACAAAGCCGAATGGCGGGTGGAGGAAGGCGCTAGAGAGGAAAGATATAGTAGAGGAAATTTGCGAAATGGTGAGACAATTCGAAAAAATCGCAAAGAGAAAGGAGATGGAGAAGTAGGGCAAAGAAAACGAGAGATCTTCGAAAGGGAAATAGCGATAGGCATAAGAAATCGTAATCGTAGTAAAGGTAAAAGACATGTTCAGACGAATGTAAATAGACCCGGAAGAAGGAAGACAAAGTGCGCACAAAAGAATGTATAGTAAAAGGAAAACCTAGAAGTAAGTGAAGTACATGTAAGACGGGAGAGATTGTAAAAACCCGCAAGGGTATACACGGAATAAAGCACTACTACTACTACTATATTACATTAAATATATTAAATATATTTAAATGAATTAAAGAAATTTAATCTATTAGATTAAATATATTAAATATATTCAAATTTATGAAAAATAATAACATAAATAATTTAATAAATCATTGAATAAATAAACAAATTTGCAATATGATAGGTGATCCGAATGTGTTATATTTCTTTTTTCAGATTCCAGAGAGGTATAAAACTCCCGGCAAAGACAAGGTAACTTGTGTATTTAAACATAATTGTGTTTTTTTGTTTACACTGAACATTTTTCTATGAACACAGATTTTTTTGTTAAATTCTATAAGAGCAACGATTCCATAAGAAAGATGAAGCATAAGTACTGAAGCAAAAAAGAAATAATAACTTGTGACTTCAGGAACTTGTCAACGCATAAATTCTTTAAAAAAATTAATTTCAGCAGCAGAGAAAAATTTCCATTGTAACAACTTTAAATAGCGTTATATCGAATGTTACTCGATATTTTGCCCTAAACATAGGGTTGTCGAAAATCTGTAAAATAGTTTTGAAAGTGTACAAAATCAATACTTTATTGAATGGATATTAGGGTGGCAATATTTTCGTCTTCATTTTGTAATATCAAATTTCCCAAAAGATTTATCTTTCAATCAGACAACTTTCTCGCCAAGGATCTAGCTAGAACTACGATAGGATCAAGAATCAGAAGGAAAAAAAAAGAAAAATCCATTTACGTCAGAAAAGTGATCTTGCAAAACTGGAAACGATCTTTCAATAGTTTTCGTTCCGCTGTCTTTTGCAACGTTTATTGTCTCGTAAAAAAGTTATATTTTGAGCATGTAACTCAAAATTGAAAAATAATGGTCGAAATATCATCTCCATAATATAAGTGTGATGGACATATACACAAATATATTTTCCAGGTACCGCTTTTCGAGGGGATACCGTTTTATTTGTTTTCCGGGGTGAAAACTGCCATTCAAGCCAAATCGATCATCTGTATGTGCAAACAAGAGATCCTATGAAAAACTGGCAACTTTTGACGTGACAGTGTCTGGTCGACATGTACGGGAAGCACTTAACAGAGTTCTCGGCGAAAGAAATGAAAGAAGGGTATTGTCCAGCGATTGACCACGATTTGTATAAGGGTCTTTTATGTAAGTGATTATTTACGATGTTGCTCATCTTTAATTTTGGCTCTTTTTTATAGTTATTATTAATACCATTTTTTGTTTCAATAGACTGGGCTAGAGAGCGGTACGAAGATGAGATCGACGAAGAAGATTACGTTAAACTGGTCAACAAAACTACAAACTACAAAGGAGCAAAAAAGAAAACGAGAAAGAAAAACAAGGAGCAAGAATACAAAGAAACAAAGACAACGAGGCGGAAAAACAAGGAGCAGAAAGTGACACCGAAAAACGTGAAGATGAAAGTTCGGAGACTCTTAGGAAGTCGCACGAAGATGCCAACGGAGAGAACAAACATTTGTACAATTCAATTGTACTTGTTGATGGGGGTTCGCTTCCGATAGAACGTGCAAAATTCATTCAGCACAATCGTATCGAGAATATTGTTAATGCTCCTAATTACCAGCATTACCAATATTCTTGGGGTTCTTTGAACCCCGGAAAATGCTTCACTTAACGAAAGCTATCTAGCTTTCGTTAAGCTACCAACCGATCCTTACCGAAATAATCACTACGAGAACACTTACCTTTCTGTTCCATATCAAACTTCCTCGAAATTGGAATATTGCGAACTATAAAATTCATGAATCTTCGGATAATTTTCGTGATGTGAGACTCGTGGCAAATTTTTTTATTTTGTGCAATGATACGCATTTTTTTTCTCGATTCATGTTTTGAATCATCGATTCGAATTGAAGAAGCGATAATGAGTCTCCCTTAATTCGCTTATCGTACCGTGATATGGAAGCCATTAGAGTATATAAATATACTCTATAAATAATACTGTATAAATGTAAAGTATTGGTACTTTATATTTATACACTGCAGCTTCAAATTTTGGATATACCAGACAATATTTCTTGCCGCACTAAAAGTTACATAACTTCGTAAAAAAAAAGATAACCAAATTTACCGACCGGCGTTTTGAAGGGAACAAATTCAGCTTTTTTGGCTGAACTGTTTTTCGGCTTTTTTCGATCATCGAGAATTGGGCTTGTGGACATTTTTTTTGCCATGGCTATTCATGATAAACTTGAACGGGTAGCACGAGCACAATTTTCGTTTTTTTTTGTTCATTCAATAACGAGCCGATAAATGATGGCCGATTACCGTCGATTTCAAAATGAATGTTTAATTTTTCTTTGTTTTCATTTTTAGTACGTCGGAAAATAAACAAATATTGCCACGTGTATGTGTGAAGCATATTTTTTATTTCTTGACGCCACATATGCCGTTAAGGCTGAAGAACACCTCCGCCCACCCCAGTGTTCTACGCACTCCACGATTCCACGCACCCATTCAAGGTACCCCTACCCACCCCAGTGTTCTACGCATCCCACAATTCCACGCGTCCATCCAAGGTGCCAAACAAACCCACCCTAGTGTTCTACGCAGCCCGCGATTCCATGTACCCATCCGAGGTGCCCTCCGCCCACCCCAGTGTTCTACGCACCCTGCGATTCCACGTACCTATCCGAGGTGCCCTCCGCCCTCCCAGTGTTCTTGGCGCCCCGCGATTCTACACACCCATTAAACACCGGATTGTAGAACACACCGGTGTTCTACGCATCCCGCGATTCTACACACCCATTAAACACCGGATTCTACACACCAATTTTTTTCCGTTTATTTTTTTCCGGAAACATCATGCGCTATTACAATAATATTAAGGATGATGTTTGTTAACCATTTTAAACCATTTATACAAAAAATAGCCTGATTCTAGCAGGAGCCCCACTTCCGAATATTTACCTCATTTTGTGTCATAATCCGTCATTCCTTGGCCTTCTAAATGGATTTTCTCAAAGAAAATATGTCTGCATCAACATGCGATCGAACTTAGAACCTACCTACCTATCGCTACGCACGCTGCCCCTATGCTACCGAGTAATTGTAGCATTTCGGTGGCATAAGAGACCATATCAATTCCTATAATTATTTGTTGTATCACATAAACTATATCAATTAGTTAATATTATTGTGATAATTAGCGAGTTTTATCGAACATCATGCTATAGATTTTCCAAACGTAACGTATATATATATATATATATATATATATATATATATATATATATATATATATATATATTGTGACGTTGCGTCACAAGGGAGTTAGAGAAAAAGCCTGCGTGACCACGCTCGGGCTTAGTCTCCGCCACGCACCTTTATTGAGGAAATTGAATTGTTAATTTTAAGGTAGTTTTAAGGATTTTCTTTGTATAGAAGCCGCGACACTATCCCCCCGTCCTTCCCGCACCCCCTTTATCACGATTGCGAACCGACCACGCGGACTGTCGACTGGGGCCACGTCGGTCCGGCCGTGAACTCCAAGAACCATCAACGCTATCTCCCACCGACGCGGAAAGTGGACTGGCCGCCCGTGTGGGGTTATGGTAAGGATCCACATAGAGACGTGATTAACAAACGACATACTTTATTAATTTACAAAGACTTAATACTTTTAATAGATATGACGAGATGCGATGCGGGCGTATGTTACTCAAAGGCGCAAGACAATACTCTCTGGCAATATGGCGTCTCTTTTTGTACCATCCGTTTTTTGTTTATTTTATCTCGGTACGTAGGTTGGGTAGTACGCTTGGGAACGTTCGCATGTGCGCGACGGAAAGGCACGGGAATATTACGGCGGATCCCCACAGCCCTAAGTAACGGAGTTGGATGAAGTATCACAGACTTTAGGAGTGCGACGACTGTCGCTTTTGATCAAGTGACGATTGTCACTCTCTTTTTCGCCCCCAGGTACGTGCGTAATGGTCTCGGCGGACTCGAATCTTCTGGCTGAGGCGAAGACGATGACGGTGCCTCGTTCCGCTGCGACGAGGACGTCTCTGTTTCCGACTCTTGTAGTTCTGCGGTGGCGAGGTAGGCTGGTTTGAGCCTCTCTACGTTCACGTTGACGTTTCGCCCGTGGAGTTCTATGTTGAAGACTTTGTCGTCTAGTCTCTTTATGACTTTGCGAGAACCGGAATATGGCTGGTCCAGACCTTTTTTGAAAGCTTCCTAACGCACAAAAACATGGCTGCACGAATAGTTCTTTGAAGCAAAATTTTCTCGTTTTACAGTGGTGAGACGCAGGAACTGGTTTGAGATCGCGCATGTGTACGCGAAATTCTTCTAGGAAGATGTTAGGATCTGACGGTGGATCTTCATGCGTGAAGAACTCACCTGAGATCCTTAACGTCGTACCGAACATGTATTCCGCTGCGGATGCTTTCAGATCCTCCTTATAGCAGGTGCGAAGGCCCAGAAGAACGGTCGGCAGGAGCGTCGCCCATTCCGGCGTTTGATGACAGCGTAAGGCGGCTTTCAAGGTTCGGTGCCACCTTTCTACCAGCCCGTTAGCTGCGGGGCAAAAGGCGGTGGTGCGTACCCGATTCGTGCCGATTAACTGCGTCAGTGCCATGAACAGGACAGATTCGAACTGCGTTCCTTGATAGGTGGTGATGGTCTTGGGACAACCATATCTCGAAATCCATTCCGTAAAAAAGGTTCTGACCACGGTGTTTGCGGTCATGTCGCGCATCGGTATTGCTTCTGGCCAGCGAGAGAAGCGATCAATCATCGTCAAGCAATAGCGGTAGCCTCGTGATTCAGGTAACGGTCCAACGATGTCTACGTGAGCGTGGTTGAAGCGTTGATCCGGCTCAGAGAATGTACCCGGTTGAGCGTGCACGTGTCGGCCTATTGTCGATCGCTGACACGGGATGCAGCTTCGTGCCAACCTTATGACCTCTTTGTGCATGGACGGCCAAACGTAGCGCTGACTAATTAGCTTGCTGGTCACCTTGCCACTTGGATGGGACAAACCGTGAAAGGCGTCGAAAACTTGCTGTCGGAAGGGCTTGGGGATGTACGGACGAATGTCATTGTGTGAAACGTCACAAAATATATCCTGGCGTTGTGGTCCGAACGTCAGACGTTGCAGGTTCAGCGACGACTGGCTGTCTTTGAGTAGCCCCTGTAGTTCTTTGTCTTCAACCTGTGCTTCCGCGAGCGCTGGTAAATCGGCGACGCTGGCGAGCCTGAGCGGCGCAGTCGTGCTCATCGTCTCGACCCTGGAGAGCGTGTCGGCAACAATGTTGTCGCTCCCCTTCACTGCGATGATCTTGGTGGAGTACTGGCTGATATAGTTCAGCTGCCGCGGTGCTATAGTTCGTTTCGGCTGGGGAGAGCTTTCTAGAAAAGAACCCTAACGGTTCCCACACTTCGCCGTTCTGTCGCTCCAGCACAGCTCCCACAGCTTTCTCGGACGCGTCTGTAGTGAGGCATAGTTCAGCGTGCGGTGCGGGATGAGCTAACAGTGCAAAATTGGCGATGTCCTGTTTACACTGGTCGAAGGCGGCAAGAGTCTCGTCAGTCCATTCCACGGGTCGTTGATCCTTTTTGCAGCAGTCCTTTAGTAGCGCGTTGAGCGACGTCTGTGTTTCGGCAGCGTTCCTCATATATCGTCGATAGAAATTGACCATACCCAGGAACTGTCGCAGCTGCATGATGGTCTCGGGCCACTTGAACGACGAAATCGCTGCAATTTTGTCGGGAAGCGGCTGTGAGCCACTTGTCGACACCAAGTGTCCGAGGCACGCGACGGACTGAGCACCGAAGGTGCACTTGCTGATGTTGGTGATGAGTCCGTACTCTCGGAGACGAGTGAATACAGCCCTCGGGTGTCCTTGATGTTCGTGAGCGTCTTTTGAGGCGATGAGTAGATCATCGAGGTAGGCATACGCGAAGTCGAGGCCCTCGAGGACCTTGCGAATGAACTTCTGGAAGGTTTGGGCGGCGTTGCAGAGTCCAAACGGAATCGACGTAAACTCGAAGAGGCCGAAAGGGGTAATGACTGCCGTCTTTGGGACGTCCTCGGGTCTAACTGGAATTTGATAGTATGCTCGTACTAAATCTACTGTGGGAAAGGTTGCTTTACCGTGTAGAATGGCAGTGTAGACCAGCATATGCGCTATCGCATAGCGATCTGGAACCGTTTGCGCGTTCAGTCGCCGGTAGTCGCCGCAAGGGCGCCAATCCCCCGACTTTTTGGGCACCATATGAAGTGGACTGGCCCAGCTGCTTTTGGACGGACGGCAATATCCCTCCTTAACCATGAATTGGTACTCCTCCATTGCCTTTTTGCAGAGTTCGAAATTCAGTCGGCGTGCAGGCTCGAAGACAGGCGAACCCGTTGTCTCAATGCAATGTACGACATCGTGTTTGACGGTCGTACCGCGGCGACCGGTGTCGAGGATCTCGGGGAATTCCTTCAGTAGAGCCGCATACGGGTCGGCGGCGTTGGCTGTGGACATTCCAGTGAGAACCGCTGCTTGCAGTGTGCCACACGTGTCGATGCCGGTCAGGCGATCGATAGGCGTCGACGTCTGACGTCTCGGACAAGGTCGAACTCGTAGAGGAAGTCTGCTCCGATGATGCCGTACGGGATGTCAGCTATTTGGAATACCCATTGCGTAGCACGATGGAGGCCCAAGTCGAGCGTGAGGGCTTTTGAACCAAAGGTCTCTATGACCGTCTTGTTCAGAGCATACAATTTGAGGCCCGTCTTGTGCTTCCGGTCGAGTCTGGTGGGCGGAACCGCGGAAACGTCGGCTTCAGTGTCAATCAGGAAAAGCGTCCCCGATGTTTTGTCTCGCAGGAATAGTCGGCGAGATTCTTGGGGACCACCAGCGACCGCAGCCAGCGCTGGTGGTGCAGTCAGTTTCCCTAGGGCTTCGGGAAAGCACAGGGAGATTCGCACTTTTTCGTTTTTCCCCGAACCTGCGATGATAAAAGCAATATGCATTATTGTTTTCAACAGCTCGTGCGGAGGGACGAGGTCGAGAGGGGCCACGCGACTTAGAACGCCCTCGATGGCGCGGTTGCGCTTGGTTTTTTAAAATCTTGTCCATTTTGACGGCTAGGTCAGCCACAACACTTTTGAGTCCGGTGTCTCGCGACGGCGCGTTGATAGCCATGACGCGTGTGTTGACGGCTTGGGTGATGTCCGAGATCCTGTCAGCCAATTGCGCTATGGCAGAATTGTCGAGGGCATCTGCCGATGCTAGCGCAACTCGGAGTTGCCTTGGCCAGTGGTCCAGCCACAATGTGCGCACCGAGCGCGCGTCGAGCTGTCCCTGATTCAAGGATTCCATCTCAGCGAGTAAGAAGAACGGCTATTTTTCGCCAAGCTGGAGGCCAGACACTAGCTTGCGGAACTTTTGTTCTTGTGTAATTGAAAAGCGATTTAGCATAGCTTGCTTAAGCGCTTGGTACTTGCTATTGTTTGGTGGGTTGAGGACGACGTCCCTTACGAGCATAAGAGTGTCTTGGTCCAACTTGGCGGTGACGGCGCTATATTTTGAAGCGTCCGAAGTAACGTGATGCAGTTGTAAGTTCGTCTCGCGCTCGTGAACCACAGCTCGGGTTCCTTCGACCAGAACGGTGGGATTGTGAGGCGCTCCATGTCGCTAACCACGGGTGTCGAGGCCTCAGGGACGCTGTTCGGACGGCGTACATCGTTGTCGTCAGTGTTTGACGTGGCAGTTTGTAGCACTCGCGGATCGTCGTTCGAACTCATTGTCACTTTTTTTCGTCTTGTTGTTCGTACGGATTGTACCGGCTCCGCGTCACTACGCGTCCAAAATGGCGTCGGCGCGCGTTCACGAAAGGCGGGCGACACGAGACGATTCGATCGCGGTTTTTATCGTTTGCGATCACGTCGGGGTCACCATTTATGTGGGGTTATGGTAAGGATCCACATAGAGACGTGATTAACAAACGATATTCTTTATTAATTTACAAAGACTTAATACTTTTAACAGATATGACGAGATGCGATGCGGGCGTATGTTACTCAGAGGCGCAAGACAATACTCTCTGGCAATATGGCGTCTCTTTTTATACCATCCGTTTTTCGTTTATTTTATCTCGGCACGTAGGTTGGGTAGTACGCTTGGGAACGTTCGCATTTGCGCGACGGAAAGGCACGGGAATATTACGGCGGATCCCCACACCCGGGAGCATCCTGCTGCCATCTCCCGAGTCTCCGGCCTACCGCGCATCAGGAGCACGGTCTTACATACAGGTCTGACAACGGCGGTAGTGGGGGTAGGCACCTTTAGATGTTTTGCTTTTTATTCCGATTTCTGCCGCTTGGTGCGTGACGGCAAGGGGAAGTAGTGGTGCGACGAAGAGAGAAATAGCTCTTGTGTCCTTTTCCCTCCTGACCGCAACGCATGCGCCGTTGGCTGCGTGACGTAAACACCTTTGGCCCATTCGCCGGTAAGAGGTAAGGGGGAAACTACTTCCCCTTGCTAGTAGGGACGCGTACCGGCGCCTAGTGAATCGAAAATTAAAACATATAAGAGTGCCTACCCCCACCACGAAAATTTAGCTTCGTTGCAAGACCTGTATGTAAGACCGTGATCAGGAGAGACTGCAGCTCTCGCGCGGTAAGGCTGGCGAGCGCCGTACCAACTAAGGCGCTCGGCGACTCGGGAGGGACAAGAGTCACCGAGGATATCGACCGAGAGGGCGAGCCACGAGGATCGAGACGAAAAATCAATCGGAGGGCCGTCGTCTGGCACGGGATTGGGCGAGACGAGGAAGCCGGCCGGCGTGGTCGATCATTAAGTCCTGCAGCGTGGTCGAGCGAGGTACAGCTTATCGACGAGTCCAAGTGAAAAACCCCAACCGGTCCAATTAGAGAAAAAGAAAGAACGGTTTAAGGAATCGATTGAGGAAATCTTCCCCGCGCAAACGTAAGTCTTTCCTCTTTCTCTTATGCGAGAGCGGCTAGCGAAAGCCGATAGCCTCAGTTCGGGAATTCTTGTCGCACGGGCGACCGTTAAAATTCGTTCCCTTCACCCCTCCCCCGGCAGTCCTGATCGTCGTCCCTTTTCCGTGCGAGTCGCAAATAAATAAAGTGTGTAAAGTAGATTAACGAATCCTAAAATCAGTGCGAGCGATTCGAGCCATTAGCCCGAGAGTTATTATAAATAATGATCACGAATAACGTGTGAAAAGCTGTTCGTGGCGGATCCCTGGTGTCCCTCGCGAAATGTCCCCTCGCGCGGGCGTAGCCGCGGCCCGCCTCATGTAGCACGGCCGTTGGCTGACTCGGGTGACACGTCCTGCGAGAGTAAGCGGCGACGCGATAGATCGAGTCAGTAGAAATTTCTTCTTTCAGGTTTCGAATTTGAGTAATTTAAAATAAAGTTTAAAACAGTCGTGGTCCAAGTAATAAGTGGCCATCGTGTTCGAGAACCCCGTCCGTCCCCAGATACCCTGAGACGTCCCCAATTCAATTAATATCGAGTCTCTCGCTTACCGACCGAAGGCCGTGTTTGTTTGGGTTTTTTTTTGTCATTCCCATATTGAGTACGCGTTAAGAGCGTTGTCCGAGAAAGGCTGGCGCCCAACTTATTGCATTTGTAGAATATAAAATATTTAAACGGGTCGAGAAATAGCGTTGGGACTTCGCGTGTCCAGTAACCCGTTCAATTCAAGTCACACTAATATTCTTATTAGTTCGGAAGCTTTTTATTATATGGAATCTAACTTTATTTTTTTCTTTTCCTGTAATTAACCAATTAACTTCTTTTTTTTTGTATCGAGCTTTTATTTCCTTATTGGTGTAAAATATATTATATTTGAATTTTTTTGTGGTGTTGACCCTTCAGTCATTTTCCCATCCCCCCTCCTCCGCCTACAGTAACACGCGATACCCGTCACAATATATATATAACTCCACTCTCTTTCCGTCCCTCTCTACACCCCTTTCCTTCGATGTGTGTATTGCAATTGAGACGGACCATTGATTCAATCAAACAGAGAAATGTTTGTCTGTAAGAAAATCCTATTCAATTAAATTTAAAATAAAATTAAATAGATGAATTTAGTGGATTCAACAAAATTGTTCTCTGAAGAGAGGAAACCGAATCACAGGTTTATTAGGAATAAAGAAAATATTAGGAATAATAAAACATGTACGCATAGAGCGGACAATGTGTCTCAACGTTTTGACGACGCGCTAATATATATAGTTCATCCGGTGTTTGATAAGAGGTTTCGCGTGCGAAAGGCGCCAAATTGTAAATAGGTCCAGTTACTCGATGATTAATTGAAGCTAGCCAGATCAGGCGAATTGAGCCAAGTCGTAAGTCCAGTTGCCTGACTATTGCCTGAATGTAGTCTGATCAGGCGAATTTATGGAAGCCGTAAGTCGCCTTACTTGACCATCGCCTCAAGGTAGCTGGATCAGGCAACTGGAGGAGACAGTACATCCGGTTGCCTGCCTATCACCTGACGCCAACCGGATTACGCAAATTGAGGCATTCCATAAGTAAGGCCTCCGTACTACAACGTGATCATATCCTGATCAAATATCAGGCCAGCCTGACAGTATTTCTACTCGGGATGTTCAAAGTATTTCCTAGTATTTTTTCAATCCCGATCGGACTGGTAGTTTTTAGACAGCAACCATTTGGAACTTAGCTGGGTGAATTTTACTCAGTGTGACCACTATGTAATTCTACCGGAGTGTGACCACGGAGGGTTAACAATGTTTTTCCGCCGATTAAAAAAATACGTGTCTAAAATAGTTTCCAATGCTTCATCACATATGTGAGTTTCAACAAAATCGAATACGAACACCCAAGTGATGTTTCCAGTAAGTGCTAATTTATAAAAGTTCAGCGTGCTGCTCTCGCAGAGCGCCTAAAAATACTTTTATTGCTGCTACAACTGAGCCGCTATTTTCACTTTATTTTCAAAAAGTTTTTTTTCTGTACGTCAACACATGTAGAATAAATCCTCCAAACCTCATTTCGATTACTCTTGTAGGATTCTAAAAAAAAACATTCCTAAAAAGTCTCATATTTCGGTGAGCCACATAGATACAACGCCTTAAGGCGTTAGGCCACAGTAACGGGTATAAAATCATGTGCGAATTTAACAATTTTTTTCGCATAAAAAAGTGATTCGCTCATAAAATTAATTACACATCTATTTAGTGTGAATATCAGACTGTTAGAAAAAATATTTTTTTTTTCGATGTACAGAATGGCCGACTACTAATATTTTCTTTGTTATGCCAATCAAAAATCAAGTTGAACATATTCAAAGATACAATTTTGTTAACCCAACTAAATTTTGGATGAATGAACGAATTTTTTTTTTTCAGTGTACGTACGGAAAAAAATATGTTTTTATTCAAAAGTTGTAGGTATTTGAACTCAAGAAATAAATTATCAGTGAAAAATTTCGTCATAACTGCTCATAAACTGCTCATAAAATGAAAAGTTTTCGATTAATTAGAAATTTCTTATGTACTTCTCTGCGAGATGCAATGAGGAACATAGCTTTTTAATTTAAAGTACATCGAGTGAAAATTGTTGAAGTTATTTGTCACGCCAATTGGAAAAAGGCTGTTTCGTGAAGTTTCGCGTAGGCGGCCATTTGGTAAATCGAAAAAAAAAATATATTTTCTAACAGCTTGATATTCATACTAAATAGATGTTTAATTAATTTTATGAGTGAATCACTTTTTCATACGAAAAAAATGGTTAAATTCGCAGATGATGTTATACCCGTTACTGTGGCCTAACGCCTTAATAGATTCGAAGGGAGGTGGCCCTGCTCGAGTTGAAAATCGAGTCGAGGGTTAGACGCTCGCAGGGAGGAGGAGAACGAAGAGAAGGCGACGGTGGCGTCAGGTACCTCGGTAAGTGCGACCGACGCGATCCAGTTTCCATCGATTAACGTGTATCGAAGGAGGGAACGAGATGGTGGTGGCGCTTACGAGCGGCGACGCTCCCACCGATACCGCGGTTTCGGTCACCGGTTATCGCACAGAGAGGTGACGGCACGGTGTCAAGCCCCGCAATATATGAAACGAGTTTGCCGGCTTGTACCGAGAAGCGAGAAATTCGACGTTAATTATTCTCGATCGATCTCGGAAAAGTTTTGGAATGTACGCGAGGATACGCGTTGCTGGTGCGGCTAAATTTCCCCGAGGCGCAAAGTCATCAGCCGAGATAGTAAGGGTCCTCCCCGCTCGCGGCAACGCACTTTCCGCTTGTCGCGTATGTCTGAGGGTGCGTTCGGCTTGGGTGCTTACGCGCTTTCAGCTTTTTTGAGCATTGCTCATGTCGTTCGACATGGCGCTGTGCGCACTTGCGGAAGCATTTATGACGTTACGCGTGACTTCGTTACCGCTGCCATATTGTGCTCCCGAACGCCTCTTCCAGCGCAGTGGAGCAGCAAGAACTTGGGCGTCAAAGGCGCGCTTATTTTCGAAATGAACGTCACGTGAGCACAACGCACACGATGGTTTCCCAGGTAGCAATTTCCAAATAGTTGTCCAAAAGTTGTCCTAATGGGTGCAAAATGTCCGCTTGGAAGTTACCTGTAAGTTATCAGGTGTCTGACAGTTATCTTTTTGGATGGTTAAAAGATCCTTTTATCTTTTTGGATACTCAACTCGGAGTTAACTTCCGGGCGGACATTTAGTGCAGATTTAGCCGACTTGTGGACAACTTTTTGACAGTTGCTACTTGGGTTACTAGTTCTTTGTGAGAATTTCGGGGTACGGTTCCGACTCCCCCCCCCATCGAGCTGAAATTTTGCATAAACCTTCCTTTTAATATTTAAAAAAAACCTTTAAAGGAATTTTTGGAGACGCGCTATAGTTTTTGGGGTTTGGTTAGACGTAGCAAAAATATTACAGGGTGTTCTTATCGCTGCCACCCGAAAAAACTCGGGATTTATCGACGGCACAAAAAAAGGTTTCAGACAAAAGTTGTACGGTGTAAATAGGGGCATCAAATGCGACCAACTTTTTTTATTTCGGTGGAGGCGCTGTCGTACAGTGAAGGTCACCTCCACTTTTTCAAATGGAATGGTACATTTTTTCCCAACCATCCTGTGGAGCACCTCAAGCCGCATAAAAAGATTAGGAGGTCAAAGTCGTTCAAGGTCATTCGACGTCGCTATCAATTATAGAAATCTAAATAGGTGACCTTGCACGACTTTGGCCCTCTAATGATTTTTTGCGGATTGAGGTGCTCCACAAGATGGTTAAAAAAAATGTACCATTCCATTTTTAAAAGTGGAGGTGACCTTCACTGTGGGTCAGCGCCTCCACGGACATGAAAAAAAAATTGGTCGCATTTGATGGCCCCCTTCACACCGTACATCTTTTGTTAGGAACACTTTTTGTGACGTCGATAATTACCGAGTTATTTCGGGTGACACAGATAAGAGGGACAGCCTGTATATAGTCGGCGCGCGTTAAAAACAAACTTCATAATTCAAGATCTCGAAAACTATTGCGAGTCACTAAAAATGCCTTTAGGGGTTGTCTTAAGATATTAAAAAGAAGGTTTGTGCAAAATTTCAGCTTGTTCGGCGAGGGGGGGGGGGGGGGGAGTTTTGAAGCGTTACGCTTAAAGAAAAACTTAAAAATTCAATATCTCGGAAACTATGGTGAGTTGCCATAAATCCCTTAAGGGCTTGTCTTAAAATATTAAAAGGGAGATTTGTGCAAAATTTCAGCTCGTTGGGGGGGGGGGGACCTTATCTGAGTTTGGGGAAAATGGCGGTAACAGCTTCACGCAAACCGTTTTCGGTTAATTTGGAAGACCCTGTTTTTAACCCCGAACCGAACACTATCTTTCGGCACCTTCTATCGGAACACATGGGTCATTGACGTCCGCGACATATTTGATAACCTTAAATGTTAAAAACATTTCAGGAATCAATTATAGGTTTTCTTTGTGGTGTCATCTAGGAGTTTAATCAATAATAATATCATAATACGAGTTTGGATTGTTGATTTAATCGTTTAAAAAATGTAGGTAATGGACCGTAACGTTGAAAAATTCATGATTTTTGTCAAGTTACAAAGGGTATTTATTTGAAGGGTTGAATATCGCTGTTTAGTATGGATACTTATAGAAGACAAAATTGATAATAAATGTAAAATATTGATGAAGAAATTGAAAAACTTTCGAATCGGGCAACTCGTCGAACTCCTCTTTATCTTCCTGATGATTTTCTTCGATACAATCTTCGTCCTTAGAATTTTCTCCGCCGAAATATTCCATTTGTTTGCAAGGACAAAGTGACGCCCTAACCTTTTTACTGGTTCTCACATGCATGTTCGCTTTTATTTATTTAATACCATCATGAAAATTTCCACTTTGCGTAAAAAACAGAATTATCAAGAAAAAAAATATTTTCGTACAGTGGGATTTCACATACGTTTCCAGAACATATGCGTCCGCAAACTTTTTTTTACAGAACAATATGGACGCCTCAGATAAACAAATCTTCACGGCATAACTCATTGTTCTAATGCTGAAATATTCCTAAAATTGAACGAGCTATACTTCTAACAGTCGGCCGGGTGAGCGGTAGCAGCACCATACTTTAAACGCGTTTTTCTCGAAAAACTGTTTTCAAAGTCGGTGAAAATGATATCTCGAGAATCACTTGATGGATTGTTTTTAAATTTACAGGAGATACGATGAGAAACATTCAAAGGTCGTTGACTATCTCACTCTTTTCAAATCGATCTTCATTTTTCATTACTTACGTAAAAGTACCTTTCATAGATTTTGTATGCTCGAGTTTCAATTCGTCGCCACGTTGATAAAAAAAAAAAATTTTAAATCGACGATCGTCAAGGACTTGTATTTATTGTTACCTTGAATAACCCGTTTGGGCTTTAGATTTCAGATGGACCGTTTACGGTATTACTGGATGAATATTAAACTATTGCCAAAATTATTGAAAATTTGAGCAATCATATTTCTTGATAGAATAATAATACATGAATTATTTTAGAATTTTCACTAAATAATTTAGTAGTTATAAACAAATAAATTTAACACAGTCGCTTTTGGGAAAAAAGCTTCTGCAGACGTTTATAGTTGCGAAACGAATAGAACTCAGTTGCCGTAAATTCTATAAATCTGATATCATCAAGATTTAGGATCAAGTGATTAATTATGCTAAGTTTCAAATAAATCGACTGAGTAATTGTCGAGAAATGAATTAAAGTAATGAGCAGTATCACCTTTTCATGTCGATGTTGCAATGTTGTAGAGTAGTATGATGATTATTCTGTTGGTATAGTAGAAACGCTTTACAATACTATCATGTAAATCCGTGTTAATAGCCGGTTTCGATACCTCTGGATAAAGTTATCCGCAAGATATCCTATACCTTTAACGATGTTTGTCTGCCGGATAACTTTATCCGTAACTTATCCGTGGTGGACGAAACCGTGCATAACTTTAATTCATAGTTTTTTCTGTAGCTTCTCTCATTATTTTAAATAAATAAGATTGCTGATTAGTTAATGGCGTCAATGGTTTTTTTGGAGAAAATCATATATATAGTAAAATTTTATTTCATTCAATTTTGTAAAACATAATTAGGATAAAACGCACTGAAACCACGGTTGCCCACGCTATTTTGAGGTTAGACTTACTCACTGCTACTCACAACGCAGCGTCAACGCGGAGAGCACACCGCATGCGTAAATAGGTCGAACAGTACTACCACCAATTGAAAAAATTCCAGGCTGCTGCGTTGTCGCGTTTAGCAGTCAATTTATAAAATAGTAAAATATTCATTTTAACGATGAATTAATCAGCAATCATTGGAAAACTCAATATATATTGGGTTTTTGGGTAATTCTTGGTAATAATAAGATGATCGGCAAACATTAATAAAATTTAAAAATTGAGCAATTTTTGTTGTACACTTGAAACAAATGTAAAACTCAAAATGTCTCAATTTTTTATTTAATTAATGCGTCTTGATCATCTTATTATTATCAATAATTACCCAAAAACCCAATATATATTGAGTTTTCTAATGATTGCTGATTAATTCATCGTTAAAATAAATATTTTACTATTTCATAAATTGATTGTTAAATGCGGCAACGCAGCAACCTGAAATTATTTTCAATCGTCCAATTTGAGTTATTATTAAAAGTGCGAAATTAACATTTCTAAGTGTTAATTTATTATTATATTAGCTATTTGTAAAGCTACATGTGCGACCTGATCTAGACTAGTTAATCCACGGTTCGCCCATTTTGGACCAACTTTTTGCTCGACAGTCCATCCAGTAATACCTTAAGCTGGAAAGTGTCCACCGCCAAACGACGCAAAAAAGTATCATCATCTGCGTCCATACTTTTGTTGTTTTTCGGAATTTTTTTGTTGATCTTTTAAAAGGCTCTCAATATATGTATCTTTGTGTTTAAAAAATGCGCTTTTTTCACGAACTTTTTCCTGTTTCCCAGCAAAAAAATCGGAATTGGCCATTTTTTCGGGTGTCTAGGTAGATGTAGCCCCTTAACATAGCTTTGGATCTAAGTTAGGGGATATCCAAAAAATGGGAAAAAGGTTCCCATTTCATCTCTTCATCGTTACTATTTTCTATTAGACCGTAACCTTCATCACTATCAGTTTTATTATTCATTATGTTAAACAACTCGTCAATAATTTGAAAACCAACAAAAACTTCCGCTGTGTCTACCATATTAATACTTTTAACGCCAACCCGAACAATTTGAGTAAGGTAGATGGCCCAGTAATCATCACCTTAAGCAGATCGCTTGACTTTGCAAATTTATATAGTTCAACCAGGAAAGTGAGTAAAAATTATTTTAAGTCGTTCTTCATCAGATTTTTATTACGAAGAAGAAGGTCGTTGCGAAATTTCCGTGCCTGGTACAGTTTTCGAGAAAATATTTCGTTTAGGTTATAAGATGCTATTGTACGAGTCATCGTCATGCGGCCATGATAGTTGGTCTGGTAATCGTCATGGGAACGTCCCACTAATCGTCACATGCGTTCCAACCCCTTTGAGGCCTAACATACCTTTGAGAAAAAATTGTTTTTTTTTTGTATCGACTTGAATAGTATATAAGCATGCCAAAAATTTTATGAAAAAATTATTTAAGGTGGAATTTTTTTAAGACATCTAGAAAAATGTTTTTAAAACTTTAAACACGTTTTCCATGAAGAAATATTTTCAAAATCGGGCGGGCTCGTAGGCCCCACATTCCTGACCGATTGACTTCAAATCTCAACTATAACTTCTTGGATACATTCTATAGCGATGTACACACGATTTTTACAATCGATTAACAATTGCGGTTTTTGGAAAAGAACAAAGGCCGTTCTTTCAGTCGAAAATGCGACTGTCTTAAAAATGGGGCCAAATGTACAAAAATAAATATTTATTATTACGCACTCGGTCACAAACTTTATTATTTTTATTAAAACATGTAATAAAGAGTTTGAAACATAAATTTCCCTTACATACAACTTTATTAATTTAAAAAACAAAACGAATTATTGCCTATTACGTCAGAATTATAATTTTTATTTATTTGTAGTAATTATAAACAACTATTTTTTCATAAAATGATTTTTAATATTATTTCGATCGAGTGGTGTTGACCCGTGTTCAAGACGTACCCAGTTATCGAGATGGTCACGACCCAGTAATCGACAACATTTATTTATATGTATATCTTTTTACTATCGCGAATATATGTATGACGATTACTGGTCCGTGGATCCTTCAGACAATGCTAATTACAGACCCAATATTTCTTTTCTGATTTTCTATAAACTAATATTCGATTCGTATGATTCTTTTTTTTGCTAACATTGTCCCAGTTGTTGACAGCCATGGCGATTAATTGGCAGAGTGTTTATGTTGCTGAACCGGTAATCGTCATATATGAAAACTCGTAGAAATTAACATAAAACTATAATTTTTTATGCTGAACGCAAAACTAAGATCCTTGTTAATCACTTGAAGGAAAACTTACTTCACGCGAGTCCACAGGCATTCTCAAATCACCCAAGATGTGACATGATTCACGTTAACCTCCTAATGAAGGATTCGGCCGAAATGACAGCTAGACGTCGTAGCGGAATATATTTAATTTGATTATTCTTGAATACGTATACTTACGGGTGTGGAAATGTAATACAACACAGTAAATACCTCCTGGGAGCTAATATACCACAGATCTGCACGAAGGAATGAGTTTTATCTTAAAATACTTATTTAATGCGTAAACATGACGATCGCTAGGACCCTGACGGCCACTGGGCCGTCTACCTTACTAGGAAGCGCGAGCTCGTCAAAGGGTGCGCAGTTCAACCCGAACGTGCTACAACACCGCTAATAAGCGTGAGCGGCGTAAGTGTGTAAGCGCCTCAGTCGAACGCACCCTGGGAGTGAAATAAAGCGCTTGGTTACACTCGCGCGCGGTATCATCAAGTTGTTTGCGAGTCTCTATAGACCGCCGTGGCATAGCGAGGAACCCTTCATAATTTCGCTCCGGTATATTGGCCCTCGAGTTTCTCCGCGTATTCCAATAACGGATGGATGGTGGGCCAGAGGGATGGAAGACTGGCGAACCGAGTTACCGCTTTACCGAATAATCCAATTGAGCGAAACATGTTTTTCCACTCGCCGTCTCTTTTTTTTCAAAAGTGTCTCGAATGAAAGCCCCGATGAAGAGGAGGCTTTGCGGTCTTTCCGCTTGGACGTCCTGCTCGCAATCCGATCTTATCCCCCCCGCTGTCGTAACCTTGGCGACACAGCTTATTATTCCTTTAGCCTCTTCTAGCGCGTTTCTCCCGCACCGGCGCGTCAACAGCGCCCCCTCGCGCACGTTTCTCCTTTCCAGCAGCTTGTCCGATGCCCCCCCCCCCCGGCCGTCGCGACCGTTGAACATCTCGCGGAAAAGTTGCCGGCGATTGGTTGGAACATAATAACGAGTGGCGCGGGTGAGGGTGACACGCGCGAACCGAGTTATTTTGTCTCTCAATGAGCCCTTTTCTCTCCTCGGAATTTTCACAACGAAAATGCGGTCGTTAATTATAATTGGAGAATCTCTCGCGTTACGCGTTGTTTGGCGACTCGGCGGAAATGTTGGAACGCGGGCGCAGCGGCGGTGACGGATTACCCGTTGTACGCAGAGTGCTCGCTTCGCGGCTCACATACACGGATGCAGATAGGAAGCGGACTTTCCAAACTCCTGTGCCGAAGCGTGCGTTGAAAGCTCACGCGGGAGCGAGGACCGTAGTATTGTTTCGAGTCGGGGATCGTCGACGAAAAGTTGGCGTGGCGTGTGCACACGGGCTCGTATCGTCGCTACGATCGTCTCGCCGTTACGACGTTCGCACTCGCACGGTATCGCGCGTACGACCCACCCTGCTTGCCTATTGTTATTCGAAAGCGCTTTCATTCGATGAGGTATTATTTCCCCGGCTGGTATGGGTGCGCGTCTTGAAGATAATGGAACGGTGCGTGAGAGGCAGATAAGAGGTGAAACGCGACGACGAGATCCATTCTCATTTTCACGCTGGCCCTATGCCCTATGCATGGGGCCGATTAATTGTTACCAACTGTTGGGTATCGAATAATCGTCATATTTACGTACGTTTTCGAATTATTTTTTTTACACCGGTTTCTAAAAATACGCGTTTTCGATCAGTCGACGATTACGTGAAATGTTCTCAGTACTTTTTAGTATAATTTTTAATAATATTATTTCGCTCAATGAACGTGAGGCGAATTGGCAACGTCGCAAATCGTGGCATAGGGTGTACCGACCAGTGAATGGACGAATGACGACACTGTAGGATTCGGATGGCTTGTAAAATGAAAATGTGATGACAACTAATTTGCTAAGTGTTATAGCTAACGAAAGATTTTATTCTGATAGCAGAGAAGAATATTCGGAGTAATTGCAACAGTTAATATTGGAGGAATTGATAAATAAGTAACGAAATGGTCGGTGTATGGACGAAATTAGCAGTAAATGGACATGGACTGTGAGAGAGCGAGAGACGTTTTGAGCCTCGTCTTCTACGCGGAAAAATATCTCTATCTTTCTTTTTTAACCCATTCTTAAAATATAACATTTCAAAGATATTTTCTGAAAATTTCAAGTCGATCCAATCAACATTAAACGATTTTGGGCGTTTGATGGGTGTTTGTAGGTAGGTTCCGCGAACCGGCCAAAGCAGGCGTGCGAAAACAGCGGTCCCCTCTATACACCCGAGTGGAAAACGTAACTCATCATCGTTTAACCACAAGCTAGTAGAGTGATGTTTCGAATCGTCATTAGCTAGCTGTCTCAGCTATTGACTACCCAGCCTTGTAACGCTTTGGTCTTCTAGTAGTTGAATACAATAACGTGGACGGTGACTAGATATCAGGTTGATCAAAAAGTTTTGTCGCAAAGATTTTGAAAATGTCTTTTTACGTATTGACGCAATATGACATCGAGCTATGTCGAGAATATTGTAGAATGTTTTCTACTCTTCCGCGTGACAGGGTATAAAAGGGCGAGCGCGCGTTCTAGTGGACAGAAATGGCTTCGATCTCGCAGGAGCAACTTCGAGCGATCATTTTTTACGAGTGGCGGCGCGGCACGAACGCAAGCATAACTGCTAAAAATATACAGGATGCATTCAGCGAGAACGTAGTTTCTTATCGAACAGTCCAGCGTTGGTCCAATCGTTTTAAATCTGGAGACACAAGCCTTGAAGATAAGGAACGTTCCGGACAACCGTCGACCATCGATGATGAAGCATTATTCCGCTGCATCAAAGAAAAACCGGAAGCAAGTACGCACGAGCTAGCCAGAGAACTTCGCTGCACCCAACCGTCAATAGTCAATCACTTACACAACTTGGGATACAAGAAGGTTCTAGCTCAATGGATACCACACCGTCTCACCGACGACAATAAGAACTGTTGCGTGACCATCTGCCAGTCTCTCCTGCTTCGCTAGCATCGCAAGGAGTTTTTAGAAGATCTTGTGACGGGAGATGAAAGCTGGGTCTTGTATGATAACATAACGCGTTTAGCCTACTGGCTTCCTATCGGAGAAAAACCGCCACCCCAACCGAAATCTGATCGCCTCTCACAAAAGGTTTTGTTGTGCTGTTTCTGGGACGCAAAGGGAATGCTGTTTCACAATTTTCTCTCTGTAGGTAAGACGATCTCTACACGATACATCGAGAATCTCCAGGAATTGGCAAAAGCTATAAGAAAAAAACGGCCAAGACGCGTGACTGTGCACCTTCTCCACGACAACGCGAGACCCCATGTTGCAAAGGAAACCGACAAAACAATCACTGAGCTTCACTGGAATACCGTTCCTCATCCACCATACTCACCCGACATCGCGCCATCTGACTACCATTTGTTCAGACATTTGAAGGCATATTTGAGAAACAACATTTTCAGAAACGTCGACGATCTCAGAAGGGATATTTCAAATTTCTTTGAGTTCCAGCCGCCACAGTTTTGGGCAAAGAGAATAAATGAGTTGTCAACTAGATGGTCGAGTGTCATAGAAACCGATGGCGAATATATTGTTGATTAGAAATGTTTTGTATAAGATATATAAATAAATAAATTATATTGAAATTATTGCGACAAATCTTAGAAAGAAATATCTCACGGCTGTATTATATTTCTGACTTAGCCATGACCTATTTTTTCAGCTACCGACTGGGAACAAAAGATTAGGTGGCGATTAGATGAACAAAAATTATAAGATATATAATAAGATATATAAAGATATATAAATAAATAAATTATATTGAAATTATTGCGACAAAACTTTGAAAGAAATATCTCACGGCTGTATTATATTTCTGACTTAGCCATAACCTATTTTTTCAGCTAGCGACTGGGAACAAAAGATTAGGTGGCGATTAGATGAACAAAAATTGCGGCTATACACACACACATACACACACACACACACACACACACACACACACACACACACACACACGCACGCACGCACGCACGTACACACGCACGCACACACACACACACACACACACACACACACACACACACACACACACACACACACACACACACACACACACACACACACACACACACACACACACACACACACATTCGTGATTTTTATCACATTATTTACATCATTGGACCCTTTTACGATATTCTTCGTTGTTCATTAATTAGGGTTATGATATTTGCGCTGTAAATATATTAATGGTTCAATTTTTAATTATCTCAGACAAACGCTTACACCGTAACGTGGCTTCGATCCCCGGAACTTTGGGTGATAAGTTGTGACGTCGTCCACTGAGCCAGTTCTACTTGTTTAATTTCTGAATTTTCGTATCGTCTACATATGTTACACTACACAATGTCAGATTATTGAAAAATGGGTGGATTAACAAATATAATTAACATTATCGGATCAATGAGTCAATTGCATTCGCATTGAGAGCGATAATCGCATAGAATCACATAACCTTAAATTGTATTTGTCTGATCATTTATTCCGGCTAGTGCGGCCGCAGTTGGGAAGTGTTGGCTAGGTCATCGCGAGATACCGACTTGAGGATTTTTTTCATTCGCAACGTCATCTGTAACTCAAGTTGCTCAACCAACCATGAGCCAGTCGCTCGATGGAACTACACGAATTCACATAACCACACTTTGTCATTTGTGACCAATATAGGCTGGGCAGTGACTAGCCAAGGGGTGCACAGCAGCAGTTAGGTGGCTAGGTCATGGTGAGATACCTACTTGAGAATTTTTGCATTTGCAACGCCATCTGTAACTCAAGTTGCTTAGCCAGCCATGAGCCAATCGCTCGATAAAACTACATGTAGTCACATAACCACACTTTGTAATTTGTGACCAAGATCGGCTGGACTGTGACTAGCCAAGGGGCGCATAGCCGCAGTTAGCTAGTGTTGGCTAGGTCATGGCGTTATGCCAACTTGAGCATTTTTTTCTTTTGCAAAGCCATCTAAAACTCAAGTTAGCTATCCAGCCACGAGCCATTCGCTCGATGGAACTGCACGTAATCACATAACCTCACTTTGTCATTTGTGACCAAGATCAGCTGGGCAGTAACAAGACAAGGGTTGGATAACAAAACATCCACAATATTACTTTACTAGCTCATAGCTAGTAGAGCCAACCATTGGTCGGTTTGTATGAGCTCAATTGGGCGAACCAGTTATGAGGTCGTAACTCAGACAGGCTAGAACAATTTCTACCCGGGTAATCGCACTTTGTCATTTGTGACCAAGATCGGCAGGGCAGTGCCTAGCCAAGGGGTATCCAGCCGCAGAGAGCTGGCTAGGTCATGGCGAGATACCTACTTGAGAATGGTTGCATTCGCAACGCCATCTGTAACTCATATTGCTTAGCCAGCCATGAGCCAATGGCTTGATAAAACTACACGTAGTCACATAACCACACTTTATCATTTGGGAACAAGATCGGCTAGGCAGTGACCAGCCAAGGGGTGCAGAGCCGCAGTTAGCTCGTGTTGCCTAGGTCATGGCGTCATGCCCACTTGAGAGTTTTTTTTTCTTTTGCACAGCCATCTGAAACTCAAGTTAGCTAGCCAGCCATGAGTCATTCGCTCGATGAAACTACACGTAGTCACATAACCTCACTTTGTCATCTGTGACCAAGATCACCTGGGCAGTGACTAGACAAGGGCTGGATAACAAAACATTCACAATATTACTAGCTCATAGTGAGCCAACCATTGGTCAGTTCGTATGAGCTTAATTGGGCGAGCCAGTTACTGGATCGTAACTCAGGCAGGCTAGCACAATTTCTATTCGGGCATACACGAGTGACGCGTTATGTAATGTGCGAATCCAATATTGGAAAATGGATGGCAGTACTGCTGTTACTAAAAAAGAATACATTGGTCGTGTGCAAAAACGAATGGGCGGTGGATCGCGTGAGTGCGTGAAGAAAAATTAAGCAATGGATGGCAGAAATAAGCTAACCAGAAAAATGGTCGACAAATAACCATTTATTCTAGTTGAGCTATACGTCGTAACCATAATTCCGTCAACGATATGAAAAAGGCGATAGTGGCAACCTTCGATCATTACAGCTTAACCGAACATGATCCGAATCATGGTAACTGTTCGAGCGGAGTAGTGTCTTGATGCTCCTGGCAGCACGGTTCGGCGAACGCAGAGCTTTGATCGTGTAACCATGAATATAATGCTCTACCGCCTAATGTCTTGGAAGCAATCAAGCTGATTTACGAAGATCTAAGCAATGATAACTTATCGAAAAGATGCAAAGGTGGTTTCACATAAAACAATAACGACAGTTATAACTAGCTCATCTGGAAGATTAGCCCAAAGGTTCTACCGAGTGGGTTTATACCAGTGGAAATAGCTGACAATGTCGCTGCCTGTCTTCTCAATAAAGGATCTGTTTCACTATCGGACATGCTGGAAGCAATAAGGATACACTGGAGCCGTAATGTTCACACATACATGACGGAAGAAGATGAGAAGCGCGTGTGAATGTCCGAGCGCCGTGTTCAATCTAACACGCAAGATGAATGCTCCGCGGACAGCAGCAAATTGGCATTCTGGAGCCTGCTACCGTTGCAGAAGGCTTATTGTACGTGCCTGCCATCTATGATTCTATGTCAGTTTTTAAATTACATTTCATCCACGTATAAACCCAATCTAAAACGCTTAACGCGTTGTTCTCAAAATTACTTTTTCAAAATTGCTGACCACGATATCGAAAAATCACTGCACCGACCAACTCCAAGTTTTACAAGCTCCTTTTACATATGAAAACGCAGTGCTTGAAAGAAGGAATTTTTCTTTCGATGCTTTATATCAACGAAAATAGAGCTTCTTCGACTGGAAATCGATACTTTCACTTTGGACTGCGGTCATATTTTGAAAAATCAATATTTTATCAAATCCTTTGTTCAAGCACTAAATCATTTCATGCAAAAACTAAATGCGTTTGATCCTTTTATTTTAGACAAGTTGTTTCCTATCTACCACATTTATAAATATTTTTCAATACAAAAATTGTAAAAGATGCTTAAAACTCTTTAATGTAAAAAATTAAAAACCTGCAAGCGTTTTCTCAGAAGAAAAACACGAAAATCTCTCTTTTTTACCGGCCACGAGCTAGGTGTAATCAGTTACTTCGAAAGTGGCAGATCGCGAGCGCCGACTGAACGAGCACGATCGGGGGTGTGCACGATGTACGAAGTGAGCTTGCATCATGTTTCGACACAATTATTTCGCGGGCTGCTCATTTTCGTTCGTATACGCTTTCTCTTTGTATACGCTCGGATCTCCCGTTCCTCGTTCTTTTCACCTCCTACGACCTAACGAGTCCGGAATGCCTGAAAACTTTGTTAATGTACACGGAGGATGTTTCGTGACGCCGCGGAAGCTCTCTTTCTCTCCTTCGCTCGTGGTAACTCTTCCACGCTGTTTGTTCGTCTTGATTACATACCGCGACTATTGTTTTTCTACCGGTTAGCCCGGTGCTCTAGCGGAAATCCCAGGTGGCTACTTTAACGAGCCACGTGTACACGGACACCCGTCGTTTCTCTCTCTCTCTCTCTCTCTCTCTCTCTCGCTCTCTCTTTCTCTCTTTGTCGGTCCCCGCGATTCTCACATTTTCGCGCGCACACGGATACACACACACGTGGCTCCGAGCACGCGCGAATGGACACTGAAAAGTTTCTTTTTCGCCGAATGTTGCCTTCACCTTTCTTATCTCGCCGCCTCGCAGTACCCTTGATTCAATTACAATCAGGTGGAAGGAAAAAAGTTTCTCTCCGTGCTTGCTGCTCATTCTCCAACGAAGCAACTTTATTTTTCGTCTCGCTCTTGTTTTATGGCGTATTGGTTTCGTTCTGGATAGTCTCGGTTGTACCACGGTCTTATGTACAGGTCTCGAAACAACCCTGCATCTCGGTGGTGGGGAAAGGCCACCCATAATCCTCGCCTTGTTTGGGGCCTACTGTAGCCACTACGCGGCGCCTGCGATAAGGGGATAGAAAGAGATAGACTATTGGGATCTGTCAACTGGCGATATGACATCTCGTGGCGAAAAACCAAAGTACACTCGGGGCAAAGCGTGCAATAGCAATTATAGGTAGCCCTGCGATAATAGTATTTAATTTCAATTGAAAACATAGAATCGGTGAAAATGGAATGCGCAAAGTTTTCGCCGCGTAAAAACTACCGAAAGAACATTAATGTGCTGTGGAAGATTGCGAAAGCACTTCGAGTAAGGAGTTTCCACAAGCTTCCCATTGTAGGCAAACGCTTTGTGTACGTGAAAAATTATTTCCGAAATGTTTTTGAAAAACCTATCAATTAGGGGCTTGGACGAGAGCCTTGCAAATTAATATAGTAGATTCAGGCATGAAAGTGTACTCACTGCATTTCCGGCCGGACGATTATATACTACCGGGTATGTAACCTCAAAAAAGTTAACGGAGTGCTTTATTCACTTAAAAAACCAACATTATGCGCCAATGTAGTATTTTATTCTATATATTTTTTTGTACATATACCGGCGAAAAAACGATACTTGAAAACTATCGCTGCCCCGTCGTGCAATGTACCAAATTCTGGAAATGCGGAGACTCGTAAAGCTCGAATGGAAAGAGCTCGGAAAAGAAATTTGAAAGAAAACATCGTCCCAAGTTGATTCTGCACCATCAATCTCATGGGAATTATCTCGTAGTTGAGACGTTTGTAAACAAAACGCTTTGAAGCTGACAGCACCGGTATCGCAAACGCCGCTAATTTTACCACATTACGCCTTCAAAAAACGTTCGCCTTCCACAAGATTTCGTTGCTTCGGGTTGGTACCGGCTCAGTCCCAAATTGTAATAATACCTATCATAATATGACAGAAATTTGCACCAAATGACACGACTGTTTACATTTCATATTCCCTGATCGTTGCCATGTTTTTTAGGCTTCGTCCATATGACAGATCAATGTTGACAGACTGTATTCCCGCTTGTTTGCTCGCAGCTCGCACGTTGATACAAATTATATTTATTAAATCAATCCAAGTATATAAAAATACTTTGACTTACCGGACTTGTACTGATGATTATCACCATGGCAAAGCCGTGCGGAATCCCAAAATGCAAAATTAGAATTTTTTTTTTTCGGTGTTCAAAATGCCCGACTAGTTGAAACTTCTCGAAACAGCTTTTTTCCAATTGGTGTGACAAACAACTTCAACAATTTTCACTCGATTTACTTCAAATTTGAAAGTTATGTTCCTAATTGAATTTCGCAGAGAAGTACCCACGGAATTTCTGATTAATCGAAAACTTTTCATTTTATGAGCAGTTATAACGAAATTTTTCACTTAAGATTCATTTCTTAAGTCCTCTAACTTTTATAGTTAGAGTACCTCTAACTTTTGAATAAAACAATATTTTTTAACCTCCGTACGTACTCCTCTAGGTATTCTAATGTAGATTGACGAGAATTTTTGTTTTTAGTTCTAGGTGAAAAATTGTGTATGTTAAATGTCACGCCGAGGAGCGCCTAAAAAAAGATAACAAAAGAAAATATGATTAGTCGGCCATTTTGTACATCGAACCAAAAATCTAACAGCTTGATATTCATACTAAATAGATGTGTAATTAATTTTGATGAGTAAACCACTTTTTCATACGAAAAAAATGGTTAAATCCGCGCATGATTTTATACCCGTTACTGTGGCCTAAGGTCTTAAGGTAGTGCTAGCGGATTGACTAGTCGACAGAAAATCTATAAATTATTGAATCTGAAAAAAGCAAAATATAATGTATTTGGGTATAGTAATAAACATGATACAGAAAATAATTATTTGAGAAGTGCATGTAATAACTGTATGTGTTATAGTTTGGTAAGTGAAGTAAAATCGCAATCAGATTTGACTTGAGTTGACACAGGCCGCCATTTCATAATTCTGGCAATATCCGTGGCAACGCTGTATTCAGGTGCTTTCGATACATGTCAAGCATGTGTTTGTTTACCGTATGTGTAATCGTGTGTTGTAGTGTGTGTGTAATGCGGTAAGCGAACGCAAAAATGAGTCGATTGAATCGATGATATCTGCTCGAAATGTCCCGTAACCTATATTTATTATGGAGCATACGTGACCGCGACAATTTTCGTGTTATTCGTCGCTTTTCGCATAGCTCTGATCTGACCGGCAAATATTATTATTTAAGTTCCAAAGTTCGATCCGCACGGATTCCCTATATGGTGCGGGTTAAATGCGTTGATTTCGTGAATTAATTTCTATTGTATTTAGCCGGTAAGGCCTGCAGAGTTTTCGCGGATGTCATTTTTTATGTTTCTACTACAGCATAAAAAAAAATCAACTTTTTTTCTAATGAGGAGGTTCGCGCACGTACTACCTTAAGGAAAAATGCTCCGTCCTCAAAGTGCCGGCGAATATGACCCGGGTCGCTTGTGATCAAACGGGTTTCCGGTTTATTTGTCTACGTGGGGCTTATAACGATAAATTCATTGATATAGACATTAGTCGCGTCTTATCCTCTCGGCGAGTGCGCGCGATCGAGAAAAAATACAGTGCATGCACCTCCGGCCCGGCGGTTTTTGTCCTCCAAGACTCGGCCAAGTGGAACAAGACCGTGACGAGCTCACGAGAAAATCTGCTCTCAGTCCGGGCAAAGAGCTCGGTCAGCCGGATTACGACGAGGAATCGCAAGAGGGGAAAAAAGAGGAGACGAAGGGTATTTTTCGAGTTTTCGGCAACGAGAAGAAAAAAACAATTCTTCCCGAGATGGTATCGGATGAGCTCTCATTATCCGCCCTCAAAGTTGGAGAGCGCGCTCGTACGTGCTTCCTCGTATCGTGCTCTTAGAATTCCTATTCGAACTCACGAGTCGAGGAGATGTTATAATTATAGGATTACGTGATCATTATCTCGAAAAAAAAAATTATCCGAGTGGATAAAGTGGGATCTACCGAGAAGCAAATTCGCCGCCTCCTATCCGCTTGCGGATATTGGCGTAGATACTTTTTTCTTTTTCACTCGAGAGGTATATTTTATAGGTCGCGCTCGTTCTCTGTCGTCGCGCTCCAATTTCGCTCTACTACTCGTCCGGCTATACGGAAAACGAATTTAACGCTCCTACGAGAGTCACTATTTGCCAAGTTTATTGAATTTTAATGGTCTCGCCGAGGACATTGGTGTGGGAGCCTGCGAAAAGATTCCGAGTTGTGACGGTTGAGTTGCGCCGATCGATATTACGAGATAACATTCTCATTTTCACGATGTACTCTTTTGGTCGTCCTCTCCGCGCTTCTCTATCCGTCGCGTCTCCGCGCGCGCAGACGTGTCTAATCCCGTTGCCGCGTATCCGCAAGCATTGAGATGGGATAAAAGTTTCGTATGCCCGACGCGCGCTGGGTTTGTCCCTCGACCGCACACGAACGTCCATTTGTCAAGACGCGCCCTCGTCCTTTCTGGCTCTCGATAGTTTTTCTTCGTCTCCGCGTTTCTTCGACCGAGAATCACTTCAATCTTGCCTCAACCTCGAGAATAATCCTTCGCAGGAAGAATTCATTCGTCTTTGGACGCAGGGCCGACGCGATTATCGGCGAGCGAGTTGGCGGGGCAATCTCGGTAAATGACGATGGTTAGGTATAGAGGCGGCGAGAGCGTATCATCCTCCGTGCACAACCGTAAACTAGACTCGATTCGGGGATGGCTCTTCATTTTGGCTAGCGGGGCCTCACTTCTTCTTTTGTTACTTTGCGGCGGAGGTTGCTCGAGGAAGACGCGCGCGGGCGTCAACGTTCGCGAATGTGTTTCCTTTGTTGAGAGGTTCTCGCAAAGAGCTTTGCCTCGCTGAGTCCGCCTGGCTTCCTCTCCCTCTCCCTCCCTCTCTCTCTCTCTCTCTCTCTCTGTCGTTCGCCTTTGACAATGGAAAACAAACCGCGAACGGGGGAACTGCGAGACTCAGTGACGCGTGGTAAAGTCGCAGTCGCGAAACAGCTACGCAAGTCACCGCAGGTATATACGTATACTAGCTTTTACCCGTGGCTTCGTTCGCGTGGATTTGGTAATTAACAGAAATAATCCTACCTCGGTAGGGTAAGGTGGTATAGGAGTACGCACCTGAGCCTTAAAGCGGCGAAAAAAACAACGAAGATATATTTTACGAATCAGTTTTTGTTTCAATTGAAAGAATATCTATCATTTTGAGAAAATATGAGCGACAATTAGGAATCTTCATTTTTTTAAAATACCAAACTAAAAACTACAAAGCGGGATTTGCGAACTCCTAGACATACGGGCGTTTAAGGTGCCAGTCGATTTTGAAAATTTCAAAAAATCGATTTTTTTACTGTTTTCGAAAGTACATGAATTCAGAAATATTGTGTCAAAATTTTATGAAAATCCGAGTTCATTAAGTATTTTTTTACCTGAACGTCAGGACCTCATTTCGTCTACCTGAGCGTATAGCGCGCTCGGCCGATCATAGTATAAACTTCAAACGCGTTTTTCTCGAAACAACGTTTTCAATGTCTAGCTCCATTGTATCTCTAAAACTAATAAACCGATTCTCTTGAAATTTGAATCACATATTGTAAACATGACTCGCAACAAGATGACCATTGATGGTTTAAAAATTTTGATTTTTACTCTTTTTTTTGCGAAAAACTGCGAAAAAACGCGTTTAAAAGAACTTTTTTCGATTTTCATCTGCTATTTTTTTATTTTTCGATAAAACTTTATATCCGAGGGTCATTTTGTAGCTGGTGTCCTACTGAATCTAATGGAATTTGATTTTTTTGTTTCAGACAAGCCGTTGCCGAGTTGTGATGGAGCTACCTAGCCCACCTATTTTTGTGGCGTTACGTTAAACTATAGTTTGTGTACTTAAAAATGAATAAAAATGAATTACATTTTTTTAAAATTGTATGTCAAGACTTTATTTATCAAGCCTAACAACTTTTATATTCACATCTTTTATAAAATCCTCAAAAAAAATCGCGAAAATAGCCTTTTTTTCGTGGCGCCAAAGTGGACTGGCCCCTTAAGTATAGGGGGAAGCCCTGTAACGCTGGACGGCACCTAGCGCCGGATACTCGTGCTATCACGACAATGTCGCAGCGCGTTCGCGTAAAAAACCCATGGAAGGTGTGCGGGGGAGCGTATCGATACACAATCGCGGGACGTGGTTTGCCACTGCTGCGCAAGGCCAAAGTGGGAGCGATTGATTGCTGTGTTTGGCGGGAATACACTGCGTCGGGTAAGATAGAGGTGAGTGTTACTGCTAAGTTTCTGTGTTTAAGTGTTTATGTCAATGTTTATTTTACGTCGTGTTCCATAAATATTCGAAGTTTGTGAAAGTTTTTCTTTGTTTCCCAAGGGGTTTTGGTATAAAGTACGTAATTTTGGGGATTCTCTGTCCCCTGGTACCGGACACAAAGTGGTCCCTTAACGCCGGACAGTAAACATGCGGTTCTTTTCTCGTAAGCATTTATACTTTTGATTATAACTGTTGTACGTTGTTTTGCAGGATAGTAGAACGCAGCAAAATCAAAATGGAAGAGAAGAAAATGAAAGGACAATGGATTTAAAAAATTGCTAACTATGTTTGAAAGAAGCTTGGCTGCGCTACAGGCTTCCGAAAAGCATTCTACATGACAAAACATCGTTTTTAAACCGTGGACTAGCTTTGTTCCAGGTGTTGTGCAGATTCTCCATAATTTGTCGCCATTGCCAGATGATGCAAAAAAACGATCAGTTGCTAGGAAGAGAAAAACCGAAAGAAGTGAAATTCTGACTTCATCACCTTGCCAAAGTGTTGTTGAAATAAAGAAAATAAAAAGAACGTTAAGGAGAAACAGAAAGGAATTGAAAAGAAGTTTAAAACAGCGATAGAAGAAAATGAAAAAAACCAAAGGCGTAAAGGCCAAAGGAAAAGGTGGAGCTAAAGCGAAGAAAAAGCAACCCTTAACTCAAATATCGAATATAAAAATGACTTGCGTAGAGTGCCTGGAGGACCACGAAAAAGCCTAGATGCAGTGCGCCAGCTGCCGTGGATGGGTATATAAAGAATTTGCAGCATCCCTAAATGTTCGAAAACTCACATACGCGATTGATGCACAATGTTCTGAAGATGTCCGGCGCTAGGGGCTCGAAGTTAAGTCTGTCCGGTACTAGGTGCCACTTGCAGTGATGGCAATTTTTTGTACCAAAGTTTGAATGAAGTTTTTAATTGTGTTTATGCAGAGGTTGCATTTTTGTTAATTTACTTTGGGTTTAAACTTTGTTGACGTAATTATTTAAAAAAATAATTTACATTTCTTCACGCAGTTTTTTTTATTGTCCGAAAAGCTTAGGTGTCCGCCACTGGTGGACTTCCCCCTACGCACAGGGCGTCCACGGGGGTCCACTCTTGTACGCAAACCGCAATGAGCGGTGCATTTCTCATGCCACCAAGCTTTACACTTCAAACACTCGTTTCAGTCCTCACATATATGTTCTTTGTATATTTATTCACATCCTCCACACTTCCAAATCTTGTTCTTTGGTCTACGTTTTTCGTCGTCTTTGGGTTAGTGTTAGTCGTCGTCATTGGTTACTTATTGTTACCATTTTTAGTTCCTTCTTGGCAGCTACTTCTTTCTCCAGCTTTTGTTTATAAGGGGTAAATTGAACATAATTTTTAACAACAGTCGTATAAGAGTACGCGCGTACTCCTAGACACTTAAGCACTGCATAGTCTTACACCACTTGCACATTGTATACAAACATTACTGTTACTGTGATTTATTGATGAGATGCGAAATTACTTTCATTTTGAACAATAACCTCAGTAACCGGCGTACGAAATTAATAGTTCTTTTTCAAGAAAGTAAATTGTATTTCGTACTTGTAATTCTTTGAAAATATCAAAAATAAATAATAAATTGCAACCAAAACTTCAAACTTACCTGGCCTCTCCGTTTTATTCCACTTTTGATTTTATTTTGTCACAAGCACCTACGCTGTACAGCGGTCTAAACACAACTGAAGTTAGCTACGATTAGCAACCCGTTTCGTCAGTAGCATAACTGCGTACTCTTATCGCCCGCGTATTCCTATATGACCTTACTGTACGCCAAAGGTGGTATCTAAAAATTCCTAATGTATAAGTTCACCGAAAAATTGAATTTCATTTACCCCATGTACTTTTTTCTAAGCCACGGTTGTGATATTGTATTTTGGGGCTAGGCTGATGAGGCTTCTGGCAGAACTCATTCTGGAACATGCGACATGGAACTGTCCATGTGAGGAATACTCCTCTCTCAAGTCGATGCCGACCATTTTCAGTGACTGATCTTGGCATTCATTAATAGTCATGGCGAAGCACATCTCCAGAGAACTGCATTTTCTTAAAGTCGAACGGATTTTCCCTTGGGATTAACGGTATTCTTAGGATGAAAACTATCTCTCCCCGAGCACACCCAGTGATTACTGGAGCTTCTACAATGTTTCCATACCAGAAGCCTTTTAGTAGCTTGTTTTTATGCAGTCTCTAGCCAGTCTCTGCCATGAGTCTGGTCATCATAACCCTTAAAGACAATACCGCGAACGTGGCTTACAAAGAGGTACTAGGTAAATGACACTCAATTCTTCGGTGAATTTTTGTACCTTCGGAATTTTAAATTAACGTCTTTGGACTACCGAGGAATAATTATTTCTGTCAATGACGGAATCCACGCAAGCGAGCCCGGCGGGAACAGCTGGTTACATATATTCGGAGTGACCATCCAACAGCGTGCGCCTTCACGGTATGTGCCCGTTCGGGTTGATATCGTGATAACTATCTCATGGACTTTCGGTTATAAACCCCTTAGGTGTTGAATTTTGGGAAATGCTCAAATAAGTGTTTCGTTATTTGTGTTGTAGAGTGTTTCTGCTAAGTTTAAAGACAATCCGACCAAACCAAATTATTTTTAAGGGGTTATCCCCACTTGCGATTTTGAAAAAATCGATTTTTTTTATTGCATTTTTTTGAAGTATAAGTATCTGAGAATATGTCCTGAAAATTTCAAGTCGATCCGAACCAAATGGACTGAGATATGAGCGTTGAAAGAGAAGAATCCGTTGTGTAAACGACCGGCTAATTGAAACTTTAAACGCGTTTTTCTCAAAATGGCATTTCTGAAGTCGGTGACCAAGATTACTCGAACACTAATGAACCGATCTTCTTGAAATTTTGCAGGCTTATTTAATACATAAAAATGTAGTCTTTAATCGTTCGATTTTTTTCGAAAAAAATGGCCGTTTTATACCCAAAAAACGGCCGTTTTTTTTCGTTAAAATCGAACCATTAACTTTGACTGTCCGCCCTTTTGTGAAAAATGAATATTTTTTAAAATCCTTCGATTAAAGACTAGTTTATACTTATATTTGACTAAATCCAACCGCATTTTTTTTTCAGATGATCCACTTCGCCGCAATGTTGGTCACCGCAAACCGTGTATATAAAAACATTATTTCATTGACGCCCATTGGCCACTAAACAATGTAATATTTTTCAATAAAAAAATTACTGAAAGTTCTTCAAGATGTGTTCTTTAAGATGGTATATTGATCGATTAAAAAAGTTTTGTAGTTTTCTTTAAAAAAATTCATGAAAAAGGCCTTTTTTGACGCTACAAGTGGGGGTAACGCCTTAATACATACTTTCATACCTCCTTTGCACCCCTTCAGGGGTTCATTTCCAAAAAAATCAGAAATACGTGTTTCATGATTTATGCTTTGGAGTACTTTTATCAAGTTTTAAATCAATAGAACCGTTGAATAATGTTTCTGCATGTAAACTTCGCACACTCTTATGGCCCTTTTGGGGGTTAAATTTGTAAAAATCTCTTCTCAGTGTGTCGCTACATTATAAAACTACTGACCACATTTCATATTCAGAGCATCAGCAAATTTTCTCGTCTCTATCTTTAAAACTGACGGATTTCCCATATGACTATTTTATTCCTTTTTCACTCCCGTTGGCGTTGTTTTTCTAAAAACGCTGAAAGACGTTCTGCTTTATTTGTAATCGAGAGCCTAGATACCAATTTATAATTCTCTAACTCCAAGAATGACGGGACTACCATACAAACATTCATCCCTTATTTTACATCCTTAAGGGTTGATTAAAAAAAACTATTAAACACGCACTCTTCTATTTCTAAAAGTGAGTCCAAATACAATTTTTCACGTCTCTAAGTTCAGAGGTTTTGAATTTCCATACAACGGTTATTCAGTCTTTCTTGGTGCGTGGTTACCTCACAAACGGAACCTGTTGTCGAAATTTCGTGTTTCTCAATTCCGTAGTTTCGGATCGGCAATGTTGAATTAGTCAGGACATGTTATTTTATATATGAAGGATATCTCAAAATGACCTGACATTTTAAATTGCGCGTAATTTTTTTGTGGTGAACATAGAGTAATAATCTTTGACAACTCGCATCAGGAAGTATTGAGGTTTAGTCACGAAGAATTACACGATCGAGTAACGCATAGAAATTGTTATTTGCTCCATTTTTACTGCATAGTTATTGCAGACGAAGTTTCATGGCCGTGTTATGTCGCGCCGCGGCGATGTGAATTGGCCACCAAGATCGTGCGATTTGACGCCAATGGAATTCTTCTTCGGGTTTTTTTTAAAGAAAAAGTGAATGCGAATGATCTAAAGACCATCCGGGAGCTCAAGGAAGCAATTTAACGCACCATCAATGAAATTGGTCTGCAATTCTGCAATATGTTATTGAAAATTTCGTCAAAAAAGAGTGAACGCTTGCAAACAGGGACGAGGCGGCCATTTATCAGATATTGCGTTATACACATAACCTCTATGTGTGTATCGTATATTAAAATAAAAATATTCGTACTTGTCAAAATAATATGTGTGATTGATAAATAAAAATGTCAGGTCATTTTCAGACCCGAAATAACTCGGTAATTATCGACGTCACAAAAAAATGTTCCAGATAAAAGTTGTACGGTATGAAGGGGGCCATCAAATGCGACGCATTTTTTTCATTTCGGTGGAGGCGCTGACGCACCGTGAAGACCTTCACTGTGCATCAGCACCTTCACTTTTTAAAATGAAATGGTGCATTTTCTTTTAACCATCTTATGGAGCACCTCAAGGCGTATAAAAAACATTAGGGGGTCAAAGTCGTTCAAGGTCAGTCAAGGTCACCTGATAAAATGAAATACAAATCTAAATATCGCTGATCACTACAGAATATTTGGTAGTGATATTTAGATTTGTATCATCGATACTGACCGAACTGAGTTATTTCGGGTGGCAGAGATAAGAGGGACACCCTGTATATTGATAGATATATAGATATACATAGTGACGTTGCGTTACAAAGGCGAAAGAGAGAGGGAAGATGCTGCGGTTGTTGTCGCCATTCGTCGTCGTCCGGCGTAACGATTACGCTGATGAGCAGAGCCCTTGCTCCTTCATCCCATCCCTTCTGCCCCTCCCCGAAATTATCGACTGACCATCGATCTACCCGAAATAATTATCCTAAGCGTGCCCAGCGGGTACTACCCTTCGACTCACCGCCGAGGAACCCGGAAGGAAGATTTTAAGCATTTCGAAAGGAGACGTTGACCATGTGGAAAGCAAAGGACCGACATTCTTGGACGAATCCGAGCAACCTCCATTCTTTTTGTGGTGGCTCTTTCGGGTTTTTCTTTTTGTGCATTGAATGCCATTCTACTGAACCGTTGAATTACGTCGAGGAGCCCTCCGGCTTTGCAAGCCCGTCTTTTTCTTGTACTGCGGCGCCTTCTGTTCTTGTTTCATTCCCTTTCGATTCAAACCAGCTTTCAAGATCGTGTACTCCTCTCCTTTCCAATTTAACAATTGTGATCGTATCACGAGTGCGGTGCGCCTCGAGTGCCTTCTTGCTGGTCGGCTGTTACTCTCGCACGCGTGGCCATATCGCTCTCGCTAGCCGACTAGTGCGAGTCACCTTGCACTTTGACGACATTGAGTCATCGTGTTTCGCTTCCAATTCGAGACTTCTAAGGAGGTACGATCATTTAAAAGAATCAAACTTTCGGACCTGAATTTACTTTTATGATGTTGACGATTACGCAATTCTTTCTGGGGGAAAAAATTAAAGATACATTGACCGATCAGTTTTTTGTAATAAGATTGCAAAATCGAGCAATCTGAGGTAATAAAGCGCGTCGTCTTATGAAGATGGTCGACCGGAAGTGCGGTGATCACAGTTTTGCTGCTCACGTATCCAACTGAGGTCATTGGAAAACCGAAATTGGATAAATTAGAAATAATAGATTTTTGTACGCAATTTCGTACGGAAATTCGTACTTTACGGTGTAGTTCAAGCACTTCTTACAATTGATCGCGTAGGAATGTGCAATTACAATTTTACTCATTGTTTTCATTCCGCTAAAGTCATTCAGGGTTATTTAAGGTAGTTCTGTAGTTTTGGTAAAATCTTAGGAATTGGATGAAATCTAAGTATGGTGTAGATATGACCTTCATGGACTGATGCCTAAAAATTCAATTCGATTTACCGTTTAGTTCATGAAATAATTGCAATTGAATATGGGTATTTTTGTACGCGATCCCGATACCGAACACGTAAACCGATCGGAGTTTGCTCGCATTTCTCGATATAGGTTCTAAACGGACCTTAGGATTTCAAAATAAAAACACACGTGTACGCAGTACTGTTGTGGGATTGATAAAAAAAAGACCGTTTGACCGTTTAGTTTCGGAGATATCGACTTATGAAAAGTGGTAATTTTATTCCACACCGAACTCGGGCCCAACCATCTGTAACGGAATGGCAACAGTGTACGCTGCAGCCAGCTGATCGGCGCGTGGTCTGGGAACTCGAAACGTGTTTTTTCCCCGAGTTCTAGTAATTCTGAGACGGATGTGAACTAAATTTATTCTGCAAAGAAATTTAATTTGTTCAATTTATGCATGTATTTATGTATGCATTTGTCTTTGTTACAGCGAATACAATTTAAACTGTCGGCAAGGTGTTGTGAATCAACGATCCGACGTCCTTCGACAGCGAATTTTTGTTGCTGATCATTGAGGTTATGGTTATTCTTATCGTGTTTAGCCGCATTCTCTTAACACGTGGCTGTCACAACTTTCAGTCTTTTAGCAAGCGCCTTTTTTCTTGTAATTTTCCTTTGTATCGCATTTGGGTTGACATTATCACACTTTTTTAATTTGTATAGAATATTTCGCGAAACACGGATCTAGGAAGCTTTTGGCTCATACGTGTACCTACAGAACTACCTTAAATAAGATTCCGACAGATTTGTCCGCAAAATTGTTTTTGTGAATATGACGGAGACTACATCAGAGTCGTTTAAGATACAAAACTTCAGTGTTTGTAAGTGATTATGCAACAATTAAAACATTTACCACAAATTCGGTACGTTAGAACCGACTATACGAATATTTACCACAAGTTAACATAAGTAAGAACAACTGTGGGTAACATAAACTTAGTGTCTTTGTTGACTCCGGAGAACCAGTTGTACCTCCTTAAGGAGGTAGTATGCAAAACACCCCTTCGATAGATTTTAAAAAAAAGTCTTGATGTATTTTTCATAATATCCGAAAATGACCGGTTCAATTTCAACGCTCTTGATCACAATTATATTAAAATGATTTAATAATTATAACTATAATTATTAATTTATAATTATTTTATAATATTAAAATAATAATTATATTTATTAAGCAATTATAATTGCAGCTATAATTTACCATAGCTTGATTAATCCATAATTTATTGAGTAATTTTCGTTACTTTTTTTATCGTTATAATTTAATACAATATATTATTATTTATTTTCCCGACTTTTACTAATCGTCTTCAGCTCCACTATACCGCCTTTGCGGTATGGGGAAACTGTGGAAAACCCGTAGCGGTATAGACGGTCCCGTATTCTTCTGATGCTCTGGTTGACTTTTTCAAACTCAAATATGTACATCAACGTGCGGGAATGGTTTCCACAGAGGTTACGTTTTCGTCGGATTTTTTCCACTTCCCTTCTCACAAAACAGTTGATGCTTTTTATTTCTTGGTCAGCGAAAAAAAATCTATCCCTATATCCCTTTTTTCCATTTGTAACTATTTTGAGAAACTGTACTACCAAAATCCAAAATGCCGAGAACACAGTGTTATCATAGGGTAAAGTGACCTTATTTTGGCACCCCACTAATTGAGACTACAATTCTATCTACACAGTGGTCATTGAAGTGCCAATAATTTGGCCCTTAAAGTTCCAATAATTGGGCCCTTAAAGTTCCAATAATTGGGCCCTTAAAGTGCCAATAATTAGGCTCTTAAAGTGCCAATAATTGGGCCTTAAAGTGCCAATAATTGGGCCCTTAAAGTGCCAATAATTGAGCCCTTAAAGTGCCAATAATTAGGCCTTCAAAGTGCCAATAATCAGGCCTTCAAAGTGTCAATAATTGGACGCTTAAAGTACCAATAATTGGGCCCTTCAAGTGCCACCAATTGAGCCCTAAAAGTGTCAATGATTAGGCCTTCAAAGTGCCAATAATTAGACCCTTGAAGTGCCAACAATTGGGCTTAAAGTGCCAACAATTGGGCACCTTACCCGACTTGTCATTTTTCACTTGTCACTATAAACAGCATCGAGCGGCCTGTAGGTTGCGTCCATGCGACGCGACGTTGCCACGATTTTTCTATCATACATATTCGCATACAACATCTTCAAAAGCTCGGAAAATTGAGCACAGAGCCTGAAATATTCTCTAATTTCGGGCAAGCCGCTAAATATTACCGGAGGAAGGGTAGGTGTTTCAATTTTCAAAAGTTCCTCTCCCTCTCGCGCCGCTCGCCGTGTTTCCGTTGTCACGATGATGCGCGGGAAAAATAGTCAATAGAAACGCAAGTGCGGACTATCGTAAGGTAGGAAGACGGGGCGGTTCGTCCGCGAAGAAAGAGGCGCCGCGCGCGTATGCACACCGGACTCTTTGTACATCGCTGTCTTATTAAATTCCGAGCCAGAAGCGAGGGAATCGCGCGACTGCAACGCCACGACGACGACGACGACGACGACTACGACGAAGGAATATCGCGCTTTCACGCGTACTCGTATTTCGCGGGAGTTTGGAGAGAACTCGAGACTCGCGGTATATACGTAGGCGCGCATATACGGGGGAGAAAATGAAAGCTCAGAGCTTTCGTAAAGAGTGGAGAATGCGGGCTCGCTCGAGAGTACGTAATCTCGGGATATCGCGTTGTCTCGCGAGTCGTCGAGCCCGCGCGCGCGTACAAAAGTATCGTTGCCGAATGCATAATGCTCGTACTGAGGGACCGTGCGGTGTAGAAGGTCTACTTGTGCTCGGTTCGTCAAGTAGGGTAAACCGACCAGTGAATGGACGAATAACGACAATGTAATATTCAGATGGACTGTAAAATAAATGTATTAGGGGTACAAGTTTTAAAGGGTTCACAAGAGAGGGCGTTACTAGTATTGAATCGCATCGGATCATAACCTAACTACCTTCATGTTAAAGCGTCACTTTTAGGCTTCAGTTTTCAGTACATCTCATTTTTTCGAAGTGTAAACAACAGTTTTCTTTGAACTCCAAATATGTCGACTTTTGTCCCAACGAAACGCAATTTGCGGGAAGCTTTACTTTTCTGCTTTCATTTGAAAAAATAAGCAGCTGAAGGTCATCGATTGCTGCGTGAGGCTCATGGGGACCATGCTTTATCAAGCTCATAAGCCTTACACAGCAATCGATGACCTTCAGCTGCTTATTTTTTCAAATGGAAGCAGAAAAATAAAACTTTTCGCAAATTGCGTTTCGTTGGCACAAAAGTCGACATATTTTGAGTTCAAAAAAACTATTAGTACAGTCGTGCTGTATATTGGAATCGGAAAAAAATTAAAAGAAGGCTAGTTTTTGACAGGTGATTTTGTAGGTGCCGTGTAGCGGTTTTTTTAGGGGATGAAAGGGGATGGGGGTGGATTAATGCCAAACTACAACCCCCACGAGGTCGGCGCCGGGAGACAAAATGTTCAGAAAAATCCGGACTTTATTTTTGTCCACAGGGCCGAAGTCGTGGAAGTTCATTTTGGGGGTGGAAAAGTGGGGTGAAATGTTGAAAAATCAGTTTTCATTCGATAACTTTTTAGGCAAAATTCATACAATTTTTGTTTGGGTTTGTAAAGCTGTAGCCCTTTAAAAGACACGTCGATCGAGTATTTGATCATCCCTCTCCAATAATATCTTCACCCCCAAAAGAATAGGTGAAGTATAAAAAAAAAAAATTGTTTATTGTATAACTCAAAAACAATCGATTTTTTGGGGATGGTTTAAATGTACGAAATGTAGAGAATAATTTTCTCTATATTTTCGTTACTATGGACCACCCTTGAATTTTGCTTTTTCGAACCCCTCCCAGGGGTTGAAAATTCAAAATGAAATTCTGGGAAAACTATTGACCGAAAATGAAGAGATACGAGTTTGGCGCTGTGGACAAAAATGTAGCTGAGGGTTCAAGCTACAAATTCTTCCTAGGCGGCGAATGCGTGCGGTCAGTAGTTTTCTCAGAATTTCATATTGAATTTTCAACCCCCGAGAGGGGTTGGAAAATCAAAATTTGAGGGTGGTCCATAGAAACGAAAATATAGAGAAAATTATTCTCTACATTTCGTACCTTTCAACCATACCCGAAAAATCGATTGTTTTTGATTGATTCAATAAACAATTTTTTTTTTGGCATTTCAACCATTTTTAGGAAGATATTATCGGAAAGTGATGATCAAATTCTCGATCGACGCGTCTTTTCAAGGGCTATAACTATCGCATTTGAACAAAAAGTGTACGAATTTTTTCTAAAGAGTTATTGAATTAAAACTGATTTCTCAAAATTTCACCCCCAAAATTAACTTCCACGACTTCGGCGCTGTGGACAAAACTAAAGCCCGGATTTTTCTGCACATTTTGTTTCACGGCGCCGACCTCGTAGGGGTTGTAGTTTGGCATTAATCCACCCCCAACCCCTTTCATCCCCTAAAAAGCCCTACACCCCGATTTTTAAGCAAATTTGGATTGAGCCCCCGCGGCACCTACAAAATCACCTGTCAAAAAACTAGCTCTCTTCTATTTTTTTTCGATTATGGGTTTTGCAGCGACAGCACGACTGTACTATATGCTGCTTACACGTCGACAAAATGAGACGTACTGAAAACTAAAGCCTAGGGATGACTTGTTGATCTTGTTCGATTATTATAAAAAAAGCATTCTTTTTTCTTAGACATTTAACGAAAATATAGCATTTTGGAACATTGATTCTATTTAGCTCTGCAAAAACGCGCCGAACGTATCCGAAGTCACACGAGCGCACTGTGACGTCACAATATTATAGCCGATATACAGATAACTCGTGCAGTACGAGTATTCTGTCAAAATCGACGACGATAAAGTCATACAGAAATTGTGTCGTGCCTGTCTGTATAAATACAAGGAAAAATTCGCGAAATAAAATATTTCTGACTGTACCACAAGACTTGAAACGTCGAAATTTTCGGTACGCAGCACAAAATTATAGCACTTTGAAATTTGTGTACACTTCGGTTTGGAACGAACGCGCCGAGCGCTTCCGAAGTTACCCTACTGCGTTGTGACGTCACAATGATATACGAACTACTCGTGGATTACTAGTATTCGGTCAAAAAGATAACGATAAAGTTATATGACTTGTTTCATTCCTCTGTTTGCATACCACGAAAAGTACTTCGTTAAAAGTTGAACTTACAATAAAGTTTTGACCTCATGAATATCTGCAGCGTTGAATTGAGAATCGTCGCTCAGAAACTTTGTTACCATGAAAATGTCCGTATTCGTCAAATTAGTCGAATTTGCCGTCACAGGCCCCTTTTTATACATCATTGCACGAGAATGACAGTAGCTTTTGACTTTTGTAGATTCTGTGAGATGTTTTCGTATGCAAAATGTCCCCAAGTGTCAGATTTATTTACACCGACGCGTCAGCCGTATAACCTATAATTCTATAGCATATAACATCGTGACGTCACAACCGTCAGCGCCAATCGGGCGGCGTTTCGCGTAAGCGTCGGCTATTTGAATTCTTGTGATATAAAAACGATGAATAATTATATTATTCTTTTTAATCCCTTGGATATTCTGTTTTATTGGCACAAAAGAACAATTTTGGAAGAAAAGAAATCGATTTTTTAAAATCTACCTGATGTAGCTGACAAAAGATACTATTCTGATAGACGAAACAAAATATTCCAAGTAATTGCAACGAATAATATTGGAGGAATTGATAAATAAGTAGCCTAATGACTAAATCCTCAGTGAATGGAAGAAATTACCAGTAAATAGACACTCATCAGCCAGTAAATGAAAGTATAGTGAAGATGCACGCCGTAAAGGATAACTATTTATTATTCATTTTTACCAAATGCTACATTTGGAGATCACTGTGTTGCACAAAAATCATAATATTCTTACAGATATCAGTATTATATTTTTTATTACGATTTCGTAAAAAATACACAAAGTTCTTTGTATCTCAACCGGACGTTGTTAAAAAAACGACCAAAGTTTGTTGCGACGGAGATATAGACAAGTAAATTTTGTCCAAATTTTAGCAAACGACAGAACTGATTTTATGACAACATTTAATGAAATGCACATTGTCATCTCTTAACAGTAATTCATTTTACAGTTTCAGAACTGGGCTAAATTTTTTACTCTGCTTTGAGGATAATCAGAATAAGAGCCCATATGTCACTCGACTGAAAAGAGGTTAGAATACAGCACCAGCGAATAAACATGTCTAATTCTGACCTATTGTTACGAATTTATTTTAAAATTTTGCAAAAAGTCGTGGAGTGATTCTAACTTAAGTAATGAAAGTAACACTTACCTTTAAAACTCATAAAAACAATTGTTTTCATCTTTAGAACACACAAAATTTGATGTCAAATCAATTTTTTTTGCCAAATTGTAGTGATTCGAGTTTTTATCGACAATTCATATCCTTTACTTATTTAAAATATAAACCAGCTTTCGCATATTCACTGGTCCGTTTACCCGATGTTTTACAGACGCGCTCAGCGTCCAAATTAGGTTGTTAAATTAATTTATTTAAATTCAATGTTTTCATCGATCGTGTGCACGAAATGATTTAACAAAAATGTATCAATTAACAAAGATATAGCACTTTGAAACTTTGATTTTATTCGGCTAGGCGAAAAAGCGTCGAACGTATCTAAAGTTAGCCGAGCGCTGTGACGTCACAACGTTATAGTACGCATATTGGATTTTTAAAAACCAAAATAGGTCGATTTATTTTTCAGGAAATGTGCTTTTATAATAAAAAAAACAATGGCAAAGGGGTTTTCTTTTTTAATAGTTCTAAAGATAATTATTCATGTTTTTCAGTACCTCGAAAATTCAAAACGTCGCCGCTGACGCGAAACGCCACGCGATTGGCGCTTGCGCTTATGACGTTACGATGTTATAAGCTACAGACTTATAGGTTATATGGCTTACGCGAGAGTGCAAATAAATTTGACACTCGGTGACATTACGAGATACACAATACGCCAACATCTAAAAAACTTTAAAAAATCCGAATGTTAACTTTTGTAAAATCGACAAACTGTGGGACGAAATAAGTCCTGTAGGCACGTCTTTATCGTTGTCATTTTCGACAGAATACTCGTCTACCCGCGTAGTTCGTATACCGGCCATAACATCGTGACATCACAAGTGCGAGCGCCAAACGCGTGGCATTTCGCATCAGCGCCAATCGCGTGGCGCTCCGCTTCAGTGCGAACGATTTGAATTTTCGTAGTACCAAAAACCATAAATAATTATCTTTAGAACTATTAAAAAAGAAAACCCCCTTACCATTCTGTTTCTTTATTATGAAAGTACAATCCCAGAAAAATAAATCGACCCCTTTTACATTTTAAGAACCCAATACTCCTACTACACGAGTAATTCGTATACAGGTTATAACGTTGTGACGTCACAGCAAGCTCGGGTATCTTCGGATACGTTCGGCGTGTTTCCGCCTAGCCGAATAAAATCAAAGTTTCCAGGTGCTGTATCTTTGTGAATTGTTAACAAATAAATTAATAAAAAATACAATTGTTATAAAAACCGCACACGATTTTTACAAAGAGGGAAAAAAAGAATAATTTAATAACCTAATTGAGGATCATGGCCCTGCTCTCGTCACCTGAAGAAAGGCCATCTTTTATTCCCTTGGAAAGCAAACACGATATACATCATTGGCGATTGGCGATATCTCTGGAAGTGCACTCACAGGAGTAACAATAGTAGCTGAGAGAAAATTAAAGCGTAGCAAGCGGAGAGGGAGCGTCCGAAACTTTCCGTACTCACTTGTGGGAGAGAAGAACGGAGATAAAGGCGATGGTGACGGAGACGCTGGATTCCGACGTGATCAAGTATCGGCACCGCGCGTTTGGAGGGTAGAGGCCCGGATATCCGGGACTCGCCAGAACGCAATCGTCTCGAATGCACTCCTCGTAGACCCAGTCGCATTCTGTAACAGACAGCGTAATATCCGATTGGGAACTCATCGCGGAGAATCGCGCGGGCTATCGCGCTCACGTAAATAGAGCGAGATATTTATTTATCGATAAAAGCGGACTTTTGGAAACGGAGTGACGCGGAAAACACGAAGGGCGATCGGGCGATATATCCTTCGCGCTGCCAAAAAAAAAATGATTTATTTCAAATAGGATCTATTTAAATCAAATAGATTTTTTCCTCGTCTCACAGCCTATTGCGATCCAATTTGTTGCAAATAATTTTGTTACATTTGTTTCAGCCATTCCTTCTAAATATTAAATATATTCAAATCAAATAAATGAAGATTCGATTTCAATTAATCTTTATTTGCAGACAATGTACACTGCAAATCCAAGTGTACTATAAGTATAGTATATTTCATAAATCCAAAATGTGATACTCAATTTAGAGTTCTACGACGATGGTTTGTATCATAATTCGCCACTCCCTGGCCTTCCACAATTATATTAAGGGGCCAGTCCGCTTTGAAAATTTCAAAAAATCGAAAGCAAGCATGACTTGAAGAAATCGACGATGATGAGCAATCAGAAAGGATTTTGTACGGTGCAGGTCAATTGTCGATTGAGTTTAGGTAAAAGTTTTTCATAGTATAAACTTCAAACGCGTTTTTTTCGAAACAACGTTTTCAAAATCTAGCTCCATCGTACCTCTAAAACTAATAAACCGATTCTCTTGAAATTTGAACCACATATTGTAAACATGATTCGCAACAAGATGACCTTTGATGGTTTAAACATTTTAATTTTTACTCTTTTTTGCGAAGAACTGCGAAAAAACGCGTTTTTTAAAACTTTTTTCGTTTTTCATCTGCCATTTTTATATTTTTTGATAAAACTTTATATCCGAGAGTCGTTTTGTAGCTGGTGTAATACTGAATCTAATGGACTTTGATTTTTTTGTTTCAGACAAGCCGTTGCCGAGTTGTGATGGAGCTACCTAGCCCACCTATTTTTAAGGCGTTACGTTAAACTATAGCTTTTGTACTTAAAAATGAATAAAAATGAATTAAATTTTTTTTAAATGTATTTCAAGGTTTTATTTATCAAGCCCAACAACTTTTATATTCATATCTTTTATAAAATCCTCAAAAAAATCGCGAAAATAGCCATTTTTCGTGGCTCCAAAGTGGTCTGGCCCCTTAATGGAGGAAAACATTTAACCGACATATGTAATCGAATCTACAACCTACCTACCTATAGCTGCTGATCCTACGCTACCGACTGTTTGTAATATCTTAGTCGCAAATATGGCAAAAATCCTATAATTATTTCTTGTATCACAAGAACTTTATCAATTAGTTAATATTCTTGTGATGAATAGAGAGTTTTATCGAATATCATGCTATAGATTTTCCAAACATGACTGATTTTTATATATACAGGGTGTTAGGAAGGTCGATGCAAAGCCTTAAGGGGGTTATAGGTCACCACGTTACACTCAGAAAAAAGATTTATTATGTTCTAATAAATTGGCACATTAGAACATCATTTATTAGAAATTAATAAATGTTTACTCGTATGGAGAAAGGTTTTATGTGATTGTAACTACAGCATTCATTCGGCGTCACTAAATACGTTTTTTTACGTGCCGATTTTTCACATCAATTCAAAGCCATATTTAAAATAGAAAATTTGAATAAATATTTCCTCAAATCATATAAATACTACTTCCAATCACGAAAACCTCTTATTTTGCGACTATGATACTAATGCGCGCATGCGCACTTTGCCCTTCAACGCCACGGGCCCGACAGCAGGCCGCTCGTCAGATATAGCTCACGCATACGCATACCATGTAGCTTCTTCCTATGCCAATGCTTTTGGCACAAGTGTCAGTGTTCCGTTTCGGAAGTGAGAAATTCGAAAGTGAGGAATGATTTAAGTGTAAGTAAGAATATAAAGTGAGAAAAAAACCTTCAACTGAGAAAATAATGACGGACGAAATTAAACAATTCCTCGAAAAAAAACCAGCTGGGGGATTATAAAGAATTCTATTAGTTTTATGAAAAACTCTATTTGTCGGATATAAAACACCTATTTCTTCTAACTTATATATCCTATTAGATATTAATAAAAGTTTTTAGTAAATCTTAATCATAAACTCAAATAAAAAAAAATTTTAGCTACTACTAAAATCGTAATACGCCGACATACGAATAATAAAACTTATTCATCGGGAGACAAACTTCTTTGTCCTTTATAAGTCTTTTTTTCTGAGTGTACATTTCTAACCTAGGTTACCTTAGTCCACAGTCTAAGGGTTTCGAGTTATCATGGTAAGTGTGATTTTGGAAAATTCCCCAAAATTGGGTACTGACTCGTTCATTATGTTCAAACAGACAACAATTGGTACCTAAAAACTCATTTTCCAAAAATCATACTAACGATGATAACGCGAAATTCTTAGACTTTGGACTAAGGTAACCTAGGTTAGATATGTTCCTAACGAGGTGACCTATCACCCCCTTAAGGCCATCGACCTTCCTAACACCCAGTATATATATATACAAGGTGTCCTGTTATGAATGGATAATTCTGCAACTGCTGATAGGTCAGAACATGTCCCACTTTATGCTGGAATTTCAGTTTAGTAAAAGTCCCACGGTTTTCGAGATTTTGGGCTTTATGTGATTTCTTTGAAAAAAAATCATCTGCTTTTGGTTTTTCGCATGCTATTTCTACAAATGATATGAATCGACAATAACTGAGAAACTTTTTAAAGTAATTGGCACGATATGCGTAGTAAATTTTTTTACACCGCAGGCTCTCATAGTCACATGTTCGAATTGGTTTGCACGACAATTCTGTATAAGATCTTTTTTCATAAAGTTTCCTTAACATTCAAGGTTAATAAGAAGACTTTTCTAGATAAAACAAATAACCAAGAGTATTTTTTTAAAACCTCATCAAAAAAAGTTATCATTTGTAGAAATGACATGCGAAAAATGAAAAGCAGATGATTTTTATCTCGAGAAATCGTGGGACTTTTACTAAACTGAAATTCCAGAAAATAGATGGACACGATCTCATCTGCCGACAGTTGCATGATTATCCATTCATAACAGGGCACCCTATATATACAATTCCTCTCTCTTAAATACGATGTGATTTAAATAAAAAGAATTAAATAGATACATGTGGATTTGAATGAATGAATGTACATTTAAAATAAACAATTCCAATAATAGAATGCAATATGAAAAATTTGATTTTACGGGAATGTAGTTAAAAAAAAAATAATAAAAAAAACAAATAGATGCACCTCGTTAATGTCAATAAATTTTTTTTGCCAGTGTGGCTTGGTCCATTGGCGTAGCCAGGACGGGGCACGGCTGGGCACACCTCCCCCCAAAAACCCGGTGCCCCCAGAAAAAAATTGGTCCAACGTAATTAAATTCAAATAAATGATTAATTTTCCTTGTTTCGCCCAAGCAAGCATAAATAAATAATTTAATAATCCTTGCATTATTTCCACCGTCGTTATTTCGTAACTTGTATAAAAAGTAACTATTTCATTATGTAAATTGAATAGATATTAAAAATTTTCAATCAAGTTAACTGTGGGCAAGAGCAATACATTAGATATGTCAGCCGATACACAACCAGGAGAATACTGGAAGATCAACATTTACTACCAAGTAATAGATAATGTGATTGTAAATCTAAAATGCCGATTTGAGAATCTACCGTTAGCTCATGCAGTTGACGCATTTTTGAAATTGAACACGAAGAACGGTGAGGATTTCATCGATAATGATTGAAAAATCTTTATAATTGATGTGTTAGCCTTACAAGCTAAAGCGATGGTAATGAAAAACACTTTAATTTGAAAATGATACCATAAATGTCGGAAATTCAAGAAAGCAGATTAAAAACGATTACTGCCCTAATTTATATGAACTTTTCCAAGTAGCACTTCCTAGAAGCACAGTTCTTCAGGAACGATTTTCTCACGTCTTACTGCTGAACATAGATAATGACACTGTGAAAAAAAACCAGCGAAGAAAAGTGTTTGGCCGATTTGTAGAAAAAAATAGAAAGCTAAGATTTATTTAATTAAGTACCTACTGAAAGTAAAACTGGTTACTGGATTAGAGAAGGATGGAAGATTAGTTGATTATTTTTAAAGATATTGCAAGAGTTTGATGTAAATGTTAACACGAACATATGATTGAAGCTTCATATTTTATGTGTATTATGAATTTTATTTTTTAAAAACATGATTGTGAACTAAACCACTTTTTTGTCAGGTCTGACCCCACATAGAAAATAGTGCTGGCTACGCCAATGGTTCGGTCTCTCTTATATAAAAAGGCCTCATCTACGCATCCGATATTTAATTAGCACAACGAATATGGTTTTTTTAGCCGTGCGAACGAATGTCACAATATCAGCGAGCTTCGAAGCGGAGGAGAAGAATCTCTTAAGGCCTTTGGCCACTCTAGAGGCCGAAAATAGGCTTTTTGTGTTTTTTTCCCAGAAAAACTACAAAATAATTCGAGATTACAAAAAGGGTGTTCATCATACATATCAGTGATGTATACGATCATTTTTTTTAAACGATTAGTTTCAAAATGGCGGCTGTGCAGCGTTTATCTCAAAACTGCATTTTTTAAGTTGGCTGGTACCATAACTTAGACAATTTTCAACCCATTCACTTGAAACGTTGAATATCTCTTGAAAAATACATTGTCTATGGAAGTACGTAGGATTTTTTTTTTATATTGCTTAGTTCATTCGTTATTAACAATTATCAGACGATTTTAAGGCAAATTTTTGGAAAGTCAAAAATTGGCCTAACCCCTTAATTATTAAACTCTTCGCTCGCTGCGTTATTGCATGCTTCAACATTTTTCGTCTCGCACGCCCCCCACGCGCCTGACATTGAAATTGCATTGTTGAAATGCAACGAAAGCTAATTTTTTTTCTATTGCTCACATTTTTTTACCGATTTTTTTAAATTTTGATACATACTATTTTTTTGCCGAAAACGGTGAAAAAACACCTTTTTCGAAAAAAGTACGCCATTTTGTTATATTTGCAAATATCAAAAATCGTATGATATGCGCTATAGCATTCATACTGAATCTAGAACTGTTTGATATTTTGTTTCGGATATTTTTTTACAATGTATTTCAAAAGTGTATTTATTAAGTGTAACAACTTTTATATGAATATCTATAATATAAACCTAGCCAAAAAATTAATGAAAACAGCCTTTTTAAGCGTCTAAAGTGAGAAGACCCCTTAATAACGGATAGTAAATTATGACCCCGCCGCGATTCCGCACTCTTTGGTACTGCACGCCGAATCCTTGCCTCGCCACAACTGAAATCCCGACGCGAATCCAGCGATATTTCATCGTACGTCGCTGTACGGGAGCAGGGAACATTTTATTCAATTTAATTGTCAGTGATGGAAAGAGACGAGTAGCGACGTCGACAAGCAATGCCGCGAAACGGAAAAGAATGATGGGCCGAGGAGAAGAGATAATCTCGACACTTGATTGACGTACGCGAACCAACGTGTAATTCCGAGTCTCTTTGCTCATCTGCATTTTTTGTATTCAGCATTCCTCCGATAAACGCGCTCTTTCAAGCTTGACCGTTGGAGGCCGTTGGCGGCTCCAGGGAGCCAATACCAACGTATTCTTTGACGGGGAACACTTACCGGTATTATTGACGGGCTTTCCATTTTTGACGGGCCAACCAACGGAGGTGCTTGATCTCGAAGCGAAACTAAAGTACGCGAGAAACTGGGATCTCGTTGTGTTTTCGTTCACCCTGAAATGAGAAAATACGAATATGTGCTGCATTAGTATTTTATACTCGCCGTCATCGGTGATGAGGAAAAAAATATTCATCGTTACTGAATATACCAGCGCAGAAATTGTCGTAGGGATCCAATTGGATTCCCCATTGGAATGTACGAATGTAATTTAAATCCTAAAGGACTCTCGAATTATCGAACAGAATCCGATACGATTCTTGATGGATCCTACAGCATTCTGTACGTTGAATTTACCAAACAAAATATATAGATATACAAAATGAGTGGATCTTAAAAAAGTATAAATCTTATCTTAAAAAGTATGTTGCTTCACATATATATATTGAAAATCGATTTGAATGACATCACTGGAAATCCAGTTTAATTATCGTTTATCATTTATTTTACAGCAATTTCCCCTGCAGAAATTTGTTGGGGGTTCTAAGATCCTACCACATTTCTATAGGGATTACCACATTTCTATAGGGATCCAATTGGATTCTGCACTGTTCCCCAATGGAGGTCGTTTGAAAATTCTTACCTCGTTTGGTTCGAAAATATGTAACAAGTCAAGAGAAAAAACTCGGCGGATTGAAATGAAACCTGCACGCTTTGTGAGCGTGTACGTTGATATTATGTCAAAGTGCAGTGGAATAAATAACAAACGATAATTACAGTGGATTTTCAGTAATGTGATTCAAATTGTTTTTTGAGGATTTGTTACTCTGCATCCCGTGAAAAATTTGCCGGCGCTTAACATGCGGCCGACGCTTGGTACGATATTCAGCACCAACCACCAATACCCAGTGTTGGTCCTTTATACGGGCCAATAGTTTGGCCATGATTCTGCCAGTGCTCATTTGAAGCATGGCAAACCAACGAACACCTAGCCTTGGGCCAAATATCGATTACCAACTGCCAGCCAACTATCGGGTCCCAGTGTTGGCCCCGAACATGAGCCAATCGGTTGATCGTGGGTTTGCCAGTCTCGAATTGAAGCTCGGCACACCATCGAAGAGCCAACGCTGGGCCAGCACTAATTAATGACCGTCGGCCAATTGTCGGGGCGTGCGCAGGCCCTGAGTCTGAACCAATCGTTTGACCGTGGTTTTGCCAACGCTTATTTTTAGCATGGCAAACTGACGAATTGCCAATCCTGACCCAACACTGGCTTTGAACGGTATATTCCATACATATATACAAGAATGCTTTTTTACGTGTATACGTATATACGTAATATGTGTGTGTGTGTGTGTGTGTTTGTGTGTGTGTGCGTATGGACTATACAAGAATTTTTTTACGTATAAACGTATATACGTATATACGTAAAAAAGCATTGGCAAAACCACGGTCAAACGATTGGCTCAGACTCAGGGCCTGCGCTCGCCCCGACGATTGGCCGATGGTCATTATTTAGTACTGGCCCAGCGTTGGCTCTTCGATGGTGTGCCGAGCTTCAATTGTAGACTGGCAAACCCATGATCAACCGATTGGCCCTTGTTCGGGGCCAACACTGGGATCCGATAGCTGGCTGACCGTTGGTAATCGATATTTGGCCCAAGGTTGGGTGTTCGTTGGGTTATTATATATTTTTTTATTATCGCTGCACGCAATTTTCTACGTCCTGTGATAATAAAAACTCATTACTCTTATCTGAAATTCAGTTTATTAAAAATAAAATTGATTTATACTAGTTTTGTGGTGTATTAAAAAAATGCCGAGGTATTATGACAATATTAAGAAACGCCGAGTGTTAAAACGACGACAAAAATTAGAAGACTCTTTACAGCAGGTTAGGGTCAGAGGCAACGAAACAAAAGGACAAGTAATAAATAGTGAAACAAATTTGGAAACATTCCACGAAGTGATTGTGCATAACGAGTTTAGTGAATCTAATAACTCTCTCGATGAGCAATCATCGAGCACAGAAACTTCTGAATCTAATCCATGTGCGGGAATAAGGACCGATGCATTGTCTCTGAAAGAAAAATTGAGGTTATTTTGACAACCCTACACTGGGCCAACGCTAGCCCGAATATTGCGCCAACAATATGAAGCCCACCTTAGCCCTACTATGGGCCGGTGATCACGCCAACCGTCAGCCAATGATCGTGATCTCTTTAGCCCAATGTTGGGCCAATACCCGGCCAACTGTTAAGATTTCCGGTAAGCCTACCATTGGCCAACCGTACATCCCAGCGTTGGGCCGAAGAGATCACTCCTACCGTGGCGCAACATTAAACCGGTAGTGCTGCCGTTCATCGGCCAATGGTAGAATATGATTGGCGTGACACTGGCTCGAGGTTGGGTCGGTTGCGTCGTTTTTCGCCCAACGTTGGGCCAATACCCGGCCAACTGTTAGGATTTCCGGTAAGACTACTATTGGCCAACCGTACATCCCAGCGTTGGGCCGAAGAGATCACTCCTACCGTGGCGCAACACTAAACCGGTAGTGCTGCCGTTCATCGGCCAATGGTAGACAGTGATTGGCGTGACGCTGGCTCGAGGTTGGGTCGGTTGCGTCGTTTTTCACGGGATGCGTTTTGCGTCCTTCGGTCCGGTCAAAGCGAACGCAGCCCGCATCATGTGTGAACATCACTTGCCGTACCGGTTGGCAGTCCTGGCAGGGCAACCCGCACTGATTCAAATTTGATTCAAAAATAGTGTTTTGCGAAAAATGCGATATACCTGCATCGCTCCCGGCCGGTCTTTATCAATAGGGGGAAATCCCAAAGGCTCTCTCTCCTAGACTTTTATTCCGATTGATTTAAAACTTCGGGAGAATATTCTAAACATATTGTACTATTAGACAATAAAATTTGACAAATGGTTTTTTTTTAATTCTCAGATATCTCAGATAAGCTCTTAAGATATACTTTTTAAAGCGATTTGTACTTTCTCAAGATACGATTTATGCTTTTTGAAGATCCACTCATCTTGTACATCTATATATTTTGTTTAGAAAATTCAACGAATAGAATGCGACGGCATCAATTAAGAATCGTATCGGATTCTGTTCGATAATGTGCCAATTCTTTAGGATCCAAATTGGATTCCAACGGGGAATCCCGATTAGAATTTAATGTACGAGCGTGGCGTTTTAGTATATGAACCCGAAGCGATGACGCATTAGATGCCAATCAGGAAGTCGGGACCAGTATGGAAATAGTATGTTTCAACACGCCGAGTTTTTTCTCGTGACTTTTAACCCATTTTCGATGCGTACGTAGCGTTCATCGGGGAACAGTGCAGATTTCAATTAGATCCCAATGAAGACCGCCTATGTGCGGTGTCCCCAACAAATATCCTTATAGAGATGTGGGTGCATCTCGTTACAGCTGAACAAATTTGAGCACGATATCACGAATGGATATTTCTTTGGGAGCGCCAACAAATTCCGGTTTCGAATTTCAAATGAAAACTTCTCAAACGAAGCCAATCTGAAAATAGCGCAGTATCCACTTGAATTCCAATGTGGACGCCCTACGTGCGGCATCTCTATCAAATCCCTGTGGAGATGCGGTAAGATCTGGGAACACCCCACAAAATGTCTGCCCGGGTATTGGAATTCTTCATCCCTCTCGTTCCGATCCTTCGCACTGTTCCCCGCACACCTCATTTTCTTTGTGCGGGTGGGCCTTATAAAACGAACATCCT